>JAWZYU010000001.1:31270000-32520000 GCA_038380435.1 Ryuthela nishihirai
CTTGCAAACCACTACACAGGTATGGGCTGAAAATGTCATCTGAATATTTAAAGTTGTTTATAATCGAAATGTAAACCAATAATGTTTTACCCTTTTACGTTATAGTAACTATTTGAAATTGTATATATTTATTTCAGAACTGTGTAACCCTAACCCGTGCATCAAAGGAGAGTGCAAATCAACCGGACTTCATACATTCGAATGCAGGTAGTTATGTCTCAATTATATCGTTATTGGTAAAATAAGATTTCTTGAAATCTTCTGAAAACAGAAAATTTCAATCTATCTTTCGTTATCTAAATTTTTACCTTGTAAAATGTGTATAAGAATACTGCAATGCCTATTAACATTATTAATTTTGTTAGTTTCGTTTTTAACATGTTAGTATTTCCATTCACCTCGCTGTCGTAAATGGATAAAAATGACATCTTTATCATTTTACTCTAGTATTTTTGTTCTTTAGTTCCGATGATATTGTTACGACAGGTAAACCTGATACAATGAACTGTAATGTGATGTTTCGTCTTGATGCTCACGTGAACTACAGTAGCGTGAAAGCTACGTCACCAACGACATCGAACGAACTTGATTGAAAGAATAAGGAAAAAGTTGTGTTAGGAAGCGTAGTTGAAGTCAACAAAAATTTACGTGACAAAATAATCTAAAAAAGAAGTATTCATGTGGCGAGTGCGCGGGAGGTTAAAAGAGTTAATAAGTGTAGAATTTTGTCAGTAAAACTAGTAAGAAAAGACAAAAGGATTGTTTACGTTGAATGAATTTTATACGAGATACTGGCAATCAAAATGAAGAGGCAATATGTTAGTCGAGTAGATAGAGTTGGTCATCTTACAGAAAAGTTCATCACTTGGTATATAATTACATTTAGTTGTTTGTAAGATTCTCGATAGATTGTAGATTTGCTCACATATATGATAAATACTGGTTGAATTTAGTTTGTATAGATGATTCCATCCATACTTTTGTAATGAATTGCAACATCATCAGCAACAAGAATAATAATAATAAACAAAAGTTGTTTGAACGACTATTTGGGAAACGTTGTTAGAAAGTAGAAAAAAAAGTAGAACTTTTGGAAAACAAATATTCCAAATCATTAAGTGGTATAAAGATGGAATTTGATTCAATTTCAGAGCCGATTTTAATAATATAATTAAATAATTTTTTAATTGTTTCAGTTAATGGTGAAGTGATAGTGGAAGCGATTGAGATTAAAATTGGGACATATTGGTCCTGACTAGTTATTGGTTTATTGAACTATCAATCACTAATTAATTAATCAGTTATTTTGGAGCCATTGATTGATCTATTAGACCATTGCTCGATTGAAATTTAACCAATGAAATTTGGAAACCTCAGCTATGCCTTCTCATTGTCTCGATTGCTTCCATTCACGCTTTGTCTCTGATTTTTACCTTCCGAAAACTCACGCTCTTGCAACGTAATTTCAAGAATAATATGACGATAATTGATTGTGAAAGTAAACATATGCATTATATTATTAGTCTATGTCATTAGCCTATATCTGGTCTAGTATTTAGCATGCGTGACCACTAAACCAGCTGTTATGTCCTTGTGTATGTGTTTTTATATATTATGGAACAAACCAGGACAAACCCAATAGAGCTTCTATGTTATATTGTGCATCGTGTAGGGTAGTACTTTCTTATCCTTTTTATTAAAAAGCAAAAAAAAAATTGTTATTATTTATGTCAAGGAGACTGTATACTGTCAACAAGAAGCAGTTATGCTTTTTCATTCTCTTTATATTCAGTTGTTTCGAACTTGCTGTTATATTCAGTTTTATATCTTTCGAACTAATCAGAGTCAGATCTAGTGGTGGACAAGGGGCCCATGTCTTCCATTGCTGATGATATAGGAAGAAAAGAATGCTAGTATAAGCAAAAAATTACTAAAACTAAGCATATTTCAGGCATTTTTTAAGAGTTTTTTAAAGAGCTCTAAAATTGAGTGGAAATGTTATATTGCAATGAAAATTCACTCTTTCCCTCCCCTCCACACACACATATGTTTTATTTTTTTACGGGCTCCATCGAATTATTTATCGCCACTGTTTATTTTTTTTCCTAGATCTGAATCAGAAATTAATCAATTGATCATGCTATTTTGCAAGCAGTTTTCAGTTTCGAATTCCTTATAAGCTTTTTCTTCATACAATATTTTTTAAATCACTCTCTAAAGTACCAATAAATTTTAATAGCTATCGAAACATTACCATATCTGCTAAAAGTTTCCATATTTTTTTCTAATTTATGTTTTTTCCTGCTTGGAAGCTTTTATGAGTTCGTTTTTATTTTTGCGCATAATTTTGTTGATCATTTTATAGAGAATCTTATGTTTTATCAAATAGTTGCGCGGGAATTATATTTTTTTATCATCACTGCTATTTCTCAATTGAAATAATTTAACGTTGAACCCAGAATGTCGTAATTTTCCAATTAAAGCTGGGGCAGCGGATAGTGAATATAAAACATTTTGCAGTACATTGATATTTCATAACGACATCTCTTCCCTAACTGCAATGGAAGTTCATTGACTCGAAACTCCGATTCGATCAACTTTTCGCCCCTTATACAAAATGTGCTATGGAATTTGCACTTTATATTGAAAAACAAATTATGTGAATAGTTGGCTTATTTACGTACAGTAATGGCGCCACGGTGGCGAGCTGGGATCACATTAGTTGAGAGTGGCACTAATAATGTTCGGATCCGGTTCCAGTTCCTAGATGGCATGACTGTATTTCTGTGTGCTGTTAGGTCTAACTGGGACAATAGTGAGAAATGACTTGGGTCTTAGTGGGAATGTCCTTGTATGCGAAGGTCTGTACAAACTATGAGTATTTTCTAGGAACATTCCCCGTCCTATAGGTTTCAAATCAGTCAAACAATTAATTACATAATAATTATAATAATACTTTATTCAAATTAAACATTTAGCAATGCATATTTAAGTCAACTTACCACAAGAGTTTAATTAACTCGCTAGTGGATTAATAATATTACAATTTTTTTTTTGCTCCTCGCATTTAGTATATAAAAGCATATGTTGGTAAAAAGGTTTTAACAGATAGTATTTGGTATGTACAAAACAGTTTAATAAAACAATTTTACAAAACAAAGACGCGTATTGAAGCTTGCATGGGAGAAATTAACACAGTTCGAATGCGAAAATGAAGTATCGACATTTCTCATAGATCTCTGATTGACTGAGCTATCAATTGCGTGCCAATCAGTCAACTACTTAGTAGAACTATCAATACTCCAACTGTGCAGTATGCTTCTGTCAGTTTCTTCCATACTCATTTCACAAAATGCAAACACCGCAATAACAGGGAACAAGGAGTAACTGAATTGTTCAATTCATAATTGATAATAAGTGTTTTTAAAACCAACGTTGTTTAAATCTACAAAAATCATTAATATTGCTACAAGAAATTTTATTCTTGATTGTAGATGCCAAGCTGGATTCGCTGGGGCTTTGTGTGATGTGCAAGATAAAAATTATAAGGGTAAGTTTCGTTTTAGATTTCAATCATTTAATCAGTATTTACTTTTAGTTCTAAATGAATTGTTACTTTGATCACAAATTTTAATTTTCTCAGCGAAATATTTCTTCTACTTTAAATAATAATAATAATTTAATAATATGAGACTATTATAGAGCTGGATTTCACACAGGTAGTAGCGAGCGAAGGCCATAACTTGTTGTTCGTGTATCAAGATTTTCTTCGTTATTCCTTTATGATAATGGGAATATTGATAAGCCTACGAAGTCAACCTTTGGTTTAAAATGGGACCTTAAAATATGTCTCCTTCTGCAAGTGATGTAGCAGTGAGGGTAAACAAGATCCATTTCACACGATCACGCCTCAACCACCAAACCACCACCACCATAGTGTTGTCGTTCTCTTATGTGAAAGGGTCTGTAATGAGTTCCTTGCTTTTTCTAGATCGCAATAAATCGCGAATAAGTCTGAAGAATGAATAGCGATTTGTTGATGGCTTCATGCGCCCATTGATCTGGGGTCCAATCACAATGTTTTCTGTACTATGTTAGTGCTTTCCTATGAGAGGGAATGAAGGGGAAAACAATTGAGCATGTGGCATCTAACCGTCTCGAGGGAAGTTTGAGCCTCTTGACAATTTGCCTCGAAACTGTCTTTAAAATGGTTGCAGAAAGCTCGAGAAAGAGTTGACTAACCCACGCTATGAAGTAGGGTTGTTAGGGCGAGACAGTGGTTAGTACGTTTGTTGTCTCTTTTGGATGACCTTGCACGTGTCTACGTCTATCATCTCTTAACTGTAAGAACCGTCTCCAAAGTCTTGAAAGCACTACGTGGGGTGATATTTACAGTTCTCACCATATCACATTGATTGTAAACGGACATACTCTAACATACCAATTACTCTACCATGTGTAAAAGCATCCATATGATATATATTTTACTTAAAATTATTTTGCACAATATCCAAGTGTATGTTATGTGTTTAATAATATAAATCACGTTTTAATATTCTTTAAAGAGAAGATGCATTCGAGAAAGCCAGAGGTGACATATAATATGTATTCTCTTTTTTACATCTATTTCTTTTAGGTCATCAAATTTATTGAATTTTCTCTAATACTACGGACTTAAATTAAGAGTATAGTTGTAAGATAATGTGATAGGTAGAGGACTTGCTTTTATTTCCCCTTTTATTTAAATAGATGCTACTATGAACACGATCATTGTAGGAGCAGTTCTGGGAGGAGTTCTTCTTCTGACAATTGTCATTTTTATTTCAACAGTTAGTAGGTATGTTGGAACAAATCATGGAATATATATGTATATAGTGTTTACTATCCTCCATTTTCTTCAACTTTTCCGCAAATTGTTATGTGTATCGCACTAACCATTATATTGCTGATCATATATTTGTTCAATAACTATGCTTGAAAGTACATCGAGTGTCAAAAAATATTCAAAAACAAAATCGTACATCACAACCAAGATAAACATCAACGCATCAATCTTAAACTAGCGATAAAGCGTAGTGAAAGCAATTCAGAAAACTAGACTGCGCAGTTGACGAAACGATGATTCTCGCAGATCATTGGCTGACTGAGCTATTAGTCACCTTTCGATCAACCAATGATCTATGATGCAATTGTTGATCCACAAAACCATTGGCTAATTGTTAATTGTCTAATCATTCGGTAAATCAATCACCTGTTAGAATCACAGATGTATCAACTACGCTGTCTCAAGATCTTAACTGTTTCACTCAAGCTTCGCGCCTGATCATAAATTACGTTGGGAATGATTTTCATACCAAATGTATTCTGTTACAATTAGAGAATGGAGCAGCAATTACTCGTCAAAGAGTTTCTTTATCAGTTGTCACTTAGTACTCTAAGTGACAACTGAACCAATGAACGCAAACGAAATCACGAAACCAATGAAATGCAAGCTGTGACGCCTGATATTCCGAAATTAAAAACATTTTCAATTGCTTCCAAATTATACCCAATATTAATTCACGTATAAAAGCATTTATTTTCAGAGGCGAAGCGTAGTGGAAGAAATGGTAAAATGAGACTCGCAGTTGACGAAATAATGATTCTCGTAGATCATTGGCTGATTGAACAATTAGTCGCTTTTCAATCAACCAATGATCTGTGGGATAATTGTTAATCAATGAAACTATAGGCTGATTGACAAGTAGCTGATTATTCGTTAAATAATAACTATACTATACTGTAAGAATCAAAGATGTCTCAACTGCGCAGTCTAATGGTCTCAGTTGCTTCCACTCACGCTTCGCGCCTGCTTATTTCGTTTATAAAACATGGAACTATGTGCTGTGGCGGAGCATTGCATCTGCAAGTTGTTCTTGCTAGAACTCATGCGGATGACTATTTCAGTTGCTTTCACTACTCTTTTCGTTGAAGGAACTTTAAAATATGGTTCCTTGTGCAAGTGAGCTTCTTTGTTCTTCAGATTTTTTCTTTATTTTTAAACCGAATACAGATTCGCAAATGGAATATTCTATATATAATTAATATATAATGTTTTGAGGACAACATGATTTCATATCATACTCGTAGCTTGAATTTCAAACGCATAAAATTGCAAAGTTGCTGATAAAATCCTGGATTGTAGGTCAAAGGGTGACGAGAAATCTATATCTTCATAGTATTTACTTGCATCTTTCATTATTACGAAACGTCTAAAAACATATTTTTCACGTAAGGATGAATACACATGTATATATAATGATTTGAGCATAAATGGCGACAAATGCTATAATGAGGGAAGTATAGTTAGTATTTTATATGGTTAAAATTAAGGTTTTCAGTTTCATATTTAGGATCATACTAAGCTCTTTCAATTCCGACAATAACCAGTGAAGGGTGACTGGAAGCAAAAGACATTGACACTGAGTAATTTAAACATCAATGATACTTACAGACAGTGCCGTGGACAGGGTGTAGCATAGAGGCAGTCTGCCTCATGGTGCCTGTGATGGTGCACTCGTTCACTTTTACATTTCTTTAACCGGTTTTGCTTAATTTACGTTATATTTATCATTTTCGGGATTATTAATGTTTCTCTTGTAATGAAAACAAAATAGCAATTGGAGATTTTCTTATATTTTTGTCTTATAATCCATCAGGGGCGATATTTAATTGTTTGCCTCAGGGCGCGAACTAATCTGGCGACGGCACTGCTTACAGATCATTGGATGATTGAGCTATCAATCATTTATTATTCAACAAATGATATGTGGTTTTACTAATTATTTTATAAGATCATTGGTTGAAGGAAAAGTAATTGATTCAATCAATAACCTAAGAGAAACATCGTTTCGTCAAATTCTCAGTCTTATTATCTCAGTTGCTTCCACTACACTTTTCCACTGGCAATAAGTAAGATGACTCCAGAAAGAAATAAATGCAGTAAGAAATAAAGAAGAGATAGCAATCCTTTTGTATTTTATGATATGTACAAAAAATTAATACTTGTCTGCGAAATCTTTTATCATAATATTTGACGATCACATTGATTCATATTCAGAAATAAGATGTATATAATATCATTTAGATTCAAAATTTCAGATCTTATAAAAACATATTTTCTGTAAAGTAGTTTCGCAGTGATCAAGCAACACCTACTATAACAGAAGGGCAGTGGACCAAATTTTTGATGACAGCTTAAGTAGTCCTACCATATAGACAATACTTATATTTTTAATTGTAATATTATTACTGGTGAACTCCTGTGCTAATCTTTATACTATTGTTTATCTATAAATATATTTTATTGAAGAGAAAAATTATTTGTATTAATTAGTATTATTGTATTTGATAATAAATACGAATACGATTTTTTTTCAATAAAATATATTTATAGATAAACATTAGTATAATAATTAGCAAAGGGGTCCACCAGTAATAGTATTAAAATCAAAAATATAAGAATATAATTGAAGGTCGGGAAACGACAGGTTAACTGGGCTGATCTTGCTGCCATCCATGAGCGTCCTCTAGCCTCTCAGTCTGGTGTCATGGTTTTGGGCACTATCAGTTTTAACAACCATTCACCGCTCGTACGCATAGTGGGTACAATGACAGAACGACGATACGTGAATTAGGTGCTGCAACCCGTTTTGTTGCCGTATCTCCATGGTATCCCTGAATACCCAGTTTCAACATGATAAAGCCCGCCCTCACGCTGCCAACATCAGCAGATAGTGCCTACAAGATATCTAGGTTCTGCCATGGCCAGCACGATCACTAGACCTCTCCTTAATACAAAATATGTGGGTTGTAAATTGGCAGATGTCTTCACTCATCAATGAATTATGAACACAGGTCAACGACACATGCTCCGCGATACCTCAGCACATTATCAGGGGATTTTTCCATACGACCTATTGACTCAGACCACATTAAATGTCTCCTCGCCCATTGCATTCATGTAATCCCTCAGAAAATAAATTACTTCTTTCGTACCTACTTTTCTACTTGTTTGGTAAGTTTCGTCTAATTTCGTGCATTCTTTCATGATGTGGCATTTTCTATGTCGAGCAGTTATTAAGACAGAACGTAGAAATAGGGTGAAGCTTTTCGCATAGCTTCAAATACAGCGGATACATGTTAAATTTAATCATTTCGTTTTTTATACTCAACTTTATGTTTAACAGTTTTCTATTATTATGATATATTGCTACGTATATCTCATTTTATTTTTATGTTAATGAAATTTATTTTTCTCTATTACGTTCCTTTGCAGGTTGAGAAAAAAAAATTTTGGAATTGAAAATAGCCAAATTATCGCTGAAAGTTCTGAAATGGTAATTTGCAGATGATTTCAATCATCAAGTTAATGATATTCAATTATACAAATGACAAAGGTCATAGATAATATTCGGACAATTGTTTCCGTTTTTTTTTTTTTTTTTTCTGTATTCTCTCTAGAGTAAACCTTGCTTTTTCCCTCCTCTCGTTTTGCACTCCTAAGCTGTGGACTTTGATCACAGCTGGGATTAAATCTGGAGGAATGTTCCATTCTGGAGAATTGGAATAACTAAAAAGAGAAGAATAAAAATAACACATATCATGTGTAAATCCATCGACATTTCTATTTAAATATAAGGAAAATATTCACTCTTACTTTACCATCGATATAAATTTTAGAGGAAAAATTGTTTTGATATGGTTTTGACTATTGATGTTCTGGCAGCTGAGCTACCGGCCGCCCATTAAGATCTCCTCTATTTTATGATATAAACTTTCTATTTACGGTAGACAATTTTCTGTGTCTCATGAAAGTAGGTTCTTCGCTGTTCACAAAGAGCCTCACAAAGTAGATGACAAGTGTATCACGAGTATCCAATTAGATAAATTGAAGAAATCCATCGGCATTTCTGTTCAACTATCAAACAAATATTCACTCTTAGTTTACCGTTCATATCATTTTAGAATCTAGAATAATAATTAAAATTTTAGTTCATATCATTTTAGGAGGAAAGATTATCTTGAGCCGGATGGCATACGAAACTACGACTTCCTGATAACATGTCAGGTGTTCTGACACACCTGTTTTCTGCTTTGATAGGCTGTTTGTGAGCAGCGTAGAACCTGCTTTCATGAGACAGAAAATATGTAATGGGTAGATAATTTATATTATAGTTTAAATTAAAGTGGAATATGCAAGTTCAACACTGAAAGAATGACAATCTTACTACGAGACACGCGAGGTACAGCACTTCAGGTGAATTACATCATGAATAAATTGGAACAAAATTGATTTAAAAACGACATGAGAATAGAGAAAAGAGTTGTTGTAGTGTGTAAAGTATTTCGGTTTGTGTGCAAGCGGTGACGACTTAAAATTGTCGACATATTTATGGTAAAAGTAGTTTTGCTTGGTAATAGAACAACAGTGTATCTTTAATTAGTATAGGAAGTATCATTTCCTTCATATATGTTGTATAATCAGTAGAAAGATGATTGGTAAGAAATGTGTCCAAGATCTGCTTTATGATTCGGTTTTCGAAAGTTTTATTTGTTCATCAATTGGTATCTGAAGAATGTCAGGATTAATTAGTTACAGTTGATTAGCGTATTGGTGTTTCAAGTGACTAATACTTCAAATTGCACATTACTGATGTAAATTTATTGCCTCAGTTATTAAATCAGTTCATTTACTATCTAGTTTTTTTATTACGAATTCACGCACGGTTGTCAAATTAAAAAAAAAACTGCAATAATATTTATATATAATCCGTAGCTCAGTGGTCAGATCACTGACATGTTATTAGGAGATCGTGGGTTCGTATTCCACCCGACTAAAAACAATTTTTCCTCTAAAATTGATATCAATGATCAACTAAGAGTAGATATTTCTCTGATATTATGCATATTTTGCAACAACACGTTTTTTCTCCAAATGACCACTGGAAAAGAGAAGAGAACAGAAAAATATAATTAGTATTTGGTAGTAATATTTTCCGAAAATTAAAAGAGGATCGCAATGATGTTCTAGTCAGCTCTGCTTCAAAGTCACTTCGTAAGTCCCTTACATTTTTATTTTCTATATCCCAGGAGGTGATAACGAAATCCTGTTTTTCTTCAGTTTCGTCGTATTTTAATAAAGTAGTCCCCCCCCCCAAAAAAAAAAATGAACGGGTGATTGCACTTTCATATACAGAAGTTAATCTTAAATAATAGTGGGTGTGGGAGGCAAACAACTTTTCTCACTCTTAAAATAATAGTCAGATGTGAAAAAAACTCACCAACCTTCTCTCGGTTTCGAACACTAAATCTAGTTAGACCAGTTGCTCTTCCAGTTGAGCTAAAGTTGTGGCGCCTTGCCTCAAGTGGTAGAGCAATTGGGGCATAACCAAGAAGGTTCCGTGTGCGAACCGGGAATGGGTGATTAATAGGGTTTCTTCATACTTCTTTGTTCTGGATAGTTACGTTACTTTTTCCGCAATTCATATATATTTTAAATGGTAATAAGTAAGTATTAACGAATATATATATATATAATTTATAATAATGATTTGCTTGTTTTATTTTAGATGGTATTTAAATTTCGCTTTCCACATAAACACATAAACTTTTATTTATTATCAAACAAACATTTGTAAATCAAAACTGTTTCTATGATATATAATGTTAGCATTAACTGTTTATGCCTGATATCAAATATATACGTTTTCTTTGTTTTATTAAATTTATTGGTCTAAAAGTTTAACTTTTAAAACATACACAAAATATTAAATTCGAATAATTCATATATATATCTATTGAAGAAGATTAAAGAAAATAATTTTGGGCTGTTTAACATCTGAGTGGCACTTTTTTGCACACAATGGGTTAAATGGCCAGGTAACAAGGACACCGAAGTCTCAGAGAAGGTTGAGGGAGGGGACCCACTGAACAGCTGCTGGGAGACAGATGATAGCCTACCATCAAGAACACTCTGAGTGTTCTTTAATGTGCACAAGATATGTCTCTCCTGCACATTGGGCTAGAATTTAACGACCCATTCGACGGACAGGTTCCTTTGCAAGTACATTGGTGTCCCCTACTGACCGAGGGCAGGGCGGTGAGTTTTGCGGAGATAAATCTTAATGCTGGTTCAACTGGGATTTCAACATGGAAATTGCAGATTACTAGCCTGGCACGCTACAGACTGAACACCCATGCCCTTTTAAAAAGGAAATAATAACTGTTGCTAATGTAAAAGATATTGTGCAGTAGAAATAATCACTTTAAATAAAAATATTTTTGTCTGAAAATAATTTTTCAGCACACTTTTAGATTGTTTTGTACAGTTTTCCGTAAAAAATCCGAATTAAAGATAATTTCAGATGAGGGAATAAACTGAGATGTTAACTTTGAACCACATAGCATAAGTCTCCTGTGTCAACCAAGTTTCATTCTTCTAGTGTAAAATTCAGCATCATAACAACATTATCGTTCTATTTCTATTATTGAGGTACAGAAAAGCAGTTGTAAAGAGCTTAGTTCTTTACAGCAAGAACAGCTTTTAATTAATTCATCTTTAGTATTTGAGGTGTAAATATGCAGTTTGCTGCAATGAATTCGAATTCTTACCTCTACCGAGCAAGTTAATTTATGTATCAAGAATATTCCATTCTACACCATTTTATGGTGTAATTTTTTATAACATAAGACAAGTTGGCGTAGGTCAGCTTCCTTTTTAATTGTGTCTCTTGTTGAACCGTGAAATAACTTTACGTAACTTTTGAACAGACGTCAAATAAGTTAGAAATAATTCCGGATGTGTTCCTAAAATTTTAAATTAGTGCTTTTCTACATAAACATGAGATTAAAACCTCCAATAGCATATCTAAGATTCAAAAAATGAAATTCTTTGTTTCAGAAAAACTACGAGAAAAAGTGATTAGGTAAATTTTGGGAACATATGATTTTTACGAATTATTCGCTTTATTTTCTTTTCATTAAGACCGTTGGTGTTATAGTTACAATATGTGGATTCATTAAGATAGTAAGAGATCAACTATATTTCATTTAGCTCAGTCTCTTTATTTCTTACTCGGGCTTGGCAACATAAGTACGATACTAGGGTTGATATGATTTAATTGCAAGTTAGATTCTTTGAACAAAATCTCAAACATAAAATATTGTTCAATAACAAAAAAAATTGGCAAATTCAATACAAATAATAAACCAAAGATATATTTCGAATAACTAATAGCAAACTATTTTAAGCTGTACATTCTGTAATATAATTTCTATTTCAATAATTTCTATAGCATAAAATTTATTACAGTTAGGCGAATTTATATGTTTCGTCTCGAATTCTCTATTTTAATTTACAATTCAATTTATATTACTTTCAATCTGTAAAGAGTTTCCTATATATATGTTACCGCTAAAGTGCAGAAATCAGTTATTCTAAAGATTATCTAGGTTTTGTGCAGATTAACTAGGGTGATCCGTTAATGTGCGGAAAATTGTTTCATTTCTCAAATTACCTGGATAATCTGCACATTACCTACTAGGCACTCGTTAAAGTGAAAATAAGATATTTGCTGGAACAACAGGAACGTTTCTGCTTAAATTAATATAATGTTATTTATCTAGTGTCCGAGAGTAGAGTTGAAACCAGGGTCATCCCTCTGTCAACATGAATCAGTCGTCCGAATTATAAAAACGCCCCATGAGCAGACCAAGTGAGAACGAATCATTTTAGTGATTCATTATCAAGAATGAATCACTTTACCGATTTGTTCTCACTTGGCCTCCGCTCATCCGGGGCGTTTTTTATAATGCGGACGAGTGAATCACGTGACACGAAGATTCATATTCAAGAGATTCACCACTATGAGAGAAACAAACTTTTGAACTTTAACGATACGGAAGCGTTAATGTGCACATTACCTAGGTAAAATGCGGAAAACTCTTGATTCCGCACGTTAACGGAGCAAATCAGTTAATCTGAAGATTAGCTAGGTAATGTACACATTAACGGCTTTCGAGCTTTAGCGGTAACATATATATATATATGTTTTTCTCATTCTAAGTGTAAAATCACTCTAATGATGTTTGAATCTTTAAATAGCCATAGTAGAATAATATAGTTTCATAATTATAGGCTGAGAGTCGTCCAGTGAGGACAGGAGTAAACAATAGAGGTTACCAAAGAGATTGAATCTCTGTAATTTCATAAATGTTATGCCCTGTATGATCATCAGTTCAATCAGATTTGCTTTGGATAGGAAAAAGAAAAGAGCTGTATGAAATTTCAGCTGTCAAGAAGGAAGTGCTGGCGCTGTATTACATTGGTTTATTTCAAACAACTTTGAGAGCTTTTATTTTTTTTTACTGCCGTTTGTAATTAACAGAACTCTATTAACCATCAAAGTTAGTTATATTTCTTGTTTGAATCTATGAATAAATAAAATCACAATGTATGTGTCATCTAAGAAATGTGATTCTTGATATAACGATGCTTCTTTATATTCAAGACATTAATGATATTTCTTTAGTATAAGACAATGTATTCCACGATATTTTCCAGTCATTTTACAATTATGTATAATTATGATAATTTAGTAATTTTTTATTTACTTACCTGTTTAATTTTAAAGTTATTTTGCAAGAAGATTTCTACATGTATTTAGGAAATGGCATTTGAACCCAAAATAGTTTTATTCAAGTCTTTACGCCGTTGTTACTTTAAAATTGTTGTATAATATTTGTTATAAAATATTAAGATGTTGCGAAAATAAAATTAATATGAACTTTTTCTGATTTGTTTCGTTACAATCACGCAATTCATTTTTGTTTGAATCGCATTTCATAATTATTATATGATATTAAGAATTTATATAATGTTTTGAACAAGTGAAGAATGTACGTAATGCGAAATTTGCATTAAATTATTAAATTTCGCTTTCTGATCATATGACAAAGAATACATCAATATTTGATGTATCTGAATAAATACAATGATGAGGTTTATGATTTTAATAAATCTTAAAACTCATATTTTTCTGTGCAATCAAACTAAATCCTGAATAAACTGAGAATTAGTATGTTTTATAAATAATTTGAATTTCTTATACTGTATATCCTGACCCTTTTTGTCAGAATGGAATAACGACAGGCTCGTATGACTAATTCGCATAACGATTGTTTCGTATGACTCATTTGCATAACGAGCAGCTCATATGACTCATTCTTATAACGACCAGCTTGTATGACACATTCACACAATGACCGGCTCGTATGACTTATCCAAACAATAACTGGCTTGTATGACTCATTCACATAACGACACAACATCGCATATCGACCGATTTATGATGGAAACGCAGATGACTATAATAACTGATCCGCATAACGACCAGCTCATATTACTCATTCGTGTAACGACCAACTCGTATTACTTATTCGCATAACGACTCCAGCATCACATAGCGGCCGACTTACGACGGAAATGCAGCCACTAATTCCTATACCCACTAGTGAGTGATCCGCATAACGACCGTCGTTGTCGGATTATGGTCGTTATGCGAGGGTCTACTGTACACGTTTAAAACAAATTCTTTAAGAATTAGTAATATTTCCTTAAAAATAATCCAATTTCAGTCAGCGTCGAAGAGTAGTCGAAGTAATTGAATTGAGTGACACTGCAAAGTTCATGAAACGATTATTCTCGTAGATCATTGGCTGATTGAACTTAACAATCACTTTTCAATCAACCAATGATCTGATATGTAATTGTTGATCCATGGTGCTATTTGCCTGTTTTACAAGTAATTGATTGAATTGAGATAAATTAAGATCTCAATTGAGATAAATCTCAAGGTCTCAATTGCTTCCACTCACGCTTCAGACCTAATTTCCGTCGATTATGTTAAAAATATTTTTTGCTTGTATATCGGCTGGAATTTAGAAATTGGTTACTATTAGTGGAGTAGTTGCAACAGGTTACTAATGGCGATACTACAGTATTAAACTGAGCAGTTGATGCTTCCATGATTCTCGCACATTATAGTTCAATGACTTGTAAAACAACCAATGAATAATCGAGGGGATGAAATCTCTAACCGTTAATCAATTATGTAGGAGAAAGATACAAAACTTAATAAATGATATATAAGAGCTATTCAATCCTCAACCAGTGATATAAGATTGCTATACAATGTCAAATGTCTAGTTTCATTATATCTTCCAGAATCCCTGTTTCGAGTTTCGGAACCAAAAGTTACTATCTGTCATTTATCTTTAATTTTAGATTTGTCTTATTACCCCTATCTCGACAGGCAACTAAACCGAAGATTAAGCCTAATAAATTTCATATCTAATCCTGAGAAAAATAAGAAAATTAAAAAACATATTTCTGTTCCTATATCTGCTCTAAAAAGTAGAAAATAAACCTGAAGATATCGATGGTGCATTCAGCCACTGAATTAGTATTCATTTCAAAAGAGGATTCGGAACGGCTATTCCTATTGAGTAAGTAAATTAGTACTATATCTTCGTCTGTAGTAAATACGAATTCAGTGATCTGATCTCTGATCTCTGATCTGCAATGATGCAATCTGAATTCGAACGAATTCATATTGATGATGCGATCAGTCACTGAATTCGTATTCACCATAAAGGAAGATTATTTAGGTTTATTTTCTGCTTTTTAGACACAAAGAGGAAGAGTATTTTTAAATTTTTTTATATATTTACAATTTTTTCTTTGTCACTAAAAACACTTCAGGATCTTTCATTTGATATATCTCATAAAAAACGACCACATTTCACGTTTCCCTTTTTTGGGAGGGTAGCAGGAAAGGTCTTATTTAAGTAACCTATGACATTGGCTTTCGAAATGTCACAAGCTTTCATTTTGCGCATAACCCGTTACTTTCGGCCCACCCGTTCAGAAGATATAGTGGAATAATTGCTTTCCTATTTGTTCTTTTCTAATGGAGTAGAAAGAATGGGGATTACATTTGTTATAGCTTACGACACTCCGCGCGTCAAAAGCTTTCATTTGATACATAAATCATTAGGTTTGTACATTCGTGTTCGAAAGTTATGATGGAACAACTCTTTTGGCAAACACACAAACTGACAAACTAATAAACCGACAAATGATGAACGAAAAGAAATATTATGACAAGTAAAAATAACAAGTTGGGAATAATTTTAAAGATCTGATATTTTATTCAACTTTTCCTGTCAGGTGGAATATTTTAAATATTGGGAAACCTTACTCAAGTCTCATTATCCGATCCCCACCCACATCGAAACTAAATTATCGGATTCCCTCCGAAATTGAATTCTCAGACACTTCATAAAAATTAAATTCTCGGACTACATCTTAATCCTGCAGGTGATCTGACCTCGTGTTCTAAAGTTATATCTGTTCAAAATTAACATAGATAGTTTGAAAACAAGGTTTCCATAGATAAATTCATGCAGTAAAACATTTAAATTTATACTTCACATTAATTAGTAAAGTTTAGAAATGAAAGTCTGAAGGAATTTTAAAAATGATTCGTTTAGCCCTAGGTAAATTATGTTTTCATTGCCACTTACACTAGACACAATTAATAATTAAGATTTATTTATATACTTTCACATGACGAGCAGAAATTCAATTCATTCATACTCAGTAATAGTGTAAATTTAAAAAGTTTTAAAATTTTTCTCTAACAATCTTATACGAAGCTATAAAAAGGAGACAGGGCTTAATAGAAATATAGGTATTAAAATGTTCCTGCTGTTGATTAATAAAACCATAAAGCTTCCAAAAAGTTTTATAAAATGATAATCATATCCTTTTTTTATTTTGTTTTTTTAGATGATTTCAACTTTCTGGAGGTTTGCAATATTTTCTACCATTGTTCACTCCTCACTATCTGTCTATCTCTATCTATTTTATTATATACTAGCTAACGTACCGGGCCGCTGCAAGGGTGTCACTTTTAATCTATACATTGTTATTTTCACTGCACTAAAGGTAAATTTTGTAAGTACCCTCTTCCCCGACACTTTAGCATAAATTTTCAACAGGAAGAAATTTGCCCACTGTTGGCTTGGATCGTTGTTGACGTCAGCGAGCTCTCTCATATCCCATGGCTAGTTTCTGCATAAGTTATCGAGATTTTTATTTCTGCTACCACAGAATTTGCCGCCCTATGGCTCCCGTGATATTCGTCCGAACGGTACAAATTTCTTGCATAGCGTCCTCCGTGTGCCCCACTGATTGGTTTCAAAATCAGGTTCCCATTTGGCCCGTAGATTCGTTTCTACACAAATTGTGACAGCTCGTGTCTCACTTTTAACTGCATATTAAGTGTTTCCTGCACTAATGGTTAGTTTTATGAGTACCCCCGACATTTTACACAGTTTGAATACGAAGAATTTCCCGGTGTTGCAAAAGTCATTGTTGACTCCGTTCGCGCTCTCAGAGCCCGTGGCATACGATCAAGATATTTATTGCGTCAGATTTTGGCATTCTACTATTCCCGACGTACTTCACCGAAAGGTCCCAAATTTCGTAGGCGGGTTCCTCCTTCCGACCCCATATTTGGTTAGAAATTCAGGTCCCTAGCGGCAATGGAACGCTTCAATAATGCCGTTGGAAATATGGGGAATCTGGCAACGGCAGCAGATTTAAATGGTATTTGAACTCTTTATTTTCACAGTTAGGGAGCAGAAAATGGTAATAATAAATTTGACAGATTCTCGATGGATAGGGACCGACGCACATTTGCGAAGACTCTAGATATTTCCCGAATATCGCCGGCAACAACGGCGATCCTGGCGACTAGATCCATATCGGTTTCAATGGGGCACTCGTAGATTAGGCTTTTCCGTACACAAAGTGCATATCTGCCATTTCGTGGTTAGTATAACCAGCCATCCTCTCGGCAATCCACGGTAGAAATGCCGTTGGGTGCGAGGACCGACCCATTTATACCATTTCCAACGCCACCTAGCGGCTCGCCGTTTGCGTTCCGCCCATACATTCTATGACGAATATTGGTCGTATAGCTGCGTTCTACCACCCCGTAAAGTTTTGCCCACTTTTTCAGAGTCACCCTGTATAGATATAAGACATTCTATACAGGTGCTCAAAAGTTAATCAACAAACACAAAAACAAGAATTACAAACAAGACGGCATTAGATTTCAATAAAACGCACACTTAAAGTCCATGATCATATTTCCCATAATACCTTAAAAAAGAAAAGAATCCCCTTGAATAAGCCCATGAATCCCATGGAAAAAATCATTCAAATTAAAAAAATATTACCTCAGAATGGCACGGAAAATGTCAATGAAAACACCTTTAATATGGTGTGTGATCACTTTGGACAGTGATTCAGGCTTCAAAATGACAGGCCATGCTGCAACTCAAGGTGTCCATGAGAGTTTGAGGAAACAATTGCCATTCATGCATAAATGCAGATCAGAGCTCCAGGTAGGTGCTGGGAGGTGGGTGCCGACCGGCGATGCATCGTCCAAGAGCGTATGAAACACAGGCGCGAAGCGTGAGTCGTAGCAATTGAGACTTTGAGTTGTACAATCGAGACATCTATGATTTACAGAATTATTAGTTACTTGTCAATCAGCCAATAGTAATATGAATCAACAATTGCATCATAGATCATTGGTTGATTGAAACTGACTTAGAGCTGAATCATCCAATGATCTACGAGAATCATCGTTTTGTCAACTATTTAATACCATTGTCTCAATTGCTTCCACTATGATTCGTTGTTGATCAAGCATGTTCTATTGCATTTAGATCAGGCACTCCGGAAGGCCAGTCTATATGGCTTATGGTTTCACTCTCAAGGTTTTGGTCCACCAAGCGAGCTCTCTGAGGGCGAGCATTATCGTTCATTAACACGGAATAGGACCCATTACCGAGAGAAGTGGACAAACAAAATTTTCGAGGATCTCATTATGATACCTTACAGCTGTTACAGTCCCTCCTGGTAATACATGAAGAACTATTGAATTGATGCCTGCACACACCAACATGCTAACACACCACCAGCTCCAAAACTGTCTCTCTCCCTGGTTTAATGGGATGATACCTGAATTCAGGATGTCTCCAGAACAATAATCGTCTGGAATCAGTTTGCAGACTAAATTGGGATTCATCGGTGAACAGAACACTGCCCCATTGACGTTGAGTCCAATTGCGAAGTCGTCGAAATCAATTGAATAAGGCTCTACGGTGGTCGTATGTCAAAGGGACATACACAATGGGTCGTCTTGCATAACGATGGACTGCATGATACTTGAGAGACACAATTAGTAGAGATGAGCCCGTCCCGTGGATGTAGCGAGATTGAAAGTGAGATGGCATGTTGTGTGAGTTTTATGGCGTCATCCTTTAGGATCAGGCCATCGGATTCCAGGAACAGGCAAGGCCGCCTAGAAGAGAAGGCCATGATAGTGATACTGTGACGTCACGGACGGAAGGAGAACAGGCGAATGAATTGCAATGTATAAAAGCTTGTTCGATGCTTTAGCTTTAACGGAGATACCTCATTTGCCTGTTCTCCCTCCTCCTTCTCTTCTAGAGACTTCTTCATGGCCTTGCAACTGGTCTTCTAGCGATGGTTTGGCTTGTTCGGAAGGCGGCTTTGTAAAGCTACGATTAACATTTAACCACCTATCTACTTCCGACTGACTTTGTCTGGTTTCAAGCCTTCCGATTCCTCGCCACCTTATTTCCTCACTGAAAAGATTACTTCTGGTCATATTCTAGCTCTTGGCTATCTCGGATGTCATTCGTCAATACGATAACTCCAACTGATGTTCAGCGCAAAAAGGTAGTGCTTTTCATACTGATCAGTTTCGCATGCGCGACTGTGTTTGAAGCAAATTTCGTGTGCAGATTTGAACTCAGCGTAGTTTTTTATGTAAAAGAAAATGACTTTTGTTATTTATTGTCAATTACCGCACAAGATAAGTAGTTGTTAGCATTTGTTGCTTAAATTTTGAACACCAGTGTATATTAGTAAAACATTCTTGCTTTCAACATTTACGTTCACCTTAGATGGGTAAGTGGTCTAAGTCACTGGCAGTATGTTTTGTAGAGTAATCGGCTATTGTGAAGCAGTGGGGAAGTGTGACTGGAAGCAATTGCATAGTTGATGTATCAATGATTCTGAAAGGTATTTAGTTTATTGAGTTATAAATAATTACTGAACTACTGAGATCCGAAATTATTCGTGGACTGATAAGTAATTGATAGCTCAATCAAAAAATGGCCTACGAGAATAATCGCTTTATTAAATTGCCTATTTTCTCAATTGCTTGCACTCATGCTTCGTCACCGTTATGGAGACATTGACATGACAAGGTACATAAGCAGAACCAACAGAGACAAAGAATATATTATTAATAAATTAGTACTGCAGCACATTAAATATTTCGAAAAAAAAATAAAAATGCTTCTCTGTTTTCATCCACTAATATTCAATTTTTCTAGTCTTTTTATTTCAGTTCATTAATAATAATTATTCATTTTTATAATTCGCATATTTTAAAGAAGCCTAATTGCATTTTAATTTATTCTTAATGGATACTTGAAATTACATTGTCTCTGTATTTGAAAAGTAATCGGGATTTCACGATAAGGTAACAGCTCGTATACAGTCGCCAAGAAATAAATTTAAATTGATCTCATATGCCTTACCTGTTAGGAAATGGTATGTTTTTAAAGGATTTTTAACATTTTGCTCAGTCAATTTTATGAATGCTATCCAGATGGAAGGCGTGCTTGACTCCTGATGAGAGGTACCCAGGGTCGATTCCCGGATAAGGTTCGGAAGTTTACTTTCTGAATTGTCTTTCTGTTAAGGTCTCGACTTTTCACAGATTTCAGTCTAAGGCTTATTAAACTCACAGACTACTGCCCGACCTCTATGGCAAGCAGCTGTTTTAGGGGTATTTTATATTTTATCACATAAGAATAGATAGCGCTTTTTTGCCGGTGAGATTTATTTACACAAGTGTTGCAAAGTGCTATTTACATAGGGCAGAGCGCTTTCGACTGTACTCAGCAGTCATCATCGTTGCGAACGTTATTATTCTTTAAGAATTTTAGTTTTGAACAGAATAATGATCTTGTGATTCGAAATTCATGATGGCATTTAATGAATTTTACGAGGTCACCTTAGCAATAACCAAGGATTTTAGACTCCCACACAACATCGAGGTGAATCACTAATTTCCTTTTTAACGTCTTTCTCAGAAACCTTGAGATTTCCATCTTATTTTTTTTTGAACAAAAAAGTCTTTGTCTGTGCAACAAAGCAGTATTGTTTCTGTAACACTGATAACTGCGGTTATATCACATGAAATATCAAAAACTTCACTATCTACCCTTTTTTTATTTTCAGAGTCATCGTGCAACTGTATTGATGTTTCACCTCAAAACTTTCACAAAGCAGAATTCCGCCTTTTCTCGTCAGTGTTGTCTTTCAACCAAATCCTCTCCTTAAAAAAATAATTATTCTACAGAAAAAATACCAGGAATAAATGTAATAATCTCTTTACCTCAACAGATGCACAGCTGCGAAAGACTGCGTCAATAATGACAATAATGACGTCATATTATTATCTGACGCTTATCTATAAAACACCCACTTGAACTCAGAGCAAAAACATATCTTCCTTTCTTTCTGTGTGTAGACTTCAGAATACAAAGGTAACCTCTGTGAAAAGCAGCTTTATGAAAATGCTTAAATCTGTTACTATAATATTAGTATTAGCGTTGATTTTAGAGACTTGTGAAGGTGATGCATTTACAAATTCTGTAACAGATTTCGAAAAGAAACGTGAAAGTGACGACAATGGACAAGAAAACGGATTTTCAACTGACGTTTCACACATTATTTCTACAAATAGAAATGTTCCTACGACAGGTAAAGATGAATATTTCATTCTTCTTAATAACTTCTCTAAAATTAACACCATAATGTTTTTAAAATGGAAAATATTGGTGAAAACATTATGTTATCATAGTTTTGTGAACCAGTGTATTTCGGTAAACATTGTCTCTTTGCTCATGAGTGTGAACTCGAACTAAACAAAGTGCTTTTGAAAATCCTCAGGTTTTTGTACCGTAAGGAAGAAAGCGATATTACGATATTATTAAATTTGATGTGACAATATGAAGCAGCAGACCCTCTTTACACAATGCAATTGACCTAATTTGCAATATTTTGACAATAATTGTGATAATGTAGAAAGCTCTATTAATAACAATTATGCATTTTCGTACAGAATTTCAGATTTACCTAACAGCAGTTTTTAACAACTCCGATAATTCTACATAATACAATCATTAAATTCCTTTCATAATTTCGGCGTCTTACCTTATTTAAGGATAAAAAAACACTAATTTTCAAATACAACACTATAACACCTCTTAAGGTTCACTATTTGCGTCATTGAACTAGGACAAGAAATTCCAATTTTTTCTAAACCCATAAAAGGAACATCTGACAAGAGAGTAGCGAGTCGCATGGATGTTTTCAGAAAAGAAAAATTCAACCATAATTTAAAAATTAAACCGTTAATTGGCCTATTTTTTTTTTAGATTTAGATATACCTGCAGGAAAACTAGCAGTATTCTATTCTCTGGTCTCGTAGCATCATGCAGCAACATTTGGATGATAGTATTTATCAATAGTTCATAATTTAAAATGCTCTGCTGCCATCAATGTACTCTCTGCGCTTTGCTAATACTTTACCTGAACACACCACGAATTCTCGTTGTAATTATATAACAGTCATTTTGTGGCTGACAGTTAATAGTGTTAACATATGTTGTGTGCGTTGTTAGAATTAGGGCACACATGAATAGAGTCACTTTTTTAAAAATTCTGTAATGTGCTTCGCTTGGATCTTAGGTATCGAATGATTGTAATTTGTCATTTTCGTTTCAGAAATATCTTTTACACAATAATCATATTCTGATATTTGTTTTAGGTCTCTTTAATATTTGGAATTAATTAAAAAAATATGAAATTATATTAAATGATTAAGAATCTTTTAAATAAGGTTTCAATACTGATTTAAGAGACGTCATTATACCTGTTGGTTTTTCATCTGTTAGTTCGCCAGGCACACTAGCTGATTTATCACATGTTCTCGCCCCCAAAATCTTTGAAACTTGACCTTTACAGCAATTTAATTATCCCGATATACGTAATGTAACTTCTAAGAGAACAGAAATTGAAACACTCCGTCAAATAAAATATATTAAGTTTTTATTAATTTTTCATTTGAGATTGAAATGCATTTCTTTTCTACGTTGAAGTCTATTATTCAGAAGATGCATTAATATCGCATTCAGATATCGATGTGTTTCCATACAGAACCTTCCAGTTTAATTGCAGAGGGAGGATAATATCCTATAATCATAAAATCTCAAGGAAATAGAAATAAATCAGGGAGAAGTAGCAGTTCAAATGAGTCCTCTCAGTGTGTTGTTTGGAAAAATAATATTATCCCGAAGATTTAATCCACAAAACTTTCAGGTTCTGGATTCCTCTTGTTTCTCACCTTCTAGAGAACAGAATTTGAAGTACTCTTTCAGAATTGTATGTTTGCATATCATTAATTTACAGCAAAGGTTGAGAGAATTCACTCAAAAGAAAATTCAGAACGAAAATTTGATAAGAAATTAAATGTTTTGCAATCCTATGACCGAGAACAGTGGGCACAGATCTTCTCATACAAGGACATGCTTCAAGGAGACCGAAGTCATTGTTGGCACTGCCTTAGTTAGAGATTACAATACATAAACCACTATACCATCCCTGGACTCAAACCCAAACCCAGCAATTGCAGTTTCATTGCGAACCAAAGCAATACTACGGCTCTGTCGAGGCCGCTGCTAAATAATTATAAATAATTACTTATAAAATTGCAATTTCAAGAAGATTTCTGTTTAGAGTTGCTACCTCTGCAAACGAAGCAATCCGATGATAATTCAAACTTGTTGCTCCTAGTCGGAGATCTTTCGATGGGTTAGATCTGCTGACAGAAGTATCAAATATGGAAAGTTATTCTAAAGAAAAAAATAAGCACCCATGCTTACTTCTGTATATGCATATTATACCATTACAAACAAATAAGCTAATAATAAAAAATTGTAATATTTAAAGCGCCAATTTTGATTTTTGATTAACAAGCTTACAGGTATGTATTTCTGCTAACAATTATAGTTAAAGCATTTTTCCGCTTAATCTACCTTTACTTAGCCGACCTGCTCAAGCTCAATGAAAAAAAAATTCTCTACTTAAAAACAAAAATATATATATTTAATGAATAAAAAAAAGATCAAGAATCAAGAAAAAAAATCAAGAAAGCATCTTAATTAAAAACAAAGATATATAGCTTTAATAAGTACTATGAATTGGCAAAATCTCTTAGTTAGGCAACTAAAAATGTGCGGTCAAAAATTGTAAGAAATGGGCCTTTTTCAATGAGTCCAGGTTGGTTTTCAGGGGAAGAAGTATGAACAGCAAATGTTTTATAGTCTATGAATCCCCGAGGCTTTCATTAGTTACATATATACAGGTAGTCTTCGACTTACGAAAGGGTTATGTTCCTAAAACCTTGGCCATAAAACGAATTTCCTCATGACGGACCCTATTTCCCCATTGTATGCTATCATGTAATGATCAGTTCTTACAGAGTTTTTTTAGATCTAAAACTGCATATTAACATATTTTTCTCATTTAAACTTATTTTAATAAAAAGAAAATTAGCAATGCTTTAACACTTCAATGCTCACTCAGTTTCCCATTTTGTACGAAACCTCACCTCACGTCACAAGTAAGGAAGGGATTATTTATCTGTGCATTGAAATTATTTTATAACCTACCACAAGAAAAGCCATAGATGATGAGGTGACATATAGTTTTTGGAGCGTTAAAAAGTAGCATTACTCTTTCGTGAAAATAGCGAGTGTTTTGGTTCTGAAGGAAGAGAACCAGTATAGTAGGGTGAGGCTATGAATTTCTCTTGCCGAAATATGAGGCTACTGAAGTTAATTCCTGGTTAAAAGAGCTAAGATTCTCCCCGATTCCTAGGAATGATTTATGGAATAAAATATTTAGTATTATTTAATCGTAAGGTCACTCAAGTGATTTCTCTATTAAAAGCGAAAAGATTTCGTCCCGTTCAGTGAATGTCGTTGCACGGGCATTCGCTGAACGAAAACCTCGTGAAGGTTATTTCTGTGTAACAATTTCTGTGTAAAAAAGGACAGCATTCTGTTTGTATTAAACTGACAGGTGGAAGTCTCCAAATGGATCAATGAAGCTTTTAAATAGTAACCTCACTAATTGGCGAAGAGTTAAGCCCAGCTAAGACCCACACAATCAGCACATTCCTATAACATTTATTTATATACAACTGTATATAGAAAATAAATGTCCATATCGTCCTCTATGTAGCGCAGTGGACATTTTCTTATTACATAAAAATAACATCACTTTTAACGAACACCGAAGCACGGGTGTAAAGAACTTCCGAATCTGCGGTTTTATTTATAACCAGAGGGAAGAGGAATCAATAGTCATCATTAAATAATCAAAAAATAAAGTCCCGGTGTCGTCACGACAACTTTCTTGGCTTCAATTGTTACAGACTAATAATAGAGGTAAAATAAAAAAAATATCCGAAAAAATTCTGTAACTGCGGAATATTTACCTTATTACAAAAATAGGTGCTGAGATAATTTTCGTAAGTGTGAACTTTCGCATAAAGAGGTTCCGTAAATCGAGAACTTCCTATGCTTCCCAATATGTTGGCCATACATGTCATCGGCAAACGAGTTCCAAAAAATTATGGATGAACCATTTTGATAAAACTCATAAAATGCAAAGCATCATGAAGATAGGTAAAAAAATCACTCCTTTATTCATTCATAACAGTTTAAAATATATATGTGTATATACATATATACACTATAGGTCTATACAACGGTCTATAGTACAAATAGACCGTTATATATATATATACTGTATATAATATGTACGCCAGAAATACTAGGGAGTATTTTTTCACGTTTTCTTCATCATATAAATCTCTTGTGACGCTGATAAAATTGTTATATCTTGAAGGTTAAAATGAAACGCTGTGCCAATGGTTAGAGTTCCAGTGAGAAATCGATTATCAGTATTTATAGTTCTCTTGAAAGCATCATGAGAAGAGTATTTTGCTAATCTCAAGATACACAATTACAACTGCGTTTGTAAAGTTCAGAGGCTAAGACGCATGGAAAAAAAAATAATATTTCCATTTTAGGGGAAAACCAAGTTATAAGCTTGAATATTCCGCAAACTGATAAGGGAAAATAAAATTAGGTCTATACTCCATTTAAAATAATTTCTTAAAAAGAATGAAGCGACAAATTCTGAAGATCAAAGGAGACAACAACTAATAAATACAAATAAATTTTTTAAAAATTAAAAAAATACCTATTTCCCTAAATGCACTTTAAACAGTAGATAATAAATCTAAAACATGTCGATGGTGTAATTAGTCACTGAGTTCGTATTGACTTCAAAGGAATATAGGGCGCCGGCAATCTGTTGAGTAGGTAAATAGGTGCCTTATCTTCCTTTGAAGTGACTACGAACACAGTGACTGGTTGCACGATGGATATTATTTAGGTTCGTTTTCTACTTTTTTAGGGCCCATGCAGGTTGATAAGTTTTTTTAAATTTGTTAATTTATTTATATTTTTTTCTTTCTCGGTAAAAACACCTCCCTTCAGAAACTTCCATTTGCTATATGCTATATGACTAATAAACATCGACCGCATTTTTCCTCCCCTTTGTTTGTAGTCGTGTTTGAGGTGGTCCATGGCATTGGAGACCTGCCGAATTTTAATTTGAGATATAACTTGTTAAGTTAGACCCCCGAGAAGTTTCCACCGCTCTTTGAGGGAGGGGAAGAATTGTGGGTGTGGAAGGCATAATTCGAAGTAGTTAATGACGGTCTTCATACGAGCTTTCATTTTACCGCTTAAATCGTAACTGTAGTCTCTCGTCGGAAAATAGAGTAAAATAACGACTTTCACATCCCCTCTTTTTTAGGGGGAAGAAATCAAGTGGAATATAACTTGTGATAACTCCAATACTCCCACGTCACAAGATTTAATTTGACACTCAACACGTTACTTTGGCCCTCGTTTCCGAAATATATTTATATAACAGAAGAAATCTTCGCATTATTATATGTTAAATTGCTGATTATCAACGAAACACAGATTTTGTTGTGGCATTTTAATAAAGAGGTTTAAATAAATTTCTGCACCTAGAAATAAAAAATAGAAAATCAATGCCTTCTATTTTTGTTTCATGTTTTAGCTTTATTTTGATACTCCAAAGGATATTAGAATATTTCCAAAACGCAAATATTCAAATGTCAAGTGAAAGAAAACAAACAAAAAAAAAAACCCTACTATCCAGCTAAAAGATCAACAGAATCAAAATAAAACTAAAATTTGAAACAAAAATAGAAGGTTCTAAAAAGATCTAACACTTGTTCCACCTATGATGATTAAAAAAAAAAATTAAGTACTCCTCAAACAGCTGTTTGCTACAGAGATCTGATAGAATAATATACAGTTTAATGGTAGTTTAATATACAGTTTATTAACTATCATTTAGCACGAGAAGAATGTTGTAAGAATGGTCCATAACTTTGAAAATAAGCTTTGTACGAAAAACGTTTGGAGGGAAATTGAAGATCTAATTTAAATATCTAAAGTTTTATTTTTCAATAATATTTCTTTCAGTTTTCTAAAGAGCTGTATTAATGGAATTAAAAGAATTTTTGTCTCAACTTTTCCAAAACGAACAACAATTATTTCAATAGCTACCGAGTCCAAGTTCGGTTAAGGGAGAAATCAGTTCTCTGACTAATTATTAAATAGGTATGACTTTTTCGGGTTAAAATCAAAAAATCCGTTAGATTGGGGGGTGGGGGAGATTATCGGGAAATAGTTTTATTCGAGTTGAAATCGGGCGAAAATGTACTCTAATACTGTTTTGAAATTCGGGTTGAAATAAAAATAATGAAAATTTTCTGGTATTAGGTAAAGGCATGGATGTTTGTGTTGTTTTTCTGTTGAGGTCCTACCATCCTCATAGACCTTCTACTATGTCATATAAACTGTCAGGCTCCTGTCAGACCTCTGTGGCAAGCAGCTGCTTGAGTGGTATTTATTTATTTATTTATATTTTTTTTACAATAACGATATCCATTGCCAATGTTTCCTCAATAAGGCGAGATTACTTCTCTTCGGCGGCTGTAAATTATTTAATTTGCTAAAAGATTGCTCTACATCACAACTACGTGTTGGCATACAAAGTAGCATTAAGTCCACCTTGTTTATTTCAGAATATAGCGCTCTTGTGTCAATCCAAAGTTTAGGAGTATACAAAACTTGATATTTACGTATAGGATCCAATAAATAGGCAAAAAGTTATTAAAATTGTACTATTTCACACATTTTTCAAGTTTCTTTTTAAAACCATTAAAACGAATGAAATCCATTCTCTTGCCCTCCCCCGCATCCTTTTTCTAGATATGGGCCTAAATAGTAATAAATCTTCAGAAAAGATTACTGTTTACAAGAATGAAAGGTGATGTTTAACTGTTACATACGGTTGAATACAGATACTCATATAATCATTTTTATTATGCTAAACATGACTTTTTCTTATAATTTTCAAAGTAATGATTTTTATTAGTGAAAGAGTGGAAATATTTTCCCTGTTAGCTACCATACATATAGATGTCTGCAACTTTGTATAGATACTGGAGCGGAGTATTTTGAAGAAGGGTAAACATTTTCTTGACAATGGTTTTTGTTCTGCAGATGCATGTCTAGAACTTTTTCAACTCCCCTAGTAATATAGCACAGCTTGGTCGCAGAACACTATTATTGTAACTCCTATGCTAAATCGATGAATTTTGTTATTCGTAATAGATTACTACACGTAATAATGCTAGCTACTATAATAGCATATGCTTAAAAAGAGTTCAATATAAGAATATGTACTCGTATACCTCTGAGTGAATGTACCCGTATTTCGATATAAAATTTGTTAGATATTTCGTGAAATGTAGATCTTATATTGAACTCTTTTTAAGCATATGCTATTATAGTAGCTACCATTATTATGTATAGTAATCTATTAAGAATAACAAAATTCATCGATTTAGCATAAGAGTTACAATGATAGTGTTTTGCGACCAAGCTGTCTGAGATTAATGCTAGAGGCGTTGGAAACGTTCTAGACATGCATCTGCAGAACAAAAACCATTGTACTTACCTGAAGAAAATGTTTACTCTCCTTCAAAGTAGTTCTCTCCAGCATCTATACAAAGTTGCAGACATCTACGCCAATTATGGGGCACTTGGTGGTAATCCTGTTAGGGAATACTCCACAACTCTGAATGAACCTATTTTACAAGGTCTTGTACCCTCGAGAGCATTTTCAAGCACAAAGCTCTTGAAGCAGTCCAAGGACCCAGATTACTAATACATGCAACTACAATATGCGGATAATCATATGGACAAATCGTTATTATAATTTATTCAAAAGATAAATTAATGTCACTATTTTAATTACTATTATTAAAATTATGAAAGATAATGTAAAAAAAATCAGTTTTACGACGACCAATAAAAGTATTAAAATGAGCGCATTATGTATATTGTGTGTGTGTTGTGTGTGGGTGTTGTGCGTGTGTATGTATATATGTAGGGGTTCAAAGTTCAAAAGTTCTTTAACGTAAATTCACGAATTTGAAGTATTTTGGTAAATCCTGAGGTAGAGTGTGTCCAAACGAAGGTATAATTATTATCAGTGAGGAAAGCGTAGCTTAAAACATATACACAGTCGTATCAGAATAATATGACCATCTACAGTAGATAATACCTAGTAGGTGGTTATATTATACTGATACGACTGAGTATATACTAAAACTATAAAAGCTGTTTCTATAGAGAAATCAGTTATAGAAACCGTTCATTTCGAATGTGTTTCACCTTTTAATCCCTTTAATGCCTGGACTAGAAACTGAAGAAAGGGTGGCTGGAGATTTCACGGTTCATGCTGAATACTATATACAGTAGACTCCCTCTTACCCAACCCTTACCGGACCGGACTCCTGACCGGATGAACGAAAGACCAGTTCATCCGAAAATTGTGTCAAAAAATAAATAAAAACGGCAAATGACGAAAATACTAACTGTCCTATATTTTAATAAATAATTTGTTGTACAATATTAACAATTTACTCATACTCACTTGAAAAAGTCCGTGATTTTCTTTTGTTTCTTTGAACTTAACACTTTTTTACCTGCAAAATCTTGCCATTTTTTAATAAACATCACATCGATGTTTGATGAGGCCTGTTGTTGTTCAATGTATCTTACTGCAACATAAAAAGCTTCTTTTCCTTCAATATGGCTAACTTTCCTTTCTTTCTCGTCTTACTCTTCTTCATTCTCCGCTTCTTCTCCGTTCCCTTCTTGGCAGACTACATTGGTAATTTCATCATATTCAGTATTTCATTTTCCAACTGTTCATCACCTTTTAACCATTTTTCAATGTCATATTCTTCAAGTGTATCACATCCAGGCAGCAGTTAAAAGTCATTAAGCAGTGAAATATTGTCATACTTCGGCAGGCGCAGGCTCATTCGATACTTTCGTGTCTTTGGTACTTTCTATACAATTTGAAACTTCGGGCCAAAGATTTCTCCATGACTTCAAATGTTGTACGAGGCTTTTCTTCAAAAGCTCTAGCCAACATACAGATCACATCCTTGATATTTATTGTTTAAAAAGCATTTAAATGTCCTATTCCGTCATTTTCGGTTCGCTGTAGAATTTCTGAAAGAAGCTTTCTCCTGTATCGCCCTTTTAAACTTACAAGCACACCTTGATCCATTGGTTGCACTAAAGATGTTACATTAGGTTGCAAAAACATGGCTTTTATGTTTTCAGAAATGAGTTCGCTTGGGTGTGTTGGGGGCATTGTCGAGAATGAGTAGGGCCTTTACAGGCATTTTAAGACTTGTGAAGTGTTTTTTTTACTTTTGGGACAAATTCTGTAAAGAACCACTCTTTAAGCAAATGCCAGTCTATACAAGCAAATTTTGAGCTATGTAGTAAACTGGCAGAAGAGCTAAATTTAAATGTTTGAATGCTCGGGGTTTTGCTGATTTCCCAATTACAAAAAGCGGAAGTTTGTGCGTAACTGCAGCATTTGTACACAAAGCCACAATAATTCTTTGTTTGTTTTAAATCCTGATACTGAGGTTTCTTGCGCTGTCACAAACGTTTTCGTTGGAAGAATTTTAAAATTTAACTCAGTCTCCTCTAGATTGTAGATTTGTTCTGCACATAGACCTTCTTCTTCAATAAGCACTAAAGGTTTTCCTGAAAATTCCTTTGCTGCTAAAGGATCGGCTGACAATTTATCACCACAAACACCAAGGTAGTGAACACCATGCCTTTTTATCCAGCGAGAAAGCCATCCCTCGCTCGCTGAAAAATCTCCCCCATTATTGATTTTAGAATAAAGGATTAATGATTTTTCTTTCAAGATTGTCCCACTGATTGGGGTTCCTTTTCGACGCTCTTGCATGAACCATAACCAAAGTGCATCATAGATAATTTCATTTTTCGGCTTTTTAAGAGTGCACTGAGAAGAAAGCGTTTTTTCAGACTCAACTTGAGTGCAAAAATCTATTAAAGAATTTCTATTCCTTCTCCAGTCACTTACTATGCTTTTACCAACACCTAGTTCATAACAAATATGTTTTACTGGATCACCTTTGTCAATACGTTCTAACTGTTTTAATTTCATCTCCATCGTAACGACATCACGCTTACGTTTGCACCCACTCATTTTGTACCACACAATTATTAATAGATCACAACACACACTCCTGTATGTGCTTAATATAATGTACATTGCAATATTCACAAAGAGGAACTGAAACAAATATGTACTGTACTATAAACAAAACACGCGGCGACTTGCTTCCGCTTCTTGGAAGTGAAGCAAATAAACAAAATAAGCGGTGACTTGCTTCCGCTTCTTGGAATGACCGATTAAAGCGGAGCCGGTTGAGCCGAGACCGGATAAGAGAGAGAGCACTGTACTCATTGATTTCAAGAATGGAGAAGCAATTACTTCTCAGTGAGTTTCTTGCCTAATCGTCGTTTAACATTCTTAACCACGAAAGCAAATGAAAAGGAAATTCTGACTTCTCAAAATATATCAGTTCCCAACTAGTTAGTGAACTTCTACGACAAGTGTTTGACATCGCAAAGACCGGGGAAACCTGTAGTAAGTACAAGATAAGCAATCAGCTACATCTTGTACTTACTACAGATTTTACTATTTAAAAAGTTATTACTTACATCGTGTACAATATTCCGAAACTAAAAACAGCATTTTCAATTGCTCACTTCCATAAACTATACGTAATCATAATTTTCGTTAATTCAAACCTTTTTCTGTGTTTGATTTTTTCACGAAAAAAATTCTAATTTCGTGTATAAAACACTGAACTGTTTGCTGTAGGAAAGTATTAAATCTGCGAGTTGTTCTTACTAGTATTCATATGATATCTTTTCATTGGTTGTTGCATTCTTTGATCTTCAGATTTTGCCTTTTCATTCTTTGTATGAAATAGTGATATTTAATTAATTATTAGACTCAATTCCGATCACATTTAATTGAAATATTTAAATTACGAACAGAACTCTATAAAAACATTCGAAATGTAGAATTTGAAGTTCCATCAAGAAATTCCTATGCTGTTTCTTTTAACGAAGGGAAGTGCATAATATCTCCTTTGACACATTTATAGACCTAAAAATATTTACTCGATTCGTAAAACCGTAAAGGAGTTCAAAATGAATCAAAAAATTGCGATTTTTCCCTTGAAAATTTATGTCTAGTTCGTTCAGATGTTCAGTGATATCCAAAGAAGGTAAGTAAAACATTAAAAATACTTCGCCCATTTAACATTACAAATACTTCCCCACAATACCTTCTGAAAATACTTTTCCCACAATGCCTTCTGAAAATACTTTTCTCACAATACCTTCTGAAAATATTTTTCCCACAATACCATCTGGGGGCCGCCAATTGGCCATCGTGGTGTATGAAGGTCAGTGCTTCCCAACCAGTGAGGCATAGAAGAGCTTCAGATGCGACGCAATACGTAATATTTATATCATCGTAAAATTTTTATCTTCCAATTCGCTTCGCTGTAAATTACACTTCTGATATTTGAGAAACTGAAAGGAAAAAGTTTTCTCTATTTTATTCAGACAAAAAAAACTTTGTGAGAAACATATGTCTGATGTGAGAGTTTTGTGAGTTATTTAATTCCTTTGCAAAATGTATTAAAATTTCAGAGAAAAAAATTATTTTTCATCTTTATATTATTAAATTACCCATGTATGTTTTACTTAGTTGGTCATCTCAGGTGAATATTAAATGTAAAAAAATTCATTGACACCAAAACAAAAACCGATATTATTAGGAACAAAATTATTATTTAAAAAAATAGTTATGTATTGGTTTTACTTGGTGCACCGTTGGGAATCAATGTTCAAATATGTACCGTGAAGTCAAAAAAGTTTCGAAGCAGTGGTATAAGGTCAATAACTTCTCGATCGGTATGTAAAGTGAGTGACAGCATAGGATTGTGCGCGGGAGTATGAAACTAAACACTTGATCAGTGAATATCCCATTCATCACTGGTTGAAATTTAGCCCATTATCAATGATCGTTGATTCAATTATACGTCAAAAACCAGGCCAGTCCAATCCGTGGCCCATGCAATAGAATTTGTAGCTCATAAAATAGAAATAAATGTAGTAAATCTAGCTCATTCCTTCCAATATTTTGAACAAACTTTTTGGATGCATAATTAAGTGTATTTCAAATCTATAATCCTCATTAAAATGTCTTTTTTGTTTTTCATCAATTTTTCTTATTTGCTGAAATCTAGTTTTTTTCAAAATTTATTACTCTTTATAAATGTAAGATTATGTTTTGAAGTAAAGAATTGTTTCTTCATCAGTTGGGGTGATATGTGATAGTCGAAGAACCAACTGCATAGCATCATAATTCCCACTCTCAGACCCATAATCCTCTATTGCCATTCATGCTAGACCATTGTATAAAAGAGTAGTCATTTAAAGACAGAGATATAATTCTCTTTTTTCGGTTGCTTATTTAATATCCTTTCTTTAAAATTACGACTAATTATTCAATCTGATGTGTAGATCCCTCAGTGAGTGTTCCTCAGTTTTGTAGATTTTAAATATGTATAATATATATATATTTAATTTACAGTTGTCGATAGGTGCCCTTTGATGTTATGCAGTCCCGAACAGATTTGCGAAAAAAGCGAATGCAAGTGTAAACAGCACTACGAGTGGAATGACATTTACAAAAAATGTGAACGTAAGTAATGCATTTTCATGATTAAATTTTTCTACATATTCTAAAGTCGCATGCTGTATGGATATATATTGTTCAGCAATGCAATTATGTAAACATGTTACAGTGTGGCTTCTGTGTACTGAAGTTGTTAAGCGGTGTTCTGAGGAGTAATTTTAATCTACCTAATAAAACAGATACAAATTCTAACGTGCATTAGTCATGAAATATTTATTGATATATATATATACAAAATATCACTTTGTATTGAACCTAAATCTGTTTAACGGGTTTAGTCACTCAGCTTGCAATTGAATAGGGAAGGCTTGGAGTAATATAGCATAGAAACGCAGACCAATCTTATTCATCACATTTTGATTCCCATCTATGTTGAAACCAGTGGCGTAGCCTGAGTAGGATCAGAGGACATTTAGCGAGACTATGAAACTCTGCAGATGACGTTTGAAAGTTTTTCATACAACACTGGTGGACGCTTAGACTACAGTCATCAATTATGGTTTGACTGTACTATTGACCTATGAACTATGAGAAAGATAGAAACGTCGGTGCACAATTTCAATATATCTCCCAGAGTCACCTATTACCACTTAAATTATGTCACTGGCTGAAACCTTCAGTCATCTCTTCTTGAATCTGTACCGAAATAAAATTGTTCATTCTCGCTTAAGATGTTTATGTTATATATTTCAGTGGCCATTTTTAAGGATGCAAACTGAGTTATTTTTGAAGAAGAATTAATCTACCAGTGGTCCACAGGAATGCAATGAAATATCGTTTGACATTTCTTTCTCACATGCTATCACGTTGTATACAAGAATGAGAAAGACACCATCTAGGTGTAGCTTTCGAGACGCTGACGACAGGACAATAAATAGAAATCGTGAAATGTATAATTAAACACAGAATGAGTCTAAGAAAATGAAAACAGCAGTGCCGGCTGAGTGCTCATGAAGAACGGTGTCAAGAATATACCAATAATGGGGCATGGGCCAGGAAACAAAAAGTCAGAGAAAACCGATGTGTTGTAAATCAGAGGCAAATTAAAGATGTCTGCAATTTTATAGTACAATAATAATCTGATAATGTCTCTTTGATATACATTATTTATTCAAGAAAGTAATTAAATAATTTCAAGCTGTATTTGAAGCAATAAATTTACTGTAGCGTCTCAGAAAATAATGAATGATACAAATGTGTACACACTTTTTTTTTAAATCTGAACAGGTAATTATAATCAACAAAACATAACAGAAATTGCAGAATTACTAGCACTAAATAATATTTAAAATCACATACTTCTTAACAACAAATACGATAAAAACAGTTTTGCAAGTTTTTCAACCAGAAATGAAAGTCTAACTTACTCATGAACCATGATTAACTATTTTGACCAGCGGCGAAGTGTGAGTAGAAGCAATTGATGCAGGGAGACTGAGCAGTTGATGAAACAATATTAATTGATTATCATTAATTTGTGGGCATATCAATTTTTTTTCAATCAAAAAATGGTGACATACAGCTACGAAGTAAAAGCAAATGAGGCATAATAAATCACAGCTGATGAGACGGTGGTTTTCATAGGTCATCGGTTTATTCAACTATCAATTACTTGTCATAATCAGTGGTGTCTTGGTTTATTCATAATCCGGATTTTTCTATTGTTCCCCTCGTGGTTAGCAACTAGTAGTGACGTCACAACCTGTTACTCCCTGCACAGTGCTTTCCCCTATGACGTCACCAGTCACTCCCCCTATTAATATTCATAATTAATAATTAGTTAATGAATAACCCCTGGTTGACCCATTAAAAACCCCACTTATCAAAAGTTCCACTCCCTTTATTAGAAATTCCTCAGCTTTATTAAAAACCCGTTGCGCCATCTAGTGTATATTATGAGTACTATATTTATAAAAGTCCTTAATTTTAGTCGTAATTTTTCCAATTTTTGACTCCTCATTTAAAAACCCCCTTATCAAAAGTTCCACCACTTTAATAAAATTCCCTCCCCTTTATTGAAAACCCTATCAAAAGTTCCGACCCCTCTATTAAACTCCCCCCTCACCAATCACAAACTCCCAAATAAGTCCCTTGGTTTCTGCCAAGTCCAACTTAACTTTCGGTGGTAGCATTCAGAATGGGTGATGCAATCCTCATAATAATTGCAAACACCAACTAAACTTTCGGTGGCAATGTTCAGAATGGCTGATGTAATCCTCGAAAAAAATTACAAAGTCCAATATTTTTCTCTGTGCATTCATCACCTTCTACTGGCCTATTAATTTTCCTGAAAAAACCGTTGGTCCTGATTGGTTGTCCTAGATGGCGCTGCTTTCTCATGTTAAATAGGGGGCAATCGCCGAGTGCATCATTATCCACGATGCTGGCTAGCAATCCAGATGTGTGGTGTCTCGGTGAAGATGTTTACGTTGTGCCTTCGCTGTTCAAAAATAAGTTGTCAGTGCACGTACATGGCTACAAGAAGTATGAAAATGGTGAACTCATCTACCCTACACCTACAGAGGTTACCCTCTCAATACCTGAATGAGAGGCTTTGTGTGCAATGGTGCCTCACATTGAGGACCAAGTGAAAATTGGTCCCGATCAACAGACATGGCATGTGATGCACGGTTTATGTGCGTATATGTACCGCAATGAAGGTGGCGAACGCTGTGTCGACCTCATCACAGAATCAGCTGCCACAAGAACTCTACAGTTCTGAGTTGTGAGTCGCAGTATAACTCTCAACGCGTCGCAGGGGTTTACGTTGGCTATCCATGTAGACGAAGTGATGGGTGTTGTATGTAAAGTGTGTGGAACCCTCAAAGATCACCATCTCCGTACTGCTATTATAGAACATTCCGAATCAGTTCTACCCTTCCTGTTGGGTCCTGTTTTCGAGGGTCCTGAGTGTGTTTATCAGCTGTTGTGGACATTTTCGAACAAGAATTAACACGTCTGATTTCGTTAGATGGACTTCAACCCGAAGAAAAACTACTGACCATCGTAGGGTTGTCTGGTGACTTGAACATTAATGCCTTAGCACAAGTGTTTGTCGATACGGTGTGGAAACAGGGTCTGTTGAATTTTGTAAATTCTGGATTTGTGTGTACTCTGAAATATAATACTATTTTTGATGAGGCAAAAAATGAAATGTATAAATTAGTTAAATAAATAATTGTAACCTAAATATTGTGTCTGTCTTTTCATCCTATGTCATTTTAGTCTTAGTATGGATAGGAGAAAGAAGGTGTTAGCTAGTGTTTGAAGCGTAATCATAACAGTATTAACGATAGTGGTGCTTGTATTAGAACTTGTGGCCCCTAGTAAAAATATTCAGTGTGGAGAGTCAAAAGCTTTAGATAGTGAATACAAAATTCGTGTGCGTAACTTATCAGTGGACATCAGATAGATTATAGGAGATATCCCTACAGTTACAGGTGTTACACTTTCATTACACCAATGACAAAACCTAGTGGGGTACGACGTCTGGGTACAGCAGAAAACAAAACTCTAGAAACCCATTATTTCGACCCTGAAAGAGGATTCGTTAGTGTAAAAAAGCTAGCTCTGAATACAGGGTTGCCACTGAAACGAGTCCGAGAATGGTTAGAAAAGAAACCCATGTACACGTTACATAAACCTGTTCGCAGAAAGTTCCCCCATAACAAAGTTTACGTCACAGGTTTAGACGAACAATGGCAATCCGATCTCGTAGTTGTGAAAAATCTAACTCGTTTCAATGACGGTTATCGTTACATATTAACGGTCATCGATGTGTTCTCAAGGTATGGGTGGGCGGTGCCTATGAAGATAAATGGAAAGAAATGGTGTCGGCTTTCAAAAAAATGATTTCCGAGAGCCTATCTCCCATGAATTTAAACACGAATCAAGGTACCGAATTTACCAACAGAGTGTTCCAGAAATTCCTCAAAAAGAAAGGTATTCGGTTCTTCGTCATCTACTCTGACAAAAAAGCAGCTTTGGTGGAGAGATGGAATCATACACCACGCGAGAGACTGGGGAGATATTATACATGCAATAACACATACCGGTACTTGGACGTGCTGCAACGTGTTGTACAAGGTTACAATGCCGGAGTTCATAGTGCACATGACATGGCTCCCAAGGACTTGACCTTACACAATGAAAACATTGTATGGATACCACTTTACGACTAGCCAGTCTAAAAGTATCCTTCAAGAAGTCAGGTATTCATTTGTGGACAGAAGAAATTTTTATAGTCGACCGGGTGTTACACCACCAGCCCCCTGTATACGTCATACAGGATTCCGAGGGGGAAGTGTTGAAGTGCACATTCTATAAATCAGGACTTCAAAAAGTGACCGAACCCGAACTTTACAGGGTCGAGGAAATAATCGAGAGAAAAGGTCAAAAGGCACTGGTGAAATTCCGCAGTTATCCCAAATCTTCGTGGATTCTAAAAAAATGGATAGTTTCTACCTGACCCTACCCTCCACAGTTAGTCAGAATATTTACCCAAACAATTCGCAGAATGATTTCACGGTTTGTCTAGCACAACCCCTAAGACTAGTAGGAAAATGGAAAGTGGGGTAGCAGAAGTTCACTTACCCATGAGCTGGTACAATGTTGATGGTTCAAATAACATGTATGAATATTATGCTCCTGTTCCCTTTGAATAATACTGGAAAAACAACCTTAAACCAGGCAAAATAACTCGAATGGAACTGTTGTCTCACCTCTCTGCTCCTCCCCAAAGAAATATTGGTGTTATATAACGGTGGTTACTGGGTATTCAAACCAAGTGAGGGATACGGTTTGATGTTATCTAAAACGAATCTCAGCAGGCTTCTGTGTGTCGGCGAGGGAGAAGTTGACAAACCCTTCCATCAACGATTTGCTAGCACACTTTGCAATGCTGCAATGGAGATAGATGATGATTGTTATTTTTGCGTGATTCCTCCAGGTGGTTTCCACGAACGAAAGGTGCCCCACGGACGATACGAAACTGCTGAATCATTATTCGATGCGATGAACCAGGTCATGCCCTACAAGCTGAGAAAAGCTTTCCGATTCAAGCAGCAGGCCGATCACTTAGTGTTGATTGATACAGACAAGTTACATTTCATTAAATTTCCTCTTTCAAACCCTGGATTAGGAGATATGCTAGGAATTACTAAATTAGATATTCCATTGAATAAAGGCATTGGTGACTACCCCATCGATATGAACAGAGGAATGTACGGTATGTATTTGTATTCAGACCTGATTGCACCTCAATTGTTAGAACAATCATGGTGAACTGTTGCGTGTTGTGAATCCTGCCGTCAGAACCAGTAATAACGAAGCCATCGTTGCAGTGTATCAACAACCTGATTACTACCCCCTGGTAAGAAACAGTTTCGAGAGTGTGAGAATCTTCCTTCGTACCGATACAGGAGAACCCCTGCATTTTAAATTTGGTAAAGTTTTAGTCAAGTTACATTTCTGCTATGAGGGTTAAATTCGTTCCCCCTCTGCAGACGCCTATGTGAGCTACTAGAAGAGCCAAACGGGCAGGGTGTGTTCCGGGGTCCTCGTTATCAGAGAGGTGATGGGATCGGTAGCATATTTGCCACTATTGGACGTTTCATCAGCCCTCTCGTATGACTGGCGCTGGCCACTCTACGTAAGGGTGGGCTACAGTTCGTTTCAGAGGTGGCCCAAGGGCAAAACTTCAAAACGGCCGCCAAAGCAGGGTTGCGTGAAACCTGTGTAGACCTGTTGCAATGTGCCAGTTCCAAGCTGCAGAGAGGAATAGGAATAAAACGCCGCCATCATCATACTAGTGTTCATAAAGTGAAGAGACTCTGTACCATGAAGGACGTGTTTTCATCTTGAGCATTCAGAAAATTCATGCTGATTCTGGCGATTGTGCCAATTCCGAACTGGACCTGTGTCCTCACTGTCTCACAACTGGAAAGAGGCTTCTCTGTCGATTATTTACCTGTGGCTTCGCTGGAAGGTAATGCCCCACTTGAATTCATCATGAAAGGAACAGATGATTACATTGATCTATCCCGTTGCCACCTGCGCCTCATCTTAAAAATTGTGAAATCCGATGGTACACCCCCGTCGGGAGTGATTGCCCCTGCAATCATTTCTTCCATGCCCTCTTCAATCAAGTAGACGTCTTACTCAATGATCACCTAGTGAATGCTTCTCACACCCTGTACTCCTACAGGGCACACCTCGAGACTCTATTGAATTACGGTACCGATGCCACATGAAGTCAGCTCGGTACGTCACTCTGGTACCTCGACACCCCTGATAAAATGGAACTGACCAGTCGCGAGAACGAGGGATGGCATCAGCGCAAGGGGGTACGTAAAGTCAACAGGTATCGAACTCATCTCGTGGATCCATGCTGACCTGTTCAATCAAGAACGTTACCTAGTCAATTAGGTCAATCTGAGACTGCGTTTGTTAAGGTCCAAGCCCGAATTCTGTCTCGTGACAGGTGAAATGGACCCCTCTTACAAAGTACAGATTCACGAAGCTGAACTTTTCGTGTGGAAAGTCAAACCCACTTCCAGTGTCATCCTTGCACCTACTGGGTTCCGCGAGTGCCAAGTACCCCCTTTGCAGAACGGATTCATGCATGTTTTCCATCGCAGCGGGTCTGACGAGTGTGAACCGTGACAATTTATTTCTGGGCCAACTACCGGTACGTCTGGTGCTGGGTATGGTGAAAAGTACCGGCCTGAATAGATCGTACGAAAAAAAATCCCTTCAACTTCCAACATTTCGACTTAAACTACATCAGCCTTCACATTGACAGTGAACAGCAGTCCTACACCCCCGACTTTACGAATGGATTTTATCTCCGATGTTACCAAGGATTATTGGAACCTGTGAATGCCTGGAAATCCGATAGTGGTATTAACTAATCACGAAAAGCCTATGGCGAGGGTTTTACACTGTTTGGATTCCAATTGACCCCGAGCAACGTGAATGTCATCAAGTGTTTTCTTTAATAAAAAGCGGTAGTGTGAGAATTGAATTAAAGTTTTCCCGGCCACTATCCACATCAGTCACTGTGATCCTGTATGCAGAATACCAGAATTTGCTCGAAATCCCATTGGATCGTAAAATCCTGTTTGACTACAGCTCATGAATACCTATCAGTTAGAATCCATCCTCTCGATGATACCGACAAGTCTAAGTGTGTTTCCACGTGATAGACTACCTCGTAGAATCGACCAATCAGAAGCCTTGTTTATCTACAATACCGATCCGTCCACCAAGCCTGGCACCCACTGGATAGCTGTTTACAAGAAAGGAATCAATGTGGATCACTTTGACCCATTGGGGACAAGTCCCGATGTGTCCGTGCAAGAATACTACAGCCGTCTAGGCATACGTCATGTGTTACATCCCTTTGCAGGATCCCTTGGGAGACACTTGCGGTGCTCACTGTCTGTATTTCCTGTTTAAAAAAGCGAGCGGCTCGACTCTTCCCACAGTATTGCACAGCGATTACACGTGTTGTGCCAACTTTAATGACTGCATGGTTTTACGATGGCTCTCCGAACTCCTTCAAATATTTTAATTGCCACTCCTTCTCAGTGTGGAAAGACGACTTTCACTCTGAAACTCATCAAAGAATCCGCTCAAGTGTTCGATCCCCCACTCCAACATGTCGTTTACTGCTATGGGGAGTGGCAACCTGCCTTTGAGCCCTTTAAGAAAACTGTGGAATTTATGAAGGACTGCCTATAGATCTAGAATTTGATCCCCTCAGACCTACGCTTCTGGTGCTGGACGACTTGATGGAACAGTCTGTAGCCAGTGAACGCATATCTCAACTGTTTATTCGTGGTGGTCATCATAAAAATATCACGATTGTCCTGATCTTGCAAAATCTGTTTTTAAAGGGAAGACATTCGAGGACTATATCGCTCAATGCACAATATACGTTTTTATTTCACAACTGTCGGGACGCTTCACAAATAACGCATCTGGCAAGACAAATGTTTCCGCATCATTCCAAACTCCTGACTGACGCTTATAGACTAGCTACATAACCTCCCTGTGGTTATTTGTGCATGGACCTTCATCCCAGAACGTTGAACAGTGAGCGACTCTGTGCAAAGATTCTCCCTTCTGAATATCCTGAAATACTCTATGTCCCAAATGAAAATTAGATCTCAAGGCCCGTTCCTTCAGTGTTTACCAAAACTTGGGGGAAAGCAACGTGCAGCTCTGTTGAAGCACTTCTCCGACCCTCAGATGCATTCTCTATGTGAAGTGTGTACCAATTTCTTAAAAGGCAATATACCTGTTTCTTGTAGAGTATTAAAGATTTTGCGGAAGCACAAGATTGTCATAAGAAGTTTAGCCCCCAAACTGCTTCTGTCCGTCATAAGAAACACCTCTTGCGAATGGGGGTCAGGATTTTCGTTCCCCATCCTCACAGAGGCATTACCTCTGTTGGGTTCGTTATTTCGAAAATGATTTCGATCAAGGCTGTGGAAAGACGTCACATACGTAAAAAAGTGAGCGATTTAGACACAGAGATGAAGAAAATACTGGAATCGGACGTTGATGATAAAACTAAAAAGTACCTGCTTGTGTTGAAAAATTACCTGATATTTAACAGACAACTTGGAGCACCATACATCGTAAAAGTCGACATTCCGCTCTCCAGACAGCAAATATTATCCGTACCTCTGTCTAGACAGAAAATATCAGAGACTTATGGTCACCCTCAAGACGACATTGTCGAATTTGTTCATTCCCCCATCCGTCGTAAGAAAAGGAAATTAAATGACTGGACTTCTTATTGAAGATATCTGTTAAAAATTGTATTTCCAAGACTGGTATTAAAAATTTTATTTCCAAGACTTGTATTCCCTGAAACCTTCTGGTAAAAATATTATTTTGAAACAATGTATTAAAAAATTGTATTTCCAAGATTTGTATTCACTGAAACCTTCTGTTAAGAATATTATTTTGAAACAATGTATTAAAAAATTGCACTATCTGTGGTATTCAATAAAAAAAATTAAACTGATATACGTCTCTGTGTTGTTTCCGTGAATATTTCAATGTTGAAATTATTGACAAATATTGAGAGTTATAGCAATATAAAAACAGTACTGATATAATAAATATTTACAAACTACAGATAGTGATGGAGTTATTCATATGCACCATTGTAAAAATAATTACGATATAAAAATATTCAATCACTTGCTGATATAAAAAAATATTTACAAACTGCAAACAATGATGAAATTATTCAAAATAGTAGCAATATAAAAATGTTTCATTGCATTCACAATAATAGCAATATAAAAAAATGTTTCAATGCATTCACAATAATAGCAATAAAAAAATGTTTCAATGCATTCACAATAATAGCAATAAAAAAAAATGTTTCAATGCATTCACAATAATAGCAATATAAAAAAAAATGTTTCAAAGTCATCACAGCATGCATAATCAAACAGTACTGGAGATGATTCCATACAAAAATCCCATCATTCCCCATTTGGCGAAGAACGCTCAAAGCTGCAGCCCAATAGAGGGTGCCACTGTGCCGGGTGGAAGAGCAAACGCACAGAGCTGTCATTCATCCTGCGAAGCACAGAGCAGATCCAACCACGACCATTGACTTAGTGCACTTGCTGGACTTAGAAAAAAAAATTGTCATCGCTCGCTAGGAAGGCATATATTTCAACAAATCATAGAAAAATAGCTTAAAACTAAAAACTACATTATATTTAAAAAATTATTTAACATCCATCAAGTCGATCAGATTGTCTAGTGCCAGGTCATTGTATCCGTATGGTACAGAAAGAGTTCCGCCAGAGGGAAGATACCGTTTATCTAAATTCGCCTTGAATTTCTTGATCATGGGTTTGTTAACTAGCGAGGCCTACACTTTATTGCGTATCATATTAAACGGGACGACGAAGCTGTCGCTGGTTTTTAGAGTGTTACAAAACCATCGATTTCAACAAGTGAAAATTGTACTTTTCACGGTTTTTCTGCGTGAGACTTAGCCCCTTGGCACGAAGAATCTCAGCTCCATTGCCAAAGTCTCAATGCATAGCTTTTAGCTGCCACTCCCACGTATATCGGTGACGATTTGGGAGGCGTCCGATAAAAGTTCCATATACTGGACAGGGCATCTCACGATGGTGGTATGTGTCCGGGTTAGATTCTCTGCCTTCTTACCCCAAGCGGAGTTAAGGAAAATTTTTGAGACCTGCCTCGAAATGGGGTTAATTTTCACTTCAGACAGAAGGATTCAAACCCCCTCCACCTGAAAAAAAGCCTCGTAAACGACTCTTTTTCGGCGTCTGTTTTGACGTCTGGAGGGAAACTGTCATCATCATCATCATCATCATCCTCAAGCAGCCATGGGCTACGGAGGTCCAACCAGACCGTGCAATTTAGTTCTCCAAGCAAGTCTATCCTGAGCTACATCTACTGCATCTGGCCACTGCACACCAATTCTAACAAGGTCTTGTTTGACATTGTCTGCCCACCGCATCCTAGGTCTCCCCTTCTTTCTGAGGCCTTTAGGCACACTGTTCATAACCCTATTCGCCAATCTATAATTATTCATACGGACAACATGGCCAAACCAACGGAGTCTCTCTCTGCACAATATGCTGCTTAAAGGAGGTTGCAAACTCCTTTGCCTAATCTCATCATTAGTTACAAAGTTGAACCACCTAATGCCCAAGATACTGCGTAAGCATCTGGAATCAAAAGCATCTAGTTTCCTGTTATCTTGTTTACAAAATGTCCAAGTTTCACTACCATAACTAACCCTAGAAAGAATCAAACTATTATACAGTCTACATTTAGTCTTTAGGTGTATACGCCTATTTCTCCACACTCTCCATAGGTTCTTAAAAGTCCCGGCAGCAATCCCTATTCGTCTGTTAATCTCATGCCGCACATCACCATTATCTGTTACATAGCTCCCAAGATAATTAAACTGTGACAGTTGCTCAAGACTGCAACCATTCAGATTAACTGAATCACAGCCTGCCTGACCAATTTTCATCACTTTAGTTTTCTCTCTGTTTATAACCAAACCTACTCTACTACCAGTCTCATCATCAGCTCGAATGAAAGAGTTCATCTCATCAACATCATTTGCCAAAAGGGCTAAATCATCAGCATAATCTAAATCAGAACTTTTCGTATCTCCAGCCCATTTAAGGCCAAAATCTTTCCCTTGAAGTGAATTTCGCATAACATAATCAATAACCAAGCTAAAGAGAAAAGGAGACAAAATGCACCCTTGTCGAACACCAGAAGTAATGCTAAACCAATTGCTACAAGCCTTACCAACTCTCACACACGACTCAGTGTTATTATAGAGAGCTTTCATTATGTTAACTAACTTGTCTGGTATACCATATGATCTCACAATTAACCACAAATTATGACGATCAACAGAGTCGAAAGCCTTTTTGAAATTAACAAAGCTAGCAACCAAAGGTTTCTGAAACTCTAAACATTTCTCAAGAATCTGCCTAAGTGAAAATATCTGATCCACAGATCCCCTACCACTTCTGAATCCACATTGCTCATCACGCTATTGACTGTCAACCAGATTCTTAATTCTATTAAGCACAATCATGGAAAGAACTTTACCTGGAAGAGAGAGTAGGCTGATACCCCTATAGTTATCACAAGAACTGCGATCACCTTTTTTGAAAATAGGGATAACAATAGCTCTGGTAAAATCCTTAGGAACCATGCCTTTATCATAAAAGATATTCAGAATTTCAGTCATCCAAGTGGTAACCGAAACATTCCCAGCTCTAAGCATTCCCGTAGTAATTTCATCTACCCCTGGGGATTTATGAAGTTTAAGTTTAGAAACAGCCAAAATAACTTCAGATTGTGTTATAGGTCCAACATTAAAGCCACCAATGCATCTATCATCATTGCAAACAATGGGAGTAGAACTAACTACATTGTTTAGAACATCACTGAAATGCTCAGCCCACCTAGCCATGACAGATTCCTCCCCTTCTATAACCTTACCTTGTTTATCCTTCAATCCTTGTATGCCTGTCCATTTTCTACCACACAAAACATTAACTATCTGGTACAGCTCTCTGCTGTTGTGCTGTCTAACTGCTTCCTCGGCTTTGTCAGCCAAACCATCAAGCCAAAGATTCTTATCAGCAGCTAACTGATCCTTTACAAGTTTATTAAGGTCTCTGTAATGCTTTCTATTAGGACTAGTAGGGTATTGATTAAGGGCATTCCTGCAGTTCTTTCTTTCCGAAATAAGCTCAAGTGCCTTATCACTCAGATAATTTTGCCTCTTCTGCTCCTTTTTTCCTAAAAGAGTACTGTTAGTGTCCAAAAAAGCCTGTTTAAAATGATCCCATTCTTCCTCAACTTCAGTAGTAAGCAAACCATGACTGTCATAATGACTAAGTAACCTATCATGGTAAGCTTTGGCTATAACTGGATCTTTCAGAGCTTCAGTATTAAAAGTAAATTTTTTAACCCTAGCACAACACTTTTTAAGTTTAAGTTGCAACACACTTTTAACAAGGTAATGGTCAGATCCAATTTCAGCTCCCCTATATGCCCTGGTATTCGTAACAGAACTAGCCCATTTGCTGTTAATTAATATGTAATCAATCATATTCTTATGCAGCCCATCAGGTGAAACCCATGTGTATTTATGTATGTCGCGGTGTTTGTAATAAGTGTTAGTTATTCTGAATCCATTGAGTTTACTTACCTGTAGGAGACGATGCCCATTGCCATTGCAGCTACCAATACCAAAAGGGCCTATTACTCCTCCCCAAAGGGCAGAGTCAGTACCAACTTTGGCATTGAAGTCACCAAGAACAAGGGAAATATCTCCTTTCTTGACAGAATTCAAAATATCCTGAAGTTGTTCATAAAACCTATCCTTCTGATCCTCATCGGCATCCTCAGTGGGGGCATAACAGCAGATAACATTCAAGTCTTTAACGCTTGTCTGAAATTTTGCTGTAAGAAACCTTTCATTAATGCACTCATATCCTAGAAGAGCATTGCTAGCGTGTCTGCTGAGAAGCAGACCCACGCCTTGGTGATGCTTATTGTCGTCCCTCCCTGAAAAGGGAAATTTAAGATTATTTTTAAGAATCTGACCTTTATCTGTCCATCTGGTCTCTTGCAAGCCGAGAATATCTAAATTATAACGGTGGAATTCTTGTGTGAGGACATCAAGAGAAAAAGCTCTGTGCAGAGTCCTCACATTCCAACTACCTATGGAGAGAAAATGGTTAGTGGGATGTTTAAAGAAACTATGTTTATTGAGAGAGGGAATGCCGACAATATCAAACAGCCCCCTAATCGCAGACATGGGGCAAAGACCCGTTCCCCCACTACTAAAGGCTGAAGCCATCTACACTGGAAGACTTCCTCCAATGTAGAATTTGACGATGCCAATAGAAGCAAAGAGTTCAGGTGCCTGCGATGACTTCTGCTCAGGATTATCCACCAGCTGATAAACATATCCTGTGAATCTATTCACTTGGGGCTGTCAACCCACAAACAAAGAGAAAACACAAAGATTTTCCCTCCACAGAAGCCCACCAGTGCAGCAAAATCAGGATCCATAATCAAGCTCAGAGCCATGTATCAGTCCAGTAGGTTTATATGGTCAGCACCAGGACCCTGTGTGGTTGACCACTCCTCAGCAGGGTAGAAAAAAAAGAAAAGTAGCCATAGTTGTCCAGATCAGTAGGCCACAATAATCTGGCAGCCCTCCCCTTCCGTTCACTTCCACAAGAGAGTATCTCTTTTGAAAGTTACTAACGGTACATAATACCTGTACATAATACATAATACATAATACAATAACATAGATACCCCCTATTTTGATGGTAGGATCGTACTGGACCACGGAATCGAAGTGCCACTCATTGCATATCTTCACGAGTTTGTACCCGGCTCTCACAGCTGTGTAGATTTCAAATGTGCACCACGATCCAGTTAAGGGCTCGCTGTTTCATGGTATGGGCACAAGGGAGTGGCAGTTTTCCTTCAGCACAGGTCCTGCAGAGGGGGAACAGTAGCTTGCCGTAGGTCTTGAACGGGAGCACAGGGATGAAGAGATCGCTGGGTGGAAGGATGGTTGCGTGCATTACCCCGAAATAAATGTCCACGTCATAGACAAAGTCCTGTGTGATCCTTCGAGAATGTTCTTTGCCATAGGGAGATTCTTTGCATATGGCTGGGTACAAAGAATTCACGTCGTAGTAATCGAGGACTACGCCCTGGTCCTCGGAAGCATAGCAAGTGATACACTCCGTCCTCCCGCTGAACAGAAAATCCCGATCGCCGATTCTCCTGATAGGCTCAATATTTTTATATAGGGTGGCCAATGTCTGATCCGTGCGCAGTAAACGATCAAAGTCATGTTTCCACATGACCTTGATTTCATAATCTGGCATCAAATGTTTTATCACTCCAAGCCAATTGAGAGTTGTGTTATAAAGAGCTGAAAATGGTTTTTTACCACAGACTGGATGGCCTCGGGGTGAAAGCACTGGATGCATCCATTATGCCAACAACCTATCGCTTCAAAAATGGTACAGGTGGTAGGGCAAATACGAGCTAATTTAAATTTGGAAATTTTGAATTCCCCCTGAGGCGAGCGAACCGTTTGAATAGCGATGTTATTTTTCTCAGCCTCGTACTGCAGCCAGGCCAGCGCTTTCAGGGACTGCCTAACACTTTCTTTTTTAGAAATTTTGCACGAAATACCCGTTAACAGGCGCCAGCACTGGTGAGATCTTCAGTGAATGGGTCGACTTCCGTTAGTGCGATGAAATCGAGCCAAAATTTCTCGCAACTCTTCTGAAGTAAAACTGTATCGGCTTCACAATAAAAAAGAAGTTCTCTCTGAAAATCCCATTCTTGGAGGGAGGCAGAGGCATACCAGCAGTCAAATTCAGCATGCATAGAGGAATTCATATCTTCAGGCCGAAAGTAACTAACGTCAGGAATCGAACCCATATACTCTAGACGAGACTTCCTTGACGAACTCGAACGGGAAAAATCCTTTCACCGTTTCCACGTTAAAGGTTTTGGAAATTGTCCTCAAAGGTGCCTGAATAAATGAAAAGCTATCAATGAATCGTATTTTCAGTCCATTGTGGAAAATTCCTAGAATTTTCGACCCTTGAAACACTAGGTCTGGTTTCAGCAGATGACGGTATAGGTAATCAATCACAAACATACCATCAAAGCCACAAAAATTGCGAGCTAGGAGGGGCGTGTTCGAAAATCGTTGTTAATTGGCCTGTGTTTCACCAAGAAGACAGTGCATAAATTTATTAACAACGGGAAACGATACTACACGCCATTCATCTTCTGCTTTATAAGTGGCCACACTCAGGATAGGCTTTAACACGCTGTCCGTCAGTTGAACAATTTCAACGTCAAAATAAATATAGTTTTGCTCCACTGGCTTTAATTTCAGTGGTTCAACAAAATGAGGTTTATTTTCACGGCACATGTGTTTCTTTTTCAGATCATAAATGTCCATGCACTCTGTGCAGCGACGACATTGCCGACAGGATAACTGTAGATGTGCCTGAAAGCATCAGAACTCCTCAAATACATACTACAGTGAGGGCACAGAAGGGGGTTTCCACTGTGGACGACGTCCTGCATTAGACACCGGTTGCAAGTGCCTTTACTAACGTGACCTTCGTGGTTGTAGGCCTTTAAACATGTGACGCAGAATTTACTTGTACTGAAAAGTCCTGCAGGAGTAGAGATGACATCAAAATGATAATTGCGGTAGAGTAGAGAGACTCTGGGGAGCCTCAGGTCCTACAAACACAGGCAAGAAGAAATCTTCAGCCGAATAAACCACCAGACGAAAGTCAGGTGCCAAATGCTGCCGGAAGAGCTGGATTTCCGGTATGCTGCAGGGACAGACGGGAACACCGGAAGCTCGATGCAGTTGAAGGGCTTTGATGCGTTGTAGGTTACAGTGGCATGGGCGGATTTGTTTGTATTGGTTAGTCAGGTATCGTTTTTTCAAGTTCAGTTCTCTAGCCACCACTTGAGCTCTAGCTAGGCACGTATCGTCTTGTTCTGAATCGTTACGATAGCTTTTTTATTTTTTAAGAACGAATCCCCATCGGCGAGATTGTTGGTTTCAGGTGCAGTATGTTTACCTCTGCGACCGATACACTCCAGATCAGTGCACACAAAATCAACCTCAATTTGGCTATGGAGTCCGATTCCTTCTTTCGATTGAATGACTCGTTCTAGTGCCGTAATGAATCGCTCCTCAGTCAGTTCATTTCTCTTACATAGAGGAAGATTAACGGCATTCTTGATAGAGTCCGATCGAAACACTAAACGCACGTGACTGTACTGGCCTTGGGGTACAAGTTCACGTAATAATTTGGAATGCAGGTTCCGGAAAGTCGGCAGAAAATTATGTGCTTCGACGTCATCCATGCCACCAAGATGCACACTAGTCGACACAAATTGTTTTGAATTTAGCGGAATTGCAATTTCTCACATTCTCTATATCGTAGTGAGGAACGGGAGAGTCCAGCAAAGATCATTCACACCCCTGGAACGATAGAGCGCTGTGGCGTGGTGATGTTATCGGCAGTAGATCGTGATGAAGGCCCAGCCAATGAACCGTCCAATTGGTGAGCTGCGATTTAAACATGGCTCGTCAGCCCTGAGGTAGAGGATACACTGCGTGCGGTGCGGATAGCTTTTCGCACGTGCTGGAGAGCTGGGAAACAGGCTTGTTTCGGCTCTGAAGGACATTCGACGGTCGACGGACGTTTTGCTGATGCTTCCAGCTGATTCACTTTCGACAGCAAACGATCAACGGCAATGCTGGAGTCATCTGCACACATCTCAGTACTGTTAAATGCAGGTACATTGGACATCTTGCAATGGCAAACTTCTAAAGGCAAACTAATAGCAAACTTCTGGCAGACGGTAAACTTCTGACTAGTAGCAAGCAAAGATTAAATAGCTTCAAAATTCTTACTATCAGCACACTATGGAGTAACAGCAAGGAATGACATAGCAGGTAGTTGGCGAGCTTATATACTCTCAAATATTATCTCATAACACCTGTGGGGGTCAAGATACATCTTTCAACATGAACAAGGTCGATCAAAGCAGTAACCTTTACCGCTATCTGATAAACCCCTCATGGGAAAGATATGCTTGAAGTAAACATTAGGAGTAAAGCAGTATCCGAATTATTTACTTAGCTTCTATTTTTAATGAAGGAAATCGTTTATCAGCAGCAAATACAAATATTGCGATTCTGATAGTATGTATCGAGAGTTCAAATGGTGAACCCCTGTGTCATCCCCGAGACAATGTAGCGATAAAAACCGTCACTCGCTCTGGCGAAGTTAAAGCTTGTAGATATTAAAATACGAATACAGATCTTATCAGCAACAAATGCAAATACTGTGGAGCGGTTCTGATAAAGCCCTCATGGGAAACATATGTGTGAAGTAACACTGGGGTTAAAACAGCACCAGAATTATTTACTTAGTTTCTATTTTTAATGAAGGAAATCGTTTATCAGCAGCAAACGCAAATATTGCGGCTCTGATAGCATGTATCGAGAGTTCAAACGGTGAACCCTCATGTCACCCCCCGAAACAATGTAGCAATAAATACCGTCCCTTGCTCTGGTGAGGTTAAAACTTGTAGATATTAAAATATGAATTCAGATCTTATCAGCTGCAAATACTGCTTAGCCGTTAGCGCGCATTGGCCGTTCGATCTCCAGTCAGCTCTTGACCCCGCCGATAAGAAGAGACCATTGTCACATGTTCTGCACGCTGGTCGCAACATGCACATTGCCAGACTTAGAATTCAAAACAGAATATGGAGCTTTGCAATTATTTTTGAGGATTGCATCAGCCATTCTGAGAATTTAGTCGTCTGAGGGGAATGGAATTTTTGATAAATGTTTAATTAATAAGGAATAAAAATTCACAATTTAATAAATTGTATATTCTTATGGAAATCGAGTGATTCCATCTGTCACTGGTTCACATAAACTTAGTTTTAATTTACGAGGAAATAAAAATTCGCTACAGGAGTTTTTTTAAAAATGGGGGAGGGATTTTTGATATCATATTAATTAGCAAGGGTGTAGCAGTTTTGATAGGGTTTTTCATAAAGGGGGAGGAATTTTTGATATCGTATTAATTAACAAGGGTGTAGCAGTTTTGATAGGAATTTTAGTAAAGGGGGAGGGAACTTTCGATAAGGGTTTTTTTAATGAGAGGGTGCATATTGATAAAGGGAGGTGTGGGTTTTAATTAATAAAATTTCGCAATAAATATAGGGAATGTACAACTACCACGTTAAAATATAAAAATATTTGGGAGTTGATTTATAAGACCTAGAAATCTCGTGTTCATTTACGAGAGGAGTTTTTTAATAAGGGGGGAGGGATTTTTGATAAGGGCGATTAAAAAATACAGGTGGGTCAACCAGGGGTTCTTTAAAGAGGGGGGCTTAAAAATACAGATGGGTCAACCAGAGGGTAGTTTTGATAGGGTTTTTAATAAAGGGGATGGAACTTTTGATAAGGATTTTTTTATAAAAGGGTGAAACTTTTGATAAGGGAGTTTTTAAATGAAGGGAGCGGAACTTTTGATAAGGTTTTTTTTAATAGGTCAACCAGGGGTTCATTATTAATTATTAATTATGAATATTAATAAGGGGCGTGTCCGGTGACGTCATAGGGGAAAGCACTGCATGGGGGATACCAGGTTGTGACGTCACTACTGCCACTAATCCCTTATATCAATCAATGATAGAAAAAAACGCATTTAATGACTGACTGTAGAATGGCTGGGACAACAGAACTCAACCCATTTGATCAAATTTTAAAATTAATTCTCAGAACATTTAAAGAAATTAATGACATTGTTGCAGGAACTATTATAGGCAAACAAAATGCATCTAACGGAAAGATCAAAATGAAGTTCTTATATTTCTGCTGAGCTTTTTACAAAGCGGAGAAATAGATTATATAACTATATACTAATTGCTAATCTCAACAAAAGAAAAAAAAAATAGAAATTATGTAAAGATATCATTAATTACACTGGACAACACACAAAAGGCTTTGAAATTAAAATAGTCAATCTTTACTAATTGCGAGGTACTGAACACGAAAATTACAATAAGATTTGTCGATTGCTCTTGTTTAGGAGAGACAGAGATGGTCATGTGAAACGACTCAGTCCACATTGAATACATAGGTAACCGTTTCGCAACACTGCATTTTAAACTCCAGATTGCAGCACATTGCGTTTTATTGATCAGCCTGCCATACACACAACCCACGGAAGTATTGCATCATTGTCTGATGCAATGTAGTTGGGACATGACATCGTGGCTTTGCGATCGCGGACAAAATATGATGATATCGTTATTCGTAAGCGATGTCTCGTAGGGTGAGCAAGTCTTTTGAGCGACTCCCATTTACCTTTGAGTCATACGTACAACACAAGTGATTCTTGCAATTTTAATCCAGCAGTAGTGATGCATCGTAACTGTGTTAATAGTGCAGACACATTTTGTTACATTTGCAGGGAAGTGATGTTTGCAAGCCAGAAAAGGGCCATCAGTCCAATAGTGAAAGCGGTGTATGAGTTTTATTTTGGATGCAAGATGGCGACAAGGCCTGGACCCCATACATATGCTGCAGTACGTGTGCAAGAAATCTTTCAAAGTGGCTGAAAGGTGAAAAAGTGGCGATGCCATTTGTTGTTCCTATGGTTTGGACAGAGCCAAACAATCTTGCAAATAATTATAGTTACTTCTGCATTGTTCCACCTGTTTCTGAACATCACAAGACAAAAGAAGTGGACAATAGCATACCCGAATATACAATCTGCTCTCCGACCAGTTCCGCACGGCGTAGGCCTTCCCATTCCCAAACTTCCAAAAGAATTTCCCATCGATTCAGATTAATAAGGAGAGAGGAAAACTGATGTTGGGTTCTCCACAGCCTTCGGTATTTAATGATGATCCTTACGTCTGCCATGGTGCATCATCTGTGCCACACATTCTCACCAAAGAAAAAATGAACAATCTTGTTCGCGATCTGGAGCTGTCTAAGGCCAAAGCAGAGTTACTTGGATCAAGATTTAAATAATAGAATCTTCTCAAGTAAAATTTCCAAGTGATTTCATTTCGAACTCGTCATGAGCAGTTTGTGCCTTACTTCAGAAAGGAAGATGAACTTGTGTTCTGCTCCGATGTAGATGACCTGATGAGTGCCCTCGGAATCAAACATGACCATCAAGAATGGCGACTATTCTTAGACTCCTCGAAATTGAGTCCCAAGGTGGTGTAACAATGGGAATCGACTTCAATCCATTCCGGTCATACATGTTGTCTACATGAAAGAAATCTACGACAACCTAAAACAGTTGTTGAACTGTCTTCAATACAGCAAGTATGGCTGGCATCTCTGTTGTGACTTGAAGGTAGTGGCTCTGTTGATGGGTATGCAGTTGGGATATATGAAGTACTGCTGTTTCTTATGTGAATGGGACAGCCGAGGAAGGACTTTGCACTACGTGAAGAGAAACTGGCCTCAGAAGAAATCTCTGAAGGTCGGAGAGAAAAATGTGGAACACCCAGCACTAGCAGAAACGCACAAAATCCTGCTACCATACATACATATCAAACTCGGTATGATGAAAAACTTCATAAAAACATGGACCAGACTGCATCAACATTCAAGTACTTGGCTGACAAATTTCCTCGACTCAGCGAAGCGAAAATTAAAGGTGGAAATTTTGTGGGCCTGATGTTTGACAACCTGCTTCAGGGTGACGAGAAAAAGGTTTGGGACGCGTTTCGTCTATTGTCAACTAAATTACTCACGAATGTCAGGGCAGACAACTACAAGAAACTGGTTAAGGACATGTCTCTGTGTCACAAACTTGACTGCAATATGTTCTTAAAGATTCACTTTCTCAATTCCCACTTAGGTTTCTTCCCCAACAACTGCGACATGGTTAGTAATGAGCAGAGTGAATGTTTTCACCAGGACATTGGAACGATGGAGAAACGGTACCAGGGAAACTGGTCCACTTCAATGTTGGCTAACTACTATTTGTATGCTCGCCAGAGATGATCCTGAGCAGCTGTACAAGCGACTTCAGAAGTAGAAGCGGAGTTTTACCTATACACGTCATATGTACGTATTACTTTATTATGTATGAAACTATTGCGGATTTCTCACAAATCGTAGCCAATTTTTCATTTCCATTGTCATATTCATGTTCAGCACCTTGAAATCTTTAAGAAATGGCTAGTTTTATCTCAGAGATGTGACGTTTATGAAAATTTGTTGCCCAGTGTTATTTACTTGATAACGTTGTCCCATAATAGGATACTGTTACTGAGTCTGAAGCTAAAAACTCTAATACGGAATTTGAAGACATTCGACACAACAGATTAAGTTAAAAATCAGCTGATTCTCTTAAAGTAGCTTTATAAACTAAGAAATTACCTGAAAGAGTATACTGCAGGAAAATTGTGAAAAAGGATAGATATATTCATGCAAAAACCTCCAAAGTAACAGAAAGTTTTGGAAAATTACTCGAGACACAAAAAACAGATACAAATAACATCTACAGAAAGTAAATGGTTAGTGTACGATTCCTGTTCTTTGTAAGAGCTAGTCTAGGTGATAAAGCTCTATATGCATAATATTTCAGAATATTTTAGTAGAGAATATTATTAAATGTGCTTCCTTTTCAAATAAAAGTAATTTGAATAAAAGTTCTATCTTTTATAATAGTACTACAGCATTTTGCTTGCTTAAAATAGTATGTAAAAAATTACTGGATGCCGGGATCCCGAGAAATTGCTTTCCACATTTCCCGAATCTTTGGATTAAACCAGTGCCCAGAAAAATGACTCTCTAATCTCAGTAACTCATCGAAATAATGATGGGTTGTCATCTGCAGTGGAAACAATGATACTAATACTCCTGCAAGCAACAAATTTGTAATGAAGTGATCTGGTAGCAGCACGTGTTTTATAGACATTAGCAATTTATCCGTTAAACGGAATTGTGGAATCGTAGACCAATTTCTATATATGTATATATTCGTCTATCTACAGGGTGTCTCAAAATACAGGTACAAACCTTTAGGGGAGGTAGATAACATCTAAAGGAATGAGAATTGCATAGGAACCCATAACAGGAAACTTCATGGGAAAGCGGTAGCAGAGGTACAAGATCTGAAAGGACACAAGACAGTGATAAATGCGAAAACATTTATAATTATTACAAATGGCGTACTAGATGGCCTGCCCTCACTTCTGCTACCACTTTATGACCCATAATCGCACAATTATTGATGCGCACACGCAAACGAACGGTGGCACGGTACATGTCTGTGTGGGAAGTGTTCTTGATACATTCGTTGAGCAGCTCGTCCGTTGCCCTCAGCTATTCCATACGCTAAGTGCATGTCTACCAGCTCCCTGTTCGAATACCTTCGCATGCTCTTCACCAGCCGACTACCGCTCAAATGAGGAAATTCGAAATTGTGATTTCCTCGATATCTCTAGCGCACTGATGAACAGCGCCGCCACTTGACTTACGGTGACATTTCCGTTTATGGATTCCTATGCAATTATCATTACTTTAGACGTTATCTGCCTCCCCTAAAAGTTTGTACCTATATTTTTGAGACACCCTGTATATTATTGACGCAATATATTTGCAGTATTTGTGCCTACAATTAGGTGTTTTAAAAAAAGGTATACATATTGTGCCTACAATATTTATACCTATACAATATTTATACCATCCCCTTTATTATACCTTTATTTTTACCTTTATTATACCTTTATTTATACCTTTATTTTTACCTTTATTATAATTTTATTTATACCTTTATTTTTATATATACCTTTGGGAATGTCATTGAAATTTAAATCTTGATGAAAAACACGTTTCATTAATTTTGCAAACCATTGCATTTCAATCATATCAATGAGATCTATGAGGACACCGGCGATGTGTCAGTGCAAACAACTGAAGCAATTAAATTGCATAGTTCACCAAACGATGGTTCTCGTAGGTTATTGGTTTATTTTGCTGTAAGTAATTTTCCAACCAACCAGTGGTGTTTGGATGTTGTTATAGAAATATCCAAGATGGGCCACTTGGATATTTCAAGATATTGACCGGCACAGCAGCACTCACAACAATACGTTACTGACGGCGGTTAAAAAATAATTTTTGAAAGCGAATTTCAATACATTCATTCACAGAATTTTGTTACAAAGTTACATCAGTTCAACATTAATTATTATATAAATATACGGAATAAAAATTAGATAAAGGTAGTGGTTAGGCTGGGTTAATATTTGCCAGGCCGTCTAGCCATGATTGTACTTAGCTCTCTTTTATTACAGCATGAATGCGCATGTGTATATACATGCAGTGACGTCTTCCACGGATATTGTGCTTCGTCTAATATGGATTTGACTTCACTCTAGCATCTGTATCGCCATTTCATTCAGTATAAGCGAAACTGTTTCAAGAGTTCGGTACCTAACTTTAAATAAACGTTTTCAAATAGATTCATTGCTGCAGCTCTTTCCTTTTCTCTGAGATTTACCACAAAATAGGTATATATGTCTTGTGTCAGCCCTTTTAGTGCATCTCCAATAGGGTATTGCATTTGCATTTACAATATATCGGATGAATATACTAATCGGCACTAATTGATATCATTTCAATATACTGCATTTGCAAAACAGACTATAGCATGTACTTTTAGCATACAGGAAACGTTGCAACGTTTATAAATTAGGGTGGTAAGAAAGCGCATTTGGCTTAGTTTTTAAACATGCGCAAATTTTTTCTACTAAGTATGAGAAATTGCGACTCTCAATAAATTTAGATTTTTACTAATATATCTCTCTCTACATCAGTATTATTTCACATCTCAGACGTATATAGGAAGTATTATTTACAGTATTATTTCACATATCAGTCGTTATAGGAAGTAGAAATGTTTAAGAGTGATATTGACTGTTTTCAGGATGTTAGATATAAAATTAATTGCTGCAATGTTCACTTTTAACACTAAACATTCACTACATTTCCTAGATATTTTATACCATTCCATCGTTTCTTAAACTACACTGTTTTGCCCGTGCGACATTTCTTTCGATTTCAAACTTCCCAAATCTTTTTCGCGTTTGGAAGAAAAATCATGAAATTTAGCATTTTGAGAATCTTAGCTGAGATTTGATTTATCTCTTTCGAAATTAATTCATGTAACTTTGTTTTTAGTGTTACAGGCCCTTAAATGTGACTCTCCAGTAACTGTGGTTTGCGGACGACATTTATTTTGTTCGCCCTATGTAAAACGTGCGAAATTTACTGCATTAATACATTGTAATGTTAATTTGTAATGCGCTATAAGTTTGCTATTGGTTATATTCGTTTTTTGTTGTAGCGTAAAGGATAGTGAACGGATGGTCTCGAAAACTGTAGTCATCATCATGCAAAACATGGACAATGACTTGCTCTTAGTGAATCCTATACTAGGTAATATCTGTTAGTAGTTTCATCACAACCTGCGAATCCCCCTTTGCACAGTGCTTTCCCCCCCTATGTCGCAATCGTCCACGTTGCCTTCTTGACTTGGACCCCCTATGTCGCAATCGACCGGAAATTGACCTGTGCTGGGCCACGCTGTCTTCTGAACTTTGACCCCTATGTTGCAATCAACAGGAAATTGACCTGGCGTAGCAACTGTCGTGGCGCTCCTTATTAATAATTCATAATTAAAAATTCCTCCCCCTTTTAACCCCTTGTGCTATCTAGTTTTTAACTCTAATTTTAAGCTCCCCTTCTCGAATAGTCTCGATTTTTCTTTATTTCAGACTCACCTATATTTTAAACCCTCGATTTTGCAAACCCCCTGGTTGACCTATATTTTAAGCCCTACCTATATTTTAACCCCCCTTCTCGAATAGTCTGGATTTTTCTTTATTTCAGACTCGCCTTTTATTTTAAAACCTCGATTTTGCAAACCCCCTGGTTGAGCTATATTTTAAGCTCCCCTTCTCGAATAGTCTCGATTTTCTTGATTAGACCCCTACACATATTTTAAGCCCTCTTCATAGACCCCCTGGTTGACCAATATTTTAAGCTCTACCTATATTTTAAGGCCCCTCCTTCCCTCGGACCGGCTGATGCACGCCTCAGAATAATTGCACAGAAAAGGATGATACAAGTCTCAATTGTAAAATCAACTCCCAAAGTTGTATTCTTATTAAACCTCCCTCCCCTTAAAAAACTAATCGGTGGTGTCCAATACGTATTTTAGTACATCTCCTGTATTTAAAAACTCTCTAGGTATTCATCTGAAATTTTACAAGACCACTCAACTCTTTCTGAATGACAACGGTCAGAATGCCTAATGCAGCTCTCTAAATAAAACTTTCTTTAACAGAAAATCAGCTCTCAAAGTTGTATTCTTATTAATTAAACACTCACCAAAACCACACATCCCTTCTATTAAAAGTTACCTCTATTAAAACTTCACAAACTCACGTCCTTTTACAAGTTCTCTAAACATGTTGTATATTCTCCGTATTTATTCCTTATAATTAAACACTCATCAAAAATTCTCTCACCTTTATTAAAAAATCACTCCACGGTCGTAATAAAAAAGTTTTCTGTAGATGGGTTTCATCCAAAAAAAAAAAATCCTCCACCTGCAGTGAGATTCGAACCGACTATCTTGGGCTCGATAGCCGGACGCACTCGACTATGGTTTGTACTTAATGTGGCCTAGAAAGGTGTCGAACGGATCAGACATTTCAAATATTAACCTAATACGTTTTTTACAACCTTCGTATTCTTTATAACTAGTTTTTTCTACGTATTTCTTATAATGAACCCGATAGTCCTTTCACATTAACATATGTATTTTTTATAACTCACGTATTTTAAGTCCGTTTCAGTAACACTTATTTCTTTTAACTCCGTGACTGTTGGCTGTCGCTTACTAGGACTATCCACATAACTATTTTTAAAAGACTGGCCCGCAGAAAATGCCGATGGGTTAAAAATTAATAAAAACTGATTATACTCGTCATGATGAAAAATATTGAGGGGTAATAGGGCCGACCTAAAAGACTCAGTGTTCGGATCCTCACCCTGGACTACGTTTCACTGACGGATGGTTAAGTCCTGTGAAATTATTCCAAACGGGGAATCACAAGGGTTTTATTAACGAATGAATCATGGATCTGTGCTGCTTCCGTGTCAGGAGCACTGCCTTACATCGTGAAAACCCACTAGCACTCTTTATCGTGGTTTTCGGACTCGATATTTTTCCAAGTCCCGAGACGGTTCTCCCAATTGTAATCCTTTACGATACAAGGGCGTTTCAATGTACCCAATGTAGACAAACCCTTTTGAAATGACGCGTCCTAAACCTCCAAGTGCTGGGCTTATTAAAATTAGTCTCCATCGGGTTGGTCCCGTCAGATATCTGTGTTTCCACGTAGTAATGCTACACTGAAGAAAAGTCGGCTAAAAAACCGTCTTTAACATCGTTTGCGTGCGAACGTATGCCGCATCACGCTGTTGAAATCGGGTAAAAAAAATAACTTTTTTTTTTGTACGCAGTAGAATGTTCAAAGTACGTTGCAGTTACTGTTGCGTAAAAACTTTAGTTCCATCACGAATGCACGTTAACGGTGTAGGGGAACATTAGTTTTAGCAAATACTTCAACTATAAAAAAAATAATACAATGTCTCACGCACCCTTTCAACTTACCTGCACTAATCCACTGATATTTTATTTGCAGCTGGACTGATAGTCAAAATTTAGCAAATATTACAAAGAATCTCTCAATTGTAAAAATCAACTCTCAAAGTTGTATTCTTATTAATTAAAACCCTTTCTATTAAAAGTTACCTCTATTAAAAATCTTTTGCTATTCATTTTGCCAGGACTGCTAAACGATTCCCTTTTATTAAATTTCAATTCTTTGGGATTCATTTTTTCCAACCCCGTTAATCGATCCCCTAGTAAATAAAAACTCTCACTCACCTTTATTAAAATCATCCAGCGCTCGTAATAAATCAGTTTAATCGGGAAAAAATAAAAAATCATTCCCTCGCTAGCGTACCTCCACGTTAATTTCGGGAAAAAGTCTCATCGGATCCAAGGTTCACGTATTTTACTAGAAGAATGACACAGTAATTGTTCCACAGAAAAATTAATAAAATTTGGTTTAAATTATTCGTAGGACTTGTATATAAGATCTACCTTGCAATAGACGTTCAACAGGCTAAAAGTTTTCCAAGTCCGTTATCAGTGTATCGGAAATAGTACATTTCCTGTTGACTTCCTTCAGATCGTTTATCCGTGGGTAACAACAGCACTTTCGCCACATCACACGATATGGTGCAATCCTTTCTCAGCTGGAAGATCAAAAGGTCAAATGTCCAGCGCTTCACTGTGTCTGCATTTGACACTGATAAGGTTTAAAAATAGATGTTTCCTAGAATCCACATTGCCTTCTCAGATTGGACTTTGAACCCTATGTCGCAACCGACCATATTTTAAGTCCTCTTCATAGAACCCCTGGTTGACTTATATTTTAAGTCCCTTTCTCGAATTTTCTTGTTTTTCCCCTGTTTAACCCATATTTTAAGCCCTCCCCTCTTCATAGACCAACCTATTGATCCACCTATATTTTAAGCCCTCCCCTCTTTAAACCAAATCAGTTTTTGCGCATTTAATCGGTGTCATCCAACGTCCATACTATTTTTAGTACGTCTCCTGTATTTAAAAAAAAAAAAATTATTGGCTTTCGTCGCCGTATTTGAACGCGCTACCTCAGTGCCGATAGCTGAAGTGTCATCGCCAGGGCGCGGATTTTTGCGGAGCTAAATCTCAACTCTGGCCCTGCTATCCGCTCGACAATATTTGCTACTGATAAAACGATTTCCTTCATTAAAAATAAAAACTAATTAAATAATGGGGTATCACTGGGAAAATACTGGGAAGAACCCAAACTGATTTCGTGCTAAAACATCTCCAGATTTCAGCTTACTTGAAAAACTATTGTTAGAAATGAACCAGTGACTTGAATCACTCAACTTCCATAAGAATACACAATTATGGTACAGTGTCGGGAAGAAATATGTTTCAACGAAATTCAATTGCATGTATTACGATCAGAAAAATAATTTAGTGGACAAAGTTTAAAATAGTTATTAAATGGTACCTTACAGTGCAAGTGCGCTTCAGGCGAAAAGCCTCCCCTTCGAACACTGCACCCCGTTTTTCCGAAGTAACTGTGTCACAAGTCTTCCTACATCATCCCTAAACAGAGAATCGGATTCAATGTGCAAGAAGATCAAGACCTCATTTGAAGGAGCACATAGTGGATACTGTACTCCATAGTGAAATGAACATTGGCCTCTTGCGGGACCTAGTTATATCCCTACTCCAAGAGAATTACTAATGAAAACATGCTATTGTTAATGTATGTAATTCCGACAAAAAATGTTTTGTCTGTTTTAGCCACTTTGTATCCTGCAATAGGAAACACTGAACACTTTAACAACTATATACATTTAGAAGAAAACACATCAGGTCTAATTTTCCCTTTAACAATAAATCAAATATCTAAATTCGAAAAAATTAACATTTCTGTCTGGATACGAGAAAGAGATGTTCCCACTCTACATCACACCATTCAGATTTAAAGCGCACGCAAATCTCCTACTGTTATCAGACGATGAAAAGCAGCATTATTGTTCCATTAAGAATTTGTTTCTATGAAATTCAAAGGGAGAATGCTGTTTTCCATATTATAGGGAATGCAATTAATAATTCCTTGCAGAAGGTTGTCCTTTAGGTTATGAAATAATCTTATTAGAATGCTTAAAATTGAGATGACACACATTAGCTCCTCGGAGAAGCGCTAGCGGGTAGAAGACTATACCCGTGTAATGAAAATATTCATTCGACATAAAAAAAACCTACGCCAATATCGCGTACACTGACGTGCTCCTCTTAGCTGATGTGTTTGGTGGCAGATACTGACCCCTGCTATGTTTACACAACTCCTGCCTTCATACCTGAAGATGACAAATACTAGAGTTGATAACCTACAAGTATCTTTTTGGAAGGCATACGAGGAGGAATTTCGGTGATATGCAGACAACAAGCATTTAGAATGAAAAACTGATTGCAAGTTTGCTTTACTGTCATACAAACCTGAAAAGAGATGAAATGGGTAGTACTTTACCCATGATATACCATGTGACTAGGTCGTTAAATCAAATTACATGCATAAACGAAAATTAGAAAAACAACGAAATGCTTGGTAAATTCAATGAGAATCACTAAAATGTAAAGAGTGTTGGAATATCTGTAAATGCACACACATTTCAGTGGATAGGTGAATATTTTCACAATTCTTTAGAAGTGGAAGGCACAATAACTGTAAAACATACTGTGACGAGAGAGAAAGTATAAAAATGTAGTGGGATGGTTGTAAAAAATCGCTTCAAAACAGAAAATTACAACGCAAATACTGAAAGATAGAAAAAAAAACGACTATTCGACGGTTATTCCAAACTGCTATCTCACGCTCTTTTCAGATTTCCTGGTTCTATAGTTCCCTGGTACGTAGCGCATAAGTGTGGGTGTAGTTGGCTATTTTTCGTTGCAAACACAAGTTGTTTTTACTATTAGTTATTTTTCCTGCATGAGAATACACATTTCTATACTACATTGCGTACACACGGATGGACGAATATCACAAAATACTTTGCATATAGAAAACATCAGCAAAGAACCACAGAAGTTTGGAAATTTAAAATCTGAAAACTCAGTGTTTATAAGAAAACAACAATATTTTCAGTACTTCCATGAAAAGTTGAGTCCCAGAATCGATCCGCTAGACATGACTTTGCATTCTCTGACTTCAACCACCAATAAAACGTAATGTAAGCTCTCTCGTCAGTTATCCCAAGCCGCTATCTCTTTTCAGAGTTTCTGCCCCCCTCGGTACGTTTGAATAAGCGCATAAGTGTGGGTGAAAATGGCTATTTTTCGCTGCAAACACAAGTTTTTCGACAAAGATAGGGTGTTTCACTACAATCTAACACGGGATTTCATGTGTGTTTAGTTATTTTTCCTGCATGAGAATATTTCTAAGCCTTCTCATAGACAGCAGGTTAGTTACTTCGGATCTAACAAAGCCAAGGTTTGAGATCCATAGTAAGACATGAACGTTTGTGTTGTTTTCCTACCAAGATCCCGACATCCTCTCACCCCCTTCTACTGGGTCGTATGAAAAAATCCAGTAACTGTTACGACAATTAGCTGCGTGAAGGCGTATTTATTTTTAAAGCAAAGACACACTAATTTCGGACTCGCTAGCTAGAGAATGATATATTAACTTGCTAAAGTTTGATTTTAATGATCAGATAGTGTATACATCACCACTTTTTTAGTTCATACTAATATCTTCTAACTTTCAAAGGAAATATTGTCTCATTATAAGCGATTTCATACAAAGAGATGCGCACTCTATGCTTCATCTATAGAGATAACGATCACTGCCCATGGAACACATCTGTGAAAAACACGCTATGATAGGGTTTGAGGAAGATTTTTAGTCCATGGGGGTGCTGTACTGCAGGAAAGCACATTATCTTTGAGATCAGAACCTACATGAAAATTATACTGTTTGGGTTTGAGAAAGATTCTTTAGTTCACGGGACACCGCATGAATAAGTGCATAAGTGTGGGTGAAGACGGCTATTTTTCGCTGCAAACACAAGTTTTTCGACAAAGATAGGGTGTTTCACTACAGTCTAACACGGGATTTCATGTGTGTTTAGTTATTTTTCCTGCATGAGAATATTTCTAATCTATCTCATAGACAGCAGGTTAGTTACTTCGGATCTAACAAAGCCAAGGTCTGAGATCCATAGTAAGACACGAACGTTTGTGTTGTTTTCCTACCAAGGTCCCGACATCCTCTCACATGAAATATTACTGTACTAGGATCTAGAAAAATCACTATCCATTACATTAAGTTTTTTATTACATTCATGTATTTCACCCCATTTTCTTGTCAAGAGCTAAAATTATTTGATGAATGAACGACAAAATATCTTCAAATGCAGTGGACGCATGACAGAATAACTTCAAAATAAGTTCCAATAGCTGAAAAAAACAACTGTAAAAAATTAGATAAATACAGGGATAGGGAAAGACAGAATTGCTTTCAAAACATTAAAATACCTTAAATGTGTGGTTGAATCACCACCAAATATCTCCAGCACACTTTTAAAGGAAATATTTTCTCATTATAAGCGATTTCATACAAAGAGATACGCACTCTATGCTTCACATTTAAATCTATAGAGATAACGATCACTGCCCATGGAACACATCTGTGAAAAAACACGCTACGATTGGGTTTGAGAAAGATTTTTAGCCCATGGGGGTGCTGCACTGCAAGAAGGCACATTATCTTTGATATCAGAACGTGCGTGAAAGTTATACTGTTTGGGTTTGAGAAAGATTCTTTAGTTCACAGGGCACCGCATTACACTAAAGCACACTGTCTTGTACGTATGTCTGTCTGTATGTTTGTTTCTCTCTCTCTGTGTGTGTGTGTGTGTTTGTGTCTATGTGTAAATATGTATGTTACTACGAAATGTGTGTATGTGTAGATGTGTGCATATATGTCAAGATGTAACTGTGTCTGCATGTTTGTTTCTCTCTAGGTGTGTGTGTGTGTGTGTTTCAGTGAATCGTGTATGTGTGCGTATGTGAGTGTGTGTATGTTCATGTATGTTAATATGTTTCTTTATATGTATATGTTTTCGTGCGTATGTGTTAAGATGTCTGTGTGCACATAGTCGTTTCTTTGTATGTGTATACGTCTTCATGTTTGTCTCTGTGTGTGTGTGTGTGTGTTAAAGTGTCTGTATGTGTTTCATCTTTATGTGCATATGTTATCGTATGTGTGTGTGTGTTCACATGCAAGAATAAACATATTGTCTTACGGACACTTGCTTGCTACAGAACAAGCTAACAATTTAAAACGAGACTTGTGGTTATGCAAAATATTTCATGTGTGCGTATGTGAGTGTGTGTATGTTCATGTATGTTAATATGTTTCTTTATATGTATATGTTTTCGTGCGTATGTGTTAAGATGTCTGTGTGCACATAGTCGTTTCTCTGTATGTGTATACGTCTTCATGTTTGTCTCTCTCTGTGCGTGTGTTAAAGTGTCTGTATGTGTTTCATCTTTATGTGCATATGTTATCGTGTGTGTGTGTGTGTTTGTTCACATGCAAGAATAAACATATTATCTTACGGACACTTGCTTGTTATAGAAGAAGCTAACAATTTAAAACGAGAGTTGTGGCTATGCCAAATATTTCATCACAGATCTTAACTTGAATACTCATATTTCAGGAGATGTAAGGATTTTTCTTCAGCACGTTCGAATATTTTTTGAACACGACTGTCTTATGTTACGTTTCCTGTCAGATGTCTCGTAACGAACAAAGCGTGTGTGTGTGTGTGTTCTGCTAATACAGAAGAGGACATTCAACCGAGAATATTTCAAACTTAGAATAATACGACATCCTGATGCGTTAAGAACGAAGTGGAGGGATACTAACAGCTGAAACACGACCTGAAGCGATCGAAATCCTGTTGTTTCGCGCAAGGCCTCTTTTTTGAAACAAGGATTTTTTACGTTTTATCACCCTTCGTCCCCTTGCGCGAAACAATAGGATTTCGATCGCTTCAGGTCGTGTTTCAGCTGTTAGTATCCCTCCACTTCGTTCTTAACGCATCAGGATGTCGTATTATTCTAAGTTTGAAATATTCTCGGTTGAATGTCCTCTTCTGTATTAGCAGAACACACACACACACACGCTTTGTTCGTTACGAGACATCTGACAGGAAACGTAACATAAGACAGTCGTGTTCAAAAAATATTCGAACGTGCTGAAGAAAAATCCTTACATCTCCTGAAATATGAGTATTCAAGTTAAGATCTGTGATGAAATATTTGGCATAGCCACAACTCTCGTTTTAAATTGTTAGCTTCTTCTATAACAAGCAAGTGTCCGTAAGATAATATGTTTATTCTTGCATGTGAACAAACACACACACACACACACACGATAACATATGCACATAAAGATGAAACACATACAGACACTTTAACACACGCACAGAGAGAGACAAACATGAAGACGTATACACATACAGAGAAACGACTATGTGCACACAGACATCTTAACACATACGCACGAAAACATATACATATAAAGAAACATATTAACATACATGAACATACACACACTCACATACGCACACAGGAAATATTTTGCATAACCACAAGTCTCGTTTTAAATTGTTAGCTTGTTCTGTAGCAAGCAAGTGTCCGTAAGACAATATGTTTATTCTTGCATGTGAACACACACACACATACGATAACATATGCACATAAAGATGAAACACATACAGACACTTTAACACACACACACACACACAGAGACAAACATGAAGACGTATACACATACAAAGAAACGACTATGTGCACACAGACATCTTAACACATACGCACGAAAACATATACATATAAAGAAACATATTAACATACATGAACATACACACACTCACATACGCACACATACACGATTCACTGAAACACACACACACACACACCTAGAGAGAAACAAACATGCAGACACAGTTACATCTTGACATATATGCACACATCTACACATACACACATTTCGTAGTAACATACATATTTACACATAGACACAAACACACACACACACACAGAGAGAGAGAAACAAACATACAGACAGACATACGTACAAGACAGTGTGCTTTAGTGTAATGCGGTGCCCTGTGAACTAAAGAATCTTTCTCAAACCCAAACAGTATAACTTTCACGCACGTTCTGATATCAAAGATAATGTGCCTTCTTGCAGTGCAGCACCCCCATGGGCTAAAAATCTTTCTCAAACCCAATCGTAGCGTGTTTTTTCACAGATGTGTTCCATGGGCAGTGATCGTTATCTCTATAGATTTAAATGTGAAGCATAGAGTGCGTATCTCTTTGTATGAAATCGCTTATAATGAGAAAATATTTCCTTTAAAAGTGTGCTGGAGATATTTGGTGGTGATTCAACCACACATTTAAGGTATTTTAATGTTTTGAAAGCAATTCTGTCTTTCCCTATCCCTGTATTTATCTAATTTTTTACAGTTGTTTTTTTCAGCTATTGGAACTTATTTTGAAGTTATTCTGTCATGCGTCCACTGCATTTGAAGATATTTTGTCGTTCATTCATCAAATAATTTTAGCTCTTGACAAGAAAATGGGGTGAAATACATGAATGTAATAAAAAACTTAATGTAATGGATAGTGATTTTTCTAGATCCTAGTACAGTAATATTTCATGTGAGAGGATGTCGGGACCTTGGTAGGAAAACAACACAAACGTTCGTGTCTTACTATGGATCTCAGACCTTGGCTTTGTTAGATCCGAAGTAACTAACCTGCTGTCTATGAGATAGATTAGAAATATTCTCATGCAGGAAAAATAACTAAACACACATGAAATCCCGTGTTAGACTGTAGTGAAACACCCTATCTTTGTCGAAAAACTTGTGTTTGCAGCGAAAAATAGCCGTCTTCACCCACACTTATGCACTTATTCATGCGGTGTCCCGTGAACTAAAGAATCTTTCTCAAACCCAAACAGTATAATTTTCATGTAGGTTCTGATCTCAAAGATAATGTGCTTTCCTGCAGTACAGCACCCCCATGGACTAAAAATCTTCCTCAAACCCTATCATAGCGTGTTTTTCACAGATGTGTTCCATGGGCAGTGATCGTTATCTCTATAGATGAAGCATAGAGTGCGCATCTCTTTGTATGAAATCGCTTATAATGAGACAATATTTCCTTTGAAAGTTAGAAGATATTAGTATGAACTAAAAAAGTGGTGATGTATACACTATCTGATCATTAAAATCAAACTTTAGCAAGTTAATATATCATTCTCTAGCTAGCGAGTCCGAAATTAGTGTGTCTTTGCTTTAAAAATAAATACGCCTTCACGCAGCTAATTGTCGTAACAGTTACTGGATTTTTTCATACGACCCAGTAGAAGGGGGTGAGAGGATGTCGGGATCTTGGTAGGAAAACAACACAAACGTTCATGTCTTACTATGGATCTCAAACCTTGGCTTTGTTAGATCCGAAGTAACTAACCTGCTGTCTATGAGAAGGCTTAGAAATATTCTCATGCAGGAAAAATAACTAAACACACATGAAATCCCGTGTTAGATTGTAGTGAAACACCCTATCTTTGTCGAAAAACTTGTGTTTGCAGCGAAAAATAGCCATTTTCACCCACACTTATGCGCTTATTCAAACGTACCGAGGGGGGCAGAAACTCTGAAAAGAGATAGCGGCTTGGGATAACTGACGAGAGAGCTTACATTACGTTTTATTGGTGGTTGAAGTCAGAGAATGCAAAGTCATGTCTAGCGGATCGATTCTGGGACTCAACTTTTCATGGAAGTACTGAAAATATTGTTGTTTTCTTATAAACACTGAGTTTTCAGATTTTAAATTTCCAAACTTCTGTGGTTCTTTGCTGATGTTTTCTATATGCAAAGTATTTTGTGATATTCGTCCATCCGTGTGTACGCAATGTAGTATAGAAATGTGTATTCTCATGCAGGAAAAATAACTAATAGTAAAAACAACTTGTGTTTGCAACGAAAAATAGCCAACTACACCCACACTTATGCGCTACGTACCAGGGAACTATAGAACCAGGAAATCTGAAAAGAGCGTGAGATAGCAGTTTGGAATAACCGTCGAATAGTCGTTTTTTTTTCTATCTTTCAGTATTTGCGTTGTAATTTTCTGTTTTGAAGCGATTTTTTACAACCATCCCACTACATTTTTATACTTTCTCTCTCGTCACAGTATGTTTTACAGTTATTGTGCCTTCCACTTCTAAAGAATTGTGAAAATATTCACCTATCCACTGAAATGTGTGTGCATTTACAGATATTCCAACACTCTTTACATTTTAGTGATTCTCATTGAATTTACCAAGCATTTCGTTGTTTTTCTAATTTTCGTTTATGCATGTAATTTGATTTAACGACCTAGTCACATGGTATATCATGGGTAAAGTACTACCCATTTCATCTCTTTTCAGGTTTGTATGACAGTAAAGCAAACTTGCAATCAGTTTTTCATTCTAAATGCTTGTTGTCTGCATATCACCGAAATTCCTCCTCGTATGCCTTCCAAAAAGATACATTGTAGGTTATCAACTCTAGTATTTGTCATCTTCAGGTATGAAGGCAGGAGTTGTGTAAACATAGCAGGGGTCAGTATCTGCCACCAAACACATCAGCTAAGAGGAGCACGTCAGTGTACGCGATATTGGCGTAGGTTTTTTTTATGTCGAATGAATATTTTCATTACACGGGTATAGTCTTCTACCCGCTAGCGCTTCTCCGAGGAGCTAATGTGTGTCATCTCAATTTTAAGCATTCTAATAAGATTATTTCATAACCTAAAGGACAACCTTCTGCAAGGAATTATTAATTGCATTCCCTATAATATGGAAAACAGCATTCTCCCTTTGAATTTCATAGAAACAAATTCTTAATGGAACAATAATGCTGCTTTTCATCGTCTGATAACAGTAGGAGATTTGCGTGCGCTTTAAATCTGAATGGTGTGATGTAGAGTGGGAACATCTCTTTCTCGTATCCAGACAGAAATGTTAATTTTTTCGAATTTAGATATTTGATTTATTGTTAAAGGGAAAATTAGACCTGATGTGTTTTCTTCTAAATGTATATAGTTGTTAAAGTGTTCAGTGTTTCCTATTGCAGGATACAAAGTGGCTAAAACAGACAAAACATTTTTTGTCGGAATTACATACATTAACAATAGCATGTTTTCATTAGTAATTCTCTTGGAGTAGGGATATAACTAGGTCCCGCAAGAGGCCAATGTTCATTTCACTATGGAGTACAGTATCCACTATGTGCTCCTTCAAATGAGGTCTTGATCTTCTTGCACATTGAATCCGATTCTCTGTTTAGGGATGATGTAGGAAGACTTGTGACACAGTTACTTCGGAAAAACGGGGTGCAGTGTTCGAAGGGGAGGCTTTTCGCCTGAAGCGCACTTGCACTGTAAGGTACCATTTAATAACTATTTTAAACTTTGTCCACTAAATTATTTTTCTGATCGTAATACATGCAATTGAATTTCGTTGAAACATATTTCTTCCCGACACTGTACCATAATTGTGTATTCTTATGGAAGTTGAGTGATTCAAGTCACTGGTTCATTTCTAACAATAGTTTTTCAAGTAAGCTGAAATCTGGAGATGTTTTAGCACGAAATCAGTTTGGGTTCTTCCCAGTATTTTCCCAGTGATACCCCATTATTTAATTAGTTTTTATTTTTAATGAAGGAAATCGTTTTATCAGTAGCAAATATTGTCGAGCGGATAGCAGGGCCAGAGTTGAGATTTAGCTCCGCAAAAATCCGCGCCCTGGCGATGACACTTCAGCTATCGGCACTGAGGTAGCGCGTTCAAATACGGCGACGAAAGCCAATAATTTTTTTTTTTTTAAATACAGGAGACGTACTAAAAATAGTATGGACGTTGGATGACACCGATTAAATGCGCAAAAACTGATTTGGTTTAAAGAGGGGAGGGCTTAAAATATAGGTGGATCAATAGGTTGGTCTATGAAGAGGGGAGGGCTTAAAATATGGGTTAAACAGGGGAAAAACAAGAAAATTCGAGAAAGGGACTTAAAATATAAGTCAACCAGGGGTTCTATGAAGAGGACTTAAAATATGGTCGGTTGCGACATAGGGTTCAAAGTCCAATCTGAGAAGGCAATGTGGATTCTAGGAAACATCTATTTTTAAACCTTATCAGTGTCAAATGCAGACACAGTGAAGCGCTGGACATTTGACCTTTTGATCTTCCAGCTGAGAAAGGATTGCACCATATCGTGTGATGTGGCGAAAGTGCTGTTGTTACCCACGGATAAACGATCTGAAGGAAGTCAACAGGAAATGTACTATTTCCGATACACTGATAACGGACTTGGAAAACTTTTAGCCTGTTGAACGTCTATTGCAAGGTAGATCTTATATACAAGTCCTACGAATAATTTAAACCAAATTTTATTAATTTTTCTGTGGAACAATTACTGTGTCATTCTTCTAGTAAAATACGTGAACCTTGGATCCGATGAGACTTTTTCCCGAAATTAACGTGGAGGTACGCTAGCGAGGGAATGATTTTTTTTTTTTTCCCGATTAAACTGATTTATTACGAGCGCTGGATGATTTTAATAAAGGTGAGTGAGAGTTTTTATTTACTAGGGGATCGATTAACGGGGTTGGAAAAAATGAATCCCAAAGAATTGAAATTTAATAAAAGGGAATCGTTTAGCAGTCCTGGCAAAATGAATAGCAAAAGATTTTTAATAGAGGTAACTTTTAATAGAAAGGGTTTTAATTAATAAGAATACAACTTTGAGAGTTGATTTTTACAATTGAGAGATTCTTTGTAATATTTGCTAAATTTTGACTATCAGTCCAGCTGCAAATAAAATATCAGTGGATTAGTGCAGGTAAGTTGAAAGGGTGCGTGAGACATTGTATTTTTTTTTTATAGTTGAAGTATTTGCTAAAACTAATGTTCCCCTACACCGTTAACGTGCATTCGTGATGGAACTAAAGTTTTTACGCAACAGTAACTGCAACGTACTTTGAACATTCTACTGCGTACAAAAAAAAAAGTTATTTTTTTTACCCGATTTCAACAGCGTGATGCGGCATACGTTCGCACGCAAACGATGTTAAAGACGGTTTTTTAGCCGACTTTTCTTCAGTGTAGCATTACTACGTGGAAACACAGATATCTGACGGGACCAACCCGATGGAGACTAATTTTAATAAGCCCAGCACTTGGAGGTTTAGGACGCGTCATTTCAAAAGGGTTTGTCTACATTGGGTACATTGAAACGCCCTTGTATCGTAAAGGATTACAATTGGGAGAACCGTCTCGGGACTTGGAAAAATATCGAGTCCGAAAACCACGATAAAGAGTGCTAGTGGGTTTTCACGATGTAAGGCAGTGCTCCTGACACGGAAGCAGCACAGATCCATGATTCATTCGTTAATAAAACCCTTGTGATTCCCCGTTTGGAATAATTTCACAGGACTTAACCATCCGTCAGTGAAACGTAGTCCAGGGTGAGGATCCGAACACTGAGTCTTTTAGGTCGGCCCTATTACCCCTCAATATTTTTCATCATGACGAGTATAATCAGTTTTTATTAATTTTTAACCCATCGGCATTTTCTGCGGGCCAGTCTTTTAAAAATAGTTACTGTGGATAGTTCTAGTAAGCGACAGCCAACAGTCACGGAGTTAAAAGAAATAAGTGTTACTGAAACGGACTTAAAATACGTGAGTTATAAAAAATACATATGTTAATGTGAAAGGACTATCGGGTTCATTATAAGAAATACGTAGAAAAAACTAGTTATAAAGAATACGAAGGTTGTAAAAAACGTATTAGGTTAATATTTGAAATGTCTGATCCGTTCGACACCTTTCTAGGCCACATTAAGTACAAACCATAGTCGAGTGCGCCCGGCTATCGAGCCCAAGATAGTCGGTTCGAATCTCACTGCAGGTGGAGGATTTTTTTTTTTTGGATGAAACCCATCTACAGAAAACTTTTTTATTACGACCGTGGAGTGATTTTTTAATAAAGGTGAGAGAATTTTTGATGAGTGTTTAATTATAAGGAATAAATACGGAGAATATACAACATGTTTAGAGAACTTGTAAAAGGACGTGAGTTTGTGAAGTTTTAATAGAGGTAACTTTTAATAGAAGGGATGTGTGGTTTTGGTGAGTGTTTAATTAATAAGAATACAACTTTGAGAGCTGATTTTCTGTTAAAGAAAGTTTTATTTAGAGAGCTGCATTAGGCATTCTGACCGTTGTCATTCAGAAAGAGTTGAGTGGTCTTGTAAAATTTCAGATGAATACCTAGAGAGTTTTTAAATACAGGAGATGTACTAAAATACGTATTGGACACCACCGATTAGTTTTTTAAGGGGAGGGAGGTTTAATAAGAATACAACTTTGGGAGTTGATTTTACAATTGAGACTTGTATCATCCTTTTCTGTGCAATTATTCTGAGGTGTGCATCAGCCGGTCCGAGGGAAGGAGGGGCCTTAAAATATAGGTAGAGCTTAAAATGTAGGTCAACCAGGGGGTCTTTTTGGAGGTGTTTTTACAATTGAGCCTTGTAATCATCCTTTTCTGTGCAATTATTCTTAGGCGTGCATCAATCAGTCCGAGGGAAGGAGGGAGCTTAGAATATAGGTAGGGCTTAAAATATAGGTCAACCAGGGGGGTCTTTTTGGAGGTGTTTTTACAATTGAGACTTGTGTCATCCTTTTCTGTGCAATTATTCTGAGGCTTGTAATCCGAGGGAAGGAGGGGGGCTTAAAATATAGGTCAACCAGGGGGTCTGCAAGTGGAGGGTTTAAAATATAAGTCAACCATTGGGGGGTCTGAAATAAAGAAAAATCGAGACTATTCGAGAAGGGGAGCTTAAAATTAGAGTTAAAAACTAGATAGCACAAGGGGTTAAAAGGGGGAGGAATTTTTAATTATGAATTATTAATTATGAATTATTAATTATGAATTATTAATACCACGACAGTTGCTACGCCAGGGTCAATTTCCTGTTGATTGCAACATAGGGGACAAAGTTTAGAAGGCAGCGTGGCCCAGCACAGGTCAATTTCCGGTCGATTGCGACATAGGGGGTCCAAGTCAAGAAGGCAACGTGGACGATTGCGACATAGGGGGGGAAAGCACTGTGCAAAGGGGGAACCGTAGGTTGTGACTAAACTACTTCTGTTTTATATCTCAGGCAATGCGTTCTCGACTTTCATCGACGTACGAACTTTATACCCTCTATATCAGCTGCGAAGCGTGAGTGAAATATTTTAGACAATGATACCGTGATTTACGAAACGATGTTCCTCTTATGGTATTGGTTGACTGGGCTATCAATCACTTATCAATAAATGGTCTTTTACAGCTGCAAAGCATGAGTAGAAGCAAATTGAGGGATGATACTGTAGACCTGAAGCGTCAATAGTTCGCACAGGTGAATAGTTTATTACACTATCGATTACTTATCAATTAGTTAATGATATATGATAGCATTTGTTGATCTATGACACCACTGGTGATTGGGAACTTTCTTACAGCCATCGAGAACCATCGTTTGCTAAACTATGCAATTCCGTTTCCTCAGTTGTTTGCACTGATGCATCGCTGGTGTCCTCATAGATTTATCATTGATAACAAAGTTCAATTGATCAGTAACCTTAACAACCACTGATGTGTCAATGTACAATTTCAATGTCCCAATTGTTGCCACTCACACTTTATCACAGTTTTCTCCCATTTTATGTATATAAGGATCGCTCAAATCAAAAGTAGGCATATCGGAAATTAAGTATAAATTATTCATAAATCTGTTCACCTTCTCCATGCCTATTGTGACATATGTTCTAAAATGAAATTGGCAGCAATATAACCTCTTTTTCAAAGCAACTTTGTCTGTTGCATGAGGAAATCTTCAGGACCAACGCACTGCACTTTGTCATTCGACTTCAACTTCATTTTTTCATAACATTCTTTCAGCGGCGAAGCCTAGTGGAAACAATTGAGACAATGAAATTGCGGAGTTAGCGAAACGATGATTCTCCTATATCAATGGCTGATTGAGCTATGCGACACTTTTCAATCAACCAATGACCTATGATGTAACGGTTGATCCATGTCACTATTGGCTGATTGAAAAGAAATTCATAATTCGGCAAATCGTTACCTGAGGCAGTTGATTACCTGTAAGAATCATAGCAGTCTCAAGGTCTCAATTGCTTCCACTCACCCTTCGCGCTTGCATTTTTTGGAAATTCAGCAAAGTGAAAATCGAACAGAGAAGAGTCGGGACTATAGGGAGGATGTTGTCGGGACTATAGGGGACTGTTCAAAACAGTGGCGAAGCGTAGCGAAAGCAACTGAAACATTGAGATTGCGCAGTTGACGAAATGATGATTCTCGTAGGTCATTTTATGAGAGAAATATCGTATATCCTTCAAACCAACCAATGATATATGATAAAATTGTTGATTCATTACACTATTGGCTGTTTTACAAGTAACTAATAATTCGGTAATCAATCATCTATAAGTATCATAGATGTCTCAATACTGATTGGGACCTGATATGGATCCTGATTTTGCTGCACTGGTGGGCTTTTGTGGAGGGAAAATCTTCCGTTGTGTTTCTATTTATTTGTGGTTGACAGCCACAAGTGAATAGATCCACAGAATATGTTTATCAGCTGGTGGATAATCCTGAGCAGAGGTCATCGCAGGCACCTGAACTCTTTGCTTCTATTGGCATCGTGAAATTCTACATTAGAGGAAGTCTTCCAGTGTAGATAACTTCAGCATTTAGTGGTGGGGGAACGTGTGTTTGCCCCCATGCCTGCGATTAGGGGGCTGTTTGATATTGTCGGCATTCCCTCTCTCAATAAACATAGTTTCTTGAAACATCCCACTAACCATTTTCTCTCCAAAGGTTGTTGGAATGTGAGGACTCTGCACAGAGCTTTTTCCCTTGATGTCCTCACACAAGAATTCTACCATTATAATTTAGATATTCTCGGCTTGCAAGAGACCAGATGGACAGATAAAGGTCAGATTCTTTAAAATAATCTTAAATTCCTCTTTTCAGGGAGGGACGACAATAAGCATCACCAAGGAGTGTGTCTGCTTCTCAGCAGACACGCTAGTGATGCTCTTCTAGGATATGAGTGCATTAATGAAAGGTTTTTACAGCAAAATTTCAGACAAGCATTAAAAACTTGAATGTTATCTGTTGTTATGCCGCGACTGAGGATGCCGATGAGGATGAGGATAGGTTTTACGGACAAGAAAGGAGATATTACCCTTGTTCTAGGTGACTTCAATGCCAAAGTTAGTACTGACTCTGACCTTTGGGGAGGGGTGACAGGCCCTTTTGGTATTGGTAGCTGCAATGAGCAACATCTCCTACAGGTAAGTAAACTCAATGGATTCAGAATAACTAACACTTATTACAAACACCGCGATATACATAATTACACATGAATTTCACCTGATGGGCTGCATAAGAATATGATTGATTATATATTAATTAACAGCAAATGGGCTAGTTCTGTTAGCAATACCAGATCATATAGGGCAGCTGAAATTGGATCTGACCATTATCTTGTTAAAAGTGTCTTGCAACTTAAACTTAAAAAGTGTTGTGCCGGGGTTAAAAAATTTGCTTTTAATACTGAAGCTCTGAAAGACCCAGTTATAGCCAAAGCTTACCATGATAACTTACTTAGTCATTACGACAGTCATGGTATGCTTATTACTGAAGTTGAGGAAGAATTGGATCACTTTAAACAGGCTTTTTTGGAAACTAACAGTACTGTTTTAGGAAAAAAGGAGCAGAGGAGACAGAATTATTTAAGTGATAAGGCACTTGATCTTATTTCAGAAAGAAGGAACTGCGGGAATGTTCTTAATCAGTACCCTACTAGTCCTAATAGAAAGGATTACAGACAGCTTAATAAACGCGTAAAGGATCAGTTAGCTACTGATAAGAATCTTTGGCTTGATGGCTTGGCTTGACAGCAGCAGACAGCTGTACAGCAGATAGTTAATGTTTTATGTGGTAGAAAACGGACAGGCATACAAGGATTGAAGGATAAACCAGGTAAGGTTATAGAAGGGGAGGATTCTGTCATGGCTAGATGGGCTGAGCATTTCAGTGATGTTCTAAACAATGTAGTTAGTTCTACTCCCATTGTTTTCAATGATGATAGATGCATTGGTGGCTTTAATGTTGGCCCTATAACACAATCTGAAGTTATTTTGGCTATTTCTAAACTTAAACTTCATAAATCCCCAGGGGTAGATGAAATTACTATGGAAATGCTTAGATCTGGGAATGTTTCGGATACCACTTGGATGACTGATATTTTGAATATCTTTTATGATAAAGGCATGGTTCTTAAGGATTTTACCAGAGCTATTGTTATCCCTATTTTCAAAAAAAGGTGATCGCAGTTATTGTGATAACTATAGGGGTATCAGCCTACTCTCTATTCCACGGAAAGTTCTTTCCGTGATTGTGCTTAATAGAATTAAGAATCTGGTTGACAGTCAATTGCGCGATGAGCAATGTGGATTCAGAAGTTGTAGGGGTGTGTGGATCAGATATTTTCACTTAGGCAGATTCTTGAGAAATGTTTAGAGTTTCAGAAACCTTTGGTTGCTAGCATTGTTGATTTCAAAAAGGCTTTCGACTCTGTTGATCGTCATAATTTGTGGTTGATTGTGATATCATGGTATACCAGACAAGTTAGTTAACATAATGAAAGCTCTCTATAATAACACTGAGTCGTGTGTGAGAGTTGGTAAGGCTTGTAGCAATTGGTTTATCATTACTTCTGGTGTTCGACAAGGGTGCATTTTGTCTCCTTTTCTCTTTAGCTTGGTTATTGATTATGTTATGCGAAATTCATTCAAGGGAAAGATTTTGGCTTTAATATGACTGGAGATGCGAAAATGTCTGATTTAAATTATGCTAATGATTTAGCCCTTTTGGCAAAGGATGTTGATGAGATGAACTCTTTCATTCGAGCTGTTGATGAGACTGGTAGTAGAGTAGGTTTAGTTATAAACAGAGAGAAAACTAAAGTGAGGAAAATTGGTCAGGAATTTTCTGATTCAGTTAATCTGAATGGTTGCAGTTGTTACAGTTTAATTATCTTGGGAACTATGTAACAGATAATGGTGATGTGCGGCGTGAGATTAACAGGCGAATAGGGATTGCTGCCGTACTTTTAAGAATCTATGGAGAGTGTGGAGAAATAGGCGTTTATACTTAAAGACTGAAATTAGACTATATAATTGTTTGGTTCTTTCTAGAGTTAGTTATGGTAGTGAAACTTGGACACTTTGTAAACAAGATAACAGGAAACTAGATGCTTTTGATTCCAGATGCTTACGCAGTATCTTGGGCATTAGGTGGTTCAACTTTGTAACTAATGATGAGGTTAGGCAAAGGAGTTTACAACCTTCTTTAAGCAGCATATTGTGCAGAGTGAGACTCCATTGGTTTGGCCATGTTGCCCGTATGAATATACGGGCAACATGGCCAAACCAATATATGAATATACGGGCAACATGGCCAAACCAATATATGAATATACGGGCGAATAGGGTTATGAACAGTGTGCCTAAAGGCCTCAGAAAGAGGGGGAGACCTAGGATGCGGTGGGCAGACAATGTCAAACAGGAGCTTGTTAGAATTGGTGTACAGTGACCAGATGCAGTAGATGTAGTTCAGGACAGACTTGCTTGGAACACTAAATTGCACAGTCTGGTTGGAACTCCGTAGCCCATGGCTGCTTGATGATGATGATGATGATGATGATGATGATGATGATGATGATGATGATGATGATGATGATGATGATGATGATGATGATGTCTCCATTGCGTAGTCTCAAGGTCTCAGTTGCTTCCAGTCATGCTTTGCGCCTAGTTCAAAGCTATTATCGCTACTTGGGTAGTATGGAAGCGCACGTTGTCATGCAACAAAACAGTTACTCAAAAGTATTGGTAGCTTCGACTTTATTTCCTGCCTTTAAATGCCCATAATTTCGCAATATCGCTGCGAGTTGATGGTGTCACCAAGAATCTAGAAACTCAATCAACAGCTGACCCTAATAATCAAATTCCAATGTCAGCATACCGCACAACGTTCATCAACCTCGGTGAACTTCAATTCTTCTAGAATCCCCACGAGGTCTATTATGTCTAAGCCGATATTTGCCACTTATTCTAATGTTGATGAGTTCTTTATCCATTATTCAGATAAAGGAGTTGCTAATTTTTTATTTCAAGAACCCTGATACGTATTATAATACACTGTTGGTCATTAAAAGTGACAAGAGATCTCAAAGCCATATTTACTGAATACATAGCGAATGTTACAAGGATCAAATGATTATAAATACAACTCGGTTAGATTTGTGGAATACAAGGAAATCAGTATCTTGTGTAGCCTCCATGAGCGGCAATAACCGCTACTATATGGTCTGGTATTGAGAGGATGAGACATTGGATGTATGTTTGGGGAATGTCAGTCCATGCAGTCCGACGATACGTAGCCAAAGTTTATCTGTTGTAGCAGTTGTGGGTGTCTGGTGTGCTAGTCATCGTGAGATAATGGACCCGATATGCTCAATTGGGGACAAATCCGGTGAACGCCAAGCCAAGGCAGAAGTGTCACATGGTAGCTATCCATGAATTGTTGGACGATGCATGCCACATGTGGTCCGACATTGTTCTGTTGGTAAATGGCACCAGAGAGCCTCTGAAGATAAGGTATGACCACAGGCTCCAAAACCTCTGTGATGTAACGTTGTCTGTTCAAAGTATCAGTAATGCGTACGAGGCTTGTGGGTGAGTGAAGTCCAATGGCACCCCATACCATAACACCAGGGACCAACCTGTATGGCGCTGCATTATGCATGTCTCACTAAGCCTGTCACCGCGGTACTGCCATATACCGATTCGTCCATCATGGTGCTGCATACTGAAGTAGGATTCGTCTGAAAAGACGATGCGATGCCATTCGCACATCCATGCGTTACGTTCTTGGTACCATTGCAGTTGCACACGTCTGTGTTGTAGAGTCAATAGTAGTCGAAATAATGGGCGCCTAGCAAAGATGCCCCGATGCTGCTGACAACGTACATGTGGACATTGGTTGATGTGCAAATACACACTAACTGTTGAGCTAAGGTGTTTGATGTGGCTGTACAATCATTCAAAACCATGCGCACGAGATGTCTGTCGTCTCGTTCATTTTTGTGGCACGGCCGTTGAGATCCCTCACGTCTGTGAGTTGGTTCCTCCTGTACCCACTGACGCCATATTCTCATCATTGTGGCAGAATTTCGTCCAACACGAGTACTGTTGTCTCGGTAAAATAATCTGCCTTCCCATAATCTCACAATTCTCCCTCGATCAGAGTCAGAAACTCGGTTGTATGGATACTTTGTTCTTCAATGGGGTATACTTGATCCTTTAGTGTGCAAGAACTGCGAGTAAACACAATTCCAGTGCTTTACACTGATTCTTTGTAATCTCCTCTTATACCAATTCCAGGGGGGCGTAACTGTCACACATGATGTGCGTATGTGCTGCTCTTTGAATCATTTACATATTCTTCCATGGGCTACCCATCTTGCATATTTCGGGACAATCTGATGAGTTTTTCCTGGTTTTGCACTTTTAATGGCCAGCAGTGTATATACATATATTTGAACATTTTTAAAAGAAATTATTTTTTTTAAAGAGACGAGGGAAAGCATGATAATGAATCTTTTGATTGATGGTGATTTTAAAAATAGTTGATCACTATGAGAAACCTATAAATAGCTGGAATGTAACATACGTTTTATAACTATTACATAATGCTTTTCATAGTTAGTAATATACTTAAACCTACCGAAACGATGAATAATCATGACTATAGACAAGAATGTTTAATCATTTTTGAGTTGCATTTCAAGTACATAATTGAAATATTGTTGTTATTTTTTTCAGTTAAAGGTCCAGCTTGTAACTCTCATAAATGCCAAAATCAAGGAACTTGCGTTCCTTTAACAGAACATAAGTACAATTGTTCCTGCAAGAGAGGCTACAGCGGTGCATTTTGCGAAAAACTCAATTGGTGTGAAAAGAGAGGAGGAAAGGAATTTTGTAAAGATGCTGCTTGCTTGACTTACAACGGCAGTAGTGAAACTTCTTATTGCCAGTGTTCCAGCGGAGAGTACTTCGACTACAGGTCCAGAATGTGTAAAGGTAAACAGTCTGAAATTTATGTGCATGTTTTATCAATAGTTTATTCTAGATGTGTCAAAAATTATTTTATTACTTAGGATTTGTCATTTTTACCTGTAGCAGTTAATTCTCACAGCTACAGAGTCGAAAAATTTGATTTCTAGTCCATTATTATGGATGTTTTTATTTCCTCTGTCTCACCTTCCTCACAGATCTTTGTGGCTTATTATATTGGTAGAATTTTGTCTGTCCTATGTTACAAGCAGTCTCCTTTAGTGGCAATTTATATACACTGATGTTCATGAAAAATCGGAACACAAAAAAGGAAGAAAGTGAGGTCCATGACTTGTATGGCGCAGGTTTAGCACTTACACTGAAGAAGTGATTAGACTTTCTAGATCATCGGTGCGGGAGAGTAAGCTACAGGCCAATGAAAAAATTCTGGACAGGGTGACTGAACCATTCTTACAGGTATTTAAAAGGGCTTATCATTTCATATGCATCTGTTGTGCACCGAATATGCAGCGAATGGTTCTAAGATGTGCATCAAACACGATGGGAAGGTTCTGGACATGAATGGGTGGGTTCTGGACTTGAGTGGGTTGGACATGAAGGGTGGACTAGACAACCCCATGGGAATATCGCTTTCTTCGGAGGCTTGTTATAACAGATCGCACTATTCCGCCTAAAGCTTTGGCCTAACAGTGGAGATTAGTAAGTCCAAAACCTTTTATTGCAATTCGGACTGTCCACCCACCGGCAAGTTGCTAAGAGTAACTCTGACACTCTAATACAAAACAGCCAGACTATTAGTGGTCCAATGGCATTAGCACGATGAACGTACAACCTTCATCGTGCCATTGCCATTGTACTTCTTCTTTCACATCCTCTGCCACCGACGGATTAGTGAGAGGCACCGAGTGCAGCGTATTCGGACGAGGCATACAACACCAACACATGGTATTATAATGTATGGTGCGATCAATTATGAAAGCAAATCCGCCCTAGTACGGATCCACACCACCATTACCACTGCTCGTTACATCGAGGACATTTTACAACCAATAGCTATTCAGTACTTTCAGACCATATTTCGGCAGAACAATGCAAAGCACCATGCAACAGCTGAGGTTAAACAATATGTGCATATCCTTTCGTGACCGCTAGATTGTCTGATTTGTTGCCAATCGAAAACGTATGGGATATGGTCAAAAGCAGTTTGCAGAAATACCAGTACATTCCAGCAAATGTAGATGAACTTTTGGCACGTGTGTATAGTGCTTGGACGTATATTCCACAATCCAGCATCAAACATTTGTTTGATTCCATATCTCGTCGTGTACAACAACAGGTTATACAAGCAAAGGGTGGACACTCACAAAACTGGTACTGTTACGCCATTCCGGATGTTTGACCGTAAAGCCGAGGTAAATTTGATTCACATAATAAAAATTTCGATTGGCTACGTAACATGACAAATAGTTGTTACAAAACAGATGCAAAAATTACATTAGGTTTATTAGATACGACAAATAATGAAGGCTAAATTTGTTTTTTTTATTTGCGACATATAGGACAGAGAAGAATCCTAGAATCTACTCCTAGCTTTTACAGGCCTTCTCATACAAGAATATATGCCCTACTAAGACCGACGTCACTGCTGACCACTGTCTTAGTTAGAGCTAACACAACACTTTGCCTTGCTGGAACAGTCGTTAGCTGCCTAACCACTATGTCAGTTAAGGCTTAAATTTGAAATTTCATTTATTATTTTTGTTATTATTTTTGATACAACAGTAGCCCAGGTGGCCTAATGGACTAGCATCCCCTTGGGTATTGATGTTATTGATAGATAAGTTCTATATGCTTGAGGTACAGGGGCGTAGTTATGGGGGATGGAGGCAGACTTCTCTCAAAGTAAATAGGAGTTGGCAAAATTCGAAGCGACTTGCTAAAATCCAAGTGAGTTGTGAAAATCGGGATTTTTTTTCGTATAAAATTAAGTGGTGTTGCCAAAATCTAGAGCAGTTGGAAAAACTCGAAGTGACTTGGCAAAATTTAGGTGAGTTGTAAAAACTGTTTTTTTTTTTCTATAAAATTATGGCGAGTTGGCAAAATCGAGGGAACTTAACAAAATCCAGGGAAGTTGGTAAAATTCTAAGCCACGTGGTAAAGTAAAGGTGAGTTATGAAAAGAGGGATTGGTTTTGTGAAATTAAGGAGAGATGTCAAAATTCAGGTGAGATGTAAAAATAAGGATTTTGTTTTGTAAAATTATGACGAGATTGTAAAATTGAGGCAACTTGGGAAAATCTTGGGGAACTGCCAAATCCCTCCACTGAAACTAAATTCTAGGTATCCCTGACAGAGACATAATTAAATTTATATAGCTAACTCATTTTCTCAGATGGCGAAATTTGATTTCAGAGTTGGAAAATTTTCGTTCTCTCACCTCACCCTTTCAACCATAATCTCTTTATTAAACCCCTGTTGAGGTTCATCCATAGACAATACTAATATATGGCAACAACAATATGCGTATAATCATAAAGGGAAATTTAATAGTTTCATTCCAAAGATAAGTTAATTGCACTATTTTAATTGTTATCAAATTTATGGAAAATGATGGCATAAAAAATAAATGTTTTATTAAACATACAAGAATCATTAACACTATTAATGAAGTAATGAGAGCGTTTTGTGCGTGTGAAACTTCATCAACGCAAACTTTTCGAGAAGTTGAAGAGTTTTTAGCAAAACCGGAGCAAGACGGAAGAGGATATCAGTGAGGAAAACGTAGTTTCACATAAATATCTACTTCCGAAAGTATAGAAGCTTCTTTTTTAAAGAAGTCACTTATGGAGACTGTTCATTTCACACGAATTTTTTTAAACCATTTTAATGCATGGACTGGAGCAAAGGGTGATTTTTGGATATTTACCAGTTCATGCTAAATACTATATACTCTTTCATATAAGAAATGGAGCAGCAATAACCCCTCAATGGGTTTCTCGTCAATCGTCGCCTAGTACCCTTAACAACGAAAGCCAACGGAAAGCAAAATGTATCAATTCCCAACTAGTTAGTGATCCTCTATGGCAAGTGTAGTGAATCGAGAATGTACCGGTGTGAAAAATATTACGCTTCATTGTATAATTTACAATATTCGTAAATTAAAATCAGCATTTTCAATTGCTCACTTCCATAATATACGTAATCAAAATATTCGTTCCAAAACAATACTCATTTCATGTATAAAACACGGAACTAATTGCTGTAGCGGAGTATTAAATCTGCGAGTGCTTGTGCTCTTGCTAGTGCTCATGAAAGTGAGGCATCTTTTCATTGGTTGTTGCCTTATTTAATCTTCAGATTTTGCTGCTAAATTCGCTATGTGAAATCGAGTATAGGATTACTCTGAAATGTTAGATTTTAATGAATTATTAGTCATTTCCGATCACTGTTAATTAAAATCTTTAAACTTCGAGGATAAATCTTTCAAAAAAATTTCAAGATGCAGGATTTGAAGTTCGCATCAATAAAATCTGCTATTTTTTTGCAAGAAGGGAAATTAATTATATCATTTTGGTCTGTCAACATTGTTGACAGACCAAAATGTTGAGAGATCAAAAAATGTGTCCTCTATTCGTAAAACCATCAAGGTGTCAACAAAATCAGAAAATCTTTGATTTTTCCCCTGGAAATTTGAATATAGTTCTTTCAGGCATTCAGTGACATCCAAGGAAGGCAAGTGAATAGTTGAAGCGAGTATCAAGTGGCTTGTGGTTAGGTTGAAGGCAAGGGCGTAGCCATGTGGGGGGAGGCTCCCGCCCAAAGGAGTTGGCGAAATTCGAAACGACTTCGTAAAATCTAGGTCAGTTTTGAAAATTTGCAATTTTGTTTTGGAAAATTAAGTGGAGTTGTCAAAATAGAGGTAACTTCGAAAATCTAAGGCAGTTTAGTAAATGGAGAGACGGCAAAATTTAGAGCAGTTGGCAAAATTCGAAGTCACTTTGTAAAATACAGGTGAGGTGGCAAAATCGGGAACTTGGCAAAATCTTAGGGTGTTGGCAAAATTCGGAGTGACTTGGTAAAATCTTGGGGAGTTGGCAAAAACGGGACAACTTGACAAAATCTTGGGGAGTTGGCAAAATTCGAAATGAGTTGGTAAAATCTTGGGGAATTGATAAAATTCGGAGTGATTTGGCAAAATCGTGGGGAGTTGGCAAAATTCAGGTGAGATGTAAAAATTAGGATTTTTTTCTGTAAAATTATGGCGAGTTGGCAAATCTTTGGAGAGTTGGCAAAATTCGGAGTGACTTGGCAAAATCGTGGGGAGTTGGCAAAATTCAGGTAAGATGTGAAAATTTGGATTTTTTTTCTGTGAAATTATGGCTAGTTGGCAAAACTTAGGAGTTGGCAAAATCTAGGGGCAATTGGCGGAATTCGGAGTGACTTGGAAAAATCATGGAGAGTTGACAAAATTCAGGTGAGATGTAAATATTAGGATTGTTTTCTGTAAAATTATCTCGAGTTGGCAAAATCTAGGGACAGCAGGCAAAATTCGGAGTGAATTGGCAAAATAGTGGGGAATTTGGTAAAATTCAGATGAGATGTGAAAATTTGGATTTTTTTCTGTAAAATTATGGCGAGCTGGTAAAATCTAGGGACAGTTGGCAAAATTCGGAATCACTTGGCAAAATACAGGTGAGATGTGAAAATTTGGATTTTTATCTGTAAAATTATAGCGAGTTGGCAAAATCTAGGGACAGTTGGCAAAATTCGGAGTGATTTGGCAGAATCGTGGGAAGTTGGCAAAATTCGGAGTGATTTGGCAGAATCGTGGGAAGTTGGCAAAATTCAGGTGAGATGTGAAAATTTGGATTTTTTTTCTGTAAAATTATGGCTAGTTGACAGAACTTAGGAGTTGGCAAAATCTAGGAGCAGTTGGCAAAAACTAGGGGAAGTTGGCGAATTTCGGAGTGACTTGGTAAAATCGTGGAGAGTTGACAAAATTCAGATGAGATGTATAAATTAGGATTTTTTTCTGTCAAATTATGGCGAGTTGGGAAATCTTTGGGTAGTTGGCAAAATTTAGGGACAGTTGGCAAAATTTGGAGTGAGTTGGCAAAATTCAGGTGAGATGTTAAAATTTGGATTTTTTTCTGCAAAATTATGGTGAGTTGGCAAAAGCTAGGAGAATTGGCAAAACTTAGGGAGTTGGCAAAATCTAGGGGCAGTTGGCAAAATTCGGAGTTACTTGGCAAAGTCGTAGAGAGTTGACGAAATTCATGTGAGATCTAGAAATTGCATTTTTTTTTGTAAAATTATGGCGTGTTGGCAAAATCGAGGCAACTTCGCAATATCTAGGAGAGTTGGCAAATCTTGGGGAAGTTGGCAAAATTCAGAGTGGCTTTGTAAAAATCAGGTGTGATGTAAAATTGGGATTTTTTTTTTTCTGTAAAATTGTGGCGAGATGGCAAAATCGAGGAAACTTGGCAAAATATAGGGCAGTTGGCAAAATACGAATCCACTTGTAAAATACGGGCGATTTGTGAAATTGGAATTGTTTTTGTGAAATTAAAGAGAGTTGACAAAAGCGAGAAAACTTGGCAAAATCTAGGGAAGCTGGCAAAACTGGAAACCACTTGGTAAAGTACAGGTGAGTGGTAAAAATTGGTATTGGTTTTGTGAAATTAAGGAGAGTTTGAAAAACCAAGAACTCTTGGCCAAATCTAGGGGAGTTGGCAAAATTCGAAGCCACTTGGTAAAATACAGGGGAGTTGAGAAAATTGTGCCTTTCTTGTGCAATTAAAGAGAGTTGTTAAAATTCGAAGTGACTTGGCAAATTCAGGGAAGATGCAAAAATTGCAATTTTTTCTGTAAAATTAAGTCGAGTTTTCAAAATCTAGAGTAGTTGGCAAAATTCAAATTCTCTTGGTAAAATATAGGCGAGTTGTGAAAATTGAGATTTGTTTTGTGAAATTAAGGAGTGTTGGACAAATTATTGAGGAAACTTAACAAACTGTAGGGCAACTGGCAAAATTCGAGTACACTTGGAAAATACGGGTGAGTTGTGATAATTGGGATTGGGTTTGTGAAAATCTGGACAGTTGACTAAAATCGAGAAAACTTGGCAAAATCTTGGGGAGTTTGAAAAGTTTGAAGTGATTTGGCAAATTTAGGATAGATATAAAGATTGGGATTAGTTTCGTGAAATTAAGGAGAGTTGGCCAAATCAAGTGAAAATTCACACTGACTTGCTGCAATTCAGACGAGATGTAATTTCTGTAAAGTTATGGCTAGTCGGCAAAATTGGAAATTAAATGGCACCCCACCCCCCCAACCATAATCCTTCGCTACGCCCCTGGTTGAAGGTATCAGTTTTTACATGTTCATTAAAATACAATAACCTCTATCTTCATTGCGAAAAAAATCTTTATGAAGCAACTTAGTCAGCTCACCTCTGTCTAAAAAACAATTCTCCGTAAGTCCGAACAAGTAGACGCAAGGTTCGCCTCATTCAGTGAAAGATTTATAGGTCACATCGTGGAAGAAAATTATCGTTCGATACGCAGCTTAATGATAATCCCATGCTATGCAACCAAACAACACAGCCAACCAACCAAACAAGCGCTTGATTATAAATCACATGCTATGCAACAAAAAAAAAAACGCAAACAAACAACCAAACAAGCACTCTGGAATGTATCTAGAGAGTTGAGAGTTCGATTCTCGCCGCTTCAGTAATATTTTTTTCATATGGGTATTTAATAAATTCTATATCTAGATGTAATCTATGAATTTATTATGGAAGATTCCATTCCGTTTCAGTTTCTCGCAACTATAGAAAGGCTGTGATTTATCACCATTTAACCTCACCCTACCTTCCGTAACAAAGTGGACACTGGTGAGCTTGGAAGGACTGTCATCCATCGGATGGGACTTAAAACCATGGCTCTGTGTGTAAGGAGAGCAATATCCTGTGAACGTTAAAAACACTCAGGATGGCATTCACAGGAGGCTTCCGTCTGTCTTCTAACAACTGTCTAGTGGATCCCCTTTGCCTCTCAACTCTGAGCCCTTACGATCCTTGCGATTTATATTATATATATGATTTTTACAGGTGATTGATTTACCTAATTATCAATTAATCCCCTTTCCCTCTCAACTCTGAGCGTTTATGTACATGCTAAACACCATATTAAGAAATATATTTTGTCCATTAAAATACAGCAAGTGGCTTGAAGCATTACCAGACTAAGCAACAAATATGTCAGTTGTCTTTAGTTCACGTAGATTAAAAACAATGTTCACTTTTATCCTGAAATGATCTGTTTTCGTCACTAATTTTACGCTCCCTATCTATGGTATGATCGCAGTATTTATAAATCACATGCTATGCAACCAAACAACACAAACGTATAGATGTAATCTCATTTCCGAAAGTACTGACAACCAGCGGAGAAACGTAGTGAAAGCAACTGAGACAATGAGACTGCGCAGTTGACGAAACAATGATTCTCGTAGATCATTTGCTAATTGAGCCGCCAGTTAATTTTAAATTTGCCAATGATTTATGATGCAATTGTTGATCCAGGACACTATTGCAGATTGACAATTAACTGATGATTCGGTAAATCAATCACCTGTAAAATCATATATATCTCTACTGCGCAGTCTCAAGATTTCAATTGCTTCCACTCACGCCTCGCGCCTGCTGACAACCAGTGAAGGAAATAATGCAAATGATGTAGCTTTAATATAGGATGTCATCTGGCATTAACTCAAAGCAAGCGCGAAATGTGAGTGGGAGCAATAGAAACCATGAAACTGCACAGTTTAGACATATATGAATCTTACAGGTGATTGATCTTCCAAATTATCAGTCACTTTCCAATCAGCCAATAATGTCATGGATTAACAATTGCATGATAGATCATTGGTTGATTGAAAAGCAGCTGACAGCTCAATCAGCCAATGAATTACGATAATAATCGTTTCGTCATTTGCGCAGTCTCATTGTCTCAATGCTTCCACTACGCTTCGCCACTGACTGAAAGGGAATTTATTTCTTTATTTCTTTTCTGACAGAAAGTGAAGTGGAACATAGATTGGTGAACTGATACAGATTGGGTAAAGTGAAGTAGAATACAGAACTGGTTTTACACACGGAGCTTTAGTGCTGACAACAAAAATTACCCCAATTTCATCATCCAATGGTGTGATGTTATATTATACATCTTTTATTTGTGAAATTCTCTTTGACGTGTTAATGGAATTCAATAAAGTGTATTTCCTTTTCATCCTCCCCGGATTATGAGTGAACTCTAATGACAGAACACTGTGTAAAATAGCGATGCGAAGTCAAAATATATTTAGGGTTGGTTGGTTGGTTGTTTGGGGTTTTATGACGCATTGGATATTTAGGATAAAGTGTAAAGTGAGGTAGTTCGGTTCCGAACTTCTTGACCAACAGCCGCTTAAATTTTGAGAATAAAAGAAATAAAATTTGTCCATCAAAATTAGCGATAAATAAAAAAGATTTTAGAAGTTATCAGTTCGCTAACTATGTATATTTTTCATCTTTTGAATGACCTTACAAAAAATATTTTCACGTATTGGATATATTTTTCCCAGAATACCTTCTGGGGGCCGCCAGTTGTCCATCGTGATATAAATAGTTGCTTCCCAGCCTGTGTAGCGTAAAAGGGTTTCAGATGTTCTGAAAAATAAAATATTTATGTTTAAGTAAAATTTTAATATCCATATTCGCTTTGTTGTAAATTATATTTCTGATATTTCAGAATCGAAAGAAAAAAATTCTCTATTTTATTGAGACAAAATTAAAGATCTTTGTGAGGAAAATATGCATGATGGCGTGAGAGTGCTGGAAATATTTAATTCCTTTGAATTTTCCCTTAACCTTAATCTTATTAAAATCTTCATATTACGTAATTGTTATACTGGTAAATTTTGTTCAGCCCTACCTCAATTAACGCTTTTGGAAATAGTTCTGTTTATCTATTAATCTATATATTTAATTTTTTATGAGTTTACCATTGTAAAAATAGTTGTTAAGATATCTGTTAATGTTATTTAAAGCAAAAAATGTACTGTACTACTTAAACACAACGCATATTTAATGTAGGACAGAAATAAATTTTTATGAATGTATTAGAAAGGTATAATTGAAAATTTGAGTGAGAACGATCCTGATTTCCAAATATCTTGCTATGCTGCAAAGCTGGAATATTAAATGCTTTATCACCTTACACTGAACTGCTAAAAGAAAACAGTAAAGCAAACTACTTTAAAGGAGCTTGCGTCAGTAACTTGTTACAGTCTTTTGAATTTTATAAAATTTTCTTAGATTTGAAATTGTTTTGAATACAAGTATAAAAGTGAACTAATTAAATAATAAATTGCAGAATTTTTAAATAAATATATACAATTATATTACTTTAACAGCCTTTAATTTTCAGACTATATTTAAAAAGTAGCAAATCATATATGTATGGAAATATCTTCCTTCCGAATGGTACGTAGTGTACATGAGGCCTCGTTTAATGCTGTTTCATTTCACATCCTGAACTCCAAACGACGTATGCCGTATATGTTTTAGCTGGTTGGCCATGTCAGGTGAACATTAAATATATTTAAAAAATTATTGATTGTAAAACAATAGCCAAATTTTTGTAAATTGATTGTAAAACAATTGCAATAATTATTTGCAATAATATATATATTGTTTTCAAAAGCTTTGAGTGGTTTTTCCTGGTGTACGTGAAAATTTTTTGATTTTCAGAACCAGGGTTCTCAATCATTTTGGGCTGAGCTCTCTCTTTTTTTATCTGAATTTTTTATCTGAACTTTTATTAAGCAGCGCATCTTTCTTGAAAATTAAACAATTTTTCCCCTATAACTAGTTGAAAAAATATCTTCCATTTATAGAAATTTACGAAAAGGCCCCACGCAAATTTCTAAAACACTCCCTATGGGGTGATAGCGCCACCGTTGGGAACCACTGTTCAAACGTATGCCATGGACTCCAAACGTTCGGGATGCACAGGTGTTGGACAGTATGCGAGTCACAGCATTGATTTATTGACCAAAGTCAACAGTTGATGATTTAATACTTCCCATACATCATTCGTTGCAGTTTAGATCAATCTCAATGATCATTTTTGAACGACATATCTAAGATCTGGCCCGTCCAACCCCCTCATAGAATAAAATAATTAATGTTGTAAATCTAGTTGAGTTGTTCCAATTTTTTGAACAAACATTTTTTGGTATATGACTTAGTAATTTTGAAATTATAGTATTCATGAAAATTGTATATTTTTGTTTATTAATTAGCGTTTTTGTTGATTCCTTAAAAATACAGTTTTTCCTTTCCAATTTGTTATTCATATGAAATGTACGTTTCAGTTTTAAGTAAAAGTGTTTTCCTGTGGCTCTTTAAGAATATAGTTTTTTCCATAGTGATTCTTCACTAAGTAGCGGTTGGGCGGACCTGTCAGAAACCTATGGTAGGTGTATATTGTACAGTCGCTCAACACTACTGCTTGTACATCAACTGCGCAGTACTATAGTCACACGAAAACCATAGTTCTCTGTTGCCAGCACACAACATCAGGTGAGGTACCGTAGTTCCCTATTGTTACTCATGCTAGGCTATTATACACAAGGGTAGTAAGTTAAAAGCAGAAATATAATTAATTTCGACTAATTATTTAATCTCTATCTATGTTCCGCAATTTCGTAAATTTGAAATGTGTATAAAAATGTTTTCCATTTACAGTTGTCGATATGTGCCCCTTGATGCTCTGCGGATCCCATCAAATTTGTGAAGAAAACGAGTGTAAGTGTAAACAGCACTTCAAGTGGAATGATATTTACAAAAAATGTGAACGTAAGTAAGGATTTTTCGTTATTCATTTTTCTGAATGTTCTAAAGCCGCCTGCTATATAGATATATTGCTCAGAATTTAATTAAGTAAGCATATATATTCATACTAAAGACGTTAACCTGGTTATTGAGGGGTGATTTTAATCTTTCCAATGGATTAGATACACTCTCTGTCTAATAATGTAAAAATTGTGATGTGCATTAGTCATGAAATATTTGTAAATATGTAAGATTACTTTGTGTTCAACCTAAATCTGTTTAACGGGTTTTATTCACTCAGTTTTCAATTGAATATGAAATGCTTCAAGGACAATAGAATAGAAGCATCGACCAGCCGAATATGTCATAATTGGATTATGATACATGTTCAAACCAGTGCTATAGGACCGCTGTGGCGTAGCGTGAGACGCATCAGAGGACACTTAACGAGTTGTGAAACTATGTAGATGACGTTTGATTGATTTTCATTTATCACTGCACAGACAAATACTATTGCTATTATATGAACAGACAACTCCTATTGATTATTGATTGATAGACCATTGATATATGATTTGTGAGAATCATAGAAAAAGCGGAATGCAGTTTTATGGTACCTCCCAGAAGCCCCTGTTATCACTCAAGCGTTTCCAATGTTTTAAAATTTTTATTCATCTCTCCATGAACTGGTACCTAAATAAAATTGTTTATATTTTGATGAAGATGCTTATATTATATACTTCAGTGGTGATTTTTACTGCGAAAAACTGAGTTCTTTTAAAGAAAAATTAGTATGCCACTGGCCCGCAGAGATGTATTGAAATATAGCTTGACAATTCCTTCACATATGCTATCTCGATGCATGTAAGAATTAGAAGGCACACCCAGAGATAAATTTTGAGAATCTGACGACAGGCTAATGGAGTGAATTGACTAGCTTTGAATGTGGTATAATTCTAAGAGAAAATAGCAGTGCTGGTTGAGGACTCATGAGAAACGGTATCAAGAATGTACGAAGAATGACTCATGGACAGAAAACAAAAAGTCAGGAGAAACTGACGTGTTTGTAAATAAGAGGCAAATTGAAGATGTCTGAAATTTTTGTAATGTAGCAATGAATTTCACAATGTCTTTTTGCTATATATAGTTTTATTCAAGACGATAGTTTGTAATTTCAAAGCAATATTAAAGCAATAATTTTACCATTAGTCACTCAGATAAAAATGTGTAACCACATTTTAGAAACTTAAGAGATATTTATGGTTAGCAAAAATAACGAAAATTGCAGAATAACTAGTAGTAAATAGTATTTAAAAACATGGACTCCTGAATAGTATATAGGAGAAAACAGTTATACATGTTTACAATGCGAAATTAAATTCTAAATTTCTCATGAACCCGTGATTAGCGATTTTGAGCAGTGGCGAAGCGTGAGTGGAAGCAATTGGGACAACTAAAATGCAAAGTTGATGAAACAATGGTTCTCTACTTTTCATTAATCAGTGGGCCTATCACTTTTCTTATCAATCAACAAATGGTGCCATATAGCAACGAAACATTAGTGGAAGCAAACAATGATACAGTGTAGTTGACGAGACCATTTCATAATCCGTCAATTACTTGTCAATAAATCAATGGTGTCTTTGCTCAACCAATGGTCTCTTAGATCAACCAATGGTATCATTTTTTATATCGATAAGTGCTAAAAAACCAATATGACGCTTCAACTATGCTATCTCGATTTTGAAATTGTTTCCGCTCATGCTTCGCTACTAGCTTCATAGATTAATCAACGATAACAAAGATAATTGACTGATTGGCAAACAATTGTCAACTTAAATAGCCAATTAGTTTATGACAAACACTGATGCCTCAACTACAGTCACAATATTTCAGGTCGTAATATTTCATATTTTCACTCATGTTTAGTCACTGATTTTGACTCAAATTGTTACTTTAATGATAGTCATGGACAGTTGAATAGTGTAAGTGGAAATTGCGTTTCTGAGCTAGACTATGTTCAAGGGTTCAAGATGTTATAAGAACAATCTGAAATTATCCTCCAATGAGGATCTCCCTACAACAGTCACAACAGAAGGGCGGGATAGCAGAAATTTATTGTATTTTCTTTGCAGAAAAGGCCGATTTTCTGAAAGAAATAAGTGAGTAGTCATATGCGCGTTAGCAGCAATTTCTTGTTCTGGTGAGTGAAAAGAAAGAGGTTGATCGAGTAATCCGTGGTTCTGATAGCATGAAACTCTCGAAACAAAACTTTTCGTTCAGCATTGTAGCGGGAGCAGTTACGCAGAGTGTGAGATACAGCAGAGTGTGAGATACAGTCTCTACTGAGGGGATGTAGACGTTGATCTTAAAATCACTGTTACTCCAGAGTAGAAGATCAGGAAAGAGTATATTGCCAGCAATGTAGCTAGCAGGAAGGATTAAGGAGTAGAAGTTAGTGGTATACAAGGCGATGGCACTCTGGTCTATCTTGCAGCTTCCTGAGCAGTTCGTGATTTAAATGGAGGGTGTGGGGACTCGAAAGATGACACAGTAGATACCTCTTCTGATGCAGTCGGGAAGGCATGTCATCAGCCTCTGTGATGATAGACGCATTAAATGTGTGGAGCAGAGTCCTGGACAGAGGAGCAGGGACATGATGTGAACAGTGGCGAGCTTGCTCAGAAGATAATCAGAAGCATTGCTCAGAAGATGACCACTGTAGTTGATGCAGGAGAGGATCCTTCCCAATTGGTGTCAGCAAGGAAAGACAGGATATTCCACTGCTCGATGGTAACTGTCTTAAGATGCCGGATGTGGTGACGCCTTATCAGCCTGTTGTCCCGGACGACACCAAGGAACTTATGCTGTTTGATGACCTTGATGTGGTCAGATCCCAGCACGATGCCAGGGAAGATGGGCAGAAGGGCGTCTCTTTGTGAGAATCATGGCCACAGTTTTATCAGTGGAAAGAGTGAGGCTGAGGTTATGGAAGAACTTGACGACCGTCGCCACAGCTTGTTTCAACTTGAGCTGAGCATAGAAAGGGTCCTGGCTAGGGAACCAAAAACTAATGTCGTCCGCGTAGATGGAAATACCCACTCTATTCTCAAGTGGAGAGTGGAGACCTGATAGCAAGATGTTCAGAGGCATCGGGCTGAGGACACCCCCTTGAGGTACTACATGACTTATAGTGTGGGAAGCACTGAGCGTGTGAATATCGGAGTGAGAAAGGGAGTCAAAAGCCTTATGGATGTAGAAGAAGACATCGTCGGTGGTTTGTCCTTCAGATATAGCGTGGTCAGTGGTGGAGGTGGAGTTGATAAGATTAAACGACATGCATCTCGCTTTGCGGAAACAAGAGAGGCTGTCGGGGAGAACGCCCTTGCACTCTAGGTACCATTCTTACCATTCTAGGAGTCCAAGGAGCAGTCTCTCTAGGATCTTGCAGAGGCAAGATGATAGAACAATGGGCCTGTAAGAAGACAGCTCAGTGACTGTTAGTTGACGATCTAACTGTTCTCATTCGATGTTGATTGACACTTCTACAATTATTATCATACATGGATGGTGTGTCATATAACTTCAAAGAATTATTTATTTTACCAACCACAGTTGCCATTCTTCAGTTACAAACTATAATTACTATAATGATTATTCATAATAAATATCAATACAACTTCCCTTTTTGAAAATTTCAACATTACAAATACAGGGAATTTAATGTTAAGTAACTAAGTAAGCAGAATCAAATATTGTAACAGATATTAACACTTTAATATTTTAACTTTGACAGTAAACCCTTTAAACAAAATTCTTACTAAGATTTTCAATTTCAACTAATATTTTTTTAAACACTTCAAAAGTTGAATGATAAGATTCACAATCAATATTAGAGATTCAGTCTTTGTGGTACTTTCTAACAAGAGCTGGTCTGCTTAAAGTCTAGATTTTTCTAGTCAAGGACTGTCATTTGTTTCAGCCACCTTCTCGTGTACTTTCTCTTCATGTTATCATCATCTTGATGGTTTAGTTGGACAGTGCAACCTCTGGAATACTCTCGAATGTTTCGGATGTTTTCAGAAAATGCTGTCTACACTACGTAAGATATTATCATCCTCGGATTGCACCTGGTAGAATCTTGCAACAACTTCATTCAACACTTTTCCTTTAAAGAACCAGTTCTTTCGATTCTGTATTCTTACTAATCTCCCGAACGAAGTAGAGGTAGAGTTTTTGCTCCGTAATGTTTCTGGAACTTTTTCATGACATCACTCTTTGTTATTTGATGTAAAGGAAGTCTTGTACTCAATCAACAACTCAGCAGGTAATATGCTAACAATCTAAAGGTGTGTTACGATAATTTAATACTGCTAAGTGCCAATCTGAGACATTTTCAGACTTCTTCAAAAGTCTTTGCACTATTTGCACCCCCTTTTCCGCAACTCATTGGATCTTGGAGAGCTTGGACTTGACGAAGTGTGTTTGAAATCATACTTTTCTGAAAACTCTCTGAGTTCTTTCGAACTCAACTGCGGTCCATTGTCGGATATCAATTCCTTAGCTGTTCCGTGTTTCGAGAATATTTTCTTTAAAGCTGTTATGACTATCTCTGACGAAATACAGTCTTTCAGCTCTTCACTTCTGGATATTTTGAATAAGAATATGACAACTAAGTAGTTGTTCCCGTAATAGAATAAATATATTCCAATAACTTCCCATGGATGTTGTCCTTGTCTCTGAATAAGTGGTTTTTTTTCCTATCCATACTGATATTTCTGACAAACTATATTTCTTCACAGTTTGTGTTATATCATGATTCATGCTAGCCCAAAATAGACATTCTCGGGCTCTTCTCTTACATTTTTGAATTCCCAAGTGTCCTTCACGTATACGTGAAAACATGTCTCTTCTCAAGGATTTTAGAACAACCAATCTATGTTTCTTTAAAATGATACCTCTAGCCACAGCTAAATTATCTTTGTGGCAATATCATGCAAGAGAATCGTTGGGATTTTTCCATATATTGTAGATCTGTTTCCCAACGTGTTTCAACTCAGGATCTTTAGAAGTTTCTTCTCCAAACTTCAGTTGCATCCTCTCTGAGATTTGCAAAGTTTTTAAGATAGAATCAATATGAATTTCCACTAGTTCATTCGTAGAACTTTTGGCTAGTTTATTCCAGCAGACTTTGGACAACGTGTCTACAATGACGATCGTTTTCCCACTTGAATACTGGATCTCAAACCGATATTTTAAAAGTCTCAGGAGCAATCTTTGTAATCTAAATTGGCATGTCTGCCATGCATTTGTTGCTTATAGCCAAGAGTGGTTTGTGATCAGTCTCCAAAATGTTATCATCATCTAGATGGTCTGGTTGGCCAGTGTCCCCACTGCAATACTCTCGAATGGCTCGAATGTTTTCAGAAGATGCTGTCTGTCCTACGTAAGATATTATCATCCTCGGTTTGCACCTGGTAGGATCTTACATAATCTTCATTCAACACTTTTCCTTTAAACGACCAGTTTGTCTTTCATAAATGTAATTGTTGAATTTTTCACAACCAACTACCAGATCCAGTGACTTCTTTTCAATTTGGGAGTATCTTCTTTCTGCATCTGTCAATGAGGTGAAAGAATAAACAACGGGTCTCCAATCATATTGCTATAATAATACACAACCTAGGCAATTCATCGAGGCGTCAGTTCAGTTGAAATTTTACCTTTCTTTCGGCATCATAATATGCTGGAATTGGCTTCTCTGTGAGGAATTTCTTAAGTGTTTTAAATTCTGTTCATATTCATTAGATCATTTGTATCACTGTCTTTCCTGATGAAACTTCTTCGAATTTTTTGCTTTTCTGCAAAATTTGAAATATACTTGCCAACATAGTTGGCCATTTCCAAAATTCTCTGTGATTCATTCTTAGTGTTTGGTGATGGCATTTTGAGAATAGCTGCAATATTTTGAGGATTCAATGTTATTGCATCTGAAGTTAATTTATCACCCATAAAGAGCATCTCGTTCTTCTTGAATTCGCACTTTTCAGTATTCAGGGTTAGACCTACTTCTTGTGTTCTTTCCAGAATTTTGCTAATCTGCATCATGTTCTTTGATGTTGGATCCCCAAATCAGAATATCATCTATGTAGGTCTTTATTCCATCTAATCCCTCATATATCTGACTCAACAATTTGAAAAATATTTCTAGAGTAGATGATATACCAAAAGGAAGTCTTTTGAAGCAATATCGACCAAATGGAGCATTAAAGGTACATAATTTACTACTCTCTTCATCTAGGGTAAGCTGGTAAAACCCATTTGCATCTAATTTTTTTTTGGGGCGGGGGTGGCTCAGTCGGTAGCGCGCCAGGCTCGTAATCTGTAGTTCCCAGGTTCGAGTCCCAGCTGGGTCAGCGTTGAGATTTATCTCCGCAAAATTCCCCGCCCTGCCCACGGTCAGTAGGGGACACCGATGGGCTTGGAAAGGCCGCCGTCCGTCGGATGGGACGTTAAGCCGTGGCCCCGTGTGCAGGAGAGCCATACCCTGTGCACGTTAAAGAACACGCTGGATGGCCTTGACGGGAGGCTACCATCTGTCTCCCAACAGCTGTTCCAGTGGGTCCCCTCCCCCAACCTTCTCTGAGCCTTCGGGGTCCATGTGACCTGGCCATTTAGCCCATGGTGTGCAAAAAAGTGCCGCTCAGAGGTAAAACAACCCAACCCAACATCTAATTTTGAAACGATATTTGCACCAGCTAGTTCTGACTCAATTTCACTTCTTGTTCGGATGGTAAGTAGTATTCCCTCTTAATCTGATTATTCAAGTGCTTTGGATCCAAACAAATTCTGAGGGCCCATACTTCTTCTCTACAATGACAAAAGAACTCACCCAATCTGTTGGTTCATCAGTGTTTCTGATTATATCCATAGAACACGTTCTATCTAATTCTCTAATTCTGCTTTTAGTTTGTCTTTCAGAGATAAAGGTATTCTTCTAGAAGCGTGAACAACTAGAATAATTCTCTTTTAAGCAAATATAATATTTTTTCTTTACACAACAAATTCCAATGAAAACTTTTTCTTTGTCTTTTTTTAATTATCTGTGTTATAATCTTTCTGATCAGCTGCAGCATTCTAGTTGGATTTCTGCATTTCGTAGACTCTTTTTAAAATGCCTAAGTTTTCAGCTGTTTGAAGACCTAATATTGATTGTTTACCCTTATTCACTACTACAATGTTGGATTTTCACTTCCTTTTTGTGGAATTTTATCTGTATGTAGATCATTCCCTACGCTGTGATCTTGGCACCTTCAAAAGACATCAAACAGGATTTCTTGATGAAAAGCCTAACTTTTCTTATTTTCTGATATGTTGCCAAATATTTTCAGATGTGCTTGCTACCAGTATCAACTTTCATAGGAATTTTCAAACCTGTAATTTCAACATCAATTACCCAGTCATTTGTATCCTGTAAAGAATTCCCAATTTGATCAGCAAAACATTTTTTTTTCACAAACGGTGTCTTCAACTGTAGGTATTTTACGTTTAGACTCTTTATTTTTTGACCAACACATTTTCTGAAAGTGATTTAAACCTCCACATTTATTGCATTTCTTCCCATGACCTGAACAATTCTTAATTTTGCGTTGTTTATGGCTCTTTCATGGTTGTTTGAAGATTTCGCAATCAATTTTTGAAGTTTCGTTTTCAGCTGACCTATTGCCTTTGTCTCCACACATCGATTTTTCTTGTTTTTGTTTATCATATCAACTGCTTTTTCTTTATTTTCCATTGCACGCATTTCCATAAGTGTTTGTTCCGCCGATTGACAAATTTGAACAGCACGACCGAAAGTTAATTTTTCTGCTCTTAGAAGCTTTTCTCTAGTTTTTATACTTAAAATTCCAATTACTAACTAATTGCTGATCATTGAGGTAGTTAAACTTTCAAAATTGCATACACTGTATTTATTTTTCGAATGCACAATCTACTGCTCAACAGTTTCACATCTTTCTGCATTCTTCATCTGAACACATATCTTTCATAAGTTGCGTTTTTACGCGGCAAGTAATATTGTTCAAATTTATTAAGAATATTTTCATAATTTCTTATCTCCTCAGGTCCAAAACTATTTTACATATCAAGAGCCTTTTCCCGCGACGTGAAGGAATAACGCCATTTTTTTTGCATTCTCGGTACGATTGACAAGTGAAGTTGCAGCACAAAATATTTCGAAAGCTTGCTTGAACTTCTTGAAGTTCTTTTCGATGTTATCAGAAAGTCTTAAATGCCTGGGGATTTTAAACCTTCCGTTTCTTTTAGAAATCGCGTTTTACTTCTGACGCCATGTATCATATATCTTCAGGGAAGCCATTTATTTTACCAACTAAAATTGACATTCTTCAGTTACAAACTATAATTACTATAATGATTATTCATAACATATATCGATACAGATGGATACAGTTATTATCGTCACTGGCTGATTGGCAGATGACTAACAGATCATTGATTTATGATGCGATCATGATCTTTGATGCCTTAACTGCGCAGTCCATAGTTTCACCTGTCTACCCCCATTGTCATTGACGCTATGCTATGCTACTGGTATGAAAAAATAAGCTTAATGTGTTTAGTGAATGGGAAAGCAGACAACGTTGGGAATCAAATCTAAGTAATGAAAAATATATGTAATATTATACATCGGTAACATTTGAAATAATTTTAATATATATATTGATCTAAAAGTAAATGTTTTATTTAATCTCTGAAGTTATTTATTTAAAGAACCTTTGCAATACACAACACATTGTTGATAAAGTGTAGGTATTTTCTACTACTTGGTTGTTATTTCTATTTCAGTCAATTTTTGTGAAACGAAGGGGTGTCCATCTGAAGATATGGTTTGCAAAGAGAATTTGTATGACCCTGAAGATTTTAAATGTTTCTGTGAAAGTGGTTTTTCTTTCAATGGAAGCGCATGCAATAGTAAGAATTGTATTTTGTCACTATAAATCTAATATTGGGTTCTGTGAGATTTGAACATGTCACTATAAGTGAGATGTTCAAATCTCACAGAACCCAATATTAGATTTTAGCAACATTAAATACTTATACATTTAGTTGTCGGATAATATAATTATTATGGATAATATAATTAGTCTTATTTACCTTTATATAAGACATATACTGTATATGTTAAGGAATAGTTTGCTAAAACAATTTTAATAAACTTTGACTCAGCAAAACAATTGTCTTAATAAATTTTGTCTCAGCAAAATTATTATCATTATTAATCCAGTTTGCTCTCAGACTAGCACATACTGTATAGTCACAAAGCATATAGTCACAAAGCTATTAGCTTGTCTACAGGTTATGACAGAACAAAATGCCATGCCATCCAGGTATTCGAAACTTTACTTCAGCAGTTGCAGTTTCACCGAGAATCAAGGTGATACCACTGAGCCAACGAGGCTGTCTTAATTATTATTTTGTCACCAGTTTCAAGAACAGAATGGTAGACAATTCATAAAGTTATGATCAGGAGATTCCAACTTACCTTATATACATACATAAATGGATGCATAATCCAGGCGCGAAGCCTGAGTGGAATCAATTGAGACCTTGAGACTGCGCAGTTGAAACATTTATGATTCTTACAGGTGATTGATTGACCGAATTATCCATTACTTGTCAATCAGCCAATAGCGCTATGAATCAACAACTGCATTCTAGATCATTGGTTGATTTAAAAGGAATTGATAGTTCAAACAGCTAATGATCTACTAGAATCATCGTTTCTTGAACTACGCAACTTCATTGTCTCAATTACCTTCCACTACGCTTCGCCGCTGGTATAATCATATGAGAGCAGAGATTTCATCAGACCTGAACTTTTCGCAAACTTCAATTTGAGGCTAGCCTTAAATTTAAATTTTAAATTGAGGTTACTGAGTATAATCCTCCAGCAACAATGGGATATGAAAGGCACAGCATGACTCCGTAATTTACTTCTCTATAGCAGTGGTTCCCAAACTGTGGGTTGAGACCTTCAGGGAGTTGGCGAGTAGTTTGAAAGGGGGTCACAAAGCTCTGATAGTTTTATGTTTGATAGCATTTTTAGCGAAATTGTTTTAGCAATGTGGAGTATAGAGTATGGATGTGTAGTATGGAGACTATGTGTGTTTATGTAAAAATGTGTTTTGTGACAAATATGTATTTTTAAATGCAAAAAGATTTTGTTTCATTTTAACACTCATTATAGGTCTCCTTTTTTCTGAGACATTTAGGCACATTGTTAATAACACTATTCACTAACTTGTAATTTGCATGAGGACAACATGGAGAAGCCAACACATTCTCTTCCTATACAAGATGCCGATCAATGGTAGTTAAGGACTCTGTCTAACCTCATCGTTACTTATATAGTCAAATTACATTAATACCCAAATACTGTGGATGAATTTAGAAGAAAAGCATCAACTGTTATGTTACCACTTTTTGCAAAACGTACAAATTTTATTATTATAGCAACTTTTAGGAAGGACCAAACTATTTAACAGTCTAATTTTAATCTTTAGCAGTGGCCCAACTTGAGTGACAACAGTGGACTTTGGGAAAGAATATGAAAACATGCAGTTGGCACCTCAATCATTCTCATGCATTATTGGTCATTTGCTTAGATTGTCCTTATCGATCACTAGTTAGTTAATAGATCAATTATTTATAATCTATGAAATCCATTGAAACGTCTTGTACAGTTTCATAGTCCAGAGTCCATATTGTCATTCATGCCATATCCTGGGTCTATAGATGTACAACCAGCTCTTACATTTTATTATACATATGCTTCTGAAAAAAAAATAAACTGCTTCTCAGAAGTACCTGAAATGTTTCAGAGACAGGCAATTGAAAAGAAAAGTCGTCGTGTCCCTGTTAAAAAGATAGAAACCCGAGCAAGAAATTCAAGATCTTCAATTATTCAAGGGTAGTCCCTAATCTAGTAGTAAAATGACTTGATGGAACCTAAAACAAAGTACGAAAAAAAAAAGCTGGGTTGGCAAAAGACGTGAGTTCAGACGCGAAGCTTGACAGGAAGCAATTGAGACCTTGAGAGTGAGCAGTAGAGTCATCTATGATTCTTACAAGTGATTGATTTACCGAATTATCAGTTATTTGTAAATCAGCCAATAGTGTCATAGATCAACAATGCATCATTGATCATTGGTTGATTGAAAAGTGACTGATAGCTCGATCAAAACGATCTGTGTGAATCATCGTTTCTCAACTGCACAGTCTCATTTTTTTAGTTTCTTCGACTACACATTTTAGTATATTTTGTCCTTCATTTTAGGAATCTTTAAAAAAAGGTATGAAATACATAAGTAAATTTTTTTCTCTCCGTTACCTTTACTGAAACAGGAGACAAAGGCCCACTTATTCCCCACCAAAAAAAAAAGATGCGGCGCTGTTCAAAAATCTGCAATTGTCCCTGCAATTATCAGAACTGCGATCAAAGTTCTTGAGCGCAGTGCTTTCAACAATAAATGCTTGGAATAAAATCCTGAGGAGCATTAGAGTTATTCACGGAAAAGTTTGGTTAAATTAAATCAAAATACAAATAATAACAGAATTAAAAAATAACCTTTCTAAAACATTTAATTAATTTATTATTATTATTATTGCAAAAATGACCGAAATATACCATATCAGTACGCTCTTACCAGACGGGGGAAAATACATTTAAAACTGAAACATTTCAGAAAAATGATAAACTATATTTCTTTAATCTGGAAAAAAAATTAAACATCGAAAGTTGGTAAATTGGCAAGCTGACTTGAAAGAGCTTTCCATGCTCTCCCCAACAAATGAATGATAACTTCTTTCGAACAAAAGGTACATCAATCGTAGAGAATGGCACCTTGTTTTTCTGTTGACAAGGTTGAATATTAGAGTATTCAGATTATAATGAGTTATTCCATGAATAAGTTTATTAACAGTTTTTAAATCGAACTTTAGTCTTCCCCACGTCAAAGAATGCAACTAAATCTTTCCGAACTTTCTTCAAGTAACTTATTATAAAATCCAGGAAGTCTTTTTGTAAACCGTCTCTGAGTGCGATCAGCCTTATTGATGTATATCTATGAAACTAGCAACCATTTTCAATCTGTAAATGGTAGCCGGGTGTTCACTGGGAGAAGAGCTATACACCAATCCTCTGTGATGATGCACAGAACCGCCAGGTCTATCACTTAAAGTTCGACCCCGCCTTTTCGTGGGGCAGACCATTAGTACCTTTCAAGAGAAGAAGAAGAAGAGAAGGGCTGCTAGATCAGTGTGGCCTACTGCTCTGGACAATTATGACTATTTTTTTCTTTTTTTTTGTACTCTGCTGAGGAGCGGGTAACCACACAGGGTCTTGATGCTGACCATATAAAACCAACCTGAATGGAATAATGACTCTGAGCTCGATTATGGATCATGAATTTGGTGCACTTGTGGGCTTCTGTTGAGGGAAAGTCTCCCGCTGTGTTTTCTGATTGTTTGTGGGTTGAGAGCTTCAAGTGAATAGACTCACAGGAATCGTTTTATCAGTTGGTGGATAATTCGGATCAAGGGCCAATGCAGGTATCCGAAACCTTGTTCCTATAGTCATCGTCAAACGTATATTGGAGGAAGTGTTCCAGTGTTGGGGGGGAACAGGTATTTGCTCCATGCTTGCGATTAGGGGCTGTTTCATATTATCTGCACTTCCTCTCTCAATAAAGATAATTTTTTTTTTAAATTATACTAATCATTTTCTCTCTGCAGGTACAGTCGCTCAAATTAGTATCCGAACGCTATGGTTGACTACAGAATTCAGAAAAATATCTGGCAAAGATTTTTTTAGAAATCAGTAATCTGGCAACCTTCGTGTCACGTGACACGAAGGTTGCCAGATCACTAATTATTAAACAAATCGTTGCCAGATATTTTTTTCAGAATTCTGTAAACAACCATAGCATTCGGATACTTTTTTGAGCGACTGTACGAGGAACGAAAGGACGTTATACAAATTTTATTCTCTTGATGTCCTCAAAAAGAAAATATATTAAATATAATATCGTTATAACTTAATTTGGGCATTAGGTGGTACAACTTTGTAAGTAATGATGAGGTTAGGCAAATGATTCAGTAACCTCGTTTGAGCAACATTTTATGCGAGGAGAGAGACTCTCCTGGTTTTGTCCTTTTTGTCCGTATGGAAAATTTATAAATTACCGAATAGGTTTATAAACCGTGTGCCTAAAGGCCTCAGAAAGAGGGGAGACCGAGGATGCGGTGGACAAACAATGTTAAACGGAACCACGGTACAATTGGTCTACAGTTGGGAGATGCAGCAGATTTAGCTCAGGGCAGACGTGTTTGGAAAACTAAATTGCACAATCAGGTTGGGCCTCCGTACCCATGGATACTTGAGGATTATGTTGTTGATGATGATTTAGATTTATTGAACTGATTCAATTATTGCTTCCACACGAAACTTCGCAACCAGATATTGTACTGTATAGCAAGAATTATTCCTTTAAAAATATCAAATCTACCTTCCAGACCATTCTTGTTTGGTCCGTTACATGCCTCTCAACAATGTCCAAAATTCTACTCTGGATCATTTTCAATCATATCAAACTTTTAGAAGAAAGCTTTAGGCATTTACACTTCTAAGACGACAAATGAACAAGTTTTGCTAAAAAGAAGGTTTGCAAATGAACAAGATTTACTAAATATCATTGCACATGAAACTTCGACTGATGTAGCATTCAGGAATTACAACCTGCACAGGGCTATTTATTATGAGGATCAGTACAAAAGAAATGCCTCATTTTTTACATATTGCTGTATTGTTGCTTGTACATTATCAAGTACTCTTTCCCACCTCTTTTTATGATAGTTAAGTCGCCTTGGCAATTGTTTCTGCTCTAGCATTAATCAAGCATAGAGTCCCCTATGGACATTCCTCAGAAAAAATATGCTATTACTGAATTCTTGATGAGTGAAATCAAGAATGTTGGTAGCACGTACAACGGATTGTAGAGCTTATATAATATATGGATGATATTGTCGAGGGCAGCACATTTGGCAACTGTGTAAACCAATACTCGTAAAATGTGACTGAAAGACAAAGGATAGAATTTTTAACATGAAATCATAAATATTAATGGAAAGTCTATTGTTTTGAGGAATAGGCTATAACCTAAATACTAAAATTAGGCTGTATAATAGTTTGGTTCTTTCTAGGGTTTATTAGGGTAGCGAAACCTGGACCCTAGGAACTAGATAGTGAAATCTGAATCTCAAAGCGTGATATATGGCTCAATGCATTTGAACGATAATTATGAAGAAAATGACCCTGATAGAATACATATCAATAATCAACGTTTAAATATTGATTGAATAACAAACATACTTCGATAATAAATCTGTCACTTTTTAAATGCATGTTAACATAATCATTTTTATAAAAATTTCCTATGAAATTAAGAACTGATTCTTACCGGAGAAATCAACGTAGCAGTTTCGGAGAGGTGAATCGCACTCTTAATTTGAACTTTTATGGGAAGATATTTTGTAAATGAAAACTTCTTAACTACACTTTGTCGTATTGAATCGGTTGGTGAAAATATCCTCTCACTAGATTTTTCTGCCTTACATTCGTGTTCTTCAAGTATTATATTAGCAAAGATTTCCAGAGTACGTAATTGACAAGATTCCATACTTAAAAGCATTACAAATGTCAAGCAATTCACTCATTCCTATTGCTCTGGGCAACAAAATAATTTTTGAAATGTTTTGAATATAAATATAAAAATATTTTCAATATAAAATATAAAAAAGTTTGAAAGAAGGATCAGATTTAAAGCAAAACATCTATTTCCGAAATTTTAATAAACAAAATAGATAATAGAAAATTAATAGAGTTCAAAAACTTCGTCAGGTGTCATATAATTTGATGACATACATAGTAGATTCTAATATTTAGTTTATTTTGAAATAATGCTAAGATGTTAAAACATTGTGTCTGTGTAAGCTTAAAGGAATTTGAAATGTATCGAACTTAGCTTTTGAATTCTAATATATGTAGAGTATGAACATGTTTTAATAGGAATGAATACGTCGAAATTAAAATAAATCTTAAACTCTATGTATATTACTTTCTTGTATGTGTTATCTAGCACATGGACGCAGCTGAGACATTGAGACTGCGAGTTGTTACACCTTCGATTCTTACAAAACTGTGGCTGATAGTCAATCACTTTCTGTCGTCACTTTCCAATCAATCGGTGATATTTATTCGTGATATCATTAAGTGTTTGACAGGAATTTAAAACACAATCAGTCAATATTTGTATGATATTATTGTCTCCTATTGTTTCAATTGGTTTCATGAATGCTTCACCAATAATCAGCAAAGCCTTGTTTACATATTTATATGTCTAAATATTTTCAGGTGCTATGTGTACTCTCCCACCACTTAATCCATGCCAACAAATCTGTGAATTGAATTCTGACAACTATACATGCAAATGCAACAGCAACTTCAAGCTGAAAGCTGATAACAACTCTTGTGGTGAGTCAACTAATCTTATAATATTTACAATTTAATCCTCATGATTTTTCTTAGTAAGTTTTTTTTATACGTTTCGTAAGAGCGAATTTAGTCAAACTGATATAATTTTTAATATCATATTGTCATATGTTTGAAAATTATTGATCGTGCTAACATGTTTCTGCTATCAAATTCAATTTGCCTGGTATCATTTAATTTATTCAAATATTTAATGTTCACATTTTCTACGTTAATGTATTTTGTGTCTTCTTTCATTAGAACCCTTGAGTACAGAAAAGTGCAACGAAAAGGAATGCGGCAAAGGCACTTGCATCAAGATAAATAATCAAGAAACGTGCATTTGCCCTCTAGGATACATTCTGGATAACGATACTTGCGTAGGTGAGTTATTAGTGTACAGAACATCTGTAACCTCAGTTTTTATATATTAAATTTATCGTTGTCATTTTATTGTGTTACTGAGATATGGAGTGATAATTCCATAGTGAAAACTGAAACATATTGCTATTTTATTTCATTTATAGTTCATCACGTTTGTCTTCTTTGAATAGGGACGAAATAATTTTTGAGGCAAAATAACGTGACATATTTGTGGAATTGCATTGAGAGTAGATATTGGACTGTTAAGCAAACCGCAAAGCGCTCTGCAAACTCGAAAGACGATAAAATCGAAAAGACGGTCAATAGGAAATAAAACATACTTATCATAAGCCTTTTCAGTACAATCATCAATTATCATTGAGTCATTTACTCATATAAATATGTGTTTTATTTAATTTTAATGTTATTTCTGAAAAATATACTGATAAGAAACAAACCATTTTTAGCAAAAATAGAAACGAATGTCATTTGGAACCTATTAGTATCATAATGCTTTACCTTCATGTTTTGAAAGATTTTGTGATTTTTTTTAGGGGCGAAACGTGAGTGGAAACAACTGAGACCTTGAGACTGCGCAGTTGAGGCATCTATGATTCTTGCGGGTGATTGATTTACCGATTTATCAGTTACATATCAATCCGCCAGTAGTGTCAGGGATCAATAATTGCATACATATCATTGTTTAATTGAAAAGTTTCTGAAAATTCAATCAGCCAATGATCTACGAGAATCATCGTTTCGTCATCTGCGCAGTCTTGGTGTCTCAATTGCTTCCACTACGCTTTGCCGCTGGATTTTATTACATTAGTCAAAACTTTAGGATAAATGAGAGATTTCTTCGCCTTCAACCATATATTATTCCAAATTTTCCAAGAATAGATCCACAATTCATATTTCGGTGGGTTGTGATTTCTTAATAATATATTATATTTTCTATATACTCAATAATTAAATTTTTTACCGTAATTATCAAAAAAATCCTATACAGGGTGTCTCAAAAATATAGGTACAAACTTTTAGGGGTTGGGTTGTGTTACCTCTGAGCGGCACTTTTTTGCACACCATGGGCTAAATGGCCAGGTCACATGGACCCGAAGGCTCAGAGAAGGTTGGGGGAGGGGACCCACTGCAACAGCTGTTGGGAGACAGATGGTAGCCTCCCGTCAAGGCCATCCAGCGTGTTCTTTAACGTGCACAGGGTATGGCTCTCCCGCACACGGAGCCACGGCTTAACGTCGCATCCGATGGACGGAGGCCTTTCCAAGCCCATCGGTGTCCCCTACTGACCGTGGGCAGGGCGGGGAATTTTTGCGGAGATAAATCTCAACGCTGACCCAGCTGGGACTCGAACTTGGGAACTACAGATTACGAGCCTGGCCCGCTACCGACTGAGCCACCCCCGCCCTTCAGTATTAAAAGCAATTCTCTTTGTCTTAGCACAGCATTTCTTAAGCTTCAGTGTCAAGACTCATTTGACAAGGTAATGGTCAGACCCAATTTCTGTTCTCCTGTAAAACCTGGTATATTCCTTAGAGAACTAGGCCATTTGCTGTTATATAATCGATCATATTCTGATGCGACCCATCTGGTGGAACCCACGTGGATTTGTAAATGTCATGGTGTTTGAAATTAGTGCTAGTATCCTCAAATCATTAAGTTTACCTACCTGTAGGATACGTTGCCCATTGTCATTGAAGCTACCAATGCAAAAAGGACATATCACCCCTCCCTAAAGGCCAGAGTCAGTTCCAACTATAACATTGAAGGCCATAGAACAAGGTAAATACTTCGTTTTTGATGAAATTCGTAATATCCTAAAGTTGTACATAAAACTCAGCTTTCTCGACCTTATCAGAGTACTCGGTGGGGGGCATAACAACAGATAACACTGAAGTATTTAATCCTAGTTTTATTTACTTGTAAGAAATCTTTTATTAATGCAGTAATATCTTAGATGAGCATCACTTCCATGTCTGCTGAGAAGCCAGTCTACGTCTAGGAGATGCTTTCCATCGTTCCTCACCGAAAAGAGAAATTTCATTTTTTTTCAAATATTTGACCTTTAGCTGTCCATCTTGTTTCTTGTAATCCCAAAATATCTAGGTCTCTGTAATTTCTATGTGAGAACAACAAAATAAGATCTACGGAGAATCCTCACGTTCCACGTACCCGTGGAAAGAAAATGGTTAGTGGGGTCTGTGCAGAAACTGCTGTATTGCGAAACGTATGACTGCAATATCTAACAGCCCCTTAATCGCAGACATGAAGCAAAGGCCTTCCCCCCCCCCCCCTATAAGCTTAAGCGACCCACGCTGATAGGACTTCTCTCAGTGTAGATTTCGCGTTGTCCATAGAAGTACGTTTCAGGTACCTCGATAGCTTCTGATCAGGATTATCCACAAGCTAATATAAGATATTCTCTGCAGCTGTTCATTTAGGACTGTCAACCCACAAACAAACAAAAACAGAGGTCGATTTTCCTCGAGCATCGAGGAATATATACATAGATCATTGACATCTATACGGCAACATAGATCATTGAGTGATTGAAATTTTTTATATTGAGGAACATTTATATCACTGGTATTAGATTGAGCAATTCAGAATGATTTGAACGTTCTCCCCAGTCATTGGTTGAATGAAAGCGCATTGACTTATGATCTGTGAGAACCACCAGGGAGTCAACTGAGCAGTTTGATAGAATCCCTTGTTGCTGTTTATATTATGCCACTGAAGTGTTGGCTCTGAAGATGATAAATTTAAATATTCGTAAATAAATTTTCCATCCTACCGTGAATGGAAGAATAAGAAAAATAAATTGCCGACATCCTCATGGTGATGAAAATTAATTAATAATCACCATTGTGGGGATCACTCTTAATAATATTCTCAGGGGGCATACCATCCCCCTCGAAATATGTTTAAGGGTAATGGAGGCAAAAAAGTAAAATTAATGCATAATTTCAATCATTGTGCAAGAATCTGTTTAGAAAATCTCTAAAACGGAGGAAATGTTGTTAAACTGCAATGGGTATCCTGATACTTGCAGCCATCCTCCCTTTATTTTTCCCTAGATCTGGGCCTGGATTTGATGTCAAGTCACTCAGTGTGTACAAGAGAGGCATACACTTCGCAACATTGAAAACACTGTGAATGGCCATGATAGGAGGGCTACCGAGTCCCAATTCACATCTTGCCATAGGGTTCTTATGACCTGCCTACGTAGCATATTGCGCGAAAAAAATGCCATTAAAAGATCCTGCTCAAGACACGAGATCACACATGAGCGGAAGCATTAATGATTCAAATACGTAATTAAGGTTGATTGAGATACATAACAATTGCTTATTCTTCAGCTAAAATCCTCGTAAATAAGAGATCATCAGTTTGTAAATACCCTCATTAGTCATAGGTCACCTTGCACCCCCTCCCCTTTAGGTTAAGAAAGGGAGAAGGAGAGAAATAACTAAAGTGAAGTATATATATTTTTCCAGTTTGAACCATAACGTTGTGGTTTTATTCACGTTTTCCAATTTGCATTGCTTTATCAGAGCGTCGTTCTAATGAGTTTCCTGCTCAACAGTTGTTTAAACCAACCCCCAAAGAATACTTCATAGAATCGCCACAGTCTACCATCCCTATGTATTCCAATTTGCTAACACTGCGCTAACACTGAGCTCTTCCTTCTTTTGCAATGAAGGAAGTTACAAATATATTTGTTACCTTAACTGAATAATACAAGCTCTAACTGTTAACATTTGTCTGCATTTCATCTGTATACTATTTTTGATTTTCGTATTTGCTCAATATGCTCACCCACCCCACAAAGAAACCTTCATTTTATATGTTTTTCTCTTAAATGAACAATTGCACTGTGATGTAATTAAATATAATGTCGTTTTCTACATGCAGATCAATGCACAGCAAACAAGCTTCCAGCAGGAATTTGCCCCGATGATAGCTGTGTCGCTGACATAAATGTCGGATTTAAATGCCAATGCCAAGGAAAATACAAATATTCGGTTGACGATTACACTTGCACGAGTAAGTATCTATGAATAATATACTGATGACAACTAAATCTATGTATGTGGATAAATGTCGAAATATATTTCTAGTACAATTCAGTTTGAAGTGCCAGTGGAAGAAATTGAGTTAAAGAAACTGCCCAGTTGAAGGAGCAATGTCTGTCACAGATTTCTGGTTGATTGTATTATTACTAACTGATTAATTTATAAGTATATTGTTAGCTCAATAAAACACTGGCTTGTAAAAAAATTGATGGCTCAACTAAGTGTGTGTCGCGTGCACCGCAGAGGTTGGGCAATGAGCGCTCTGTCAGCCAAAAGTATAATGGATGGAGGTGTGCGTTGTGATTTATTCTAGATGGTTCGCCAAGAATTTATGGGTGCCATATAGGGCCCACTGAAGAAGAATTAAGTGTGGAGACTGCGGTTGAAGCTCCTCCCTTCCCGCACAAAATTATATCCCATAAATAATCTAGGCCTCAGTTATAAAGCAAGAGAATTTACTACTGAATAGTATTTAAGGTACTCTGAGCTAAAATGTAGAGTTATATGCAACAATTCGTATTTCCAAGTGAAAGACGTCTATTATTCTCGACAGTTCCAACTGACTATGAGAGGAGAAAAGGCTGGTCATTTGGCTCTCTTTCAAGATGAAATGGGAGCACCTGCCTAATCCCTCGTTTACCTCATGGCTCTCATCCTCTTTCAAAAATACACGAGCTTCTGAAGCTCCCATTGCTAAGTGGCAGACACTGATCTGAATGACCCTTCTAACCCTGATTTTAAATAGGGGCCACTTAGCTCTGCGAACATTTCTTCCACTAGACAAATAATTAGGATACACTTGGGAATGATAACTGAGTCTGGCAATTAGATTTAAACAAAATAATAGTAGATTTATTAATACTTCAAAGCTACGGGGTTAAGTCCCTGAATAACATATAATTTCATTCTCCAATAATTCACACTTGTCACCTGGAGTGGAACTTGTCACCTCGACGAAAAGTTCTATGGAATTTCTTGTGCGAGTTACTGTCGCGGTAGAGGTCGTTTCTAGAACGACGATGGCTATGACTTTAGGGTGATCGAACTTCACTACCTGGCTGGTGAACAGTCTCTCACAGATGTACTATAAAGCTAATGTATGAAGAGGTCCTTATCGATAGACAAAGTTTCACACTCTTCTACATACTAAGGGCTGTAGTCGTAATTATAGAACGTCCACCGTGCAGTTGCAATAACAAAGGGTAGGGGAGATCTAGGGGGAGTATGTGGACAGGGGAGAAATATTCTTTGGTGATAGCTTCAAATCATGGCTAATCCTCTGGACAGCCTTCTCTCTAGATGAAGGGTCTCAGAAGGGGTGTTGTGGAAATAATTCATTTTCGCCTCAACAAACTCAGTTTCTCAAGTATTCTCTACTGCTGAGGAAGTTACTGATCCCTATAGTGAAGGGACCTGCTCTAACTCCATTGGGAAGGATGCTGAAGTCTCCGGCTTGGACACCTACGGTCTCCCTATACCGCACGACCTACCTCTGAACTTGCCGACAAGGAAAAAATATGATTGTACTGAATGGGACGTCACATCGTGTATATCTTTGGTGACGTCACTTGTTGGCATCGTGTTACTCTCGACGTGCCTGCAAGAAGGGGGTGGGATAATCATTGTCGCTGCATGAACCTTGATTGTTGCTAATTTTCGATGAGGCCACATGTCACCTTTCAGTGTTTCAATGATGTTGTTTGTGCTTCACGGTAGTGTTCACCCTAACGCTTGCTGGACTGAGCTAGCACACTAGATAAGAACCTCATGGTTTTTATAAGGGTTCCTTTCATTTGACTGCTTTGACTGCGTATTTGTCGAAGTGTTCTTTTTTCTGATGTTTATCCGCTGCACTCTATCGTTTGACAAACACTTTTATTTCGGTCAACAAAGGCCAATGGATGTTTCAGCTCCCCGCCCCCCCCCCCCCCCCCCCCCCTGTTGATCTCGTGCTCAGCATAAATCGTTGGCACTGAAAATGGTGAAAACAAGTAAGGGGCGAATGGAAGAGGGCTGTGACTGTGACCAAGGGAATCGTAGCCTAAACACCTAAAGTTGCTAAGCAGCTTCAGATGTTGCAGCACTTGCCCAATGCCTCAATTGTTTTCACTCGTGCTTAAGTATTGCATTCCAGTTTTCATAAAGTTTCATCACCAAGTTAACTTGAAACACAGAAGTAAACTTGAAATAAAAAAATAGTATAAAAAACTGTCAAATATTGTTAGATGACAGACAGTAAACCAAACCACATACCGTATATTTCTGCAGATAAGACGACCTTCAGATAAGACGAGGTATAAATTTTCGTCAAAGTTTTAGAGTTTTAGCATATATCTGTCCTATAAGACGACCCTAAATTATCAACGGCCTATGAATTTAGTTTAGATCGGCGATCATCATCTGGATAATAATACTGCATAGCGTATACGGAATTATGTCCTATTCGCAAACATTCGCACTGATTCGGGCATTCGAATGAAATATTTTAATATGATTACAGAGTAGGGTATTCACAAAAGCGTCGTATGGGTTATTCTATTTTGTGGACATACCCTATGGTTTTTATAAGGGTTTTATAAGGGTACTCTATACTAGTAATAATTACGGTTTGTCCGTTTTTTCCTCAGTAACTCAATAAACATAACTTTTAATATTTATTTTGTTTTAGTATTGTTTTACTATTACAATGTAATGTATTATTTACTATTACAATGTAATGTATTATCATATAGCGTATTTAAATAGTATGATAGATTTTTCGAATAGTTGTAGTAATAATGGTTTCAATTTAATGTATCTGTCCTATAAGACGACCCGGATTTTGGGGGCCTTTTTTTATGATTCAACTATCGTCTTATCTGCGGAAATATACGGTAAGTCTATTTGTATTCGAACTAATCGGACCTTCAATAAAACGAATAATTTACAGGTCCTTTACTATCGAAACGAAATACTCGTAATCAAAGGAATGTAATTAAGAAATAAAAACAGCCGCCATTTACATCTATTTTCCATAATCCGGCTTTTGGATAAAACGTAGTATTTTAAATATTTTAATTCCATTTCGTTCTTTCTAAATAGCACAAAATCAAATCAAAGAAAATCATTGCAGGGAATCAAAGTCAAAAAGACTTTAAGTATTCTTATTAATGCGATACTAAATAAACGAATTGTTTTATTAGTATATATTTACTTCTTTTCTAAATCAGACAATCGGAGATAAAGGAAATAATTACGAGAAACTAAAATAGCCGATATCTATATTTGCTCTCGATAATTCGACCGCCGTTAAAACGGATTTTTTCAGTTCTGTTTCATCCGCTCCATCTAAATGAAACAATCTCATATCAAAGAAATTGCTGCAGGAAACAAAATCACAAAGTTATGTGTATTCTAATAAAGTATTGAATAAAGCGAATATTTTAACGGTTCATTCCTTTCCTTACGAAACAATCGAAATAAAGGAATGCATTTAATAAAGCAAAATAGCTGATATTTATCTCTATTGTCGCTATTACAGTTTTCATTAAATCGGATTTTTACATTTCTATTCCATTCTGTTCCTCCCAGAGGCGAAGCTTAGTGGAAGCAATTGAGACATTGAGATTGCGCAGTTGACAAAATGACGATTCTCGTACATCATTGGCTGATTGAGAAATTAGTCACTTTTGAATTCTCCAATGATCTGTGGAGTAATTGTTGATACATGAGACTATTGACTGATTGACAAGTAACTGGTAATTCGTTAAATCAATCACTGGTAAGAAAAATAGATGTCTCAACTGAGCAGTCTCAAGGTCTCAATTGCTTCCACTCACGCTTCACGCCTGGATCCTCCTAAATGGTACAATCTCAAATCAATGGAAATTGTTATAGGAACGATTACCGAGAAAAAAACTATCAATATTTCCATTAATCAGACATTCAATAAGACGAATTTTTAAAGGTCACTTCGTTTATAACCAAAACAATCGGAAATCAAAGGAATGCATGAAAATAATCAAAGTTGCCGAGATTTGCATGATCGCGCTAATCCGGCTATGGTTAAAACCGATTTTGATATTTTTAAGCAAAATGCATAAGACTATCACTATGTTTACTAATCCAACATTCATTAAAAGTAATTTTATAGATCCTATTCTTCTAAAAGAAATTTTAGAATGCCCGTCAAACCAAACTTATGGAAAAGTTACTATCTGAAAAAAATTATTCTTAAAGAACCATAGGAAAAAATTGCGGCTTAAAAACGAAAATATACATCGCTAATGAGTAACAAAGCACAAAAAAATTAAGAACTCAAGAAAATATTGTGATTAAAAAATATATATTTATGTATTTTTAGTGAATACTACGAATTGGCAAAATCGTGTAGTTAGACACCTAGAAATGTTTGGTCAGAAAATTTGGAAGACATTAGCCGTGTTCAGTACATTGATTATTTGTTTTTTGAGCTCAAGTTCTTTTGTAATGACTAGCCGGATGAATGGACTCAGTAGCCGATTTGGAGGTCCAGGAGCCTTGGGAGGTAAACAATTAGGGACTTTATGGTGGGTAGTTGAAACGACCTCTGCAATTCTGAAAGCAATTCAGAGAATGATTTGAGGGCCCCTCAGTAGTTGGAGCGATAAGCAACTCAATCGTAAAATCCGCCCTTGAACGCATCTGTACCAAACGAAACAGTGGCGAAGCGTAGTGGAAACAATTGAGACAATGAGATTGCACAATTGACCAAACGATATTTTTTTTAGATCATTGGCTGATTCAGCTATCAGCCATTTTTCAATCAACCAAAGATACATCATGCAATTGTTGATCCATGATCCTATTGGTTTATTGTCAAGTCACTGGTAATTCGGAAGATCAATCACCTGTAAGATTTATAGATATCTAAACTGTGCAGTTTCAAGGTTTCATTTGCTTCCACTCACGCTTCGCGCCTGCAACGAAACGATCTGAAAACAAATGAATGCTAGTAAGGCGTGTTGACTAAATTTAAAAAAAGTCTTGTCTACGTCTGAGGTAGCTTTGCTCTATCTTTCTCAATCATGGATGACGACATGAGAGACTGCTTTGCGAAAGCTTACAGTCACAATTTATTCATAAAATAGATGGCTCTCGATAGCTCAATGGTAGAGCATCTGACATGTTATCACAGATCTTGGTTTCGTTTCCCACTGGAGGTGAAACTCATATTTTTCAGCCAACCGCACTTAAATACCATGTCTACAGGAACATTTCCTGCGATTTTCTCTGTTATTAATAAATAGGACGATTAAAAAATTCGCTTCACTGAATGTTGGATTACTAAGAACACTGATAGTCATATGTGGTTTGATTCCCTGCAATGAGTTATTCGATTTGTAATTGTTCGTTTTAAAAGGAAATGGAAAAATTAGAATAAAACGAAAAAAAAAAATACACTCATCCGTAGTTAGCTAGAATAGGTGTAAATATCGCAAAATTTAGTTTTAGTTTCCTATTGTTTCCTATTGTGCGTTTTAGTTTCCTATTGTGCGTTTTTTTTTCATTTTTTCAATGAAAAAATGAACGGACCTTTACAAAATTCTTTTGTTTTTTTTAGAATGTTAGCTAAGTTGAAATGCAAACAGCCAGCCGCGAAGCGTGAGTGAAAGACCTTGAGACTGCACAGTTGAGATATCTATGATTCTTACAGGTGATTGATTTTCCGAATTATCAGTTACTTATCAGTAAGCCAATAATACCATGGATCAAAAATTGCATCATAAATCATTGGCTGGTTGAAAAGTGACTGATAGCTGAATCTGCCAATGATTCACGTGAATAATCGTTTCGTCAACTGCGCAGTCTCATTGTCTCAATTTGTTTCACTACTCTTCGCCGCTGCAAATAACCTACAGTTTGGTTTCTAGTAGCACGGTCTTTTCCTTTCTTTTTACTACATTCAGAAGGAACAAACTTCGAAAAAAATCCATTGTAATGAAATGTTTGATTAGAAAGGACAGAGTCAAATACAAGATTGGCTGTTTTTCTATACTGCATTGGTGTGATTTAGAGTAGTTTAGGTGGGAAGGAATTGCTTTCAAATGCGCGCTTTGTTGGATGTCGCCTTAGAGAGAATAGAGGTAAATATCAATTATATTGATTATTAAATAACTTCATTTTGTAGAGTACCGGATTGCAGAGACTTTCGAGAAGTGTCGATTTCGTTTGCTCTGTGAGAGATAGTTTAGATTTAGCAATCTCAAATTTTCTCTCACTATTGCTTTTCTCCTTCAATTTTTTCATTTTCTCAATTGTGTACCAATCCAACCGCCTTCCACCCAATTACCGTCAACCCAATTCAGCGACGAAGCGTAGTGAAACCAATTGAGACAATGAGGCTGCGCAGTAACGAAATGATGATTCTCGTCGATCATTGTCTGATTGAGCTATCAGCCACTTTTCAATAATCCAGTGATCTATGATGCAATTGTCGATCCATGACGCTATTGGCTTATTGACAAATAACTGATAATTGTTTAAGTTAATCATTTGTAAGAATCATAGTTGTCTAAACTGTGCAGTCTCTAATCTCAATTACTTCCACTCACGTTTCGCGCCTGACCCAATTTTATCATCCACCAAATTGTCATAGGCATGTGGAAAATGGATTGGACAGACAGACCCTCATTGAATCGCTGACTCGCTCGCCTGACACGATGAGTTTGGAATTCTTCTTAGGAGGATACTCTGAATTCTGGATATATAATGAGGATCAGAAAAGTTCTTGTTTTTCTGTTGTTACTGTTTTCACGCGACAATAATGTGCCATTTATGGGTCGGTTGATGACGCGGAAATTAAAATCGATAATTCATAGCGCATTAACCTTTCGTATCATTAGTTACTGCCCTGTGAATCTGTTCCACGCATATCAAAGCCAAAACATTCACCAACAGAAAATTTCATTTTGTGTCTAATGGATTATAACTGGTGTCTCCCATTATGAACCTTTGGCCACTGGCCGAATAATCCATGCGGAAATCTAGTCAAAGTAACTGAAATGGTAAAATTTTCCAAACGGAAGAAGTCACTCCCTTACACAAAGAACGGAGATAATCCAGAAGCTTTAATTAGCTTGTTCCGATTTTTAATACAATGTACGAACACATGCATACATAGGAACATACTTTCTGGCTTAGTAGTCTGGTAGGATTACTACTAGACCGGACCAGTACCAGGAAGTCCCGGTTCACAATGTACCTCTTTCCCAAAAAATACCTATGCTGGTTCATCTAAAAGGTGTGTTCATTGAGAGTAATGCGCGATCTCTCACAGCGCGAACGATTCGGGAGAAGATTTACATCTTTGATTGGGAAAAATCTGTCCCATCCCCATATTCACCAGACAACTCGTCAGCAGACTATCACATAACCTTGGCACTGAAAAACCATATGCACAACTTTCAATTGCTAAACCGAGCAACTTTGAAGTAGCATTGAATGCTTTCTCCCTTACTGAAGGCCGGAGTTTTCCGAAGTGGTATTTGCAAATTTGAATCTGGTTGCGAAAATGTTACATGTGATGGTGCTTACTTTACAGAATAAAATATCTTCATTCACTGCTTACGTAAATATAATTTTTAACCTAAAAAATCGTAAGAACATTTATGTTCACCGGATATCAAAATTCCCTTCACACGATTCAGAAACTGAAAAATACCTTAGTGGATGAAAATGTCATGATCAGAAAAGAAACGTTGAAAACGATAAATTGAGGATGACAAAGGTGCACACAGGTGTGTTATGAACGTGCAAGTTCCCTTGTTGACCATTTTGATTTCAAATTATTGGAATATCTAGCAACCACCGATTTTTCTATGTCTTGTATCACTTTACCTAAGCCTACCTATTATGTTATGAATGCGTGAGTTTTACCAGTTATCCAAATTTTTGAATCGTAGAATACTATAGTTTCTGAAAAGTGTGCTACCTAATCTAAATAAGTCACCGATTATAACTCTTGAAAATTTTTGTATGATTTGCTTTTTTGCGGGCTTTAATATTAACGGAGGTAAGAATTTTTCATTTCTCTAAAAGGTTTCAAAATAATCAGGATAATATTTCGCAAAATCAAATGTATGTCACAATAATGTATTTTCTCAGAAATATATGCTAACCCTATAAATATGCTTTTAATATAAATTTCGAAAATTTCATTACTAAACTCAGTGGGGATATTATTAGTAAACCTGACTTCTCTTTTAGTGGGTATTTCAATTTGTGCTTTAATTCTAATACACTTCCTTAAACTTTCTATGAGCCGTTGGAGGCTTTTCGACTGGACAGTTATTTCATCGAGCGCATAAAAATGCCGCAGAAGTAAAACAATTATTTAAATAAACCTGTCCTTGCAAGAGAGAATCTGAACGAGGTTGGAATAGCTTTTTGATTTTCTCTATAGATTCTTCTTGCTCTTAATATGACAAAGCCTCTTCCTAACGATCATTATTTATTTTCCGTTTTAAAGATAGAAGAATGTGCTCAAAGTATGGATACGGATGGAAAATGTGCCAAGTAACTTCTACTATTTGTGAAGATCAGTGGGACACATTGAGCGGTTATCATTGCATTTGTCCTAAAGGATTTGATTACGAAGATGAAATTTGTACACGTAAGTAGATTTATTACTTAAAAACTGAAAAATCATATACCTGAACCCTTTTCTTAAAATAGCCTTCTTCGTTTCTTCAAAAAAGATACGAACCAACACAGGATGTTAAAATTGTACACTATGCACTTGCCTTTTTACGATAAAGACGATTCTGATTGTTTACGTATATTCAAATGTGATAAACCGGGACAAAACAGTAAACTATAAACATAAATTAGACTTTTATTGGAATTGGAAAAAATATACTATGCTAATTGAGCAAAACAATGTGAACAATACTTTAATATTGCAATTTGTTTTAAAACTAAACACTGCATTCTAAACTGTCGAACAGCCTATTTCGTCATGGTTCAAACACAGGGAATATTTTGAAATCACTAAAGCAACTTTAAAGTATATTTTGATTTTAAAAAATTAACTTGGAAACTCTACTGGGTTTCAGGAGCATTGTATGTGCAACAAGGGACTTTGGGTGAGACAATAAAACTGTTCTGATGACTCTTCAGTGGTTTTCACTGCTCATAAGTCATTGATTTATCTGTATCAATTAACCAATTGTCGGTGAGAAATGTCTCAGCTTCAACCAATGATATATGGGAACAATTCAAGCATTATCTGCTCAGTCGCATAGGCTAATACTGATGTCAATTGGAGCATTAATTCAGACAATGAGATAGCTTCTTTGACACGTCACTAATCAGCATTGGTCATTTGTTTATACGTTCGGCAATCAAATGACAGCTGAATCAAAGAGGGATCTGAAAAATCGTCTAATAATAATAACGATGACGACAATGATGATAAATTTATTGAAACCAATTTGTGAACATAACATAATCAAGTTATATCCGCTTAAGAACCTTGTTTGCGGATGTATATAAGCAAAATTACAACAAATTAAGTTTCAACATCAGTGTCATCAATTGAAAACGAAAAACAATTTACAATTTCTTTCTTAAACTTTATTATATTGTTTAGTGCTTTCATTTCAACATTTAATCGATTATACAATCTAGGGACAATGTAAATAACATTCTGTTTAAATTTTGTTTAAATACTCTAGTCACCACAATTTTGTTACAATTATCTCTCATACAATAAGATGATGTAATATTATTGCAGTCAGTAAAATGTTGGAAAACGTAAATTAAAATTTTAAAAACATACAGTTTTTAAAGGTAAAACTTGAAGTTTCAAAAACAAAGGTGAAGCATTTATTAATCTATTCTTTTGGACAATTATTTTCATAATATATTTTTGCAGTAACTTTTTTTTAAACTTTTTTCATAATGCTTAACTTTTTTCATATGGTTTTTTTCAACTTCACCTCACACAGGAAGTGTTATTATAAATAAGTTTGTATACATGCAAAATAAAATATTTTAAAGTTTCTATACTTAGAACTATTTTAAAACGAAGAACCTGTTAATAGAAAGTTTTTCATTTTTGAGCTACATGATAGCTATGTTTAATTCAATTTAAATGTTTATTAATATAAACACCTAGATATTTGTTTCTCACACCTCTGATATCTCTACATCTGAACAAGTAAACAAATTGGCACAATTTGCAGAATGATATCTAAATCAGATATTCCAATGTTTATTTAGTTGAAAGAGAAAAATCTATAAACTTTGTCTAATATAAATTCAAAATCAATTTAATTTTCTCCAATCATTTGAGTGATCAGCATATCTGCATTAATGCAGTTTAACATTTTTTTATTATCATCAATTACATATAATAATAGAGTATCATTTGCAAATAAAATAACAATTCCAAATATTTTATATAAAATATGTCAGATAAAACAGTTAAATAATATAGGACCAAGCACTGATCCCTGGGGTACACCAAAAAATTTTTAATCCCTTATAGCAGTCCGGAAGCGTGATGGAAGCAAATGAGACCTTGAGACTGTGCAGTTGAGATATCTATGATTCATACAGGTGATTAATTTACCGAATTATAACTTACTTGTCAATCAGCAATAGTGTTATGGATCATACATCAACAATTGCATCATACATCACTGGTTGATTGAAAAGTGACTGAGAACTGAATCATCCAATGATCTACGAGAATCATCGTTTCGTCAATTGCGCCATTTCTCAAATGATTTTTGTTTCAATTGCCATTCTCTCAATTGTTTCCACTACCCTTCGCCGCTGATATCCCCCTAATACGTTTCTCGGTTGTCATCACTCTAAAATATGTAGATTTCATTCCAATACAATCAATATGAAAACATGTTCTGCATTTTCAAATACATTGAGGATATTCTTTTTTCTCCTCTACTCGTAACGTCACTAGTACCGCGCCTCCCCGAAGCCATGCTGGGACAAAATCAATCAACTTCACGTCGTGAAGTTGATCGATTTTTTCACTTTCGTATCGCAATTTCTATCTTGTTAATTTCGGCTGTGTCCATTCACCCTATTGTCGGATGCATTTAATATTTTCGTGGAATTTTACAGATATTATTACAGCGGCAAGCGCTGTGGAAGCAATTGAGAAAATGGGACAGCGCGTTGGAGAAATAATGGTTTTCGCAGATCATAGACTGATTGAACCATCAGTCACTTTTCAATCAACCTTTGATTTATGATGCAACTGATTAATGAAACTATTGGCTGATTGACAAGTAACTGACAATTCGGTAAATCATTCACCTCCGAGAATCATAGATATCGCAATTTAATAGTCTCAATGGCTCAATTGCTTCCACTCATTTTTCGCGTCTGGGCAACAAAGCGCGAGTGAAAGCCTTTAAATGATGGACTGCGAAGGTGACGAAACGATATTTCCCATAGATCATTGTTTGATTTGGCTATAGATTACTCATTAATCAATCAATGATGTTGCGTTCCCTGTCTCTCTTGTGGTCAGTTGATGTAATACTTCGCTGGCCTTCAGTGATTAAGATAGGGGACATTCACTTAAAATTTATAATGAGGTTCGAGGATTATTTAATCCAGTTCCAGTGTCTTAGAGTGCTTATTTAGTTGATAACTCCGCCCAATTCTATGCAACCTTTGAGAGGAATTAATATCCCAACGCAGTATAGTCACCTTTGATCGATGAATAATCAGAATACAGTTGTTGGAAACTTAACATGAGCTTTATTTTTATCCTTCTCATCAGTTTTGCATTTTGGTTGCTGGGATACGTCTTAGGAGGTTGTTAATTCTTAGGGATATCTTCCGTTCTCTGTAGTTACACAGATCTTCGATACATAAATGTAGTCACACAGATCTTCGTTGCGTATGGTCACACAGGCCTTAGTTACTCAGAGTCACACAGACTATTCTTAGGGTTGAATCTATCAAACCCTACCCTGAGAACTTCCTTCAATATCTCAGTCTCCTGAGAAACGCACCTCTCAATACCTTGACGTCCGATACGAGGCTCCCCTTTCCCCTCCCTCCATTTTTTCTCCTGCCGCTCATGCTCTCGAAGTCAGCAAGATCTCAAGGTGTGAACAGCGGTCGCTCACCACCCAGCAGTACCATAAAATATCATCCGGCGTCCAACACCTTGCGAGCGAACAAGAGATGGTGGGGGAGGGTGCCACATCACGGTCGCCGGCAATGACAGTGGCTTCCTTTCCTATCATAATGGGAAGTGAATCACCTCCTAAGTTCTCACACATTTTCCATATATTCCGTGCACTAGATGCAGTATCATCAACTCGACGTTCCCAGCCAACAGAAATAACTACAAGCAATAACCATACCATTGAACAAAATGGTCACAAATATCATCAATATGTAGATTAATAATAGAAATTATTATCATTAAAAATATCAATATCTATGATATATACTACATTATGCACTTATCAAATTATAAAAAAAGTCGTTCAATTAATTATGTGAGGGATACTACAACCCTCTCCCTAAAAGTTTTAAATCTTATTTCTGGACCTGAAAACACAAAGTCCCAAAGTTTTCAGTCACTTTTAAATCAACCAATTATTTTTGAAGCATTTTTTGATCCATCACAATATTGGCTGATTGACAAGTAATAGTTTTGATAAATCAATCACTTATAAGAATCATAGATGTCTCAACTACGCAGTCTTAAGGTCTTAATTGCTTCCAGTCACGATTCGTGCCTGACTAGAGTATAGATAATGCATAGCGGAAAACATGTGTTAAAGGAATTGGGGACAATTAAAGCAGCAGGTTGACACATAATAGCTGAATCACCAATAAGTTATGAGAAACGTTAATGAACCAACTGCGTAGTCTCATTATACTACTTCACCACAGGTTTAATCATTGAAAGGAATCATAAGTTAGTCGTTTCGAAGAAGTTCAACTCAAAGTTGAAGAACTAACTGGATCATCAACCATTGTATATTTCCACAATTACGAGATAAAGTAATAAGCGTGTAGAATAAATTTAAGTAAATGTAAAGCATTTTCCTACCTTGTAATTCTTAACGCTATTTTTTTTTTCAGCGCTATGCAGTATCAAGAGCAATCAGGAGCGGTGTAACAAATTTGGAGGATTATGTGATGTAGATTCCGATTTTAAAGTTATTTGCAGATGCCCTCCAGGAGTTGCTGCTTCGCAAGATGGTATTTGCAACCTTTTAGGTATGTGAAACTAAAATATTTTCCTTATTACTCTAATTTAGAACTTGAATAATCCATGTTAATAATTTCATGTGTAAACTTTGCATTTGATATTAAATATATAGAAAGATTCAAATTAAAAAACTCTATAATGTTAACAATTACAACGAGTGGAATTAGAGATATTTGTCGATATAGTACAATATATTATAATAATAGGTTAAAAAATATTAATAGAAATATTAAGTATGAAAATCTACTTCGTGAATCCTTTAATTGTACAATAGTCTGCAAAAGACACGTTTCTAGAGAAGTTTAATAAAAAATTAATTAAAGATTTCATTTCTATTTTACCCACTAATTATTTTTTTCTTCTCATGACTTTATATTTTAAAATTATATAAATAAGATGTTTGCAAATATCTGTAGGAAAGCTTAAAACAGATTTTGTTCAGTTACAGAGACAAACACAGACAGATTCTTGACTATTCTGTGCAATTTGGAACCTATATTTTTTTAGAATAATAGCACAAACAGCGGCGACGCATAGTGCTATCAAACAATTATCTATGTTGCAATCGTTGATCCATGACACTATTGACAAGTAACTAATTATTCGATAAATCAGTCACTTGCAAGAATCATAGATGTCCCAACTGCGCAGTCTCAATGCCTTACTTGCTTCCACTCACGCTTCGTAGCCTGCTGAGTAAACTCATTGTGAAAACGTCATTTACGACCCACTTTCTATGCTGATGGTATTACATTTTTGGAAGTTCTGAATATCTAAAGATATGATATTAAAAGCTGTTTCCTAAAATATGTGCGTGTGTTTAGAAGTCTTTCCAATGATTCCTTAATTTTTCTGTCGGTTTTTAACAAGTTTAATATAATTGTTGTTGGCTTTTAATATTTAGTGTACAATAACTCTTTGAATGCTAAACAATTTTATCGGAAATCAGAGATGAAGCGTGAATGAAATCATTGAGACAATAACAGTGCAGTTGAAGCAGCTTTTATTAATATAGGTGATTGGTGATTGATTGATCAATTAATCAATAGTCACCAATGATATCTTGGATAATATTGGTTCTCGATGATTCTCGTACATCATTGGCTGATTGAGAATTAGTTCCTTTTCAATCATCCAATTATTTATGGTGTAAATTGTTGATCCATGATTGTAAAATAACTGATAATTCGGTAAATCATTCACCGGTAAGAATAATAGATGTCTCAACTGCGCAGCCTCAAGGTCTCCATTGCTTACATTCACGCTTCGCTCCTGGATGATTGTTTGATTGAGAAGTTAACGGGGAAGTGTCCCGGAAAGGAAGTTTAGGCAAAATTGATTGCTCAATTGCACATTTTTCAATGTCTCAATTGCTTCAATTCCCGCTCAACCACTATTGAAAATAAAACTTCACGGGGATTTAATTAAAATCTTTACTTGGTGGCATTGTTTCGAAAAAGTTTACTTTAAAACATATGAAATTTCGAAAACGGTTTTCCAATGGCATAAAGTGGTATTGATGACTTTTTCACACCGATTGCTTAAATCATCATGAAAATTAATATTTCTAGAAAATTTGAGAACAACAAAATTATGCTATAGTTAATATTTAACAGTGTATTTGTTTCATATCTTTACCTAGTTTAGCTGCAGGACAAGAGATCTAGTTCGATTCTCAAATAAAGACTTATCACATTTTTTTTCCAGTGCATTAAAATGAAAGGCCACTCTATCAGATCTTTGTAGTAGGCAGGCTCCCTGTGGAGATATTTTTACAAGTTCTGTTGTTTCAATTAAAAATTAATGACAATTTTCTTGAATATTAAATACACTCTTACAACATACTACTTTGAACTCGATTTTCAACGCTTTTCTTTTAGTATATAAAGCGTTATGGAAATTGTGATTGATCTTCCGAATTATCAGTTACTTGCCAATCAGCCAATACTGTGATGGATCAACAATTGCATGATAGATCGTTGGTTGATTGAAAATTGGCTGATAGCTCAATCAGCCAATGATGTACGAGAATCATCATTTGGTCAACTGTGCAGTCTCATTGTCTCAATTGCTTCCAATACGCTTTGCCACAGATATTTATCTAATATGGAAATAATCATAACTGAAACCTCTGAAATAAATATTTATTTTATTAAATGGTTTGAAACAATAATTATTAAGTTTTAATTCATTTTTGAAATTTGTACGTTGACAATTATATTTCAAATTACGCTTTCAAATTCTTTGAAAGTTATTAGTGTAGTGAAATGTTCTAGAGCTTCCAGAACTGTTTAAATTCTCAATGAATGTTACTGAAAATCAATAGCCATTGGACTTTAGACTAACGTTTAATTCATCTTCAGTAACAGTTTTCCATTAAATGCATAATTCATAAGTTATGGAGCTTCGAAATTAGATTCTGATTCACATGCTAAAGAAATTCTCTAATATTTTTGTAGGGCAGTATATTTTCATGAGGTGTACGATTCATATCCCATCTGCCAAACATTATTTTGCATCTACCTTTGATGCTAAAGAGTGTTTTCATCGAATTTATTTTTCCACTGGGAAATCTCATGCAAACATAAATACAAACCTGCGGCGGAGCGTAATGGAAGCAATTGAGGCTATTAGACTGCCCAGTTGATGAAACGATGATTATCGTAGATCATTTGCTGATCTATGATACAATTGTTGATGCAAGACGCAACTGACTGATTGACAGGTAACTGCTAATTCGGTAAATCAATCAGCTGTAAGAATCAATGATGTCTCAACTGCGCTGTCTCAAGGTCTCTATTGCTTCCACTGACGCTACGCGAATGATACGTATATAGAAAATCTTCATGTAGTCATGGGTTACAGTGGTCCAAGAAGGAATGTGAAATTTTATCTACATCTGTCCTGAGCTGCTCTGCATTTCTCCATTTCTAGCAAACACCTGTTTGACAATATCTGACCATTGCTTCCTAGGTCTCACCCTTTTCCTGAGGACTTTAGGTATGCTGTTCATAACCCTATTCGCCAGTCTAAATTTGTGCATACGGTCTATATGGACAAACCAACGCAATCTCTCTTTACACAATAAGCTACTCAAGATTGTTGCTTACTCCTTTACCTAACCTCATCATTACGTACAAAGTGAAACCACCTAATGCTCAAGATACTGCGTAAGCATTTAGAATCAAAGGCATCAAATTTCCTGTTTCCTTGCTTACAAAGGGTCCACGTTTCACTATCATAAGTAATTCTAGAAACTACCAAACTATCATACAACCAAATTTTAGTCTTTAGGATTATACTCCTATTTCTCCATACTCTCCAAAGATCCTTTAAGGTCCCAGCAGCAATTCCTATTCTTCTTTATTGCATGCTGCACATTACCGCCATCTATTAAACAGCTCCCAAACAAATTAAACTTAAGACACTTGCTCAAGAGTGCAGCCATTCAAAGCAACTGAAACACCATCTGCCTGATTAATTTTCATTGCTTTAGTTTTCTCTCTGTTTATCAGAAAACTACTCTATTAGTTCAACTATTAGTCAACAGCCCTAATTAAATAATTCCTTTCATCAACATCATTAGCCGACAAGACCGAATCATCTGCTATTCTATATCAGAAAGTTTAAAATTTATAGAACATTTAATACCAGAATCTTCCTCATGCAAAAAATTACGCATAACATAATCAAACACAAACTAAAAAAAGGAGTTGTAATGCAAACTTGTCAACTCCACTAGCAACGCTAAATTAGTTGCTGCAAGCTTTACCAACTCTCAAACATGATTCAGTACTTTTATAGAGAGCTTTCATTATGCTAACTTGTAAGGTATTATATATATATATAATGATTAACCAAAAATTATGTCGATCAACAGAGTCTAAAGCCTTTTTGAAATCTGTAAAAGCAATAATCACAGGTTTTTGAAACTCTAAACATTTTTCAACAATCTGCCTAAGTGAAAATATTTGATCAATACATCCCCTATCACTTCTGAATCCACATTGTTCATCACGCAGTTGTCCATTAACCAAATTCTTATTTCCATTAAGCAAAATCATGCAAAGAACTTTACCAGGAACAGAAAGTAAGCAGATAACCCTATAGTTATCATAAAAACTGTGATCACCCTTTTAAAAAAAATCGGGCTATAATAATAGCTGTTGTAAAATTCTTAGAAAAAAAGTCTTTATTATAAAAGATATTCAAAATTTCCGTCAGCTATATGCTAACAGAAATATTCCCATCTCTAGGTATTTCAGTAGTAATTCCATCTGCCCTGGGGATTTATGCAGCTTTAATTTAGAGATAGCAAAAGTAACTTCAGAATGCGATATAGGGCCAACATTAAAGTCCGTAATGTATCCATTCTCATTAAAATCAATGGGAGTGGAATAAACTACAAGTAAGTCCTTGACTTACGCGGTTAATTTGGTGCGAAGGTTTCCGCGCAAGTTGAAACACCGCATAAGTCAAATTAGGGCGCTTGGCTACAGATCTAAGGGACCTGGGTTCGAATTCCGGGTAAGGCATGGATGTATGAGTCGTTTATCTGCTGAGGTCCTGCCATCCTCACAGACCTTCTACTGTGGCATGTAAACTGACAGGCTCCTGTCAGACCTCTGTGGCAAGCAGCTGCTTGAGGGGGGATTTATTTTATTTTTTTTATTTTAATGTATCCATTCTCATTAAAAACAATGGGAGTAGAATAAACTACAAGTAAGTCCTTGACTTACGCTGTTAATTTGGTGCGAAGGTTTCCGCGCAAGTTGAAACACCGCATAAGCCAAATTATGCTTCAATACGATGTATTTTTGACATACATGTTCGTTTCAAAAGACAAATTAAAGCTAAAATATGTTCTGCTTATGAAAAGAAAACTTTGGGGAAATGAAACTTTATACAGTATCTCATACATATAAAATAAAAACGTTATGTAATTGTTAGAAAGCTAATACATACAGTACCACATATTGATTATGAACATACATATACGTACATACTAATCTTTTAATATGTACTCAGACTCTGGAGATGTTGCTGACATCTTGAGCTACTTGTCCAATGATGTCAGTACTGTATTGTTCTGTTTCTCTTCGTAAATCAGTTTATATCATGCAATAGCATCATGCAATTACAAACACTTCCGCATACCGATCGGTATCTAGATCCTGGGAATTTAAGCCAACCAGTCCTTCGTTGATCATTTTAAAGCATTCTTCCATCTGCTTAGTCTCGAATCGTTTTGATGGTTCATCTTCTTGTTTTCCTCTAAAATCCCTTCTTTGTTTATCTGGTCTTCAAGCTCAATTTTAGCATCTTGTTAAATTCATTTGCATGACTTTGCAACAATTCAATAAAGTATTTTTCTTCTAAATTTAATTCTAATGTTATGTTTATCTCCAAGTGGTCTCTAATTAGATCTTCATGTTCTTCAGATCCCGAAGCATTTTTGAACAAACTGTGTGAATGAGTTTCTTCCAGACGGCATTCATGGTAGACGTTGTAATTCCACTCCAGGTAGCGTCGAAGTTTTTAACAGCTATGTAAATGTCGAATTCTTTCCAGAACTGCTTCAGTAATTTGGCATTTTGTCTTCCAGTGGCCCTTACTGCCTGTCTGCAGTTGCTGCCTGTTTGTAGCCTATTGGGATGATTATCCATCGGCAACAATATTTTTAAATAGTAATAGTCGTGCAACAAATAATGGAGAAACCAGTCATGAAAAAATTCTTTAGTCGCCCATGTTTTTAGATTGGATTTCCATACAACAAGAGCGATGCTTTTGAAATATTTTTGAAGGTCCTTGAGATTTTGCTCTTGTAAACTAAAATGGTTTTATTTTGCAGTCTCCAGCAGCATTTCCATCAAAGAGAAGCATCATTCTGCCCTTTGATACCTTAAATCTTGGCACAGTTTTTTTCCTTGCGATATGAAAGAACGATGGCATTTTTTTCCAAAATAACTCAGTCTCGTCCACATTAAAAACCTGTTGTGGTAGGTAGTTCTCATTTTTTATGATTTCTACAAAAAACTTAGGGAACGCCGTAGCAAATCTGTGTCTGCACTGGTATCCTCACCAGTCAGTTTGATGATATATAGTTTAGCACGTCCCTTAAATCTTTGAAACTATCCATGACTTGCAATGAATATATCACCAGCGACATTCTCACCACGTTTAAGCTTTAGCTCTTCAAAAAGACTCAGGGCTTTTTCTAATATAAGCATAAGACTTATTCGCATTCATTGCTGTTGCATGTCTTCAATCCAAATCTCATATAATTTTTCCATTTCTTCTATTAATATGCCTCATTTCTCGGAAACTATCGTGATTGAATTTGTCACATAACTTTTTAGGGGCTGCATAATCCGAACTTTATCTGTTAGAATATTTCTAACAGTCGATTCATTCATTTTGTAAGGATGTGCAATGTCTACGAACTTATTACATTTTTCATGACGTTTAATAATTTCTACGTTTAATCTCATATTTCTAATGCTCCTCTTTTTACCACTGTCAATACATGTATTCTTATCACTTTTGCGCTTCCCACACATATTTAGGATTTATATTATATTTACAATAAGAACTACCAGCGCGAAGCGTGAGTGGAAACAATTAAGACATTGAGACTGCGCAGTTGACCCATCTATGTTTCTTACATATGTTTGATTTACCGAATTATCAGTTACTTGTCAATCACCCAATAGCGTCATGGATCAAAAATTGCATCATAGATCATTGGTTCATTGAAAAGTGACTGATAGCTCAATCAGCAAATAATTTACAAGAATCATCGTTTGGTCAACTCCGAGGTCTCAATGTCTCAATTGCTTCCACTACTCTTCGCCGCTGAATACTACATAGGTTCCCTAATAAGACACAACTTGTTCGTCAAGGTAGAAACAAACAAAATACCGATGACACTATAAGCTGTGCATCAGCTTACTAGGAACGCCATCTGTTATGTTCAAAGTGGCACTTGATAGATGGCATTTCTTAGTCGTAAGTCGAAGTAACGCAACAGGTATCTACGAATCCGCGTAACTCGAATCCGTGTAAGTCGAGGACTTACTGTGCTTTGTTTAGGGTATCTCTGAAATGCTCCTCCCCCTTAGCCATGTCAGAATCCTCACCTTCAACAACCTTAACATTTTATCCTTCAATACTTGTGTACTGTCTATTTCTTCCCACAAAAATATTAACGATCTGGCACAACCCCTTCCTCTGCTTTGCCTGCCAAGTTATCAAGCAAAAGATTTTATCAGCTGTTAATTGATCCTTTACATGCACATTAAGCTCTTTGTAATGCTGTCTATAAGACTGGTAGAGTGTTGATTAAAATTATTCCTGCAATTTAGTCTTTTAAAAATAAGCTCCATAGCCTTATTACTGAAATCACTTTGTCTCCTCTCTTCCTTTTTACCTAAAAGAACACTATTAGTTTCAATAGAAACCTGTTTAAATTAATCCCGTTCTTTCTCAACTTCAGTAGTAAGCAAACCACGACTATCATAACGACATTTAGACCAGAAAATGGTCAGACCCAATATCGGCACCTCTACATGATATGGCATTCCTAACCGAACTAATCCATTTGCTGTTAATTATTACAGAATCGATCATAATCTTATGCAACCCATCAAGTGAAATCCATGTGTATTTCTAAATGCCATGGTGCTTACAATACGTGTTCGTTATTCTCAAATTGTTAGGTTTACTTACCTTATGAAATATTGTCCGTTGCCATTGCAACTACAAATGCCAAAGGGACCTAACACCACTGACCAAAGGTCAGAGTCAGTATCAACTTTAGCAATGATGTCATCCTAGCACAAGAGAAAGTTCTCCTTTTTTGACAAAATTCAGAATCCTGAAGTTGTCTGTAAGACTTATCTTTATCGTCCTTATCACGGTCCTATGTTGGGGCATAACAACAAATAACCTTCAAGTCTTCAATCTTAGTTTTAAATTTAGCTCTAAGAAAACAATCGTTAATGCAGTCATATCCTAGAAGAGCATCACTGGCATGTCTGCCGAAAAGCAAACCTACACCTTGGAGATGCTTTTCCTCCTCTCTCTATGAAAAGAGATATTTATAATTATTTTTTAATATCTGACCTTTAGATGTCATTTGGTTTCTTCGAAATCTAGAATATCCTGGTTAGAACGCTGGCTGAAACCACCCACCATGGTAGGAACTTCAGGCATCACCTTTTCAAGTGGACCTTTTGAAGAACTAGAATCTATATAGAAACTGACGTATCTAAGAAACATTAATCCACTGCAGGATTGACGATGCCCAACTATCCAAAGAAAGGGTTCAGATATCTGCGATGTCCTCTGATCAGAGTTGTCCACCAGCGGATATAAGGTATCCAGTGCCTCTGTTCACGTACGTCTGGTAACCCATTGGCAAACAGAAAACACATCTGCAGATTTTCCCTCAAAAGAGACCCACCAGTGCAGCAAGTCCAGGTTACGTAATCATGTTCAAAGCCATAAACTATTCCAGTCTAATTGGCCTAAATGGTCAGCACCAAGACCTATTGATAGACTGTCAATAACCAATGATCTGTCAATAACCATTTGATCTGTCAATGAAACAATGAGTTTTTGATCTTTGAGCTTGTTGGGTATTGACAATTAATGATATCTCAATCAGCCAATATCATCTCAACGACAAATGCCAATGCATCAATTGGTTCGTTTCACTCTCTGAATTGCTTCTACACGCGCTTCGCCATTGAATTGGTACCTCTGTCACAGAGCAGATGATTCTATATAGAATTCGCTCACCAAACATTAATATAAACAGTTTTATAAATTTTAATATAAAAGCACAATTTTAAATGAATAAATTCTCATAAAATGTGGGACAATTCGTATCCAACAAACGATAATGTATAATTGAGAAACGTTTTATGAAGATTTAAAATAACTTTACATTTAGTTCAACAATGTTCCAGTGTTCACTATTATCAGTTGCTAAAGTTACCTTATCTGGAATCGATTTTCAGGCTCTGAAATAATCATATTTTGACGTTTTTGGCTACTTCATTTCATTGCAAGATTTGTAATATATTTTGTCTCAGTGTTGTAAGAATGAAATAAAAATATTAGCCATTCTTTTTACAGTATATTATTCAAACGTTTTGTTCTATCTCATCAGCTGAAAATGCTTATATGGTAAAGCTTCCGGTCGATCCCAAAGCATACAGGAAGAACACTAAGCCGATATTGACACTTTCAGATATAGCTGATTCTCACAAACTGTGGCTAGACATCAAAGACTCTGTGAGTAGAATCATACTCTGTTTAAGTATTACATAAATGATACCGGCATTTAAATATTTTTTTCTACTTTCCTCTTTAGAAATAGATTTCGTCCTGCTATTTTTCTACCATCAAGCTAGGGGAAATACCCCTAGCTTAATAAATCAAGGTTTTTAGCAAATTTTCATCAATTTGGTTATTCTCTAAAATCAGCCGCGAAACGTGAGTGGAAGCAATTGAGTTCTTGAGACTGTTCAGTTCAGACCTGATTCTTACAGGTGATTGATTTACCGAATTATCGGTTACTTCACAATCATCTAACAGTGTCGTGAATCAACAATTACATCATAAATCATTGGTTGATTTAAAAATGAATGATAGATCAATCAGTCAATGATCTATGGGAATCATCGTTTCCTCATTTGCGTAGTCTCATTTTCTCAATTGCTTCCACTACGTTTCGCCTGTGTTTTCAACATATAATGGAATGCTGTTTACTGCATATTTTTGTAATGTTTTTTGATTTTCTGTTTTTTATCCTGCACCCTTCATGCATTATACAAGAAAATTCTGAAAATTAAATGTGTGTTGTACAGAGTAGCATACCTAATTATAAATCTTGGCCCTATTTGAAGACTTAAATATATATATATTTAAACCTATATTTTGTACGTCAATCCAGAAAATGAGAGACTCATTAGATTTTTCGATTAATTTAGCTGTACAAATAGATTTTTATTCAGTTTTATTTCTTATATTTATTTATTCTTTCTCCCTATTTTATGTAGCTGAAGCCTGTATATGAAACCCTGGAATATGTCAACGTTTTAAATTGCCAGTAAGTGTTGTAAAAATTTTGTTTCTTTAACGGAAATGACTTTTGGTTATATTAATGCTATATTTTTATCCTTTTTTTTTCTTTAAATACAGTACAACCTTAATAATCCTACCCCACGCTATTCCGAAATCTGAGTAATCCGAACACGCTAAATCACTGCATTACCCCTTGTTCATTGTGCAGAAAGAGCTGGTGCTAGCGAGCATCGCGTAGGGTTAAGACATGCACAGGGGACAAAAAAAGGGATATACAAATGCACTAAGCCCAAGTGTCATCTAAAATTATTGTGGCAAGCTATGGCTAACTCCAAGAATGATTACTACCCATAATTATTACGATATAGATCAGGGCTGGGTAACTCAAACTTAGTGAGAGACGATTTAAAATAAAACCCTATTGTTAAAGAGACACATGATTATTCTTAGGAGCAAGACTACAGGATTCTAGCCATTCTCTATAAAGAGAATTCAATCCAGTCCAAGAAAATTATAGTCATCTCAATTTTTTCTTTACAGAATCACAAATCATTGCTTAATGCATTTTAAACGTCGAAGTGGCTGAAAAAATTCAATGTACTATTATCATCATAGAAAGTGCAATGAACTTATAAAATTTAAATTACGCCAGAAACCAAAAGAACCATATTACTTACTCCCAAAAAATTATATGAGGCAAAAGAATTATAAGAGCCACAAAAATTATGAAAATTATCCCGTCCTGATATTAGATAATATAGAAGAGAGTAGATCTAACAAATGTTTGAGTGTGATAATTATTTACTTACACTAACAGAACTCGATAACAGAGTTTCTTTGGTACCATCTGAATCACAGATAAGTTAAATAATAGGCAACCGGACAAGATGAAAATGAGTGCATGCAAATGTTGACTGAAAATGAAATTATTGAAAATGTTTCGCAAGAAAACCAACATAACGTGGAGTAAGATGACGAAGAAAATAATGCAACTGACATTTATGAAGAAAAAATAGATGACAAGGATGCGATAACCAGTTTTATCTCTTGCTTAAAGTGGGCCGAAGAAAACAAAAAACCTACTCATCAAACAATTTTACTTCACCATTTGAGTGAGCAAGCATATAAGGAGCATTAGAAAGGAGCAAAAAGATTGATGATTATTTTAGTAAAATGTAATCACTTACAATTTTTTTATCAAAAATGTACCTAAAATTATTTTAAATAATGGATTTTAGTTCAAAAACAAAATTTCATATGAAATTCACTAAGCATAACGTGTCGATATTCTGAACACACCATTGCAATAATTATTTCATATTATCAAAGTTGAACTGTACTTCCATTCAAATAACTATAAAAATTTAATTTCACATGCTCAAATAATATATAAGAGATAAATGTAAAATAATCTAGAATTCGTAAGAGATAGTTTTAAGTTAACCTAGAATTTCTAAACAGATAACTGTAAGATAACCTAGAATTTGTACGAGATAATTTTAAAATAATTGTTAAATTTGAATTTTACGGAATATTAAACATTTTTTTTTTTGTTTTCTGCGATGAGACTTTTGTAATTATAATAACAGTTTCAACCGTTCTACCTTTTTTTAAATGTTGGCATTATATCCTCCTGTTAAATTGCAATCATGAAACGTCTACGTAGGAAGCATTAAATAAAATTTAAGCTTCCATTTCAGCTCGAAAATGAAATATAGTACGTACATGATTAGTTTCCTTAGTAGCGAAATGTGCGCGAAAGCAATCGAGTTGGGTTGGGTAGGGTTGTTTTACCTCTGAGCGGCACTTTTTTGCACACCTTGGGCTAAATGGCCAGGTCACATGGACCCCGAAGGCTCAGAGAAGGTTGGGGGAGGGGACCCACTGGAACAGCTGTTGGGAGACAGATGGTAGCCTCCCGTCAAGGCCATCCAGCGTGTTCTTTAACGTGCACAGGGTGTGGCTCTCCCACACACGGGGCCACGGCTTAACGTCCCATCCGACGGACGGCGGCCTTTCCAAGCCCATCGGTGTCCCCTACTGACCGTGGGCAGGGCGGGGAATTAAAAAGCAATCGAGACACTGAGATTGAGCATTTGTTGCACAGTGAATATGGAAATCATGAAAGTGTCAAGTGCATAGTATTATTGTCTCAACTGATTTCATCCACACTTCGCCAAATCTTCCATTACACTAAATGATGTTAATCTATCTCATAATTAGACCTTTAGGGTTTTACCACTGATGTACGAATTCAATTTGAATCATAAATAAAATATTTAGAATATTTAGACAGTTTTTCATTCCAGATAATTTTTACTAAATATTTTTAGGGAGTTTGAGAGGGATAATAATATATGCATATTTTCCATTGGCGTGGAGTGAGTGGGAAATGCTAGAAAATCAAGAATAAGAAATTGGGCATTTAGTGCTTCTATAAGTCTCATAGATCAACGATCGGTTAATTATCTGTCAATCAGTGATCGATGAGAACGATAGAAGCATCAACTAATGATCGATAACAACTACTGGGGTGTTAAATACTAAGAGTCACGGCTAATCTAACAATATCACCCAAGATATTATAACGTGCTCTTAATTTGAACAATGCTGTGTATAAACTGCTGAAATTCATAGCAACTTATATGTTTCTCGACATAGTTTATTGTTTCCAGTTAAAACGTTAAAGTAATTTAAATCACATTGAAGATTTAATTTCAATAAAATTCGGAAAAAAAACAAATTTCGAGATAGCATAATTTTCAGAATAGAAATTTTAAGCAATTAAAACTTGAAAACTGCGGAACAGCTAGTTCAAAAACCTAACAATGTTGTTGGAATAGAGTGTTTTCTACTAAACTACAGCAGTGATTCGTTTTTATTAGGGAACCTGTCGCCTTTGAAGTTGTTGAGCACCTCTGTAAATGTAAGTTTATAACACAAACTTTATCAGTTGCATTATACTTCTCCGAAACATGAAGTAACTGACTTCTTTGCCTAGCTTGCCTTTACTCTGATACTGGTATGTGTCCTAGGCAAATTGCGTTTTAAGCAAGTTTTCTTTTTTATCTAAGAACATATGTTTGCACATCTGTCTTATTTTGCTAGATTTCGATAATATGCTACATACATTCGCATGCAATTAACAGTCATATAAAAGGAATCATTGGCGAAGAGGATATGGAAAGCAACTGAGAAAATGAGACTGAGCAATTGACAACGAAACTTCTTAAAAGCCTTTGGATAATTTTAGCTATCAGTCGTTCGTCAATCAACCAATAATCTTATACATCAAGGATCATTAGCTTATTAACTAACGATCTTTGATGATTAAAATTAATGACAAAAATAATTTGATGATAAAAATAAATGCTTAATCTCAGTGTCTCGATTACTTTCACGCATATTTCGCTACTAAGGAAACTAATTGTGTACTATATTTTTTTTTTGGCCGGAAATGAAGGCTTAAATTTTATTTAATGTTTGCTACGTAGACATTACATGATTATAATTTTACAGGAGGATATAATGCCAACATTTAAAAAAAGATAGAACGGTTGTAAATGTTATTATAATTACAATAAAATTCCTCGCAAAACACAAAAAGCTTAATATTCCGTAAAATTTAAAATTTAACAATTATTTTAAAATTATCTCGTACAAAATCTAGGTTATTTTACAATTATCTGTTTAGAAATTCTAGGTTAACTTAAAATTATCTCTTGCGAATTCTAGATTATCTTACAATTATCGCTTGCAAATTCTCGATATCATTCTTAAAAATTGACAGTTTAATTAACCAATGACTTATAAGGAATTTTGATGCGTTAGCTGAGCAGTCTCATTGACCCAATTGCCTCCATATACATTTCGTCATTGCTAGCAATGTCTAACTATTCGCTATTTAATTCTCCAAACAATCATAATCTGATTAGCAGTTCTGTATTACATATTCGCGCAAATTTTAATAAAGTCAAGGATTATCCGTCCAATTCATTCAAGGTCTTCTTTGTTCTCTCCATTCCCTTAGGAATACTATCCATAAACATATTCTGTACTTTGTCGTCATATATGACTCTCATAATCTCTCATAATCTTATTATCTTATCATAATCTCACTCTGCAAGAGATATGTCACCTACACGAACGTTCGACTTTTTCGTCTTAGTTATTTGTATAACTCGCTATTTAATGCTGAAGTTTTTTATTGCATTTAAAAGTAAGCTTGTTTTCCCTTAGATCATCTTCTGGGTACATGTTTTGCACTGCAGAATTACAATTCAGAGGGAAGGTAGAAGAAGACATTCTTAACCGAATTAAAGCTCCTGAGGTGTGCAGTTTTAACAATACTATCAACAACGGAAAGTGTTTAGTTCCTCCGAATCTTGTATTATGGATTAAAAAAATCGAAAGCGAAAGTATGTTTATTGACCTTTTATAATACTTTTATTAGATTATTATTTCAGATAAAATGTAAATATGTATTAGATTATATATTTTCAATTCATCTGAAAAACATGAATATTTGTTTCTTTACGTTAGCTGTGAAGAAGGATATGATATCAAAGCTGAAATAATTAAATGCATAATAATGATAATTTGTTAAACACCATTAGGCTATATATTATGTGCAATTTTTTTCGTTACACTATGATCGAAAATTTATATCATGCTTCATCATAGCTCCCTATGAGATTTTAGAAACATATTTAAATCTTCTCACAGATTATTAAAGTTAATGACAAAGCGTGAATGGAAGCAACTGAGCGAACGAGACCTAATAGTTGATGAAAGGATGGTTCTCATACGTCATTAGTTGATTAACATAGCAATTATATGTTTAATCAACCAATGATCTCGTAAATCAATTAATGATAACATTGGTTGAGGATAAATATTTGCTAGCTACAAATAACATTAAACTATGAGAACCAGTGATCCTTGAAGTTTGCGGTCTCAAAGTCTCCTGTTCCACTTACACTTTGCCACTGAAGGAAGTTGAGGTAATCACGAATACGGCTACCTATGGGCAGGAAATTTCTGCCTATAGGTTCCATTGTTTTACCTCTCAGCTGCAGTTTCGTTCATACAGTGGATTAAATGAGCAAATTATCTTATATAAATGAACTACAAATAGACTAAAAGAGGAAGCATTAACAATTCATGAATCAGACTTACTCAACAGTCAATTGCTCTGTTCAGTCTCGTTCGTAGTTTCCTATTGTCAATCACATTACCCGAACTTTATAAACTACTCTGAAACATAATATGGCATTTTAGGAAATAATTATTTAAAGTAGTAATGCTTCCAAGTATTATAATATGTTATTAACTGATATAAATAACTTCTTCGTATATTTTACGAAATAACTAGACAAATTGCTCAAAATAATTCTTAGTTGCTGTGGAAAGTGAAATATTTACAATCTTGCATTTTCTCATGTGTTTCACTTACTTTATTAATATTTAATAACTACCTACCTATCTGCATGCAAACATACATACATACATACATACATACACACATACATATATATACCAGTGGCGAAGAGTAGTCGAAGCAAATGAGACAATGAGACTGCGCAGCTGACGAAAGGATGATTCTAATGGATCATTGGCTGATTGAGATAGTTACTTTTCAATCAACCAATGATCTGTGATGCAATTGTTGATCCATGACACTATTGGCTAATTGACAAGTAACTGATATTTCGGTAAATCAATCAGCTGTAAGAATCATGGATATTTCATCTCAGCAGTCTCATAGTCTCAATTGCTTCCACTCGCGCTTCGAACCTGATACATACATACATACATACAATTCAATTCAATTAACGTCACTGTTATATGGGAGGTCTTCTTTCAAGCTTTCCCAAATTTGATTTAGTGAAAAAAGCTTCTAACTTCTTTTGGAAATCTTTTCCAAAAAATTTTTATTTTATGTGACAGATATATATACTTTTTTTTTTAAACAAATATATTTTTTTTCCATTTTTCCATTTTATTAAAAAAATTTTTTTTCCATTTATTAACTTATTATTTTTTTTTCTTTTTTTTTTCTCATTAGTTCATTTTCATTTATCATTTTTTTTTTCTTTTTAATATTTATTATTATTATTTTTTTTTCTTTTTTATATTTTTTGCCATATGTTAGTCTCAAGGAGGAAGTCTAGCAGGAAATTAAATATTTTAATTTGTGTAGATAATATTGGAAAATTTAAGATTGTGTTTATATTGTAGTCTTTTAATCCTATACTTTCAAGATTACTAAAAAATTTATTTCTTTGAAGTTGATATTTATCACAGTTTAATAGTATGTGGTTTGAATTTTCTATTAAGTTACAGGTGGAACAATTTGGAGAATCACTGAGTTTCAAATAATATTTTGATTTGTTTAACATAATTGTATCTGTTCTAAGTCTTAAAATAAATTTAAATTCTTGTCTTTTAAAAGGAATATTTAAAAGGTAATTAATTTTATTTGAAAGATTAAATCTATAGTTAGATTTAACCAGAGAGTTAATTTGAAAATAATTTTCAGTCATAACAAATTCAAGATTTTTTAATTCTTTTTTAGATCTACTATAAAACTTATGAATATTAGTTATATTTTCAAGTTCATGTGAAGATTTTGCTATTCTGTCAGCTTCTTCATTTTCTTTTATTCCAGTATGACCTGGAACCCAGCTTATATAAATTTTATTACCATTTTGTTCAAAATTTTCAGTATTTAATTTTAAAAGAGAGTTTGTATAAAATGGATATGTTGAATATGAGTTGTCTTGCATTAAAGTTAAAATTGCCCCTTTGGAGTCAATAAAAATGACAATATTTTGATTTTTAATATTTTGGAGTGTCCATCTAAGTGCGGCCAAAACTGCAAAAATTTCCGCATGTAAAATAGGAGTAAATTTAGGTAGTTTGAATTGTAAAGTTATATTTGTTGATGGTATGTATACTGCTGCAGAAGCAGAACCGGTATCTTGTATATAAGATCCATCTGTATAAATTTCAAAAAAGTTGTAAAAGTTTTCATTTTTATAATTGTAAAATAGTTGTGAGATATTTTCGGTTGAAAATTCAGCTTTAGAGTTTAAAGAAGGGATTTCAGCATAAAAAGAAGGTGATTTGAAACACCAAGTTGCCATGAGATCAGTAATGTCTCCTCTCAAATCCTCTTTTTTAAGTTTGTTTATATATTCCAATAAGATTGGGTTTTTTTTAATTATTTTGTAAAATGGTAATCTTTTAAATTTTTTGTAAATAGGATGGTCTGGTAATTTTAAGTGTAATCTTACAAAATATTTTAATATTAAAATTGAGTGTCTAATTTCAAAATTAGGTATGGCTGTCTCAGCCATGAGAGCCAATGTAGGGCAAAATTTTGGTAATCCAAGAGCTAATTTTAAACATTTATTTTGGATTGTATCTAGTTTTTTTAATCTGGATAAGTTTTGATAATCTATAAATTCAATGCCAAATTCCATTTTGGCTCTGATTAGGTTTTTATATAAGATAACCAAAGTTTTTGGATGTGTGCCTTCTTTTTTGAAGGCAAATAGTTTAAAAATATTCAATAATTTTGAACCTGAACTGATTGCATGGTCAAGATGTGAATGCCATTTTAATTTAGTGTCCAAATGAAATCCTAACAGTTTACATTGGCTAACTTGAATTATAGGGGTAGAATTGATCTTTAATACAAAGTTAGGTTTTATAAATTTATCTTTAAAGAAAGGAATACAATATGTTTTATTTGTGTTTATATTTAAATTCCATTTCTGACAATATTTTATAATTTTGTTCAATTGATCTTGAATTTTTTGTTGAAGGTTATATTCATTTGAATCATATGCCCAAAATGTTAAATCATCTGCATAGCTAGTAAAGTTTATGTTTATGTCAAAAATTCTTTTAATATCAAATAAATATAGATTAAATAAAATAGGGGATAGCGAAGAACCTTGAGCTAAGCCCTGAGTAATGTTATGTGAATTAGAGTATGTGGAGTTAATTTTAACTTTTAGTCTTCTATTTTTAAGAAATTTGGATAAAAATAAAATCAAATGATATTCAATTTTGGCTTGAGATAATTTTAAAATAAGATGTTCAATAGAAACTGAGTCAAAAGCTTGTGTCAAGTCAATTGACACAGCTAATAAATTTTTTTTCTTCTTATTTGAAGTATATATATCAGAAAGAAGTAAAGAGATGCATTCTTTAGCTGATCTATTTTTCCTAAATCCAAAAAAATTTTTTGGTAAAATTTTGTTGGTCTCAATTCGCCAGTTTAATCTGTTAAATAGTATTTTTTCAAATAATTTTAAGACATTTGACATTAATGAAATAGGTCTATAGGAAACAAATTCTGATGGAATTTTATTAGGTTTGAGAATAAAAATAACTAGTATTTCTTCCCATGTTGTTGGGATTTCATGGGTTGACCAAATATAATTAAAGATATCTAATAGTTTTCTTTTCCAACTATGTGGAAGATTTTTAAGAGATTTGTTAGAAATTAAGTCTGCTCCTGGAGCAGACTTAAGGTTTAATCTTTTAATAGATCTTTCAAGTTCAGAAAAGGTAAAAGGTGAATTAATTTCAGTTTTAATATTTTTTAATTTATTTAGTTGAATTTTTAGAAATGATTTTTGCCTAACATCAAGTATGGGTGCTGGTTGAACATTTTTTAAGTTTTCAGCAAAAAATTCAGCAGTTTGTTTTAATGTGTAGTTGTGCTGTAAAGCAAATTGTGCAATAGGTAATACTTGATTTTTATCTTTAAGAATGGCTTTAAAAATTTTCCAAATATTTGGACCTGAATTCTGAGTTGAAAGTTGAGAAGTGAATTCCTTCCAATCTTCTCTTGAAGCTGATTTTAGTTTCCTTCTCACTTCAGCTTTAATTTTTTTAAATTTATTAATGTCCTCAAAAGTTCTAGTTCTATTGGCTTTGTTCTCTGCCTTTTTTCTAATTGCTACCAGTCTGTTCATGTACCAGAAGTTCTTTTTTAAATTTGGAATTTTGTTTATGTTAGTTTTAAAGGCAGGTTTTGTATTTTCCTTAATATATTTTAAAGAAATTTCATAATTAGTGTCATCTAAAGGTTCTTTATCATTAAGTATGTTATTGAAAGAAATCCAATCATTTAAGAATATATTTTGTTGGAATTTAATAAAAATTTGTGAATTTAAGATGATGGGATGATGCTCACTGCCCCTTGTATCAGGTAGCAGTGACCATTTAAATTTTTCTAATAATTCTGGTGAAATCAATGATAGATCTGGAAAAATCAATGATAGATCTATTATTTGAGAAATTTTCATGGGTAGTTTGTTTATTATTTAACAAAATTAAATCAGAATTTGTTATGAAGTTACTAAGCTGGATTCCAGCTGGATTATTTATATATGAGTGCCATAAGGCATGGTGTGAGTTAAAATCTCCAAGTATAATATAAGGTTTAGTTAGTTGTAGTAAAATGTCATGATAAAAATTCTCTTTAACAATAGTTCCATGATTATACACATTTAAAATAGTAAATGAATAATTATTTATCAAAATCTTAACTGCTAGTAAGTCTAAAAGAGATAAATTAAAATTAATATTAATTATTTTATGTTGAATTTTTTTGTGGATAATAAATCCAACTCCATTGTTGCTATTTGGTGAAAAATGATAATAAGTTAGAAAATTTGAGAAGTTAATACCTTTTTTAGATTTAATTTCCTGCAAAGCAAAGATGTTGACTTTTTTATATTTAATGAGGAGTGATACTTCCTCCTTCTTTGAGTGAATCCCCCTACAGTTCCACTGTAGGAGGGTTAGCTTGTTATGTTTTATATTGAACAAGTACGTCCATTATGAGCAGATATACCTCTTCACTGGGACATATGAATTTAAGTAAATGAAGAACTAGGTCTATCAACAAATTGATAGTGACATTCTCGTCTTTAAGTTGTTTTGCAATAGTATTCGGTGACAAAGTATGTTTGACTTTGTTTGTTTGTATTCCTCTTGAGTTTAAGTTCTTCTTTGTAATATTAGCATATGTAGGTGTAGCCAATTTATCTGAATAATCATGCATAGAATCAGGTTCATGTGATATAAAGTCTCTTGAAGTAGAAGGTTGTGGTTGACCCATTGCTCTTTTGATTTTTTTTACTCTTTCAACAGTTTGTTTATTTCTGTGAAGTAAATTATGTGCGTCCATTCCATGTAAAGATTGTAAGTTAGCAATATTATCTTGATTATCCACTTCATCCTCTAAAAAAATATCTTTTCGTAAGTCCGAAGTTTTGTGTTGAACTTGACGAAGTCTTGAAAAAGTTGATTTCTGTGAAGGATTCAAAGTAGGAATTGTCCGGTCCTGAGAGAGAGCTCTATTCTCCCGGACTTGTGAAAGTTCTTGCTTGGCTTGATAAAAAGCGTTTGACCAACTACATTGTTGAAGTTGTTGAATGCGCATGGCTTTGCATGCAATCTTTTTAGTGGGACAACCATAAAAGTTGCGGGGTGTGTACCACCACAGTTTGGACAAATAAAATCAATACTTCTACAAACTTTATAGCTATGTTGTCCACTGCACCTTTTACATCTCACTCGGCCTCGGCAGCTGCTGGCGACGTGTCCCCATCGCCAGCAGTTACTGCAGATGACAGGGGAACCATAATGCGGTTTGACATAAAAATGCGAGAATCCAATATTAATTTCTTTTGGTATTTTGGGAGTTGTGGAATAAATTAACACATTTTCAGTCGGTTGCTTAATATAACCATTATTAGCCGAGTTTGGGAGATATCTATACATTCTGCGAACTTTGACAATATTTTCATCTTTTAAACACTGAAGTAAATATTCTTCAGAATACTTTGTATTAATATTTACTATAAGACCCATAGCATGTTGTTCATCTGGAAATCTGTAATTTACTTCTACATCTAAAATATGAGTGATACCTTTAAGTTTATTTAGATCTTCTTCATTCTCGGGAAAGACGATAATATCGCCTTTCCTTGTATATCGGCCTTTAATGTCTTTATCAATTAAGTGAAAGAAATAGTCGGTTACCTGCTCATCGTCCATATCTGATAACTTGATATTTTCGTTATAAAAGATAATAGCAAGGTCATGTTTGTTAGAATTTCTTCGTGGAGGTGGTCCAGTCAGTTCATCGTTGATTGAAGATTCGTCGTCCGAATTAGTTGAGTCATCAGGTCGGTTGTCTTCGTCCTTTGCAGAGTTTGAATCTGCACTAAGATGTTGTTGACCTTGTAAGTCAGAGTTATTTTCGTTGATGTTTTGGTCCTTACTTTGCGTGTCGAAAATTGCACTTATTTCCATTATGTCATTCAAGTCTTCATCACAGTTTGGGTTTGGTAATTTGGCTAGTTGTGCCTTTTCAATATGTTTAGATAGTTTCTTAAGTTGAGCCTTCTCCGAGCTTTTGACAGGAATGCCACTTGTGCGTTTTAATTTATTATTCATATTTGTTGCTTTCTTCTTTCCGCCCATCTGAAGAAACAAAAATTCTCAGAAAATTAAGAGCCAAACTTCACTTTGAAGCACATATAACTCCAAAAAAATACACTTTTCGAGGAGCCCGAAAATAGGCGTCTGCATTTCCCACTAGCTTTTTGGGACCGCTCGCTAAATATCGCTCGGGATTCGCTCATACATACATACATACACATACCTTTCTTATATACATTTCCTTTCACATACCTTTCTAATACCTTTCACATACCTTTCTAATAATTTCACATACCTTACTAATTTTCCTTTCACATACCTTTCTGATATACATTTCCCAAAATCATAGAACATTTAACATACTTACTTTTGCACCTGGCATTATTTGAATTTGGGGGCCAAGTGATGCAATCGAGTGGGAAAATCTTTAAAAAGAAGAACAGCAGACAGAGACGGACAGCATGCAGATATACCATGGCGAAACGTGTGTGACAATAGATAGGGGTCTCAGAGTGAAACTAAGAATATATATTTAATATATATTTGAACATAAATAATATATAATTAACTGTAATATTTATTAACGGTAATATTTTAATAATATATATTTAACTATAATATTTATTCGATCTTGATGGTTCTCACATATAATACGTTAATGACCTACCATTAAAGCTGTGATGGATGAGAATAGTTTAATATCAACCAGTGGTGTCTGAGAATTATTCAAGTGTTAACTGTAGAGTTTGATGGTCTCACCCTGAGTCCAACAAAAGTCAACATAGAGGTCTTTAATATATATTTTAATTCAGGTGAAAAACATATTCAATATACAATTTTACTTTTAGGCATTGATTATTTTGAATTTTAATCACAATTTCGATACACGGATTTTATAATATAGAATTCAGTCAAATTTTGTATATAGAATAAAATGACATCGCTATTTTGATAAAACACCATTCGGTAATATGTTTAAATGTTACAAAGAGAAAATTAATCTTTATAAAATATTGTTATTTTAATACTGAAATATGAACTTGATTATTAATTACTCTGATTCTTAAGTGAACAAAGAATTCTTTTAGACATCTTATTGTTTATGAACTGTAAAATAATCGACAAGAATAAATAAATAACAAAATTAATAAACAAATATAACAATATAATAATAAACAAATTTTCCTGTGTTAAGTATATATTGGAAAATTTTTTAAAATTAGCACAAATTGTAAAGAAAGTCAAAATAATAGCAAGAGCAAATATATACACAGGCGTATCAGAATAATATGACCACCTACCTAATAATGGGAATAACAACCCTTGACCCGGATGACAGCAGCGAGACTGCGTGACATGGACGCAATGAGGCCTTCATACAGAAGTACAGCATGCTGACATACAAGCGCGGGCCAGAGGCACACGTGCCCATTCGGACTCCAGCAAAGCATGTAGGTTCTGGAGATGACGTGTTTGTGGGTCCGTACGCCGAACCTGTCTATCCAAATGGTCCCACAAGTGCTCTATGGGATTGAGATCGGGCGATTTCGTCGGCCAAGGGAGATGGAGACATCGCTGTCATGTTCCTGGAACCAGTCACGTACCACCTTAGTGACATGGCAGGGCGCATTGTTCTGTTGGTAGACACCATCACCACCAGGGTAAACGTCCAACATGAAGGGATGCATGTGGTTATCGGGGATGGACAGGTAACCATTGGCATTCAGGGACGCATCCAGTGGTACTAGTGGTCCCAGGTCATCCCCCAGACATACACACTGCCACCACCGGCCTGTACTTGACCAACAAGTGTGTCCGGGTGTTGGTTCTCTTATGTCTGACGCCGTATCCGCCACCGCCCGTCACTTCTGGGGAGCAGAAACCTCGATTCGTCGGAGAAGGCAACATTTTTTCACTCTTCCACTGTCCAATGATGGTAGTCCCGTGCGAAACAGGCGTTGTTGCCGATGGACCTCGGTTAACATGGGCGCCTTTACGCAGCATTGACTCCGAAGACCCATGCATAACAGGGTTTGCTCTACTGTTATCGGGGACACGTATCTGGGTGCCCCCGCGTTCATATGAGTGGTCAATTGCTTCACTGTTGCGCGTCAATTGTCCTTTACCAGTCGACGGAGGCGACGTTCTCCTCTGGGGCCTTTGGGGCTTCACAATTATGATGTCTGGAAGTACTCGGTGTGCCAGCGGTCCATTCTTGGTACACCCTTACTACAGCACCTCGCGAACAGCCCACGAAATCTGCTGTTTCTGAGATGCTTCCACCCTTGGCGTGGTAGCCGATGATCATTCCTTTTTGATGGTCCGTCAAATCAATACATCTTCCCATTGTGCTCACGTTACGCACTATGGCTCATCTGTCCTGGCCGACTGCTTATATCTCCGTGTGGTCGACCTAGTCATATGCACTCTGTGACGGGCCTGGGGGGTACACTGCGATTCCGTGGGTGGTCATATTATTATGATACGACCGTGTATATATATAAAACTAATTCAGTACCGAAGTTTTCAAATGTAATGAAAAGAAATATATCAATTATTATTCATATATATATATAGTAAATATTTATTGTTTTTCAGTTAAGTTTACCCCAATGAACATGTGTCATGAAGGTGTGAATCAATGTGGCGCACTCACCAAATGCAATGGAGGCTCGCCTTCGTTTAACTGCACTTGCATAAATGGTTTTAGGGCCCGATTCAAGAGATATCCATTTTTAAATTCCAACTCATTTATTGAAGAATGTCAAGGTAAAGAATTTTATACTCAGTATTTCAATATTATTTTCATCCCAAATTTACAGTAAACTATTATTTTCTCCTTTTTTGTGATTATAGCATCCACAAAATCCGTCTGATTTACAAACAAAATATGCCATCGTTGTAGCTAGAAAAGAGAGTTGTAACGAGGACCGGATATGTAAATATAATAAAGGAGTTGAAGTGAGGGTGGCAAGTGTTTCGAAAGAGCAGGAAAAAAGTAAAATGGGGGAGGGGGTAACAGCCTGGGTTACCCTTATTGTATAACATTTTCTCCCCTGCTTTAGAGGACTATAAAATATCCTGAAAAACATTGAAATATGCCTAAGCTTAATAACTTTGGCTTCTATTACCCTTACTAATATTCTCAAAGTTGGTGAGAGTGCATCGTCCTCTTACTTGTTGTAGTTTGCGACATTTTTTTTTTGAAAAAAAAAAATGTTTAAATTTTTGGAATTATCTCACTTTTTTCTACCGTAAGAGATCTAAAAATCAATAACTACAAATATTTTGATTGATTTCAATTTTATTTTTTCATTTTGCTCATAATTTGGAACTGAATGAATTTTTAACTGGAAGAATATATCGTCTGTGTCGAATACGGGACGTTCTTTTTTTAGAGGATTAAGTGTTTAAATTTTCCTCCTTTATCATTATCTAACAATGGAAATTCGAACTACTGGATGATTGGAAATGCAACAGTAATATTTATTAGTATTTATTCAACACCAAAATTTTTTTCGGTATCTCTTAAAGCAAAAAAAGGTGTTTGTTCCCCATCCTCTTGATCCCAAGTGGGCAAATGACTTTTGCATTTTATTATGCGAAATTTCCATATTTTAGCAACAGTAAATCGTTTATAGCATTGTTTAAATTTTTGGAATTATCTCACTTTTTTCTACCGTAAGAGATCTAAAAATCAATAACTACAAATATTTTGATTGATTTCAATTTTATTTTTTCATTTTGCTCATAATTTGGAACTGAATGAATTTTTAAAACGAAACACAAAACTGTGTCTAATGTATTCAAAAAATTACGAGGTGAATATTAAATTTGTGATAGAAATTGGCAAAAGGAATAACGATTTTTGAACTTCTGCCCTATGGCTCCATCTGCTGTACGATATAGTCAATTCAGGAATTTCTGAAGGATACGTACCATGATTCCCAATGAGATAAGAGTCGAAATGTCAAATACGTTGTTTTGTCGTAAATATTGTGACAACGGCTCCATTTACAGAGGATCTAAATATGGAGGCGAATTCTCAAACGAACAGTATAGGTAAAGCTAGTGGTATTAAATAGTAAAGTGGTGGCATTAAATATATTGAGCCCTCTATAGAATTTAACCGTAGTTAAATAAAATAATTTCCGATAGCTCTAAATGATTTAAATGTGGAAAATAATCAGTTAAAACAAGGATAATAAAGCTCTTATTAAGAAAAATAATATTATTAGGCAAGAACTAAAGGAATTTAATAATGATATAAATGAAATGTAGTTTAAATCAAAGAGCTTAAATGTTGAGATTATAGGTATCCGTATCCCAAAAGAGCTACAGAAGGATGTATCAAATATTGCTCATAAAGTCTCAAGAAATCTATCATGGTCAGCTTTGGCTACATTTGGCTCTTCCAAAGCTTCAGTATTAAAAGGTTGGGTTGTTTTACCTTCGAGCGGCACTTTTTTGCACACCATGGGCTAAATGGCCAGGTCACAAGGACCCCGAAGGCTCAGAGAAGGTTGGGGGAGTTGACCCACTGGAACAGCTGTTAGGAGACAGATGGTAGCCTCCCGTCAAGGCCATCCAGCGTGTTCTTTAACGTGCACAGGGTATGGCTCTCCCACACACGGGGCCACGGCTTAACGTCCCACCCGACGGACGGCGACCTTTCCAAGCCCATCGGTGTCCCCTACTGACCGTGGGCAGGGCGGGGAATTTTTGCGGAGATAAATCTCAACGCTGACCCAGCTGGGACTCGAACTTGGGAACTACAGATTACGAGCCTGGCGCGCTACCGACTGAGCCACCCCCGCCCTTCAGTATTAAAAGCAATTCTCTTTGTCTTAGCACAGCATTTCTTAAGCTTCAGTGTCAAGACTCATTTGACAAGGTAATGGTCAGACCCAATTTCTGTTCTCCTGTAAAACCTGGTATTCCTTAGAGAACTAGGCCATTTGCTGTTATATAATCGATCATATTCTGATGCGACCCATCTGGTGGAACCCACGTGGATTTGTAAATGTCATGGTGTTTGAAATTAGTGCTAGTATCCTCAAATCATTAAGTTTACTTACCTGTAGGATACGTTGCCCATTGTCATTGAAGCTACCAATGCAAAAAAGACATATCACCCCTCCCTAAAGGCCAGAGTCAGTTCCAACTATAACATTGAAGGCCATAGAACAAGGTAAATACTTCGTTTTTGATGAAATTCATAATATCCTAAAATTGTACATAAAACTCAGCTTTCTCGACCTTATCAGAGTACTCGGTGGGGGGCATAACAACAGATAACACTGAAGTATTTAATCCTAGTTTTATTTACTTGTAAGAAATCTTTTATTAATGCAGTAATATCTTAGATGAGTATCACTTCCATGTCTGCTGAGAAGCCAGTCTACGTCTAGGAGGTGCTTTCCATCGTTCCTCACCGAAAAGAGAAATTTCATTTTTTTCAAATATTTGACCTTTAGCTGTCCATCTTGTTTCTTGTAATCCCAAAATATCTAGGTCTCTGCAATTTCTATGTGAGAACAACAAAATAAGATCTACGGAGAATCCTCACGTTCCACGTACCTGTGGAAAGATAATGGTTAGTGGGGTCTGTGCAGAAACTGCTGTATTGCGAAACGTATGACTGCAATATCTAACAGCCCCTTAATCGCAGACATGAAGCAAAGGCCTTTCCCCCCCTATAAGCTTAAGCGACCCACGCTGATAGGACTTCTCTCAGTGTAGATTTCGCGTTGTCCATAGAAGTACGTTTCAGGTACCTCGATAGCTTCTGATCAGGATTATCCACAAGCTAATATAAGATATTCTCTGCAGCTGTTCATTTAGGACTGTCAACCCACAAACAAACAAAAACAGAGGTCGATTTTCCTCAAGGGAAGCCCAACCAATTTAACAAATTCAGGATCCATAAACAAGTTCAAAGCTATAAACGAGTCTAGTAAGTATAACTGGCCAACCCCAAGATCCTGTATGGTTGACCACTCTTCAGCAAATTTGGCCAAAATATTTCTGGCAACATAAAATACTTAGTAATTCTATACAATGACTGACCACTCTTCGCCGGTAACGTATGTACAGAACCAGACAAGGAGCTAGAAATAAAATTAAGGAGGGGGAAGGAGCAAGCGGCGCAACGGAGCCGGAAATGACAATGGAAGATGGGGTAAGAGACTGAACCTTGCAATAGAATATTTTGCCTTCGGTTTAAAGGTTTTTAAATAATTTCGTGAAAAATAAGTGGAAAATATGTAAAAGTTTAATAATTATTGGCCTTCATTACCCTTACTAGCATTCTCAAGGGGGGGTAACATCCCCCCCAGATCTGGCATATACAGATCACTTAACTAAACAATTTTCATGTAATATATATATACGATTGTGAGTGACTGACTGACGACGGCTAACAGCTCATAGGAGATCACCCTAATTTTAACAATGATGCATAAATAATAGAACTCTAAATATTTGCATTTAAAAGTAATTCGGGTCATAGATCTTGGTAAAAGTCTGAAATCTGACCTCCGACGTTCCCTTCAAGGTCAAATTGAGACGCATGTAGTCAAACCCTGATCTACCAAACTAGTAAAGTGAAAATTGGTGTCTGGAATGTTTCGAGCTGCAGATGTAGGAAACGTTACAAAATTTCGGATTCAGAGGATTTCTCGAGGTAAAAGATCAAATTGAGATCTATCGATGTTCGAGAGCTAATAATTGGTTCTAGGAGCCCTTTGGGCCGTAAATATAGGAAATTTGCATGTAATGGATCCTTCGCTGTCAAAGGTCAAATCTCGATATACCGGTGCTGAAGGGAAAACAATTGGTGAAAACTCTTTCCTACCGTAGGACTCAGGAATGAGAGGCAGTTTCAGATTCAGTATATCATTTGAGGTCAAATAGGAGTCGGAATGATAAACTCGAAATTAAGAAGTGACGAAGACACTGTTTGATTTCCAATATCATATAAAAACATATTGTCCTGAAATGTTACTGATAGATCAATCAACAATTTGATCTGAGAAAATCATCGTTTGATCAATTGTGCAGTGTCATTGTCTCAACTGCTTTCATTATCCTCCGACACTGACTTATTTATATTTCATGAATTTTTCAAGGCATCTTTTAAAGATCTCTGAATTGGAGAAGGAAATGTTATACTGCATTGTGAAACGGAGGGGTAAATATTATACTGCATTGAAAAATTCAAAGGAAGGACCGAAATATGCCCCCTTTTATATTTTTCCGGATTAGGCTGGATTAGGTTTCTTGGGTCCACTTCCCTTCGATTTTATTTTACTCCCCGACCTGATTAGGAATATACCAGCTTATTTTAGTACTTTTTCTATTCATCATAGATGATTATTTAAAAATAATATGGGGAAATATATTGTTCATCTACATTTATTCCATTAATGGTCTTTCAGATCTTGACGAATGTTCTGAAAAGAAGAATGCTTGCCCATCAACAACTATATGTTTAAACTCCTTTGGCAGTTACGAGTGCATGTGTAAACCAGGATACAAATTAGCGAATAATGGATCGGATCCTAAGAAAGTTGGATGTGTTAGTAAGTTTCTCTCTACATGTATTTTCTATCAAGAAAGTTATTTGCTCTGTGAATATAGTGGGTTTTAATAGATAGTGTAATTTAATATTAAAATACATTTATAATTAGAGTGTTACTACTTATTACATAAATATATAAAAAGATGAAAAGTATTTAAATATGTGTTTTTCAGAAATTATATCTTGTTCTTTGTCTTTGCAATGTCATTATATGAATAGCGTTTCCTAATCATAAATTTTGCTTCCTCATCTCCTACCTATATAGTATATTACTTAAGAATATTAGGAAAATATAATTTGATAGTCATAGTATAATAATAGTGAAATTATTGAAGGTGAAATTAAGGGAATTTTTTTCTCAATAGGTCATGCTATTCAAATAATATTTCGGACACAAATAATTCTTCAATTTTTGTTAATAGGCTTTCGGACCTTCAATTCATTGAGAGTGATTCAAATAATTCCTCTAACAGCGAATAGTTTTTGCAAATCCATCAGTTTATTAAAATTTTGTCCAATCATCGCCGTCATGCCATTTAAGGAACTGATTACTTAGGCTGCTAATATGTAAAATTATCATGATATCTTTATGATTCCTCTAAACCTGTATCTGAAAATATAGCTTCTTTTAGTTCCTATGACCAGCTGAAGACTATATGGGCACTGTAAACCTGTATAAATTGGGGATATCGTAACCTCTGAGATATTTGCTTTAAAATGGATATGTCACAAAAGATAACCTAAAACAGACTGTTAAGTAATTTTGCAGTTTGTATTTATAGCCTTTCTGCCCTTCAATTCATTGAGGGAGAGCTGATGGTTGGACAATATTGTGATATATTGCTGAATTTGCAAAAACTATTTTTTTTGGCAAATTCAGCAGTTTATTACAGTTTTGTCCAATCATCGCTATCATACCATTTTTCAATATAAAATCACTTAAATATTATAGGAAATGAAACTGTTGATCAAGCAGTTAAATGCCTTATATGAATGGTATTTATTAACAAATGCATTAAAACTTTCATTAATAAAGCAGCATATCTCTTCTCGAAATATCTTATTCTTGAACCTAAAGACACAGAGAATCGTAGCCTTAAAGTCGAGAGTGATATCCATGGTATTGTGATTGTTTATCCTCTATGTCTTTTAATTACAAGATGCCTTCAGTTAGGTACAACTTTTCTGAAAGATATATCCTTATTATGAAAAAGGTGACATCTATCTGTTACCATTATCCAAACAGAGAAAATGCAAACGTATTTTGATTCATTGTACATAGACGATCAGATTTCGGTTGGTGAAAACCGGGATATATCAGTAAATGTCCCAGTTTCAGAAAGCTGTAACTGGAGCAGTTTAGTTTTTGTTCTAATTACAGTTTACTTACACTGGGATGCAAGATCGAAGCGTCAATGAAAGCAATCGCTCTCAAGGTCTCGATTGCTTCCATTAACGCTTTTCCATACGCGCAGTTGAGACATCTATGATTCTTCATTTAATTACCGAATGAGTGATTGATTTACCGAATTAGTAGTACTTGTCAATCAGCCAATAGTATCACTGCTCAACAATTGCATCATAGACCATTGGTTGATTGAAAAATGACTAATAGCTCAATCAGCCAATGATCTACGTGAATCATTGTTTCATCAACTACATAGTCTCATTATCTCAATTTCTTCCACTACACTTCATCACCCACTGGGATGCTTCTTCTCGGAAATGAACTTTAACTAACACAATTGTACCACTCTGCAATAGGCATGATGTATATACATAACAGCCATTTCGCAGTAAGTGAGAGAAACAATAATTCTGCCAGGAATATGTTGGAAAAGGGTAACGTTTTTCCATGGTGCGGCCACATCGCCCCGACAACACTTACGATACTGCCAGGGTATACCGACTGTTTGGTACTCAGTGCATAGACCATCATTTAAAAAATGTCCATGTAAATAAAACAAAATCCTAAATACAGTGATGAGTTATTCCACGTAAATCGAGAGACGATTCTATATAATTACCAAAAACCGGGTGTTTTCCCTGTGTCCCGAAAAAATATTTAAAGGACACAGGGACAGTTCTCTAAAAACTTTAAAAAAATCTCCAAAAAACCGTTACATATGGCCACCCTAATTATCCTAAATTTGTAGGACAAAGAAAGTTTCCTAAAGAACAGGTTAATATAAATGATTTTGAAGATTTAAACTTTTCTCTCTTGTGAAATTTGTGTGCTAGATTTAAAAAACGCGTAAACTCTAAATTTATTTCTTACCTGAATGATTGTGACTTTATTAAAGGAATTTAATTTTTGTTCCAAAAAGATAAATGCAAAGAAATTTACGCTCGTATCGTCTGAGCGCCTAAATATTGAATTTTATTAAATTGGATAAAATTTTGATTTTCTGAAAGACTATTTTTTAATTGTAAAAACATTTAATTAAATAACATTTATAAACTAAATTACACCGAAGAACAGAAGCTTCAAGCTGGATATTGCACGACTCTTTGGATATCTATATTGTTATGATCCATGATTTACATGCATGAAAGGTTTAAAATTTGATTAAAGCGCAATGATCTACTTTATGGAAGTATTTTTCGCAATGAAACTATGTAGTTGATGCATCGAAGATTTTCACAGATCGACTGAGCTATTAATCATATATCAATAAACTAATGAACTTTGTATATAAAATCACCTGTTGATTGGCATGCAGCTGATAGTTCAAGCAACAACCTAAGAGAACCAGTATTAAGTGACATCCATCCATCGATACAAACACACAGTTATATATAAATACATAGTCCTCAAGCAGCCATGGACACCAAAGGTTCAATCAGATTGTAATTTAGTTCTCCTATAAACTCAGTAATCATTTAATTGTGACCATCTCCCTCGAAGTTATCTCAATGGGAAGCAAATTCGAAGGTTTATATCTTCTAAAATAAGCGATGTATGAGAAAATGTGATCGAAGATAAATTGAAGATCTGAATCAAATCTATCTAAATCTCGAATTTGAAGAGTAGTCGTTAGCTCTTTAAGGAGGCATTGAAATTTGAATATTTAACATCAAGTTCAAACATAAGAATTTACTTCAGAAACTAATTATAATTTGAATAATCAGTAATCTTTCAAACCATTTAGTACAATAGATATATATTTTAAATGTCTGGATAAATAATTTTATCAATAGTTTTAATGTTTTAGCATTGTTCTGTAAAATGCTCATAACGTTTAGTATTGTTTTCTTAAATATTCAAACTTCCTTAATTCTTTAAATACTGAAACATTTTTGTCGAAAATCAAGATTTGGACAAACTTGAATGATATATTAAATTTATTTCCAGTTCCATTTTCTCATAAATAGCTTATTTTAGAAGTTATAGAGCTTCGAATTTAGCTACTCATTGACGTAACATGGAGGCTGATTGTGATGGACTCGCGCCAATCCTGTTGGACTGCGCCAGAATGTTATGTTCTCCTCCACTCCGGGTGCGATGGACTGGGCCAAATGTCATGGCCGCCAGAGGACGATGAATTTGTTCCTTAATTACCTTCACCTTTACATCGGTGAAATGACAGGTTCGCGGTTGGTACACCCGTACCGACGTATGTCTTGACTGAGATTGATGTCTTGTTTGAGATTGATTGGTACACCCGTACCGACGTCATCACTTGCTGCATCAAGTGATGTATAAAAATATGTCCAACAATTCACGAATGAGAGTTGTATAGGGAGACACAGTTTATTTAGACTTATATATAATCACGTGTTGGGGATGCTCTCAACTCCATAGGCCTTTGCTGCTGCAAACAATTACACAACGAGATGGAGAACCGCACACTTTGCAGATTCTCGCTTTACCGAGCTCAAACTCGGCGAAAGGATAATTAACCTTTGCCCATAATGTGGTTCACACAGAATCTACAGAACTGTATCAGATTCACCAAGAATCTCGATTCTCACTTAGAATGGAACCTTCTCCTTAAGGGTTTCCTTCGAGTAAGGGCGGCATCCTTTTGACGTGTGTCGAAACGTCCTTCCCGCTCAACAGCTATGCTCAAAACTATTGTTTCATTATTGTGTGGTAGCCTCCTGCACTGACACTCGTGTCCCAGGTTAGTCGTAAAGGCCATAAAAGGGCTTTTAGAACCCGTGATCTCACGCAGGCAGCCAGCTCAGACCCGAAAACAACACATATGTGTCATATCCCCATAAGAGCACTTCCAAGGACACACTTAATACATAAAAATATTTACAATAACAATGATACAATAAAATGCAACAATAAATAAAAATAAATAAATTAGAGGGACATGACACTGATGGTCATAATTCAATGACCATTGAGTGTATGTCTATCCTGAACTGCTGCTCGTACACTTGGACACTGCAAGCCAACTCTAACGAGATGCTGTTTGGCACTGTCCCCTAGTCGCATTCTAGGGCTCCTACTTTTAATTTAATCTTTATGAAAATTCTTCATAACTCTATTCGGTAATCTTGAAGAGTTACATGCGGGCAACATCGCCAAAGCAACGCTGTTTCGTCCTATACAAGTTATTTTCAATGGTGATTGATTATTCGCCCGTTTAACTTCATCATTAGCTAGGTAGCCAAACTATCTGGTGCCTAAGATATTATGAGAGCATTTAGAATCAAAGACATCAAGTTCTTGTGATCATGCCTATAAAGGGTTCAAGTTTCACTATGCTAACATATTGCTGCCAGTTTTTAGTCTTCAGATGTATACAGGGCCCAATTAAACGGTACGCAAAACACAGAAGTAATTGGAGCACAAGGAAAAGGGAACCCCCAGTGGTTAGACTCTTTCAGACCGTTAAATACACTTTTAGATAGCGCTACCTGTCCATTTTGGCAGTTTACACGACGGCATTTAGAACTGAAATGCTACTTACAGAGTTTCCAGAAAATGAGTTATGGGCTCAAAAATATTATTAAATTATTCAATAGGTATTGTACATTTCAACTGTATCTTACATTAAATAGAATTGTAATATAATAATAATAAACATCCCGCAAGCACATGCTTGCAGAAAAACACTTATTTTCATGAACATCCCCGGGCTCGAACCAGGTCCCGTAGATCAGCAGCTAAGACTAACCACTCGGTGACATATCTATTTACATTTTAATACGTTTGAAGTTTCAAAATATTAAGCGTATGGTCTATATATATCTTATATGCGCGGGGCCGTTGAGTTTGCTGATCTGGCCCTAGATGTATATATTTATTTTACCACAGTCTCTACATATTCTTAAATGTTCTAGCAGCAATGCCTCTCCTCCTGTTTTTCTTATGTCAGGAATTACCAGTGTCTGCTAGATAACATATAAGATAATTAATTTCAGTCAATTGCTGCAGAGCAAATTCATAAAAAAATGGCCACCATCAATTTGATCAATTTTTATCACTTCAGATATCCTAATTTTTCATGGCCAATGATATGAATTCTTCCGTATGAAATGTCAAAATTCAGACCCAATGTCTCCTTATCAAACCTCATTTTTTTTCCACTAATGAAATGTTCATATCAATTTTGGGTATGCTTGCCCTTCTGATGCGATCTTCATCATGGGTATATTGTAGTATATTTTATTCAGTGTGAGGTATAGATAACTTCCTTATTTTAAACCGAATGAGCCTTTATGTACATAAATATAGCGCTGTTATATGTGAGCAGCAATTTTTTTGCACACAATTAGCTAAATAACCAAGTAACGGGGACTCCAAGATCAGATAAGTTTGTAATAAGGGGACCCACTGGACAGGAGATAGATGGAAGCTTCCCGTCAAGGCCATCCAATATGTTCTTTAACATGAACAGGATATTGACCTGATACTCGGGCTGCGGTTTAACGTCCTATCCGACGGAAGGGGGGGGGGGGCTTTCATAGCCCATTGAGGTGCCTTTCTGACCTAGGGCAAGATGAACATTTGGCCGAGATAAATCTCAAAGCTGGTATAGGTGGGACTCGAACTTTGGAATATAGCTTACGGGCCTGCCGCTTTAGTAACTGAGTCAACTATCGCCCCTGTATAAATTTAATTAACTTTAAAGTAATAAATGAACTTATGGATTATTTTTAATTTGAAAGTTACTGTAAAGAATAAATTGTGTTTCAGAAATATTTTGTTCTATTCTTTCTGAACTCTCATTTAAAAAAAATTTGTTTGCTACTCATAGAATTCCTATCCCAAATTTTTCGCGCAACTCGTCACGAGCTATATTTTATGCAATATGAAGTTAAATTATGCGACATTTATTAAAAATAGGGCATATGTATTGTAATAACATTTTTAATATACTTCATTTTCAGAACTATGTATACCCAATCCTTGTAAACATGGAACATGTCAAGAAACAGCTGGAAAGGACGACTTTAAATGCAGGTAATATTTAAGTATTAAAAAGAAAATTAATTATTTTCAAATAAGATCTTATTTTGAAATGCAATGACAAATTGTCTATTATGTTATTCAAAACACTTAAGTATTACACTTGACAACAAATTGAAACTTTTTTTTATAACATTGGTCAAATAGTATGTTTTTAACTAATTTTGGGGTTCTGAATTCAAATATGACTTTGAAAAATCTGCAGCACGTACAGTTTTTTTAAATTACGAATTGATGTATTTCAAATTTTAATGAATACACATATCTCGGAAATGAAAATAAATGTGACTATTTTATTAAATTGTAACTTAAAACTCATTAGTTAATTACATGATTACAGTGTAAAAAATCAGAAACGTTATAGTTAAAGACCACTGAATATAAAGTAACAAATGAAATAGTATTGAAACATAAAATAAGAAAACAGGGTTAAGGATCTTTTATACTTACAAGAAGTTCATTTTTGTCTTTCATGTGCTGAGGTATCTTCCTTTTGTAAGAACCAGCAGTAGTCACCCATCATTGCTAGGTCCCACCTGCCTTGCTATCTCTCCTACATGGTTCGGATATCCTGGTGAAATCTTCCTCCTTGCTCATCACTGACAGCTCCTAAGTTCGTGGGAAAGAAGTCGAGATGCGAGTGCAAGAAATGGATCTTCAAAGGCATTCGGCAGCCAAAATTTTCATAGTTTTTGACAAAATATTAAATTAACTAATGGTAGTTTTCTTCTTTGCAATTCCCCAGAAAACCCTGGACCACAGACGCGAAGGATTTTCATGCAGCGCGCTCCTTCATATTCAGTTTTTCTTCGATGACAGTATCATTCAGCAGCTTCCTGATCTGAGAACAAACAAAGACCCCTTGTTTGAGTTTGGTATCACTTAGTCTTGGAAATTTTTCCTTTAAGTGCAAAAACCCTTTACCAGTTTTGTCCATATTATTTACAAAGTTTTTCATAAGCATCAATTTGATGTGCAGTGGTGGGAGCAAAACGTCAGAGGGGTCACCTAGAGGCTTATACCTCATGTTACTTTTTCCAGGAATAGAAACATCACTTTTTGGCCCAGTCTTTTGTTTCACAGTGTTCCTTTCTTGCCCTACTGTCCCACAGACACAGGAAACAGCAACATTTTCCGAAGCCTCATTAAAGCCCGAGCAATAGAGATATGACTTTAAGGTCACTACATATTGTCCACTTAATTTGGTCATATTTTATAGCAGTGAGTATTCATCTGGTCATAATTTATAGCAGTAAGTATTCATCAGATCATATTTTTGAAGCAGTGAGTATTCATCTGGTCATATTTTATAACACTGAGTATTTTTCCATGCTTTCAAAAGTTTCCTTCATTCGCACAGTTTGTGTCACTGGAATGGAAGGTTTTTCCTTTCCTTTATGCAAAAAGACAGCCTTTAAGCAGAATTTTGACAAATCTATAAATAGACGCCATTCTTTAGGGTCGTGAGTTATTCCAATTTCTTCCTTCAGCCCTGAAATATCTGTGCAGAAACACAAACCATCGTGCATCTCTTAGTAAGCAGATAAAGCCAAATTTCGTTTCTGAACAGAGAAACTCTGGTACACCTAGCCAGAAGATTTCACTCTTGAACCTAAAACCTCAGATTGTTGTTTGGAAAGTCCTGTCTCGAACAAGATCATTTAGTTCATTTTGCTGAAACAGATGAGGCTCGTCTAACTTTTTAGGGGTGTGTGTAGGATCAGGATCTGTATGTGTCTCAGAGTCTTCCTCTGATGAATGTGAATCCATCTCCTCCCAGTTAGGTGGAAGTGTTGGTATAGGAATATCTTCTCCATGAGGAACAGGCCTTATGGCTGAAGGCACATTTGAATATTGTATTTTGCTTTTGTTCTTTTTTGAAAAGCCCGACACTTTAGTTAAACAAAAATAGGAATCATGCAAGTGACTAGATGGCTGATGCCAAACCATTGGAACTGCAAAGGGCATGGATATTATCGTACTATTCAACCATTCACTCAGGTCAACAGAGTAAGAAATGCAGCACACATATGGAGCCCATGTTTTGTTCTGTTCTCCAACATGACATCCAAAATACAAGCTATAGGCTTTCTTCACTATCTTTGTCAAAGAACGACCTTGGGATATTAAAATATAATTTAATACAATTTTAAACTTATCTGACACATTAACACGTCCGCGATTCTGCCTTTGTGCCATTTAAACACCAAATTTCACTCTTCAACGTAGAGCACGTGTTCCTCCTACAATGAAAACAACAAAAATGGCGGTCTGAGGTTAGGTTACTGTTAGCTGTTTTCTCCCACTTGGTAATCAGTGTTGCCAGACACAAAAAGTAAAATATCTAGTATCCTCCCAGTTGCGTGGAGGTGTTGGTATAGGAAGATCTTAATAGTAGTCAAAATGACCAATAACATAAAAACGTGACATGCTAGCCATTTTTTAAAGCCATATCTGAAATCAGCACCTGAAAAATAGTTAAAGGCAGCTACAATTGTTCATGTGATAAAAACATTGTATTATTACTTGGAAAGACATATCAGAGGAGAAATTAAATAAAATTTTGGTTTCGAAATAATAAAATATTAAACAAATAAAATACCAAACTTTAAAGTAAAAAAGAGGAAAAATTGTTTCTATTTATAGATATATAAGGTTAATTAAATATATATCACGTTTATTCAACCTTATGGCAAAAACGTAATATGAATCTATCAAAAAATTTGAATTAGCAGTTTCTTTGGCAAATTATTTCCTTAAAGGACATGAAATTTCACCAAGAGCAGTCGGCTAGGTTGTTTTATCTCTAAAGGGCATTTTTGCACAGAATGAACCAAATCGTCAATCACAATGACTGCAAAGGGTTAGAGTCGGTTAGAAGGAGGTGACCCACTGGGCAGCTGTTAAGACGTAGATAGCAGCCTCCTATTAAGGCTATTGAGCATATTCTTTAACGAACACCGAGTATGACTGTTCTGAACAAGAACCAATTGCTTAACGTCCCATCCGACGGACAGCTACATTCCAAGTCCATCGATGTTTATTTCTTCCCGAGGGAGAATAGGGGATAGCAAAGACATTTCTCAATACTGAGAGGGAGTTGCTCAGTCCGCTTGCTCGAGACTCGCAAACTGCAGTTTTCAGGTTGCTGTCCCACCTGTGCCCGCATTGAGATTCATATCCTCTAAAACGCATATGCTGTCTTCGGTCAGTAGGGCACACCGATGGACTTGGAAAGTCCGCCGTCCGTCGGATGGGACATAAAACTGTAGTTCAGTGTGCAGGAGAGCCGTACCCTTTGTACGTTAAAGAACAAGCTGGATTATATTTACGGGAGGCTACTATCTATCTTTTAACAGATAACCAGTGGATCGGTCACCTTCATCCACACTTCTCCGAACTCTCGGGGTCCTTGTGATCTGCCATTTAGTCCATTGTGTGGAAAAAATTGCCTGTCAGAGGTAGAACCGAAATTCAACCAAATCCAACATCTTAGTACTCTCCTAGTTGCAGCGGCGAAGCATAGTGGAAGCAATTGAGACAGACCGCGTAGTTGACGAAACGATGATCTCCTAGATTCTTGGCTGATTGCGCTTTCAATCAATGATCAACTAATGATCTATGATGCAATTGTTAATCCATGACACCATTTGATGATTGACAATCAACTGAATATTCGGTAAATCAATCACATGTAAGAATCATAGAAGTGTCGACTGCGCAATCTCAGGGTTTCAACTCTCCCACTCACGCTTCGGCCTTGCATAATTGGGACTAGAAAGTGGGAACTGCAAAATATGAGCCTCGAGCGTTATTGACTAAACAACCCTTGCCTCTCATAGACTGACTCTTCTTTTTATCTATCATAGTCTCGCTTATCTTCCCTAGTTGTCACTTATTTGTACGATATTAATCAATCTATCTGGCCTAGATCTAGTGGTTAGCGCCCAGTACTTACACTATGATAGTGATTTGCAAGAAACTGTGATAGCGCACATGGGATCACAGATAAATTCAGGAAATTACCATTCATCAAATAGAACCCGAGTGGAATGTGAGTGTTCTTGAGTAGTGAAAACTGATTTAAAAAGAAAATGCTTGAGGAAAAAACGAAAAGTCCTTTACTATCTACATTTTTGAATTGATTTTAGGTGCAGGTAGTTAGGTAGTCACTGGAAGGTTGGGTTGGGTTGTTTTACCTCTGAGCGGCACTTTTTTGCACACCATGGGCTAAATGGCCAGGTCACATGGACCCCGAAGGCTCAGAGAAGGTTGGAGGAGGGGACCCACTGGAACAGCTGTTGGGAGACAGATGGTAGCCTCCCGTCAAGGCCATCCAGCGTGTTCTTTAACGTGCACAGGGTATGGCTCTCCCGCACACGGGGCCACGGCTTAACTTCCCATCCGACGGACGGCGGCCTTTCCAAGCCCATCGGTGTCCCCTACTGACCGTGGGCAGGGCGGGGATCACTGGAAGGAGAGCTATGCACCAATCCCCTGTGATGATGCATAGAATCGACCATCCTAGCACCTAATGTCCGACCCCGCCTTCTCATGGTGCAGGCCGTTAGTACTTTTTAAAAGAGATACTCTTTTGTGGAAGTGAATGGAAGGGGAGGGATGCCAGAATAGTGTGGCCTACTAATCTAGACAACTACAGCTACTTTTCGTTTCTGCTTTTTTTTTCAAATTGTTTACAACAATTTATAATATTGTTACGACATATGAACGTGACACAATGAATTTATGAAAAAAACGCGTCATGAAACCTAGCGATGCTTCAACGTGAGAGTTACATCCCCAACGACATCGGACGAACTTGACTGAAAGAACAAGGAATAAGCTGTTGTAATGAAGAGGAAATTTAGTGTGAAGGTTTTATTTGTATCTGCACTAAAATTTATCTTTGTCTGTGCCCTAACATTTAGAGAAGAAATGATTTTATTTGATGCGCTCGTGTGATATTAAATAAATTTACTTAGTGTGATCGTGTTAGTAAACTAGTAGAGGAAAAGAAAAATTCATCGTTTGAAGCGTAGTGATGAACATCTGAAAATAATTGGTTCTGAGAAAGAAGTTTACTTAGTTGCAGTCATTTGATGTATAGCTATTGACTTTATATTTTTGCCTAAACATAGACTTTAAAAAGGCAAAACCATGCACTTTATTTTCAGAGATATAGAGTAAAATACTTTTCCTTTATTTCATATATTTTTATTTAGTTGATATTTTAAATTCATTTATTTTTTATTGTTTGTTGTTGTTGATGGTGGTGGATGATGGCTTCTTTGAGTTAATGATATTACGAGGAAAAATGGAAGTATTCACGTTAAGCTGTTCCGTGTATTTTAGCCGATTTTGAATAACATATCTTCCTAAAATTTCATTTATAATCGAAGCAAAATTAAAATCTCATCAAATGTTATTTTATAACAGTTTGCTATTATTAACACATTATATTTTCATCCTTAGATGTCGTTCTGGTTACATTGGGAAGTTGTGTGATATAAAAGGTAAGTTTCTCTTAATATAATAATTAGGTTCTTTAATAGTAAACTGTTTAAAATAAGAAAATTGCTGGGTGCGCTAGTTTCAATCTAAACACTGACGATTTGAATGTTTACTATAACTGGAAAATTTAATATTTTGTATAATAAGGACCGAATCTAGGGGGAAGGGGTCCATGTTTCCCCCCCCTCCCCTCCCTCGAGAATCCTAGTAAGGGTAATGAAGGGAAAAAATATTAAACTTGAGCATATTTCACACTATTTTCAAGATAGCTTTTCAAGATCTCTCAAAAGGAATGGAAAATGTAATACTACAATGAAATTCTACCCTCTTACCCTTCCCCCTTTTTTTTTGCAGATCCGGGCTCGTGTAGAATGGAACTTTCCGTACTGTATATTTAACTGGAGTTCAATCAGTTCAGTCATCTATGATTCTTACAGGTGGTTGATTTTTCAAATTAGCAGTTACCTGTCAATCAGCTAATAGTGTCATTGATCAATAATTGAAAAATGACTAATTGCTCAATCAGCGAATGGTTTACGAGAATCATCATTTCGTCAACTGCACAGTCTCATTGTCTCAATTGCTTCCACTACGCTTCGCCGCTGTTGGAGATTTTTATACTTCACACATCTCTCACAAATAAAATTAGAGAACGAAGTGTTTTTGGGGCTGTGTTGTGACATGCGCGTGACTAACCTGGACCAATATAAAGCTCGATGGATTTTGATTTCTAACCAAAGCATATACTTTTGAATCCTAAAGCCGCTGTCACCAATTAATTTCAACAGTCGTAGAACTAAACATCAAATCTCACTCAATACTTTTAGCTGTAAATTGTTATAAAAATCGGATACCGAGTTGAGCAAATCAGCAAGTTTGAAGAACGAAATAAAATAAATCTTCAACCCAAATAAATAGATAATATATAGGAATGTGTAAACGCAGTATGTTTCAGACTTCAATCTTCCAAATGATCCGTTCTTAATACGGTGCGTCATTTCTTTTTGCAGTGCTTACTCTCAAATTAAAAACAATCCCCCCCTCCCACAAATAATTAGTCTTCTATTAATTTTAGCCTTTATTCAGAAAGGGGTCAACGTTTGGAACTGTAGTAAATGGAAATGTGACTAGTTTACCTTGAATAAAAAGAGTAACAAACAATTATATGATAGGTGTCAGCCCAGATATTTTTGGATTACAGGGAGATATATTTATTTATTTATTTATTTATATATTTATTGAGAAGAAGGTGCAAAAATATACGCTAACACCGCTAAGACATCAGAAACAGAGAAATATTAGCAATTTGGTTAACACTTTGAGGACATATAATCACATACATGAAGAAGGTTTAAACTTAAAACATTTTAGAAATTTGACTACGTCGACTGTATTTAGTCGATCTTTGAAAATACGCATAGTTGGGAACAACACAGCAACAGGAGGGGGAGGGTCCCAAACACGACCAACTCGGCATATGAAGGAATGATATTTACAGTTTGTTCTCGCAAGAGGAATATCGGCGGCGAAGCATAGTGGAAGCAAATGAGACTGCGCAGTTCACGAAACGATGATTCTCGTAGATCATTAGCTGATTGAAATACCAATTTCATTTCAATCGACCAATGATTTAGAATGCAGTTGTTGATCTATAACGCTATTGTTGATTGGCAAGTAACGGATAATTTGGTGAATCAATCAATCATTTGTAAGAATCATAAATGCTTCAACTGCGCAGTCTCAAAGTCTCAGTCGCTCCCATTCACACTTTGCGCCTGAGCAATATGTATACACTGAGAATGCTTCCTTTCCTGCTATATTTCAAGACATGAATTAATGTTAATGTTAATTTATGTTATTTTTGTCGCCACATATCTGTTTTGCGAATTTTTGTTACTTTTGTCGCCACATATCTGTTTTGCGAATTTTTGTTACTTTTGTCGCCACAAGTGAACTTACTGTTTTCTTAGTGTAAATGTATTTATTCTTCTGCTACCTCATTTTTTTAAAAATTCTAAGTAATCATAATTATAATTTTTTCAGAATTAATAAGCGTAATTTGTCATTAACAAAACAAAGCGTATTCCTTAATCACGACAAATCCTCTCTTTGAAATTTATGATAGCAGAATCAAGTCAAAGGTCTTCACACTTCATGATATTATTTACTGATTTGAGATTAGTGCAACCCCATTTGATCACTGACACCTTTAAACATTTCAAAATTCGAAGACCACAATCACAGTAATTATTCAATCGAATTTGAGTTAAAGGAAAATAATGTGATCAAACCTTATGGATTTTGCCCTACTATTTTCGATGAAAAAATTAGTGCCAAATAATAAAATAATGCTGCTTTTATTCTAAAACATGAAATATTTGATTATATTATTATTATTATTGATATATCATATTAAACAGCCAGGCCAAAGCTGAAATTGACAAATTTTAGATTCTACCTAATACAAACTTTCGTGACGTTCAAATCTTTTCATTCCCTATCATTATAACTGATTCTTTATTTAGCACCAATTACCTCTAATACTGATTGCTGTGAATGACGTTGCGTAATAAAATGCAATTTTTATCCTTTTCCTTTTTTTAGAAATATCTGTGAGACTAGAAATCCATGTCCCAGTAGAACTGATTGCATCGTTACCACATATAGCTACGAGTGCAGATGCAAACCTGGCTATCGGAAACCTAATATTTCTTCAGGTCGTAATTGTGTAGGTAAATGGCAAAGATTCTATAGTTTGCAAACATTTCAGTGATTTCTCTATTATCCATTTGTAGATGGTGATAACTGATAAAAAAGTGTGCGAAATATAACAATCACAGGTGAATTATTTTTCTTTGAATTATTATTATGAATTATGTATGACTCATTGGAATTTACATAATTTTATATTTTTTAATTTTATAAACACCGTTGGTCATGCAAATGCATCTTTTATTTGGTACACTCAACGATATAGCATACTTTAGCAAAAAACCTTTATAATAACTTCATCCCAACATATAGCAACATATAGCAAATCGAGAGCAATGCTAATACAGATGTCGGAAACTTTATTCCATGCTTGCTTGTCATATAAAGCGAGTCTAGAATCTATATCAGTTTTGCGAAGTCAGATCAAATTCCATGATCACTATCTCTAGATTGGATGATTTTCCTCCTAGTATCTGATCCATAAAAGGTCTTGAATGTTTTTAAAATTCTCAGATCGATCAGTGGCATACTTCTGAGATGTAAAAATATTAGTTCTATAATCCTTAATTTCAACCATGGATGAGTTGGGCAGCTGTCCAACACTACGGATGTTTTATTTTTCTTGTCCAATTTCCTATTTTTTCTGTGTAGGAAATCTCCAAATACAGAAACTGTCATCCAAGCATTGATATTTTTAGCACTTTCAATAAGTAATGGTTTTGACTCCTTTGAAACCCTAGAAGATTTATTCTTGCCTCTCAGGAAAGGTTTCGGCTTGATTGTCCCTGTCATTTTACAAGTTAGAAAATTTTGCCTTTAATCTTCATTACTGAAGCATCGCAGGCATTAATAAAAATCATAAATTATAAATCTGAGTGGACCTATAGTAAAGCCCAGTTTTGTCCATATTGAATATATTTCTGGACTTAGTGCTTACGAAAGTTTTCCAAGTAGTTCTTAGGCAGTTTTTATCTGCTGAGCCAATGAAATCTCGTTTATCCCCATGGAGTTTTTTTTTTATTTCCCCATGGAATTTGTTATGAAAAAATTGAACGAATGTATTCCTTAATCACGACAAATTCTCCTTGGAAAATTATGATAGCGGAATCATGTAAAAAGTCTTCATACTTCATAATATTATTTGCTGAACTGATATTAATGTAATCCCGTTTGATCAATAACATCTGTAAAATTTCAAATTTCGAAGACGAAAATAGCAATGACACTATGTTCTCTTTCCATTAGCCATCCATCTATAGGTTTTTCTCTTAAACTTCACCAAATCATTGTCAATTTGCAAAATTATTCTGCGATTTATAGAAGCATTAAATGAACAGGCTTGCTTAAACCGAAACATCAACTCTTCATCTATGGCAGGGCTTTTCCATTCACACTTTCGCTTTCTGCTTACACTAATCCCACTACTGTTCAATGTGTCATGCAATTTTAAAAATTTTAATATAATATGGTATTCCTAGCCTAATATCTGCTTCTCTTTGAGACAAGTTGCTTAAATTTCACCGGTAACTTTTCTATTACACTGATATCTGTTTTCTCCTTTCATTGACATTTTTATAAAAACGTTTAAAATATACAAGAATGAAAAATGATCACGATAAATTACAACTAAAACCAACATAGTAAAGCTAGTTACTAAATGCAATATCGAACAGGTGCGGTAAGGGTGCATTTATGCTGTGGAGAATCCTACGAACGTTTTCGTTAGCTCGCGATGAGTATCAGAATACGTGACATCATTTGCTTCTTGGTCTACTAGGTGATTAAGGTTGGTGAATGCATGTGTGTGAAAAGGTTTCAAGGTTTCACCCAAGCCCATTTTGCTCCTGAAGCCAGTCATTAAGCCATCCGTGAGTTGGTGAATGCATGTGTGTGAAAAGGTTCAAGGTTTCAACACCCACCCCCACCCTTACAATTAGCGTAACTGCGTACAAATAAAACACTAACATAAAAAAGCGACGAAACAGATCCCAGCGCCTCTGACGTCAGTGATAATGCAGTTAATATTTGAGTCTGCTGGGTGCGCACGTCTTTCCTTGAGTGTTAGAATGTTGAATTGGTTGAATGTACGTGTCTAATGCTTACGATATTGGCTTAGGGCGCGGCGAAGCTAAGTGGAAGCATTTAAGACAATGATACTGCGCAGTTGACGAAACGATGATTCTCGTGGATCAGTGGCTGATTAAGCTATCAGTCACTTTTATATCAGCCAATGATCTATGGTACAATTATTGATTCATGACACTATTGGCTGATTCACAAATAAATGATAATTCTCTAAATAAATCACCTGTAAGAATCATAGCTCTCTCAACTGCGCAATCTCAAGGTCGCAATTGCATTCACACACGCTTCGCGCCTGGTGTAGAGAGCCTCATATTGAAGGTTAATTTTACCACGAGCTTATATTAACTTCAACTTAGATATTTAGTCAAGCAAATGCGATTGTTTTAATTTAAACTCTTTTATTTATGGAATTGTAGCAATTCAAAGAATATCCGTGTGTATTAATCTGCTTCATGTAGTAGTAGCAGTCGCATCACTGATGTTTTTCTGTTGGGATTTCCAAAGAATAATACTGTACGTCTTTAAATTGTTTTGCGATTCAAAAACTCTGCTTTTAATGATAAAATAAATTAACTATTTAATTTTGTAATTCTGAAGTACATTGAAATATTTCCTAAACAATTATAACAAATAAAATTATGCTGCTGAATAAAAAAATTAATTTCTTTTCAAATTTCTTTAACGTTGTACTATGCCTTTTTCGCTTTAAGTATTTTAAAGTGGTGGTAGTAGATGAAAAATTTGATTAAATGTAAAGGCTGCTGAAAACGGTGTAAAATAAGGTTGCATCTTGAGTAAAAAATATAATTTGGCATGTGATGTTTTGTCAAAAGGATAAATAATTTATATATAAAGTGTTAAAAAGGATTTTAAGTACCAATATAAAAATATACCGTAATAAGATAGAAATTATTAAAAAGAATGCGATTTCTGCTCAATAAAGTTACCCAGAATGATTCATCATAATAAACCTAAATAGAAACTTTTTTTCCCTTGAATTATAATCGCAATAAAAAAACTGCTGGGCAGAAAATGCGAAACTAAATGAGAAAGAAGCCCGTAACAGTTGCGCGCACATCTCCGAATCTAGTTCTATATCAATGCCACTAATATCGCTGAGATGGCAAAGCGATTCTCAAAACCCATTGTTTAAGCTGAAGTGTTCTATCTGTACGCTGTTACCTTAATATGTGCTCCTTAAGTACTTCAAATCATCCTTTCTGACCTATTCTGCCAATTGCGGAGGGCGAATGGAATTTAACCATCTCTGGAACTCCAACATGCTGCGCTGCTGTCAACGGTTCGCCTGATATCAATAAAAAAGGATTTTTCTGAAGATCGAGAGAGTCATCTGTGCTTGAGAGACAGACATCTGTGGCAACCAGTTGCTTGAAGGAAATTATAATTTAAATTAATTTATTAATTATTATTATTAATTATTTTATACATGTATGTAGAAATCATGCAAAACATCATTCACAGTTACAAAAACGTTTTTAAAAAAGCGGAATATCTGAATTTTTAAGATTTCAAAAATTAGAAAAACGCGTCCCTTCTTTATCCCTGTCCTTGACATCCAATATGTTAATGATGAAAAATAACAGATCTTGCAGTTCTTTCCCATCAATTCAGAATTAAAGGATCACCATCATTTATGATCTCTGCTTAAAATAATTAAGAGTATGATTCAGCTCTGATTGCTACTGCATGCCATTTCCTAAAATGGGAGAAAAAAACGTCAGTGGCATAACATGACTGGAAACAGGGAATTATGCATGGAGACTGGGAAATTTCGCAGTTGATTCTTTGATAGTCAGTGAAATATTAATCAATCAACGATTTATCATAACTGTCTAAGCTTCAGTGTGTGAATTATTCATGTACCAACTACTGGTGTGTGAGAAGGCACGAAGTGTGAATGGAAACAGTTGAGACCTTGAGACTACGCAATTGGGACATCTATGATTCTTACAGGTGATTGATTTACCAAATTATTAGCCATTTGTCAATCAGCCAACAGTGTCGTGAATCAACAATTGCATCATAGAACGTTGGTTGATTGAAAAGTGACTGTTAGCTCAATCAGCTAATAATCCACAGGAATCATCCTTTCGTGAACTGCACAGTCTCATTGTCTCAATTGCTTTCTCAGTGCTTCGCCACTGGTTTAAGAAGTATTGAAGCGCCAACCAATGATGTGTGTATTAATCAAGACGTATTCAGAGGCAATTGCGTAGTTTTATAGCTTCCCCCATATCTACTCTTACAGCCCATGTTAAGCCAATTGAAGACGCTATCATAATTTTTGGAACAACAGTGTCAACGCTCAGTCGTCAACTGAATGTTCCATCATTTTACCGAATCACTAAGTAATAAACAGTTAAATTTTAAATAACTTGCCTTTTTCTGTTTCTATTCACACATCATTACACTTCGTAATGAATGTAATTTATCTTAATAGACGTTGTTTAAAATTCTTCAAAAGTTGTCCTTAATACAATTCTTTAGTGTGAAGTTACATCGTAAAACATAATGTTTAACTTTTGAAATATATACACTGGGGTAAATTAATTAAAGAATAATTTTAAAAAAACGCGATATCGTAAACTCCGACGATAGAAATTCACGAAATCATGGATGTAAAAATGCGACTCAGGTTGAGGTAAATGCGAAAACGAATGGCGCTGAGAGCGGTATATTTATTTTCAATTTCAATATTTTTTTCAATTTATTTGTACATTATTTAAATACATGGCTAATACATAGTTAAGTTCCACAAGAGTTAGTATTTAACTCGCAAGTGGATATTTACAAAACATATTGTTACGACAGAAGGAATCTGGCATCCGAAAGCAAAAATTTCAGCCAACGAATAAAACTTTGGGAGAATTTGAAGAAGAACAGTGGAGCGTGTAACGGTCGTGTTTCCAACGGTCTAGAGTTCGAAAATGGACGGTTAGCTGTTCGGAGACAGTGCGCGTTAAGTATAAAGAATTATCTTTATGTGTTGTGTACGCGGGAAGTATAAAAGTGGTATCTTTTATGTGTTGTGTACGCGGGAAGTATAAAAGTGGTATCTTTTACGTGATGTGTACGCGGATGTTCAAGCGACATGGTAATCAAGCAAAAAAAGGTAATATTTAGTGGAATAGACAGAGCTAATATTGTGTGCTCTGCGCAGGATGATTGATGACTTTTGTATGGTTAATAGTTGATTTGTTAATAGGATACTTCATCCACATTTTCTTTGTAACAATTTATCTTGTATTGAATTTGGTTTTGAAATATAGCTTTTAATACTCACGCTCAGTGGCTATCCATTTTTGTAATCCGCAACAATATATATAATACATATATATATCCTGAGTACATCAATATATAATTATGTAAACAAAAAATAGCAAAAGCGAGCGTTTCGAAATTATTCTGCAGTTCATCTTTAGTACTCTACTATGTTATGCCTCACCTGCATGAGATTATTGTGGAGTTGAAGAAACCTGAAGAAACTTCAATCATTTCAGAATATATAGCTGATATTAGCAGCTGCAGTGTCGTGGTTCCTGCGTAATTCAATCATTCCTCGGGATCTCAACATTCCACCTATATTTCAGTTAATTAAAGAATCATCAGTCAAGTTCTTCCAACAAGTGGAGCAATATCCATTTTCTATTCTATCCAATTTGTATAACTATGAACATATTCCTGAAAATAAATTCAAAAGTCCACGAGCTATCCTCTTTTAAACAGTTATTGTATCCTTCGGGGTCTGATCGTTCCAGTGTATCTTTCGTAGGGTTTCTCCCTAATTATTCTATTATTGCCATTAGAAGAACTATATTTCCCCCGATGAAGGAGATTATGGACTTCTTATAGGTCCGGTGTTCTATTTAGGTTAGTCAATGATCCATGATTGTTCTGCAGTTCTCCTGGAAATTTGCGAGGTGCAGATGTTGAGATAGCAAGTTTGAGGGTTTGTCTACCAGGCAGAATTTATCTGAAGTAGTGCTGTGGCGAGCTGTAGGTCGGCTCGAAACAGGCCAATGTCAAGCAGATGTCAGATGGATCAATGTGAGTCGTTCACATTGATCCATCTGACAATACAGTACATAGTCTTTGGCAGATATTTCCAACAAGAACATAATGCATCCAGACCATTCAATAGTGGAACCCAAAGGACTATCATCCCAAGAGAGTACTGCTATCTGATGTTATGTGTTCATAGGAGCTGGATGTGAACTGCGGTCGGACCTCGTAGTAGAGAATGGAAAAGTAATATCCCTACCACCATACGCAAAAGACTTCGTGAGGTGTGCCTGTACACTAGTTGTATGTGTGTGCCCATGACCCAATGCCACAGGATGGACCATCTGAAGCAGATATCATGTCAACTGGATCCAGGAGCAACTGTGCTCTTCACGGATGAATCACATATGTACTTCACAGCAAATCACAGTGTCACTTGTAATGGAGGAACCAGGAACACTTTATCATGTCACAAATATATGTGAATGGGATACCTATATGGTGGGAGTAATATCATGGTTTGGGGACGGATATCTTTGGACAGCTGCAGAGATCTGTATTTGCTACCAAAAGGTTACTTCACCTCAGGCACAGGGCTGAACTCTTAAACCATTTTCTGCGTTCATAAACAGGTGCAGTAGGTGATACCTTCGTCCTACAGGACGATAATGCTCATCTGCAATGATGTCGCCTTGTAGATTATTATCTGGAAAATATCACTGTTAACCGTATGGAGTTGCCAGCCTCGTCTCTAGTACTAAATACGACAAAACATGCGTGGGATGCTCTTGGGAAACAGGTCGCTCCCCTGAATTCCACTCCTGCAAGCCTTCCATAGCTTTGACATCCTTTGGAGGAGAAATGGAGGTTACAGCCAAAATTACTGCTGGACAATTTTCAACAGCATGAGAGGTCGCTGCAAGCCTGCATAGTGGTAAGAGTTGAGCACACTGCATATTGAACCACTTGGACTATCTTAGTTGAACTTTATCATTTTATCACGTATCTTTTTTCTTATAAAATTTTGGGAATTAAATGTGTTATTACATTTTAAACTTTTACTCTGACGCACAGTGTTTACTATCTATCTTCTGCTGATTTGAAAGCAGCAAATCAATCGGTTTTTTCGGGTTGTTCTTTAATTTACGAAAACGAATCTATATATATATAGCATTATATCATTTAAGGAGTTATTTATAATTTTCGACATACTGGATGAATCTTTATAACTAGATGTTTTAATTCCCAGCATTATGCAAGCCCAACCCATGTGCTCACGGAAAATGCAAAGAAAATGGAAATTATATGTACGAATGCAGGTAATATTATCTTTGCAAAAGCGTTTTTGGTGATTATAATTATTATAAATTTTATTTATTAAATTTTATTTTATTATATATTCTAATAATGTAAATGAAATAAATATGAATGTCTATATGTCAACGCTGTAACTCTGAAACAAGAAATCTAGAAAGCTGAAACTTGGCATCAGTACTTAAGAAAACCTGAGGATGTACACCTATGGCATATGTTTCTTACTTTTAGATTTTTTCCACCTAGTGTGTATCTGTGGAGGGAGATAGGTTATATAATAAAAATTAATCATAATTATATAAGTTCCCGAATTTCTCATAGAGTTAACATTACTGCTCCTTTCATTATTCTTAGAAATAAGAATAACAAGCATTTCCTTTTTTCATTATTAATCAAAAAAGAAATATTTGAATACATTTTTCCCCCAATTCTCCCTTCCAACATCTATTTCCATCCCAAATTCTGTGGGAACGCAATTGTGTAGTGGTAGATTTCCTCACCATGTAATTCCTAAGACACTTTTGACCCATTGGCCCCAGATGTGATGTGCTGTTTCGTCCTTTATTAGGTTAAGAGTTCGGGTTCCTAGTGGCTGACTAGGAATTAAACCCTTAGCGAGTGTCGAAATTATCTGGGTGTTTCTGTATCAGTTTCCACGGATTAATATGTTATCTATGGAGAATGGAAAAGTTATTAATAGACATACGTTTCGCGCCAAATCTTCGATCAGATGCAACTGCTATATAATAATAAACACATTGGTACGGGGTGTGAACACTTCTTCTTCCACAGTGTGTTCACATCAGTACGTGCACCAGCTGAAATATGTAAATAATTGAGAAACATTTTTTGGCCGAATTACCGCATCAGGTAAATCCAATTTATAAGGAATGACTGAATGTGAATTATAAATGATGAGCTACTTCGTCTCTTATGTAATTTTTTGCTTCTTTCGTGGCAATAAAAGAGGACGAACAGAAAAAAAAACATTTTCTTATAGCCTCTTGATCATTTCATTTTCTTCTTCCAATATCATATATTTCTGTCAATAACAAGAGTGGAAACTGGTCATAATAATGTATTCGTGTGTTTCATTTCAAACGAACATCATGTCTTTAGATACAATGAGACAAATGACGAAGCGTGAGTTTAAACAGTTGAGTCATGAATGGCGCTGAAAGGTCATTAGATTATTGAGAAATCAATCACTTACCACTGCACAAATGATATATGACAGTGGTTCTCAACCTTTTATGATTAACATGCCGCCTGGAAATGAGTATGTAACTGGCGTACCCCTTGTAGAGATAGATAAAATTATAGTTATAGTACAACAATGGATATTTTTACTTTGTTACTAGATCTAGCGACTTTTGAGCTCTCACGGCGTACCCCGAAAACTATTACCGCGTACCCCACGTTGAGAACCCCTGATCTATGATATTATTGCTGGTCTAAGAGACCTTTGGTTGATTGAAAAGTAATTGATAATTCAACGACTCAATGATTTGGTGTCTACGTTGGTCGCCTATATGTAATGCGCATATGTTGGTTGTTGCACCAGTTTTACCTCTCTGTGATTCTGTTATATTTCATACTTATACATGGTAGATAGGTAGTCACTCGCAGGAGAGCTATGCACCAATCCCCTGTGATGATGCATAAAACCGGCCAGGCCTAGCACCTAATGTCCGACCTCGCTTTCTCGTGGTGGAGACCATTAGTACCTTACAAAAGAGATACTCTCTTGTGGAAGTGAACGGAAAGGGAGGGCTGCCAGATTAGTGTGGCCTACTGATCTGGACATCTATGGCTACTTTTATTTTTTTCTACCCTACTGAGGAGTAGTCAACCACACAGGGTCCTGGTGTTGACCATATATACCAACCTGAATGGAATTATGACTCTGAGCTTGATTATGGATCCTGATTTTGCTGCACTGGTGGGCTTCTGTGGAGGGAAAATCTTCCGCTGTGTTTCCTCTTTGTTTGTGGATTGACAGACCCAAGTGAATAGATTCACGGGATATGTTTATCAGCTGGTGGATAAACCTGAGCAGAGGTCATCGCAGGCAACCGAACTCTTTGCTTCTATTGGCATCGTCAAATTCTACATTCGAGGAAGTCTTCCAGTGTAGATGGCTTCAGCCTTTAGTGGTGGGGGAACGGGTCTTTGCCCCATGTCTGCGATTAGGGGGCTGTTTGATATTGTCCGCATTCCCTCTCTCAATAAACATAGCTTCTTTAAACATCCCACTCACCATTTTCTCTCCATAAGTACTTGGAATGTGAAGAATCTGCACAGAGCTTTTTCTCTTAATGTCCTCACACAAGAATTCCACCATTATAGTTCAGACATATCAAAGTCAGATTCTTAAAAATAATCTTAAATTTATTTTTTCAGGGAGAGACGACAAGAAACATCACCAAGACGTAGGTCTGCTTCTCAGTAGACAAGCTAGTAATGATCTTCTAGGAAATGAGTGCATTAATGAAAGGTTTCTCACAGCAAAATTTCAGACAAGCGTTAAAGACTTGAATGTTATCTACTGTTATGCCCCCACTCAGGATGCCGATGAGGATGAGAAGGATAGGTTTTATGAACAACTTCAGGATATTTTGAATTCTATCAAGAAAGGAGATATTACCCTTGTTCTAGGTGACTTCAATGCCAAATTTAGTACTGACACTGACCTTTGGGGTGGGGTTATAGGCCCCTTTGGTATTGGTAGCTGCAATGGCAATGGGCAACGTCTCCTACAGGTAAGTAAACTCAATGGATACAGAATAACTAACATTTATTAGAAACACCGCGATATACATAAGTGCACATGGGTTTCACCTGATGGGCTGCATAAGAATATGATTGATTATATATTAATTAACAGCAAATGGGCCAGTTCTGTTAGGAATACCAGATCATATAGGGGAGCTAAAATTGGATCTGACCATTATCTTGTTAAAAGTGTCTTGCAACTTAAACTTAAAAAAGTATTGTGCTAGGGTTAAAAATTTACTTTTAATATTGAAGCACTGAATGACCCAGTTATAGCCAAAGCTTACCATGATAGTTTACTTAGTCATTATGACAGTCATGGTATGCTTACTACTGAAGTTGAGGAAGAATGGGATCATTTTAAACAGGCTTTTTTGGACACTAACAGTACTCTTTTAGGAAAAAAGGAGCAGAAGAGACAGAATTATCTGAGTGATAATGCACTTGAGCTTATTTCGGAAAGAAAGAACTGCAGGTATGTCCTTAATCAATACCCTACTAGTACTAATAGAAAGCATTACAGAGAACTTAATAAATGTTTAAAGGATCAGTTAGATGCTGATAAGAATCTTTGGCTTGATGGTTTGGCTAACAAAGCCGAGGAAGCAGTTAGACAGCACAACAGCAGAGAGCTGTACCAGATAGTTAATGTTTTGTGTGGTAGAAAACGAACAGGTATACATGGATTCAAGGATAAACAAGGTAATGTTATAGAAGGTTAGAATTCTGTCATGGCTAGGTGGGCTGACCATTTCAGTGATGTTCTAAACACTGTGGTTAGTTCTACTCCCATTGTTTGCAATGATGATAGATGCATTGGTGGCTTTAATGTTGGCCCTATAACACAATCTGAAGTTAATTTGGCTATTTCTAAACTTAAACTTCATAAATCCCCAGGGGTAGATGAAATTACTACGTAAATGCTTTGAGCTGGGAATGTTTCGGTTACCACTTGGATGACTGAAATTTTGAATATCTTTTATGATAAAGGCATGGTTTTTTAGGATTTTACCAAAGCTATTGTTATCCCTATTTTCAAAAAAGGTGATCGCAGTTCTTGTGATAACTATAGGGGTATCAGCCTACTCTATGTTCCAGGTAACGTTCTTTCCATGATTGTGCTCAAGAGTATTAAGAATCTGGTTGACAGGCAAATGCGTGATGAGCAATGTGGATTCTGAAATGGTCAGGGATGTGTGGATCAGATATTTTCACTTAGGCAGATTCTTGAGAAATGTTTAGAGTTTCAGAAACTTTTGGTTGCTAGCTTTGTTGATTTCAAAAAGGCTTTCGACTCTGTTGATCGTCATAATTTGTGGTTGATTGTGAGATCATGTGGTATACCAGGCAAGTTAGTTAACATTATGAAAGCTCTCTAATAAATGAGTCGTGTGTGAGAGTTGGTAAGGCTTATCGCAATTGGTTTAGCATTACTTCTGGTGTTCGACAAGGGTGCATTTTGTCTACTTTTCTCTTTAGCTTGGTTTTGATTATGTTATGCGAAATTCACTTCAAGGGAAAGATTTGGCCTTAAATGGGCTGGAGATACGAAAATATCTGATTTAGATTATGATCTTGATTTAGCCCTTTTCGCAAATGATGTTGATGAGATGAACTATTTCATTCGAGCTGTTGACGAGACTGGTAGTAGAGTAGGTTTGGTTATAAACAGAGAGAAAACTAAAGTGATGAACATTGGTCAGGCAGGATGTGATTCAGTTAATCTGAATGGTTGCAGTCTTGAGAAGGTGTCACAGTTTATTTATCTTGAGAGCTATGTAACAGATAATGGTGATGTGCAGCATGACATTAACATACGAATATGGATTGCTGCCGGGACTTTTAAGAATCTATGTAGAGTGTGGAGAAATAGGTGTATACACCTAAAGACTAAAATTACACTCTATAATAATTTCTTTCTTTCTGGTGTTAGTTATGGTAGTGAAACGTGGATACTTTGTAAACAAGATAACAGGAAGCTAGATGCTTTTGATTCCAGATGCTTACGCAGTATCTTGGGCATTAAGTGGTTCAACTTTGTAACTAATGATGAGGTTAGGCAAAGGAGTTTGCAACCTACTTTAAGCAGCATATTGTGCAGAGGGAGACTCCGTTGGTTTGGCCATGTTGCCCGTATAAATAATTATAGATTGACGAATAGGGTTATGAACAGTGTGCCTAAAGGCCTCAGAAAGAAGGGGAAACCTAGGATGCGGTGGGCAGACAATGTCAAACAGGACCTTATTAGAAATGGTGTGCAGTGGCCAGATGCAGTAGATGTAGGTCAGGACAGACTTGCTTGGATAACTAAATTGCACGGTCTGGTTGGACCTCCGTAGCCCAGGGCTCCTTGAGGATGATGATGATCAATTGAAATTTTGTTTAATTTTTCAATTTTAAGATACTTCATTTTTGGAGTTAATAAATTTTGAACTTAGCCGATAAAAGTAAAAGTATTTAATTACTTGCATTTTTCCTCTTCTTAGTTCGGAATGATAATAATATCAATGTAGCATTTAAATAAATAGTTTCATTTAGGGCAGGATCTAGGGAGGGAGGAAAGGCAAGGAACCGTGATCCGCTCTCTTCCCACCACCTTTTAGAATGCTAGTAAGGATAATAGAGTCAAAAGATTACTAATCTTGTACATAGTTCACGCATTTTTAAAGACATTTTTAGACTTTAAAACGTTGGGTTGGGTTGTTTTACCTCTGAGCGACACTTTTTTGCACACCATTGGCTAGATGGCCAGGTCACATTGACCCCGAAGTGGGGAGGTTCCCCACTGGAACAGCTGTTGGGAGACAGATGGTAGCCTCCCATCAAGGCCGTCCAGCGTGTTCTTTAACGTGCACAGGGTATGCTCTCCCGCACACCGGACCACAGCTTAAAGTCCCATTCTAAAACGTAAAGGAAAGTGTACTGAAAAGGAAATACAGTCTCTTGCTGCGCCCCCCCCCCACCTTCTTTTTACTTTCATGTGGCTCAATTGCGTCACTTGCTCCCCGTTTATTTTTACTAGATGTTGGCTTTCTTTTATAATATTTTTATCATTCACTAAGTGAAAATATAGGTAGCATCTTTAACATTACTAATTGCTTTACGAGAAATAATATTTCGATTTGATGACATTTCTTTTATTAACAAATAATATATTTTCATTTAAACCTGCAGGTGTGACAGTGGCTATACTGGACGTGATTGTAACTTTAAAGATATACAACTAGAAAGTGAGTACAATTTTTTCTTTGTATCGTTTACAAAGGAATGTATAATATTAAATAGCAAAATTCATTTCTTGTAATTGAAGTGTAAGCATGGCAGTTGCAGCGGCGAAGCTTAGTGCAAGCAATTGAGACAATGAGACTGCGCAGTTGACGAAACGATAATTTTCTTAGATCATTGGCTCTTTGGACTCTTAGTCTATTTTCAATCAACCAATGATCTATGATGCAATTGTTGTTTCGTGGCAGTAATGGCTGATTATTGAGTAATTCCTGACAATATTAACTGATAATTCAGTAAATCAATCACCTGTAAGAATCATAAATGTCTCAATTGCGCAATCCCAAGGTCTCGATTGCTTCCTGTCGCATGGGCTGTTGTTAGATTATGTGCAAAACTATGAAAGAGATATTTAACACTTCTATAGGTTTCGTAATGATCTATTAGTCATCTGTTAATCAATCAGTGATCAATGAGAACAATAAAAGTGTCAGCCAATGATCCATGGGAGCATTTGAGCATCGATTGCGAAGTTTCCTAATCTCGCTTTGTCTAATAGTTGTCCCCTTGGTAGAGATGCATTTATTTTTCCCCTTTAACATGTATTTAGATCGGTCATTGGTAATTACAATTTTATGAAATTTTACGAAAAATTTTACAAAAAAAAATATTTGTAACTTTAATTTTCTGTTTCAAGGTTTACCGCTTGGTTACTAGTTTCAAGCATTCTTTTTGCAATAATGTTTTAGTCATGAGCGCAGGAGTGAGTGGAAGCAATGGCGACAATGATATTGCGTAGTTGAAGAAAGAATGATTCTCATAGATCATTGATTTTGCTCTTATTAAGTAATCCTACCCAATAGTCTCATAGATCAACCAATAATATTGTTGACAAATAAACATTGATCACTCAATAAACAAATGAACTGCGAGAACCACTGATGTCTCAATTATGCAGTCTCAATGTCTCAATTTTTTCCATTCACTCTTCGCAACTAATTTTAGTAAATATTTAATAAGTTCTGAACATTCTGTTAATCACATATTTATTTTCTTCTAGAGTCGGAAAATAATACCATCATCGTGGGATCTGTTCTCGGAGTTCTTCTGTTTTTAGCGATAATTTTCTTCGTTGCAACTGTCCGAAGGTAATATTGCATTCTTTTGAATTTTTTCATTTCGTTGCCTTGTTCAAGAAACGTGAAAGAAATAGGATTTTAGATGAAGTTTCATCTACATTGTTTTCAATCATTGATAAATCTGTTTAAAGATTCATATTTATCTAACGACGAAATGTGAATGAAAGCAATTGAGACAATAATATGGAAGAGTTGATTAAACGATGGTTTTCACATGCCATTCGCATGTGAGTTGAGATATAAATTACTTGTCAATCAACCAATGATCTCGTAGCTCAATTGATGATATAGTTATAGATTTTTAGTTTGTCTGAATATTTGGCAACAGCGCGTGGATTCGAAATAATAAACAAATTATATGAACTGATTTCAAAACTAAGGCAATAAAATTACATAACTCATAAACAAATTTCTGTACTAGTCACACTAAACACCAATATTCTATCTATCAGTATTTAATAATCTTAATGATCTTAATTATTAGACTAACTGATAAACCAACCACATTTGGAAACTGATACAGAAATCAATGCATAAGCAGAAATCTTACTAATCACATTTCACTGTTCACATAATACTTGTCAAAGTAATATTGTTACGACAGATGAACGAGCAACAATGAAACCGTGATGTTCTATATCATTATGATGCTCGCGTGTTCTTTATCATGGTGAATTACGTCACTAGTGAATTGGAACAATGAGAACTCGAACTTTAACGATGTTTTAAAAAGAGAAATAAAGGAATTGGTAGTGTTTGAATGTGTATATTTCCTTTGCACTAAGTGAATTAGCATAGTTAGAAGACTGTGTAAAACTATGAAAGGTCTATTTATATGATGATATTTATGTGATATGATATATATTTAGCAAAATATAGTCGGAAAAGTTTCTCAAGATATTTGGAGATTAGGTCAAGGACGGGAAATGTTAATCGAGCAAGTAGAGCTGACTTCAACTTCTTATTTAGAAAGAGTTCATCGTCTGATGCGTGGTGATCAACGTCTGAAAATATTGGTTCTGAAAGCCCAGTATACTTAGTTGCAGTTTTGGAGTAATTGATGGCTGAAATTCTGGAAGAAAAGCATTTGATATGTGGTTATTTTTGGTTTGTTTAAAGAATTGGTAAGATTATTCTTCGTAGTTTACAGGTTTACTCACAAATGTGATTGTGCCACTTATTGAGTATTGTAAAAAGTCTCATTTTATGCTTTGAGTAGGGCCTGTAAAATTTTAAAGAAACGACTATTTATAATAATAATAAGGGGAATATTTTTCTGATGGTTTATTTTCATATTGATGAGGATAAATATTTTTGTAACAATTCTGGAGATAATGAGTTAAAATGAACAAATAATATCATGATTGTCTCTCTTAATGATATTTCCAAAATACTGATTAGATTGCATATAGTGAACTATTCATAAATCCTGCTTTGCTCTTTAGTATAAAGTTATATATTAGCAAATTTATAATGCAGCAAAAATACAAATTTATAAGCAAATTTATAATATCTGAAGTTTTAATAATCTTGAAGTTAATTTATTAAACTTTCCTTTGATCCTAGGTATTAGACTAGGTATCGTGTCTAATCAAAGTCTAGAAATATAACTAAGTCTAGAATTTAACTAGACTTAGTTGTATTTCTAGACGATCAAAGTCTAGAAATATAACTAATATTCTTTTGTTTTTTGCGATGGGGATGGGTTCTGATATATATTGATGGATATCTAAATAATCATTAAAAGCAGCTTAATATGACGAGGCATCGTGATATTAGTCCCCTTTGGATTATTATTTATCACACTAGAGCACAAAAGCTTTTGGCATCGGTCACATACAAAAATATTATGTTGATATAACAAAAAGAACAAAAAAGTTTAACTTTATTTATCGCACTTGCCATGTGCCTTGGTACAAAATGATAATGGAATAAAATATAAATATAAAGTTTATTTTAACATCAAAACTTAAGATGTTTTGTCGTCCAGTATTTAAAGGATGGGATTGGGTCTAAAATATAAATTGCTGAAGTTTCGGCTTCAATGACGCTGTAGCTACTTGTAAGGTGTTATTCAAATTAGTAGATTCAGAATATTTTTAATTATATTTTTCTTTTCCATTCGGTCTGATAAAATGTTAATAAAAGTGCTGAAATTTGTGCAATCGTAATTTATCATATAAACATCAATCATAACGTTAAGACGCAAAGATTTAGGATGCAATAAATATCCATATCAGCCATCCGCTAAATGCAGAAACTATTAGTTCGAAAATTTAGATTCAGAAACCGGTAACTACTTAAGTTTATTGTGAAGTTGACTGATGTAATAACCAAAAGTTTAATAGTCAAGTCAAATTGCAATATGTTTTCAAGTGTAATGCTCTCAAATAAATTGTTTTTCTTTTTTTCATCAAATCAATATTTACAGTCATAGCTTTTAAAAAATTTCCTAGTTTCTACCACTTTGAATAACTCCTTAACTAACAACACGATAATTTTATCTCTTTCGCAATTGTCTTCTTTAATGATGTTAGAAAGAATTAAATAAAAAGCCGATTCTTGATTTATGTGTGAACGAATATCAGATTGCATCATATTTTCTCTTCTTAATCATTATCCTAATCATAAAGCCTTTTTTTAAGTCTCATCATCGGTCGAAATATATTACTTTTATTAAGTAATCGCTTTTTCGTAAATAAAGAACTCCAGCTTTTCCCTTTTTGGATCTATGATTATATCCATCTTTCTCGGAATACCAATTAGTTGGGTTGGGTTGTTTTATCTCTGAGCGGCACTTTTTGCACACCATGGGCTAAATGGCCAGGTCACATGGACCCCGAAGTCTCAGAGAAGGTTGGGGGAGGGGACCCACTGGAACAGCTGTTGGGAGACAGATGGTAGTCTTCCGTCAAGGCCATCCAGCGTGTTCTTTAACGTGCACAGGGTATGTCTCTCCCGCACACGGGCCACGGCTTAACGTCCCATCCGACGGACGGCTGCCTTTCCAAGCCCACCGGTGTCCCCTACTGACCGTGGGCAGGGCGGGGAATTTTGCGGAGATAAATCTCAACGCTGACCCAGCTGGGACTCGAACCTGGGAACTACAGATTACGAGTCTGGCGCGCTATCGACTGAGCCACCCCCGCCCCAACTACTAATTAGTTTTCGAGTTGCAGCTGCCATGACAATTTGCAAAGTTTCAAAGGCCAAAGTGCAACAGTACGTGTGACAACAAAGTACTCTGAGCAAGTTTATAAGATTGCGCAATTGACTCTGAATAGCATTGACACGTCATTTGTTGACGCTTGAGTGTTGTTCTCTTGCATAATCTTGAACAACTGAACCCAGTGGCAAACCTTAGTGGAAACAATTGAGACAATGAGACTGCGCAATTGACGAACCGATGATTATTGTAGATCATTGGCTGATTGAGCTATCAGCCACTTTTCAATCAACCAACGATCCATCATGCAATTTTTGATCCATGACACTATTGGCTGATTAGTAAGTAACTGATAATTCGGAAAATCAATCACCTGTAAGAATCATAGATATCTAAACTGCACAGTCTCAAGATCTCAAGTGCTTCCACTCACGCTTCGTACCTGACTGACCAATTTCGACACTTCAGTCTTTTCTCTTTTATTACCAAACATACACACTACCAGTCTAATGAACAGCTCTAACGAAAGAGTTCGTTTCGTCTCTTTCGCCAAAAGACCTCTTTGACGCTTCGAGAGTTCTCTTACATTATAGGCTGACGCTTAGATAGTTCTTATTGATTGTTCGTTAACTAATAGGCTTTTGACGTATAATCGTTGAGAACTGCCTCAACTGACATAGTGCTTATGGAGCTACCTACTCTCCCAGCAAGGCAAACTTTGTTTGTTGTATTAACTCTAATTAAGGCAGTGGTCAGCAGTGATTTCGGTCTTAGTAGCGCTTGTCCTCGTATGAGAAGGCATGTAAAAGTTAGTAGTAGTTTCTACGATTCTTTTTTGTTTTGTAATGTGCAAAGGAAAATAAAAGGAAGGGTCAAATGCACAATTTCATAGTTACGTCCAGAGACTGCTGTTGCAAATTACTCTTAGGGTTCAGACTTTTTTTGCATCAATCTGATTCTTATATATCGTTACATTATAGATGAGAAATATATGATTAATATATTTTCATAAAACTTTTTCATAAATCTTGCTAATGATTTTTTTACGATGATTTACTGGATTATATTACTTTATGGAACTGTTGTAGGCACGAAGCTTGGGTGGAAGCAATTGAGGCATCTATAAGTTTTATAGGTGATTGTTTCATTGAATTATCAATCAGCCAATAGTGTCATGGCTCAACAATTGCATCATAGATCACTGGATGAATGAAAAGTGACTAATTGTTCAATCAGTCTATCATCAACGAGAATCATCTTATCGTCAATTGCGTATTCTCATTGTTCCAATTTTACACTACCATTCGCCGCTGAACAGTGGATTCATTATCATTATTGATTATTGAGAATTATTCATTATTGAGAATTATGAAACAAATGAATCAATAACCTAATTCATTGGCCAGTATGTTGTACATACACATAAATTTTGATTTATGCAAATAATTACTTGTTTCAGCTAAATAGGTTGAATAATAACATGGAAGTTTGAGAGAGCGTAAGGAATTGTGCAGTTGACGCTTAAATAGTTCTCATTAATTATTGATTGACGTTTAAAGAGTTCTCATCGATCATTGGTTGATTCACAAGCACTGACTTGTTTTCATTGAGAACTATCAAAGATTCAACTGAGTGTTTTCATATTCTGCCCACAGTCCCTGGCGCTGTTCAAACTACGTCACTGCTATTTTCTAACGTTGGCCATTTTATTATGCTGAGGACAAAATGAGGAATATGTGCTAAAAAAATTCAGTTTTGACATCCAGGGAGCAACATAATGGCGGAAACTTCGAACTACACCCCCCCACTTCCATAATCTTCTCTGTTGTAAAAATGAATCTCTCTAGTTAGGCCAATGGCGCTAAACACATCATGTCTGAAAAAATAGTTAATGGGATACTCGTGAAAATATAAAACAAAATTAATATTTTGGTGTCAAATTCATATATTAAATAATTTAAATCTGAAATCAAATTTTAGAAGGCGGGTAATTAAAGGAAATTTAAGCTTGTGGCACATATCTGACAGCTAGAATTTCAATGCACATTATGTGTTTGCATGTAAGGTTGCAGGAAGGTTATTAATTCATTTGGTGCTGTAGTATTCATGATACCTTTTCCAATAAAAGTGGCTATGACGGGATAATGTTGAGCATAATAATTTGAATTAGCCTTAGTAGTAATATATAATAATGTAAGGAGCTATTTGTCTGTCTAATTCATCTGGAAATTGTGGTAGACGCTTCAACATTGGCATAGTGTTTTTGGTTGTAGTCCGAGTTGTAGTAGTCAGCTCCAAATCGAAATTCCGAATTTGCTAGAAGCAAAAATATTTACCATGCTATTCCTACTAGAAACGGTAATCGCTTTCAAATCCATTTTTATCCTCTTCTGAAGTCTAGGCTTGATTTCAGCTTTTGGAGTTGGCAACAGTGCATTTAATAGTTCCGCCTTATTACATCACCAATATTTACAAGGATTGTCCCTGTACTAAGATGTAGGTGGGGAAGGGAGGAATACTCACAGAAATAACCTTTAGTGCAGTGAAAATCAGAATAAACAAACTGCATCTGAAATGTGGGACCCGGGTACCTCCGGGTATAGTTCAGCTAGTAAAAGAATTAAAAATACTTTATGCTCGCGATTACTATAATAAGGTGGTGATGCAGCAGGTTTTTATGTTTTAGACTTGCTTATCCACACTTCACGTCCATTGCTTGCATTATTTGCTTCTCTCGTCATGTTGCCCTACTGACATTATAACCGAATTTGTTAGCATCTTTTAATAATTTTTTGTCAGAGTGCTAAAATGGGCAAAGTTAGTGGCATAATGCGATTGGCAACAGAGATTTATAGGCAAGACTACGCAAGTGCATACGTTGACTCTTCGATAGTTCTCACAGATCTTAGGTCAATGACTTATCAATTAACCAATGATACAGAGAACGGTCTAAGGAATAACCAATGATTATTGAAAACTAATCAACTGCCCAGTTTCAGAACTACAATATCCAGGACCATCATGCACCATAGTCTCTCGATATGCCAAATTACTTAATTACCTATAAAGTGCTTTTCTCATGATATGTTTTTAATCAATAACAATTAGGTTATTCAACTTCTTTAAATAGAATTATGTCTTCCAGGTTAAGGATAAAAAACCAGGGGAAACTTATCACTCCTTCGTGATAAGATCTTGTGAAAAGGTAAGACATAAATTTTGGAATTTGGTTTGAACTATCTTATGTTTCAGATTAATATTCTTAACTATCTTATGTTTCAGATTAATATTCTTAACTATTTTATGTTTCAGATTAATATTCTTAACTATTTTATTAAGAGAAAATTTTAAAATCGCTTCCCTTAAATATTAAGAATGAATGTGCACTTTCTGGCCTTTGACTTTACCCACCTCGCCCTACGCTGAAAAATGTACTGTAAAACCCAACTAGAATTGGCAACTGTGATATCATACAGTTTATTACAGTGGCGTATCGTGACATTTGTTACACTAGACAAGACTAAGAAACTTTTTCAAACTGGTTGAAATTGGTTTGGCTTACACCCTTCGCATCTATTATTGATTGATTGATTGATTGACTGATAGGTGTTTGACATATGATCTGTGAGTTTCTTAGTCTTGTCTAGTGACTGTAACCGCTATCCTACTGATAAATAGCAGAACCCATGGACACAGTAGTCTTTGTTTTGTTTTTTAAGCATAAAATTCAAATATAAATTTAAAGGTTTTATTAATGTCAATAAATATTATTAAAGACAAAAAGAAATAAAAATTAAAATTTAAGCAGTGCTCCATGTTAAAGCATATGTATTCAGTTTGTTCAACCCATAAAAGTTATATTGAAATGAGACTTTTCTATAAAATCGTACAGATAAATGTGATTAATTCATTTGCAAAACCCCTTCATAGTTTTTTTTCCTTTCAATATTGGCTGCCAAGAACTAAACCTATCAATTGGTATTATTTACATTTTTTATATGCACCGTGGAATTCTTTATATCATTGCAATATCTAAATCATTCGCTAAATCCTGCAACAAAATGTCACATCTTTGAATTATGTTAACCCTTAACTTTAATGTGTTTTAATACGTTAGAAACTAATTTCGTTTCGTTTTACAGGAAGAAAACATGCAGTAAGCCGATGATGAAACAAGTCAGCTAAACGAAATGGAATTTATCTTTCTCCTTTGGAGTATAAAACAAATTACTTATCAATAAACCTTAAATTTCAAACAAATATTAAGTTGAAAAAAGTACTATTGGGGCACAAAAATGCTAGAAGTAGCTCATGAGTTATTTGATGCAGTATACAGTATCATTATATAAATAAATAATTATAAATAAATATTTCCTCAAGCAGCTGCTTGCACAGAGTTCCGACAGGAGCAAGTCGGTTTATACGCCATAGTCGAGGGTCTGTGAGGATGGCGAACCTCAGCAGTAAAACAACCATGTCTTACCCGGGGCTTGAATCCTGGCTACGAATCTGAAAACAAGACACAAAAAGGTGGATTTGGCGAGCTCAAAGGATAGACTTGGCGAAATCATTTCGACTACTCTCTGTCATAATAATAACAGTATAAGGTTAATTAAAATTATTGCTGCTTAGCTATTTGTATCATAAAAACAGTGTTATGCCAATTAATATTATAGTTGCTTAGCTATGTACGCCATAATAAAATTATAATATTGTTTTGAATTAAACGGATGAAAACTGAACGTGAGTTCAAAAATAATATTTAACAATTATAATTCTAAAATAATGTAATTTATTACAAAAGTATAAATGAAAACATTTATATAAATTATATTCAACCAACACAAATCTTCATCAGTATAAAAATAAACCTACTATTTGTGAACAAACATGCAATCTATAAAGAATAACCTTACCAATTCCTAAACAAACTAAATATAACTATTTTTCAAACGATGAACTCTTCTCACAGAAAAGTTGATATCTGCTTGTTGGACTACCATATAACCTCTTCAGCCACATCTTTAAGTGTCCTAAGCATCCATCTTTTTCTTACCAGTTCGCTAACAGGATCAACAGTAAAAAATTTATTTAACCTCTCTCGCATACACCAAATAAAAATATTTCTTCTTTAGACCATCGTGTACAGACATTCAAACTACGTTTTCCTTTACACTTCAATTCCTCTTAATTACAACAACTAATTATTTTTTTAAGTTCAATTCTTTCGAAGTGGTTGGTGACGAATTCTCACGCTGTAGTTCACAGAGCATCAAGACGATACAAGACATAATGGTTTCATTGTTTCTCGTTCATCTGTCGTAACAATATTAATTAAAATTATTGCAGCTCAGCATTTTATTACAATAGTTACCAGCTGAATTATCCCAATTTTTTAATTAGAAAAATTTTTGAAGCTATTTCTAAACACCGTTTTGGAAATGTCAAACATAAATTACGTTATTTTAATAAATAATTTACAGTATGATTTTTTTTGCACTGTGTTCATTTGATTGTAAAGCTCTCTTAAGCTTTTAGAGCTAAATATGCAGCAGCAACGAGAGCGAAATCGGGTCCCAGGACAAACGTTTTTTGGGTCCTCATCTTATATAAGAATTATATTCAGCCCATTTTTATCCTTCTTAGAGAACAGCAGATTCGTACTTCAGAATCGTATTCTGCAAAAAGTAAAAATATAAATATAAAGGTATTATTAATATTAATAAATTCCTTTGATATACAACATAAATGCAAAAATTGCTGGATAGCATTTTATAAAAATTAAAAAAAATAATACGAATATATATGTAAAGAACAGTATTGTGAACATCCATGTTTATTAAAAACTGAAAATTATTACTCCCAGGCCCTTTGGAGGTATCAAATGGTACTCATATCCTGACCCCACCCCACCCCACTCCGGCACGAACTGCATCTCCTTCGGTATCCAATGAAGTTAAATTAAGCACAGTGCTGCCCACTGCTTCTGCACTGAGTTATGTTATATTTAAATCAACTAATGATGTCATAGATAATCTCACGATGTCATAGATCATTGACTGATAACTAATAGCTCAATCAACCAATGGCTTATGAGGGTCACAAATTATTCAACTGAGATTTCTCACTGTCTGAATGATTTCAATATTTCAATCATGCTTCGCCAATGATTGTGTTCATTTGTTCTCCAATATTCTTATAATTCAGCTTTTAAAAGTTTGAAAAAATAATGACTATTAACCTCGATTCTTCATAAAAATTGTATTCCTAGCCTATTTATTTTTAATTAATGCACAGACAATTCTGGTTACATGAATTTTTTATCAGTTTCATAACGTGATTAGATACAGCGTACTCTGGGCGAGACTGCGAAAATTTGTAGTTGATTATTGACTAATTCTTATACATCATTCTCTAAAGTTGGAATCATTCTAATCGGCTACTGATTGAAAAATCATCGATCTGTGAAAAACAAAAGGAAAATAGATTGCGCATTTTCGTAGGATATTTTCTTTCATAGTCCCCTTTTGATATTTACTCTATGCCACAAATTTAAAATTAACTATAGTTAGTTCTAAAAGACTTCCCTATTGCTACTGAATTTACCCACTTCTTTTCTACACGTGTGAAAACTGTCCTGCCACTTCAACAAATGTGCAAAAGAAACGTTTACTGGTTGAGATGGCTAACAACGAAGGGTTAGAGTGATTAGTGAAAGGTGACTATGCGAAACCAAGAAACAACCCAGTTGATGCTCCTGTATGATTGACTGACAGCCAGAGGCGGAAGCGTATTGGAAGCAATTAAGACAATGAGACTGTGCAGTTGACGAAACGATGATTCTCTTAGATCATTGGCTAATTGAGCTATCAGTCATTTTTCAATCAACCAATGATGCAATTGTTGATCCATGACACTATTGGCTGCTTAAGAAGTAAACTGCGCGGTTTCAAGGTTTGAATTGCTTCCACTCACGCTTCCCACCTGATTGACATTTAAACCGTTCTCATCGACCATTGGTTCAAACAGTCATTTGCCGACAATTTCTCAGGACTATCAAAGGATTCATTGTGCTGTTCCATGGTATCACCTAGAATCTGCTGTGGAGACTCACTTATATATCTGGTAGCATAATAAATTCTGTAATCGCAGATAATGGCCAAAGTCCTTTTTTAACTGCTTTAATATAAATTATTTTGTTCTCAAGCACTTCTAACACCGTCATTAATCAGTCACTATGTCAAGATCCAGTAAACGTATCTACCTATGATATGGATACAGAGCAGTCACCGAAATACCTAAAATCAATATGTTTAGATTTTACCATAGCCTTATGAGGTTAGATGGAAAGGATGTATTTGTGGTTAAGTTTTTCGTGCGACCCAAGCACTTGTAGAGAAAACATAAACTTTAAAATGATCATAATTATTTCAAGACAAAGTGTCAATATTATCTGCAACTAAAAACACTAGAAATTATTCGCAGGAATTGGACATTCTACAGTAAAAACAATACACATGCCAAGGGTGATTCATTAGCTAATAGAAGGAATACCCGAGGGAAATAAAGGTGAATAACCTATTAATTTTATTAACTTAAAACTCTGAAAGGTTGAAATAATAGTCAAGAGAAGGTCTTTATTTTCACTTTTTTATCCTTGTTTCACACTATAAGGAAATTAGGGGTTTAAACTTTGACTGAATACCAATTCAGCTGAGTTCAAAGCCAGCTGTACTATTTCAAGCCAGAGCCCGAGATCATTTCTGTTTTTTATTTTCTGTTTCTGTCATTTCTGTTTCTCAAAATTTGATTTTTTGGCTGAAAAACAAAGATATAATGAATCAAGACTTAAAAAGCTCCATTACCAAGGTGAAAATTGGGGAATGGAATCTGCTAGTTGCTATGAGGACATTCTATCAAGGGATATTATCATAGAGACCATCTGGCATACTTTTTTGGGGCATCTGAGATTATGTATATATATCTCAAAAATGGGGCAAAAATATGAATTCTCTGCAGTGTCAAGCCGACCGTTATTTTGGACAATTTTCCGGAATTGTTTCTTTAATTTACATTTTTAATCTTTTACTTTATTTATAAAATGAATCTTAGTTCTTGGTTACGTAACAAATTCAACGATCAAATGGTACTTTATTTATACTTGTACAATCACATTTATAATTACCATATTTGTAATTTTTTATTAGAAAAAAAAATGTTTTTATTTTAACATTTAACACTTAAAAATATAATCTCTATTTCAAGAGTGTAAAAATCACAAATATTCACAATTATCAAACATCAGAAACATTAATAACAGTAGAGTTGATTCTTTCTTGCTTTTGGAGATACTGGTGCCAAATTTATAACTTACATATGTTTTGCAAATATTAAAACTACGTGTGATACCTGGCACTTTCAAGATCCATTTAGTTTAACTATAATAGTCAAATTTTAATTAATTATTTTAATACATTCTATATATATATATACTTATATATATATTTAACTTTAGTTAATTATTTTGACAGTTTTTTCTTACTCTTTTAATTTTTAAAGAGGAGAATAAAAAAAATCTCTCATAATGGCCGGAGACAACCTAAAAGCCCTATTAGGCGTATCCTGGTTGCCAGTACAACCTCCAAGCACATAACGATCAAATAACCGTACCATCACGGCACCACCGAGGAAGAAGAGTTTGTAGACATTATTAATTGATTAATAAAAATACTTAATATCGTAGGTCTCTTCGAGTCTTGGGCCCACGACAGGAGCCTCGGTCTCTACAAATTTCTTCCGCACTGCTCTCCTGCGTAAAGTACCACAACTTTGCGCTTCATCTCACAATAAAAGTGTGGATATTTTATTCCGTATGTGTGTTCTTATTTCCAACGACAAGGCCATGAACTGTAAAGAGGAGAAAATGACAGTTTATATCTGACCTTCGTAATCTCGGTTCATTCCCGATAAGGCTCTACTGCTATCTCATATAAGATGCACTGTGCGGCCGTCACCTTTGGTCAGCAAAACCTAACAGAGTTTATAACTCAACAGAACAAATCTAACCCATAGCCGTGAACATACGAAACGCAATAAAAGTGATATTTTTCCCAAACAAAAAAAGGAAACAATTTCATGTTGTGTCATTGAGCTGATGATGAAACAAGTCAGCTAAACGAAATGGAATTTATCTTTCTCCTTTGGTGTATAAAACAAATTACTTATCAATAAACCTTAAATTTCAAACAAATATTAAGTTACAAAAAGTACTATTGGAGCACAAAAATGCTAGAAGTAGCTCATGAGTTATTTGATGCAGTATACAGTATCATTATATAAATAAATAATAATATATAAATATTTCCTCAAGCATCTGCTTGCACAGAGTTCTGAGAGGAGCAAGTCGGTTTATACGCCATAGTCGAGGGTCTGTGATGATGGCGAACCTCAGCAGTAAAACAACCATGTCTTACCCGGGGCTTGAATCCTGGCTACGACTCTGAAAACAAGACACAAAAAGGTGGATTTGGCGAGCTCAAAGGATAGACTTGGCGAAATCATTTCGATTACTCTCTCTCATAATAATAACAGTATAAGGTTAATTAAAATTATTGCTGCTTAGCTATTTGTATCATAAAAATAGTGTTATGTCAATTAATATTATTGTTGCTTAGCTATGTACGCCATAATAAAAGTATAATATTGTTATGAATTAAACGGATGAAAACTGAACGTGAGTTCAAAAATAATATTTCACAATTATAATTCTAAAATAATGTAATTTAGTACAACTTCGGACGTTAGGCGATATTTTGAATCTGCACAGTTGATATGTTGATGATTTTAAATATAAGGGATGACGATACTTTTCTTACTCGTGTGACAAAGTTACAAAAATTCTTTAAAATGCTATTTATACCAACAAAGGTAAAAACATCCGTTCATCATAAAATACAAGTTAAATGACACTCAATAATGAGGATTTAAATATAAGGATACAAAATATTAAATTTTGGATCGATAACAACGATAACAACGAGCGCAGGAGACGACAGATCAACAACCGTAACATCCGCAAGCTATAAGTATCAGAGACTGGGAGGAATAGCCCTAATTGTGGTAGGAACAATGTAAGAAGGAGTGTCCCACAGCAGGTTTTCAACACAAGGGGAGGATAGTTAACCATACATTAATATTTTTACAAAAACCGGAACTTAAGTTTAATATTAATCTTTAGGTGTATATGCTATGTCTCCACACTTTTTCATTTGAAAAATTTTTTCTGTATTCAAGTAATTGACACAGTGTACATATTTTAAACATTGTGACTCGCAAAGCTATAAACCTATCTGCAAGATATTGAATAATTCCAATTTGTACATAAAATATATCACATATAATTTACAAACAATTTACAATTAAAATATAGTTAATAATAAGGAGAAAATAGTAAATACCAAAAAGATACAAATACAACTATCTTTCATTTATTTTTTTACATCATTGATTCAATATTTTTCACTCTTAAAAACTCTTTTGATTTTTGCTTTAAGTTTTTAAAAATTTGAAAGCATAATATTTCTCTTGGATAGCGTATTAAAATCAAAAGGAATTTTATAATCATTTTGTACATTTTCCGTAATTGTTTCCGATTTTTGGTAATTTATAATAATTGAGACATTGAAGTCTTGTATTTTTATTATGTTGCATTTAGATTTTGTACGCATTATCGAAAAAGTCAAATCTAAGTCGAAAAACTCGTGATAGAATCTTAAAAGTCCCAGCAGCAATCCCTATTCGTCTGTTAATATTATTACAAACATCACCAGTATGTGTTACGTATCTCCAATTAAACTGAGACACTTTCTTAAGGGTGCAATAATTCAGCTTAATTGAAACACAACCTGTCTGAAAAATGTTCATTACTGTAGTTTTCTCTCTGTTTATTACCAAACCTACTCTTCTACCAGTCTCATCAACAGCTCGAATGAAAGAGTTCATTTCATCAACAACATTTGCCAAAGAGACTAAATTTTCAGATCTTTAGACCATTTAAGGCCAAATCTTTCCCTTGCAATGAATTTCGCATAACATAATCAGTAATCAAACTAAAGAGAAAACGTGACAAAATGCATCCTTGTCGAACACCAGAAGCAATGCTAAACCAATTTCTATAAACCTTACCGACTCTCACACACGACTCACTGTTATTTTAGAAAGCTCTCATTATGTTAACTAACTTATCTGGTATGCAACACGATCTCACGATCAACCACAAATTATGAGGTCAACGGAATCAAAATCCTTTTTGAAATCTAGAAAGTTAGTAACCAAAGGTTTCTGAAACTGTACATACTTCTCAAGAATCTGTTTAAGTGAAAAAATCTGATCTACACATTCCCTACTACTTCTGAATCCATACTGCTCATCACGCTGTTTTCTCTCAACAAAATCAAGATCTACCTTATCTTGTTTACAAAAATATCTATTTAATTCTAATATATTCAATTAATAATATTCTACTAAACACAATCATGCAAAGAATTCACCTGGAACAGAAAGTAGGTTGACAACCCTATAGTTAGCACAAGAAATGTGATCACCTATTTTAAAAATAGTGATAATAATGGCTCTGATAAAACCCTTAGGAACAATGCCTTTATCATAAAAGATATTCAAAATTTCTGTCAGACATAGGATTAACAGAAACATTCCCAGCTCTAAGCATCTAAGTAGTAATTTCATATATTCCTAAGGATTTATGTAGTTTAAACTTTGAAATAACCAGTATAACTTCAGACTGTGATATAGAGTAACTGAAATGCTCAACCCATCTATCCATGAGAGAATCCTCACCTTCAATAACCTTACCATATCAGTCTCTGTATACCTATCCATTTCTACCCGCAAAAAATATTAACTTTCCGGTACCATTCTCTAAGGTTACACTGTCTAGATCAGCGTCTCGCAAACTTTTTTACTCTGCGACACACTGAATCTAAATTTTTTTTCCGCGGCACACTGAATCTAATTTTTTTCCGCGGCACACCTGAAAAAGAATTTTTGATGGTTACGTAAAAAGAGGAAAATTGAAGTTTCGTTAAATGCATTTTATTTAAAATTTAGATATGAACATATTTCAATGGGATGTATGAGCTTGCTTCTGCGAACAAATTTGCATTATTCTTGGCTCAAAAGCTTGATAAATACTTACAAGATCCCAGTTGACAAAATCTGAAAGATTTTTATTAAAGCACGTCGATAACACAAGTCAAGTCAAAATGAAATCTTTGGAATATCTAGTGTCAATTTGAAAATCTCTCGCGGCACACAGTTTGCGAGACACTGGTCTAGATGCTTCTTCTGCTTTGTCCGCCACGCTGTCAAGCCAAAGTTTCTTATCACCTGTTAACTGATCTTTACACGTTCATTAAGCTCTTTGTAGAGCTTTCTTGTTAGGACTAATAGGTTGCTAATTTGGGATATTTCTGCAGTTCTTTCTATCTGAAATAAGTTCCAGTGCCTTATAACTCAAATAATTTTAACCCAAAAGCAGCGGCGAAGTGTAGTGGAACCAATTGAGACAATGAGACTGTACATTTGACGAAACGATGATTCTCGTAGATCATTGGCTGATCGAATCACTTTTCAATCAACCCATTATCTATCATGCAATTGTTGATCCATTACACTATTGGATGATTGACAGGTAAAGGATAATTCGGTAAATCAATCACCTGTAAGAATCATAGATGTCTCAACTGCGCAATCTCAAGGTTTCAATTGTTTCCACTCGTGCTTCGCGCTTGCCCAAAAGAGTACTTTTAGTTTCAAGGAAAGTCTATTTAAAACGGTTCCATTCTTCCTGAACTTCAGTAGTAAGCACACCATGACTATTATAATGACTAAGTAACATATCATGGAAAATTTGTCTATAACTGGATCTCCAGCTTTTAAACATTAGCACAAAACTTCTTAATTTTAAATTCAAGACACTTTTAACAAGGTGATCAGATCCAATTTCAGTTTCCCAATATGGTCTGGCATTCCTAAACAGAACTAGCCTATTTGGGGTCAATTAATCAATCATATTCTTATGCAGCCCATCTTTTGAAATCCACGAGTACTTATACATGTCGTGGTGTTTGCAATGTTAGTCATTCTTAAACCATTAAGTTTACATACCTGTAGTAGGCGTTGTCCATTGCAGTTGCAGTTAGCAATCCCAAATGGATATTTCGCTCCAAAAATCGCAGAGTCAGTGCCATCTATAGCATAGAGTAATATAGAGTACTTTAAATGATTCTATTTTATTAGATTTTGTGTATATATCAGAGTATTTTAGTTGTACATAATACAGTGCCATCTACAGCATTGAGCATTGGGTATTGTCTCTTTTCTTGACAAAATTAAAAATATCCTGAAGTTGTCCGTAAAACTTATCCTTCTCATTCTCATCGGCGTTCTCATTAGGAGCATAGCAACAGATATTCACGTTTTTAATGCATGTTTTAAATTTAGCTGTACGAAACCGTTCATTAATGCACTCATATCCTAGAAGAGCAACACTATCGTTTCTGATGAGAAGCAAACCTACGCCTTGAAGATGCTTTCCATCTTCCCTCCCTGAGAAGAGAAATTTAAAATTATTTTCAAATATCTGACCTTTTTCTGCCCATCTGATCTGTTGCAAGCCCTGAATATATATATATATATAGATTTTAATACTGTAATTCTTGTGTGAAGACATCAAGAGAACACTCTGTGTGCAGAGTCCTCCCATTCCCAGTACCTGGGGGGTGGAATGTTTAATATGATCTTTAAAGAAACTATATTTATTGAAAGAGGAAGTGACAGTATCAAACATACCTCTAATCGTAGGCATGGGGCAAAGACCTGTACCCTCACTACTAGAGGCAGAAGCCATCTACACTGGTAGGACTTCATTCAATGTAGTGTTGACGATGCCAAAATAGCAAGGGTTCAGTTCCTTGAGATGACCTAGATCAGGATCATCCACCAGTTGATAAAACATATCCTGTGAATCTATTCACTTGGGGCTGTTAACTCACAAACAAACAGAAAGCACAGCGGTAGATTTTCCCTAAATAGAAGCCCACCAGTGCAGCACATTCAGGATCCATAATCAAGCACAGAGACATTATTCCGTTCAGGTTGGTACATATGATCAGCACCAGGACCCTGTACGGTTTACCACTGTTCAGCAGGGTAAAAGAAAAGTAACCACACTAGTCCATATCAGTGTGCGACACTGATCTGGCAGCCCTCCTTCCCTTTCCTTTCCTTTCTACAGGAAAGTATCTCTTTTGAAATGTACTGTCTGCACAATGAGAAGGCGGGTCGAACTTTAGGTGCTAACATCTGTGATCGCTGAAAACCAACGAAGAGTCCATGTCACAATTTCAGTCTCGCTCAGAATCTCATCTTGCCACTCACATCCAATGCCCCTGAATGTTACCAAATAGAACTGATTCTTCAAAAGAATTAAGAAATAGGAATTGACCGAGAACTTGTAAACGATCTTATATAGAATCATGTTGCAACAGGCCTTATTGTGCAAAGCGAAACTTATTGTTAAAGGGTAGTTTTTCACTGAAAGGAATTACACGGTGTATATTACACAGTAGTGGCAACAGAAAGGTGTGACAGAGCCTATCAAATCGTTCAGCTGATGACTTAATGGTTCCCATGAATCGTTCGTTGACGTTTCGGGTATTTTCATTAATCATTGATTAACTGATAGGAAAATGACCTAGATTGGGATGTTTTGCCTCTGAGCGGCACTTTTTTGCAGATAATACGCTGAATGACAGGGTCACAAGGACCCCGAAGGTTCAGAGCAGGTTAAGGGAAAGGGACCCACTGGACACCTGTTAGGATATAGATGGTAGCTTTCCGTCAAGGCCAAGCACGTGTTTTTTAATGTGCACAGGTTATGGCTCTCCTGCACAAGAGTCATCGCTGAACGTCCCATCCGACGGACAGTGGTCTTTCCAAACCCAGAGGTGTCCCTTACTGACCAAAGCAGGAATCGTTCGAAAAGTTCGAATATCACAGCTGATATTCGAACCTGGGGACTGCAGATTATGAGCCTGGCATGCTACCGACTGAGCCATCTTCACCCTAGTAAGTGACATATCATCTGTCAGAATCTTAGAAGACGCAATTGCTCAATTTTATTCTTTTCCCATCTTCTGTTGTCACTTGAGAACTTGTCTCAGTTGGAACGGCACCATGCTCATAATCTGCAGTCCCCAAGTTGAAGTAGCAAATGGGCCAGAGCACCTGTATTTCCTTCAGCGAGAAAGGTTATGGCTCTCCTGCACAAGAGCTTGGAAAACCAATGGGCTTGGAAAGGCCATCAGACGTCGAATGGGAAATTAAGCCGTGTCACTGTACGCAGGAGAATCATAAAATATGCGTGCAAAAGAATACTCTCTTGATGCCCTTCACAAGGGGCTACCAGCTATGATCCATTAGCAACTGTTCAGTGGGTACACTTTTCCCAACCTTCTCTGAACCCTTGGATCCTTGTGACTTAGTGCTTGTCCTTAGTCCATAGTGTCCAAAAAGCAGTCCCGGCCAGTGGCAAAAAACCCCCAAAAACTTGGCATTTACACTTTGCTATTGTTGCACACAAAACAGAGATTTCATTTTCGTTTCCATATATGAATAATTCTAATGATGAAGAAAAATATTCAACATTTAAAAAAGGATGTGGGTGTAAAAGTCTAAATAAGTCATTGAAATAACGAATATTTTTTCAAGCTCCTTATTTATTATCTAAGCTATACTGATCAAAATTTTTACCTCTGGATAATCATGCATCAAAATTAAAAAACATTTTACTTTATTGTGTGTTGCGTGTACCAAATTGGAGTAATGCTAGATGGACCATGGTGGATGAGTGATCAGGGAACTTGGCTACCGAGTTCGAATCCAGTATGGGCATAGGTACTCCTCTTTGGCTTTTTGCCCTCTATTCTAAATTTTTAGTATAGGTGATCTTATTTAAAGTCTTGAAAAACTTAAGTTTAAAGCTCCAACTAATGGATTGAGGAAAAATAATTTTTATATTGCCGCGACGTCAAATATTCAAGACTACAAATTCATCAAATTCTTAAATTACGAAAGACATTACTTGGCGTCAGGGCCGGATCTAGGGGGAGGGGCAACGGGTCCATGCTCCCGCCTCCCTTTTCAAAATGCTAGTAAGGGTATTGCAGGAAAAAAAATTAAACTCATTTATATTTCTAGCAGTTTTGCAAGAAATTTTTAAAGACCTGTAAACAGGATGGAAGGGAATTTTATACTGCATTGGAAATCTAGTCTCTTGCCACTTTCACGTTTTACATTTTACCAGCTCGATTGTGTTTCTTTCCCCTCCTCTTTGATTTTTTTCTAGATCCATGTCTGTTGATGATGTACGTAAGTGGCGAAATGTGATGAGACAATGGACAGAATGAGAGCGATAAATAAGTTTCAAGGTGAGAGTGAAGCTTTAGTGAAATTAACCTACTATTTGGGCTACCTATACCAGTTCAAAGGAGAAAAGAAAAAAGTTGGAAGCAAGACTAAAGGAAAACTAAAGACGATTTCTCAAGGAACTGTAAAAGAAAATGGAATAAATGCTGTGAAAAAGATGAAGCGTTTGCAATTTGTAGAAACCCGACAAAGTTCTCGATTTAGTCAATGAGAAGACGAAAGCACATGAGCTGCAAAACGTTTTTTCTTCTGGTAGCCAAAGTTGGCCAAGATGAAGTAGTCAGTAGTCCTGATGGAGTTGAACTCCTGAAAGAATCCATCTCTTTGAGCAGAGGAATAAACGTAGTTGAGGAGAATATGGGATATTGTGCTAGGTAAGTTACAGTTTGAGCAATTAGGACTTTATTCTTCTAAGGATGTTCAGTGTAGAGGACTGTACGTGTTTTCAACACGGAGACGACGAAGTAGGGTTCCCTCGGATCTCAGAAGCCCTCTGAAGCTTGCGGGAGAAGAGAGAAAAGCTTCCAGAATCTTTCTCACACTGAACAAAGCGAAGCTGCTTGATGACCTGTGAAACAAAAACTTTACAATCAGTGAAGGAAAGCGTAAAATTAGTGGCATTGCTCTCTACGTTGTGGGCCTTCTTAGCAGTCAAGTCTGCTTGCATGTTGCCTGGGATGCCAAAATGGGAAGGGATCCAAAGGAAGTGGAACGTAATATCGGCAGAAGCAAGCCTTGTGCACTCTTCGACTGTATTCTAGATGTGGCAGTGAGTCTCTCGTCTGGAGCTTTTATTTCGAGTTACTGAAGATGACAAAGGTGCCGCTACCAAGACTGTGGATTACTTGTTATGTCCCCCGAGATGGCATATAGCTCTGCACTCATAAAGGAAGTAATTAATGTATATATAGTTTTAATCACCGGATGTATTCATCTATGTATCACATCTCAATCAACTTGTGTCGGGGCGTGAGTGCAAGAATTTGATACAATGAGACTGCGCATTTGACTAAACTATGATTATCGTTAGCTATTTATTGATAGTTCTGTCAATTACTTGTTAATCAGCCATTAGTCTCATAGATCAACAAATAATATTGTTACAGATTTGTAGCTGTATTTCAATATTTGGCAACCGAGCGTGAATTCGAAATAAACAAAAGAGTATAAATGAGCTAATTTAATAACTAAGGCAATGAAATTACATAAATCATAAACGAATTTCTGATCAAGTCACACTAAAAACCAATATGTTAGCTATCAATATTAAATGATCCTGTGATCATAATTAAGCAGACTAACTGTTAAACCAAACACAACTGAAAACGGATTCACAAATCCATATATTAGCAGAAATCTTACTAATCACAGACTTATCTTACCACTTAAATACCGAGAACGTATCACCACGCACAACACAAATTAAATTGTCTCAATTAACGCACATTAAAAACTCTTTACTGCTTTTTCTGTAATTAATTTTTACTCCATAAAAATATTAGCACTTTCGCGCACACATTAATGAAAATTTTCCTTCTTTAGACTAACGCTCACAGACTAAAACAAATCTCTTTCTCCTTCGCCACACATTTTCCGAATTACAACTGTATTCACGTCTTTCTTTTTTTTTTAAGTGCACCGAGTTCAAACTCGTAAGTGACATAATTTGCATTCCGTGTTACATCGCGAGTCTCACGTAGTACCACAGTCTCGTTTTCGTTGTTTCACGTGTACTTACACTTCACATCTTCAGTCAACCTATGATCTATCGGATTTTTGCTGATTCACAAGTAATTGATAGCTAAATCAACAAGTTAGATAAAAACCATTAATATGCCAACTATTGAGTGTCATTGTCTCAACTGCTTCCAGTCATGTCTCGCCACGTTTCTATATTAACCATTCCAGCTCAGTATTGCGCGACAAGGAGAGCTATGGAATAAATGGTATAAAATTTATTTCTATTTACTTGGTTTTGAGAATGGATAAAGGTAAACGAGCAAATACGCTTTTTTTATGTATTTGCTATAATGTAGAAGCCTTTGAGACGATGTAAATGATCAGTTGACGCATAGGTCTTCTCAGAACCCATTGGTTAATTGAATTATCAAATGCATGCCAATCAACAAATTATCTCTTATATTAAAGATTATTGGTCGATTAATAAATTATGGATAGCTGAATCAACCAATTATCTAAAATACTGATGTATCAACTGTGTATTCTCATTGTCCCAATTGCTTGCATGTAGTAGTAAGGCGGGCTGCACCCAAAGCTTGTAACCTGTACTTCGCAGGTTCGAGTCCCTCATGTTCTAGCACTGAGATTTATCTCTGATAAACCCCTACCTTTCCCTCGGTCAGAAAACAGACACCGATGGGCCTGGAAAGCTGCCAGTCGGGATTTTAGCCGCCAGTTGGGATTTTAATGCGTGGCTCCATATGCAGGCAAGCAATATCCTGTGAAAGCAAAGAACACGCTGGATGGTATTGATGGGATATATCATCTATCTCGTAATACGGTTCATTGGGTTCCCTTCCCCAATCATCTCTGATCTCTTCAGGTCCTTGTTACCTTGTGACCATAGGATCCTTATTACAAGATGAAGGAATCGGTGCAAATATTGCGCAGTGAACGTAATTTTAACTTAATGTTAGTTTTGTTGAAATTTATGGGTGTAAAACGACTAAGATTCTTTGTAGAGATATTTTTAACGTACGCGGTTTTTGAAATTCTGCAACGTTATGTGTATAAAAATCAACGTTGAAATAAACAATAAAAGAGTCATACTTGCAAGGTTTTTGAAAAAAAAATGTTTTTCGAAATATGAATCATAGAACTTTAAAATTTGAATTATCGTACAGTAAATAAAAAAGAAACTGTTTTGAAGCAAATTCATGTCATAAATGAATTACAATAACTGATTAAAGAAACAAACAAAAACATTCACTATAACCACTGCTCAGAACCGAAGTAAAAAAAAAAAGATTTTTTGTAATTAATATATCAGGAAAAGATCTGTTATAGCTCAAAATAGATTCATGTTAAACAAGGAACACTGTAATGTGAAATATCCTATACATATAGCATTAAATTCGTTTTTGAATTAGGAAATTATTAAACTATCAATGTTCTATGGCAATGTCATTATAATTTCATTGTTAAATATTATATATGTCACATTTCAATTTCAAAAAATTACCCTCGTCATATGTCAATGTCAAACAATATTAATTTACATCAAATGAAAAAAGACAAATCATAATATTGTAACAAATTATAAATGTAATTATTCTATAACCTGCAGATAGACTTTAAGCTTTGCGGGTGCCCTGTAATGATAAAATATACTTGTACTATGATCAAAGATTAATAAATAAATTTAAAAAACATAATTCGATTAAATAATAGTTATCAAAAACAAGAGTATTTATTTTAAATCCTCTTCATTTGCATTTCATATGCATTTTCACTCATAATTCTCATTTTAATATCTCTTCGAATTTCAACTTAATTAAAGCAACAAATACACTAAATTAAATAAAATGTATGAAACTATTTTTTTTTTATATTTAATATACCTTGTCATTTTTGGAATTTTCAGGGTTTAAGTTCCTCTAAAACTACTATTCCATTTCTTTTGGGGGTCGCCAATAAAATAAGCTTGAAAAATCTTCTGTTAAAACAGTTGTTCTTAAACTAGTTGGAACTTAAACCCTCGAGAATTTTAATAAATTTATGCCATCTCATAGAATCGAAACTAAAATTATACGACCTCTTCCATTTTCATTACTATGTAATATCTACGAAGTTAAATCTAATGGTTCCGTTACATTTAAATACGATAAAATAAAACAAAATTATCTTTTTACATTTATCACAAATCGCTTTTCATATAAACAGCATAATTTCACACAATAGTGAAAAACAAATCTCTGAAAATACTACCATTTATAAACCTGAGTTTCGCGACTCTTTCCAAGCTATTCGGGACTTCCAGTTTGAGAACAGCTGCGTTAAAAGTTTCATTTGTCTTTGTCATCATCATTATCTTCAAGCACCCATGGGCCATGGAGATCCAACCAGACCGCGAAATTTAGTTCTCCAAGCATATCTGTCCTGAGCTACATCTGCTGCATCTGGACATTACGCACCAATTCTAACGAGGTTATGTTTGACATTGTCTGCCCATCGCATCCTTGGTCTACCCCTCTTTCTGAAGCTTTTAGGCACACTGTTCATAACCCTATTTTCCAATCTATAATTATCCAGACGGGCAAAACGGAGTCTCTCTCTGCACAATATGCTGCTTAAAGGAGGTTGCAGAATCCTTTGCCTAACCTCATCATTACTTACAAAGCTGAACCACCTAATGCCCAAGATATTTCGCAAGCATCTAGAATCAAAAGCATCAAGTTTCCTGCTATCTTGTTTACAAAGCATCCACGTTTCACTACCATAACTAACCCTAGAAAGAACCAAACTATTATACAGTGTAAATTTGGTCTTTAGGTGTATACGCCTATTTGCCTATTTCTCAACACTCTCCATAGATTCCAAAAAGTCTCAGAGGCAATCCCTATTCGCCTGTTAGTCTCACGCCGCACATCACCAGTATCTGCTACCTAACTCCCAAGATAATGAAACTGAGACACTTGCTCAACAGTGGAACTCTTCGGATTAACTGAATCACAGCCTGCCTGACCAATTTCCATTACTTTAGTTTTCTCTGTTTATTACCATACCTACTCTAGTACCAATCTCTTCAACAGCTCGAATAAAAGACTTCATCTCATCAACATCATTTGCCAAAAATGCTAAATCGTCAACATAGTCTAAATCAGAAATAATCGCATCTCCAAATCATTTAAGGCCAAAGTTTTTCTTTGCAATGAATTTCGCATAACGTAATCAATAAACAAAGTGAAGAGAAAAGGAGACAGAATGCAATGCTAAACCAATTGATTCAAGCCTTAACAACTCTCACAGACGACTCCTTCATTACGTTATCTAACTTGTCTGGTGTGCCATACGATCTCACAATCAACCACAAATTATGACGATCAACAGAATATAAAGCCTTTTCGGATTCTACAAAGCAAATAACTACAGGTTTCTGAAACTCTTAACATTTCTCAAAAATCTGCCTGAGTGAAAATATCTGATTTACCCATCCTTATCACTTCTGAATCCATATTGCTCATCACGCAATTGCCTGTCAACCAGATTACTAATTCTATTAAGCAGAAGTATGCAAAGAACTTCCCCTGGAACAGAAAGTAGGCTGATACTCCTATAGTTATCACAAGAACTATCACATTTTTTTAAAAATAACGATGACAATAATAGCTCTGGTAAAATCCTTAGGAACCATGCCTTTATCATAAAAGATATTCAAAATTTCAGTCATCCAAGTGGTAACCGAAACATTCCCAGCTCTAAGCATTTTAGTAGTAATTTCATCTACCCCGGGGGATTTATGAAGTCTAAGTTTAGAAACAGCTAAAATAATTTTAGACTGTTACAGGGCCAATATTAAAGTCAGTAATGTCTCTATCATCATTGCAAACAATGGGAGTAGAACTAACCACATTGTTTAGAACATCATTAAATGCTCAGCCCATATTCTATATACTCCTATTCTATATACCAGTGGTTATCAACCTTTTATGCTTCACGTACCCCCTGGAAATGTGCATGTAACTGGCGTACCCCTTGTATAGATAGATAAAACTATAGTTATAGTATAACAATGGAAATAAAATAAAACACACATATATATAACACGGTCTGTAAATGGTAGCTAGGTAGTCACTGGAAGGAGAGCTATGCACCAATCCCCTGTGATGATGCATAGAACCGGCCAGGCCTAGCACCTAATGTCCGACCCCGCCTTCTCGTGGTGCAGACCGTTAGTACCTTTCAAAAGAGATATTCTCTTGTGGAAGTGAACGGAAGGGGAGGGCTGCCAGATTAGTGTGGCCTACTGATCTGGACAACTATGGCTACTTTTCTTTTTTTTTCTACCCTGCTGAGGAGTGATCAACCACACAGGGTCCTGGTGCTGACCATATAAACCCACTGGACTGGACGGATATATGGCTCTGAGCTTGATTATGGATCCTAATTTTGCTGCACTGGTGGGCTTCTGTGGAGGGAAAATCTTCCGCTGTGTTTTCTGTTTGTTTGTGGGTTGACAGCCCCAAGTGAATAGATTCACAGGATATGTTTATCAACTGGTGGATAATCCTGAGCAGAGGTCATCGCAGGCACCTGAACTCTTTGCTTCTATTGGCATCGTCAAATTCTACATTGGAGGAAGTCTTCCAGTGTAGATGGCTTCAGCCTTTAGTGGTGGGGGAACAGGTCTTTGCCCCATGTCTGCGATTAGGGGGCTGTTTGATATTGTCGGCATTCCCTCTCTCAATAAACATAGTTTCTTTAAACATCCTACTAACCATTTTCTCTACATAGGTAGCTGGAATGTGAGGACTCTGCACAGAGCTTTTTCTCTTGATGTCCTCACACAAGAATTCCACCATTATAATTTAGATATTCTCGGCTTGCAAGAGACCAGATGGACAGATAAAGGTCAGATTCTTAAAAATAATCTTAAATTTCTCTTTTCAGGGAGGGACGACAACAAACATCACCAAGGCGTGGGTCTGCTTCTCAGTAGACACGCTAGTGATGCTCTTCTAGGTTATGAGTGCATTAATGAAAGGTTTCTTACAGCAAAATTTCAGACAATCGTTAAAGACCTTAATGTTATCTGCTGTTATGCCCCCACTGAGGATGCCGATGAGGATGAGAAGGATAGGTTTTATGAACAACTTCAGGATATTTTGAATTCTGTCAAGAAAGGAGATATTACCCTTGTTCTTGGTGACTTCAATGCCAAAGTTGGTACTGACTCTGACCTTTGGGGAGGGGTGATTGGCCCTTTTGGTATAGGTAGCTGCAATGGCAATGGGCAACGTCTCCTACAGGTAAGTAAACTCAATGGTTTCAGAATAACTAACACATATTACAAACACCGCGACATACATAAGTACACATGGGTTTCACCTGATGGGCTGCATAGGAATATGATTGATTATATATTAATTAACAGCAAATGGGCTAGTTCTGTTAGAAATACCAGGGCATATAGGGGAGCTGAAATTGGATCTGACCATTACCTAGTTAAAAGTGTCTTGCAACTTAAACTTAAAAAGTGTTGTGCTAGGGTTAAAAAATTTGCTTTTAATACTGAAGCTCTGAAAGACCCAGTTATAGCCAAAGCTTACCATGATAGGTTACTTAGTCATTATGACAGTCATGGCATGCTTACCACTGAAGTTGAGGAAGAATGGGATCATTTTAAACAGGCGTTTTTGGACACTAACAGTACTCTTTTAGGAAAAAAGGAGCAGAAGAGGCAGAATTATCTGAGTGATAAGGCACTTGAGCTTATTTCAGAAAGAAAGAACTGCAGGAATGTCCTTAATCAATACCCTACTAGTCCTAATAGAAAGCATTACAGAGAACTTAATAAACGTGTAAAAGATCAGTTAGCTGCTGATAAGAATCTTTGGCTTGATGGTTTGGCTGACAAAACCGAGGAAGCAGTTAGACAGCACAACAGCAGAGAGCTGTATCATATAGTTAATGTTTTGTGTGGTAGAAAACGGACAGGTATACAAGGATTGAAGGATAAACAAGGTAAGGTTATAGAAGGTGAGGATTCTGTCACGGCTAGGTGGTGTGAGCATTTCAGTGATGTACTAAACAATGCGGTTAGTTCTATTCCCATTGTTTGCAATGATGATAGATGCATTGGTGGCTTTAATGTTGGCCCTATAACACAATCCGAAGTTATTTTGACTGTTTCTAAACTTAAACTTCATAAATCCCCAGGGTTAGATGAAATTACTACAGAAATGCTTAGAGGTGGAAATGTTTCGGTTACAACTTGGATGACTGAAATTCTGAATATCTTTTATGATAAAGGCATGGTTCCTAAGGATTTTACCAGAGCTATTGTTATCACTATTTTCAAAAAAGGTGATCGCAGTTCTTGTGATAACTATAGGGGTATTAGCCAACTCTCTGTTCCAGGTAAAGTTCTTTCCATGATTGTGCTTAATAGAATTAAGAATCTGGTTGACAGTCAATTGCGTGATGAGCAATGTGGATTCAGAAGTGGTAGGGGATGTGTGGATCAGATATTTTCACTTAGGCAGATTCTTGAGAAATGTTTAGAGTTTCAGAAACCTTTGGTTGCTAGCTTTGTTGATTTCAAAAAGGCTTTCGACTCTGCTGATCGTCATAATTTGTGGTTGATTGTGAGATCATATGGTATACCAGACAAGTTAGTTAACATAATGAAAGCTCTCTATAATAACACTGAGTCGTGTGTGAGAATTGGTAAGGCTTGTAGTAATTGGTTTAGCATTACTTCTGGTGTTCGACAAGGGTGCATTTTGTCTCCTTTTCTCTTTAGTTTGGTTATTGATTATGTTATGCGAAATTCACTTCAAGGGAAAGATTTTGGCCTTAAATGGGCTGGAGATAGGAAAATTTCTGATTTAGATTATGCTGATGATTTGGCCCTCTTGGCAAATGATGTTGATGAGATGAACTCTTTCATTTGAGCTGTTGATGAGACTGGTAGTAGAGTAGGTTTGGTTATAAACAGAGAGAAAACTAAAGTGATGAAAATTGGTCAGGCAGGCTGTGATTCAGTTAATCTGAATGGTTGCCGTCTTGAGCAGGTGTCACAGTTTAATTATCTTGGGAGCTATGTAACAGATAATGGTGATGTGCGGCATGAGATTAACAGACGAATAGGGATTGCTGCCGGGACTTTTAAGAATCTATGGAGAGTGTGGAGAAATAGGCGTATACACCTAAAGACTAAAATTAGACTGTATAATAGTTTGGTTCTTTCTAGGGTTAGTTATGGTAGTGAAACTTGGACACTTTGTAAACATGATGACAGGAAACTAGATGCTTTTGATTTCAGATGCTTACGCAGTATCTTGGGCATTAGGTGGTTCAACTTTGTAACTAATGATGAGGTTAGGCAAAGGAGTTTGCAACCTCCTTTAAGCAGCATATTGTGCAGAGAGAGACTCCGTTGGTTTGGCCATGTTGCCCGTATGAATAATTATAGATTGGCGAATAGGGTTATGAACAGTGTGCCTAAAGGCCTCAGAAAGAAAGGGAGACCTAGGATGCGGTGGGCAGACAATGTCAAACAAGACCTTGTTAAAATTGGTGTGCAGTGGCCACATGCAGTAGATGTAGCTCAGGATAGACTTGCTTGGAGAACTAAATTGCACGGTCTGGTTGGACCTCCGTAGCTCATGGCTGCTTGAGGTTGATGATGATGATGATATAAAACACCTATCTAGCGACTTTTGAGCTCTCACTGCGTACCCCAAAAATTTTATTGCGTACCCCACGTTGGGAACCGCTACTATAGACAATATATCTGCATAGCAGACAATTTAGTAAACTTCTATAACCTTTCGTTACCCTTCAATTCCTGTACACCTGTTCGTTTTTTACCACACAAAACATTAACTATCTGATACAGTACTCTGCTGTCTAACTGCTCCCTCGGCTTTGTCAAACAAGCCATCAAGCCAAATATTCTTATCAGCAGCTAACTGATCCTTTACACGTTTATTAAGCTCTCTGTAATGCTTTCTATTAGGACTAGTAGGGTATTGATTAAGGACAGTCCTGCAGTTCTTTCTTTCTGAAATAAGCTCAAGTGCCTTATTACTCAAATAATTCTGTCTCCTCTGCTCCTTTTTCCCCTAAAAGAGTAGTGTTAGTTTCCAAAAAAGCCTGTTTAAAACGGTCCCATTCTTCCTCAACTTCAGTAGTAACCTATCATAGTAAGCTTTAACTATAACTGGGACGTTCAGAAATAAAGATTTTTTTTTCATCTTATCATAATACTTCTTAAATTTAAATTGCAAGGCACTTTAACAAGATAATGGTCAGATCCAATTTCAGCTCCCCTATATGACTTGGTATTCCTAACAGAACTAGCCCATTTGCTGTTAATTAATATATAATCAATCATATTCTTATGCAGATCATCGTGTGAAATCCATGTGTACTTATGTACGTCGCCGTGTTTGTAATAAGTCTTAGTTATTCTGAAACCATTAAGTTTACTTACCTATAGGAGACGTTGCCCATTGCCATTACAGCTACCAATACCAAAAGAGTCTATTACTCCTCCCCAAAGGTCAGAGTCAGTACCAACTTTGGTACTGAAGTAACCTAGAACAAGGGTAATATCTCCTTTCTTGACAGAATTCAAAATATCCTGAAGTTGTCTGTAAAACCTATCCTTCTCATCCTAAAACGGCATCCTCAGTGGGGACATAACAGCAGATAATAATCAAGTCTTTAACGCTTGTCTGAAATTTTGCTGTAAGAAACCTTTCATTAATGCACTCATATCCTAGAAGAGCATCACTAGCGTGTCTGCTGGGAAGCAGACCCACGCCTTGGTGATGCTTATTGTCGTCCCTCCCTGAAAGGAGACATTTAAAATTATTTTTAAGAATCTGACCTTTATCTGTCCATCTGGTCTCTTGCAAGCCGAGAATATCTAAATTATAGTGGTGGAATTCTTGTATGAGGACATCAAGGGAAAAAGCTCTGTGCAGAGTCCTCACATTCCAACTACTTATGTAGAGAAAATGGTTTGTGGGATGTGTAAAGAAACTATGTATATTGAGATAGGAAATGGCGACAATATCAAACAGCCCCCTAATCAGGGACATGGGGCAAAGACCCGTTCCCCCACCACTAAAGGCTGAAGCCATCTACACTGGAAGACTTCTACCAATGTAGAAGAAAACAAGCAAAGAGTTCAGGTGCCTGCGATGACCTATGCTCAGGATTATCCACCAGCTGATAAACATATCCTTTGAATCGATTCACTTGGGGCTGTCAACCCACAAACAAAGAGAAAACACAGCGGAAGATTTCCCCTCTACAAAAGCCCACCAGTGCAGCAAAATCAGGATCCATAATCAAGCTGAGAGCCTTAATCCAATCCAGTCCTATAGGTTTATATAGTCAGCACCAGGACCCTATTGTGGTTGACCACTCCTCAGCAGGGTAGCAAAAAAAGAAAAGTAACCATAGTTGTCCAGATCAGTAGGAAACACTAATCTGGCAGCCCTCGACTTCCGTTCACTTCCACAAGAGAGTATCTGTTTTGAAAGGTACAGTACTAATGACCTGCACCATGAGAAGGCGGGTCAGGTATTAGGTGCAAGGCCTGGCCGATTCTATGCATCATAACAGAGGACTGGTGCATAGGTCTCCTTCCAGTGACAACCTAGTTACCATTTACAGACCTCTTTATTCTCCTTTCAGAATAAAAGAATGATTGGAGAGACAAAACTTTGAGGTCTAAAAAATATTTCCTCTACCCGGTGCTCCTTCTTCATAAGTCTTTCTCCATATCATTATGGATAAATATCCATATTATAATGATTATCATTTATGATGTTTAGTTTATATTTCGTTTTTCGTTATTTTATTAATGTTTATTCCAATTCGTTAATTATTATATTATTAAATATCTTTTTTTTAATCTATCATTTATGAAATGATATATATATATATTTTTTCATTATACTTTTCTCGTGATTTTTATTTGATGTCATGATTTTCTTCAAAAGGAGAAAAAACTAAGAACTACAATTTACGTGTGTGTTTTTTATTTGGACAAAGGTTAAACCAATTTAATCTCTTTCCAAAGATATACTAGGAATGAGAACTACTTTATAATTTAGGGATCGTCGCTGATTAGATAATCGTTTCCTGCCCTTTCGTCATTTCGTTAACTAAATATAATTTTTATTTCTGATAAATTCTTATCTTCGTTTTGAGTGTCACTTGATTTCGAAAATATCTGCAACGATGTTAACTCTCTGATAATATTCAAAATTCAATAACCAGATCCCATACTCCAGTTTTTGTTTCAACTTCATTTATTTAACAGCTTTTGTTATATCAAATTAATAGCAGTATAAAGTACTTAAACGTATATATACGTTCAAGTAGATAGCTAAAGAAGCATGTACTAAAACCACACGTTTTGCCACCAATCAGTATTTGCTTCTCCAGACTGTTTGCACTCTCCAAGTGACGTCATTAAAAAAGGTTGTATACACTGCACCAGGTGATAACGTTGGGCGGTAGAAGGACGAGCACACGTGGTAAGAGGAGATTAGTGTCGCAAAAGACACACCACTGCCTCTGTTACTGGTAGAACAAGAACTCCACGCGCTTATCAAAATGGATGGAGCATTTCTTAAAATTGTCTCTCTCGTGTTAATGTTGTTAACGACTTTTTATAATTGTGAAAATCTTGCAAACTCAGGCAATGCAACACATATTGAAAAGGACACTGACAAAGAGGACAACCTAGTAAAGACTGGATATCACCAAACAAGTAATAAAAAGGGAAGAACTGAAGGTAAGAATTAGACGTTATTTTGAGAAAGAAAATTAACTGAATATCTGGGTTAAGTGAAGTTGGTGTTAGATGTAATAAACACTTACTTTTATAAAAAATGATTTCGTTCACGTTATTTAGAACTTATGCGTTTTTAAGAATGTTTAAAAGCTATGATATTTCTACTTAAGTTAATGTCAAAAACGTTTTCTAACATTTTAATGTTAAAATGTTTAATGTTAATTTTTAATGCTTCCAAAAGCAAAACAAAAGAGAGCTATTGTTATCACTTTGCAGTCTGTATGTTTGTCCATTTGTTTGACATTCAACTTTTTATTTTTTAGTGATAAATAAATATTCTTTTGAGTTTGGATGGATATTGACGAACTATTATGATTCGTACTTCCGAATTTCCCAATAGTCTTAATAGCGCCCACTGGCTGTGGAACAAGCTGGAAAATATCTGAAATCCAAACGGCTTTCGCAAACGATCTATTTATGCTAGAAATCTGAAAATTGGGTGGCCGTGTATGAGGGTCAAGACGCTTACACTGACAGCAATATTTTGGCCCTTAACCCCAAAGAAGGGGGATTTTTTGTTTAAAGAGATAAATGAAAATATTTTTGGGTTTTTTGAAGGTGCTAATAAAATATTTTTATTTGCATTTTTACCATTCGTTCGAATTTCAACTGTTAGAGGGTGAACTGAAACATAAAACATTTCGCTCTTCAAAAACGGACATCCAATAATCACCGGATGATATATACATTATTTTTCCTGTTTGTATTACTTTTAGAGTACGTGTTTATGATTAAAGATTAATATCGGAGACGAAATTGTAAACCAATCCTACTATTACTGCAGACCAATTCTAATAAGGTCTTTTTCACATTGTCTGCCCACCGCAACTAAGGTCATCCCCCCACCCTCTTTTCTGAGGTCTTTAATCACATTGTTCATAACCCAGTTCTCCTATCCATAGTTTTATCTATAGAATAGCATCTGTCTGTACAATATGTCTCTCAAAAGAGCTTACAGACTCCATCGCCTAATTTCATCATTACTTGCAGGATAAAGCCCCCTAATACTCAAGATACTGCGTAAGCAAATAGAATCAAAGGCATTAAGTGTCCTGCTATCTTTTGTACAAAGGGTCCACGTTTCACTACATTAACTAACTATTGACAGAACTAAACTGTTATATAGCCTAATTTTAATCTTTAGATGTAGACACCAATTTTTTCACATTCTCCGTCGATTCTTAAAAATCCCAGGAGCAATTTCTATTCTGCTGTTTATCTCATGCCACCACTGGTATCTGTTACAAAGCTCACAAGATAATTAAACTGAAACATTTCTTGCAGGGTGCAATTATTCAAAAAACTGAACCACAACCATCACTTAGGATTTTGCTCTGTTTATCAGCAACCTATTTTACTATGAGTCTCATTGTCATCATCATCATCATTTTCCTAAAGGGTCAAATCAGTAATAAAATCTAAATAACAAATTTTCAAATTTTTTCACCATTTAAGGCCAAAATCACCCCTTACAGTGAATTCCTCAGAATAACTTTAATCAACACGCAACTACTACTAACAGACGGTATTGAAAAGAGCTTAATCAACGTGTAAAGAATCACTTAACAGCTGATATGTATTTTTGGCTCGATAGCTTCACTGACAAAGAAGAGGAAGCGGCTATATAGCCTCGCGTTATACCATAGAGCTGTACCAGATAGTTAATGTTTTATATGGGTAGAAACAGACAGCTACAGAGGGAGTGAGAGACAAACATAATACGATTATTGAAGGTGAGGATTCTGTCATGATTAGATGGGCTGATCATTTCAATCATGTTCTAAATAATGTGGTCAATTCTACTCTCATTGTTTGTAATGAAGATAGATGTATTACTGTCTTAATGTTTGGCCCTATATCACATTCTAAAGTCATTTTGGCTCTCTCTGAATTAAAACTGGGTAAATCCCGAGGGATAGATGAAATTATTATTGAAATGCTTACAGCTATGAATGTTTCTGTTGTCGCAAGGCTGCTTGAAAATTTAATATCTTTTATGATAAAGGTGTTGTTCCCAAGGATTTTAAGGTGCTATTTTTATCCCAATTTTTAAAAAAGGTGATTGGCGTTCTTGTGATACCACTAAGTCTACTTTCTGTTCCATGTAAAGTGCTTTTCATTATTATGCTTAATGGAATTGAGAATTCAGTTGACGGACAACTGCGTGATGAGCAATGTGGGTTCAGAAGTGGTAAGGGATGTAGAGAAGATATTTTTTTTACTTAGGCATATTCTTGAGAAATGTTTAGAGTTAGAGAAACCATTGGTTACTAGATTCGTAGATTTCACACTTTTGACTCTATTGATCATCAAATTTGTGCTTGATCGTGAGATCATATGGCATACCAGACAACATAATGAAAGCTCTCTATAACAACACTTAGACATGTGAAAGTTGATAAAGCTTATAACAATTGGTTTAGGATTGCTGTTGGAGTTCCGCAAGGGTTTTTTCTCTGTAGTTTTGTTATTATATTAATACCTTCTCTCAGAAATAAATTCCATAGCCTTATCACTCAAATTGCTTTGTCTCTTCTCCTTTTTATCCAAAAGAATACTATTACTTTCAAGAAAAGTATGTTTCTCAACTACAGTAGTAAATAAACCACTACTACGGTAGGTTAACATATCATAATGACTTATAACCTATCACAGTAAGCTTCAGCTATAACTGGGTCTTTCAGAGCTTAAGTTTTAAAGTTAACGTTTTTTATCTTACCACAACACTTCTTAAGTTTAAGTTGCAAAAGACTATTAAGTAGGTAATGGTCAGATGCAGTTTCAGCTCTCCTATATGACCTAACATTACAAACAGAATTAGCCATTTGCTATTAATATATAACCAATCATATTTTTATGCAACCCATCTGTAAAAATCACGTATACTTTTGTAAATGACACATTTGAAATGGGTTATTCTCAAACAATTTACTTTTCAGTAGGAAACATTCCCAATTTCAATTGCTTGATTTATCACTCCTCCCCAAAGATCAGAGTCAATGCGAAGTTTAAAACTGAAGTCACCTAGACCTAGGATAACATATCCTTCTTTGATAGAATTTAAAATATTCTGAAATTATCCGTGAAACCTATGTTTCTAATTATCATTGGAGTCCAATGGGACATCCAATGATAACATTCAAGTCCAAGTTTTAAATTTAAATGTAAGAAACTTTTCATTTGTGCATTAATATTCCAGAACAGCATCACTAACGTATCTGCTGTAGTGGTGAAGCGTAGTGGAAGCAATTGAGACAATGAGACTGCGCAGTTGACGAAAGGATGATTCTCGTAGATCATTGATTAATGAGCTACCTGCCACTTTCAATCAAACAATGATCTATGATGCAATTATTGGTCCATGATATTATTGGCTGATTAGCAAGTAACTGATAATTCGGTAAATCAATCACTTGTAAGAATTATAAATGGCTGAATTGCGCAGTCTCAAAGTCTCAACTGCTTCCACTCACGCTTCGCGTCTGGTCTGTTGAAAAGTAAGTCAAAGTTTTGAACATGCTTCCGTCCTTCCTCCGTGAAAACAAAGAAATTTCAGATTATTTTGGAGTATCGCACCTTTAACTATTCTCCTTGTCTCTTGCAATCCCAGAAAATCTAGGGTGTAACTGTGAAACTCTTATAGTGGAAATCAAGAGAATATTCTCTTTGCAGAGTCCTCAATTCCAAGTATTCATGGAGATAAAACTGTTAATGGCATCTTTAAAGAAACTGTGTTTTTTTAGAGAAGTTCTGAAATATCAGACATTCTCCAACTCATTTTGGCAATGGCAATGGGCAAAGAACTGTTTCCTGCACTACTAGAGGCTTAAGACTTACGCTGATAGGATTTCTTCCACTGTAAGTTTGGCGATACACAAAGGAACTAGGGTTCAGGTACCTGCGATGGCCTCTGATCAGGATTAGCCACCAGCTGATATAAGGTATCCTGTGAATCTATTCACTTAAAGGTGTCAACCGACAAACAAACAGAAAACACAGCAAAAGGTTTTTCCTCAATAAAAACCACCAATGCAGCAAGTTGAGGAAGCATAATCAAACTCAGAATCATAATTGTTGTCCCAAATATATCTAATTGTCGTCAGATAACGTCAATAACAATTTAACATCATAATGGCCAACAACTTTCAGAAGGTTTGGCAGGATTTTGGGTATTTGACAAAAACAGCAAAAATAAGGAATGCTTTTTTGTTCAAAGCCAAAAACCTTACGACTTCGAACTTCATAGCTTGGGTGTTTCAAAGTTGTGTGTCCCAATACAAGAATGTGTGCATGTTGCAATGGCCTAATGTATTGCATACAATCACCAACCCATGTTTCGCAAGAAAGAGATGATTTGTTATTGGGATCAAGAGTAGTGCAAAACATGCTGGATTGTGTTCAAGAGCAAAGGAACCACTGCGTTTACTTTGACAACTTCTTCACAAATCATGATTTTCTGATTCACCTTAGAAACCGGGTTATCGCGCAACTGGAACAGTCAGAGAGAACCGTGTTGGTGATTGAGGAACAGCAAGGAACTGAAAAAGAAAGCTCGTGGGGATTTTGACTATCATTTTGACCGGAATGGTGAAATTTTGTTCGTTAGATGGAACGACAACAAGTGTGTCACTATTGGCACAAATTTTGACAAAGTTGAACCTCTGGGAATAGCTACTCGATTCAGCAGACAGGCAAAACACAATTCACAAGTACCACAACCTGCTGTTCTCAAGTCATAAAATGCGAACATGGGAGGAGTTGACAAACATGACTGGTTGGTAGGAAAATATGCAACAGGTATCAGAGGGAAGAAATGGTACTGGGTCTTATTTACACGAATGATAGAAATGTCTCTTGTAAATGCTTGGCTTCTCTATCGGTTAGTTCATGGGCCAAATGCACTTGACCTATTGAGTTTCAGACGTGCCGTTGCAGTTACATACCTAAAGTTGGACACTGGAAGAACACAACCTAAACGTCCAATGGCTTCCCCGTCCACCATGAGAGTGATACCAGATGTTAGGTTTGATAGGATAGGCCTCGACGAGATGCACAAAGAAGATGCGCACAAGTTGGGAGCAGAGGAAAGCCAAGGTCATATTGTGTAAAATGTAATGTTACGCTGTGTATGGGTTGTTTTGTACCATTTCACAAAAAGTAATTTGTTTGGACTCAAGTACATTATAATACATTCTATTGATACTGTTAGATCCCAACGTCCTATTTTGAGGACAGTCATTGTTTGCATACCTACATACATTTTCAGGCATGTGTTCTATTTATTGTCATACTTATGGTATAGACTTTAGAAAATAAAATAAAATTTTAAAATCTAAAAAAAAATTAATCTGTGATTCAATGGGTTAATATCAAACTGAAAGAGAATAATTGTTCAAAACAGTTACAAAACTCCAAAAATTCAGATTTTGCAAAATTTATGTTCCACTAATTCAAATATCACAAGTATCATTTATGATAAATGTATAATAGAGTGAAGCGAAAGAAAAAAATTGTAGCTCTGCTTGACTGCAGCGCGGAAACGTTGTATATCAGCAGGTTGACTAAGCTTTCAGTTTCCTTTAAATCAAAGTGTATATTAGGAAAACTCTTGAATTTTTCGTCGTTACCACTGGTTAATACATTGTTAGGAAATTTCGCATTTTTGGCTTCCCCCTGCAGCCTTTCGCTCTTTTTTTTATATACTACGTATAGAACAGAGGAAATCTTAGAAATGACTCTTCTGCAGGCGTTGTCATGCAAAGACATGCCCAGGGGCATAGCGAAGGACTATGGTTGGGGGAGTGAAAAAACAGAAATTTTACAACTCGAAATTCAAATTTTGCCAACTGAGAACTGAGCACACTTACTTGGATTTTCGCTCCGTGGGGTCGGTTAGGGTTTGAGGCAATTTTCTCAACTCTACATCATTTTGCCGTTTTGCTGAACTACCATCTCGTCTGAATTGTACCAAGTCAGTGTGCATTTTCCCTTGTTTTGCCCAACTCTCCTTAATTTCACGAAACTAATCCCAATCTTTGAATCACTCCTAAATTTGCCAAATCACATCGACTTCTCAAACTCCCCAAGATTTTGCAAAATTTTCTCGATTTTAGTCAACTATCCTGAATTTCACCAACCCAATCCCAATTATCACGCCTCGCCCGTATTTTCCAAGTGGATTCGAATTTTGCCAACTGCCCTACATTTTGTTAAGTTTCCTCAATAATCTGTCCAACACTCCTTAATTTCACAAAACAAATTTCAATTTTCACAACCCACCTAAATTTTACCCATTGGATTAGAATTTTGCCAACTCGTCGTAATTTTACAGAAAAAATCCCATTTTTACGTCTTCCCCTGAATTTGCCAAGTCACTTCGAATTTTATCAACTCTCCTTCCTTAATTGCACAAGAAAGGCACAATTTTCACAACTCCCTGTATTTTACAAGTGACTTCGAATTTTGCCAAGAGTTCTCGATTTTGTCAATTCTCCTTAATTTCACAAAAACAATCCCAATTTTCACAAATCGCAAATTCGAATTTTGCCAACTGCCCTATATTTTGCCAAGTTTCCTCGATTTTGCCATCTTGCCAAACTTTTACAGAAAAAAATCCCAATTTTACATCACACCTGATTTTTTCAGTCACTTTGAATTTTGCCAACTTCCCCAAGATCTGCCAACTCTCCTAGATATTGCTAAGTTGCCGCGATTTTGCCAACACGCCATAATTTTACAGAAAAAAGATTGCAATTTTTACATCTCACCTGAATTTTGTCAACTCTCCTCGATTTTGCGAAGTCACTCCGAATTTTGCCAACTGCCCCTAGATTTTGCCAACTCCCCAAGTTTTTCCAACTCCCCTAGATTTTGACAACTTTCCATAATTTTACAGAAAAAAATCCAAATTTTAAAATCTCACCTGAATTTTGCCAACTCCCCACGATTTTGCTAAGTCACTCCGAATTTTGCCAACTGTCCCTAGATTTTGCCAAGTCACTATGAATTTTGTCAACTTCCAAAGATTTTGTCAAGTCACTCCGAGTTTTGCCAACTCCCAAAGATTTTACCAAGTCACACCGAATTTTTCCAACTCCCTAAGATTTTGCCAACTCACCCGTATTTTACTGAGTGTCTTCGAATTTTGCCAACTGCTCTAAATCTTGCCGTCTCTCCATTTTCCAAACTGCCTTAGATCCACAATTGGGCCAAGTTGCCCCAATTATGACAACTCCTCTTAATTTTCCAAAAAAAAAAATACAAATTTTCACAACTCACCTAGATTTTACGAAGTCGCTTCGAATTTTGCCAACTCCGAGTTACTTTGTGGGGAGGGAGCCTCCCCCACATAATCTCCATGGTTACGTCCCTGGACATGTCCTAATGCCATAATAGTCGACGTCACATTTGCTGACCATTGTCTCAGTTAGAGATAATAATACATCATGCCTACTGGTAAAGGGGCTAATTCCTTAACCTCTTCTATCAAATGTCTACTTTCGGACAATTTTCTGGAAAATTAGTTTTAATCGGATTTGATTTCCACGATTTAACATTGGTAGCTCCTCAGCATCTTATCAACCTATACTGTCGCCAGATTACACAATATGAAGAGAATTGGGACAGAAGAATTCACGCAATCACACACCACCTGTTGGTCGTTTTGAGAGCGACAGCTTCTCCCTTGTGTTTTAAAGACATTATGCGAATGATAACAATTCTAAGCTGTGTTCAGACATTCTCTTTGTCATGCTGAGCACATCTATTTTAAATCTAGTTCAGTCTTCTTCACATAATGCATAAGTAGACTAAAGCGCCAGCGAGAGATGTGAAGGTGTCCAGGACCCAATCTAGCGGATGAATAAGGTGGTCATCAAGTAATAGAGCCAAAAAATTCATCTTATTTAAATATCATGTATTCTTCAATACTTTTTTTTTTACTGTTAACGCAGGGGGAAATATTCTTTTCGTTGGAATTCCAGCCTCTTGCCATCCACCCTTTATATTTTTTGGCTGGATTGTGTTTCTTGCCCCCCCCCCCACTTCCCTCTGTTTTTTTACTACATCCGCGCTTGAATATGTCCAATATTTGAGGCACCCAGAGAGCTGAGTAGACATTTTCCTGTATATGACAATGTCATGAAGAATTTAATATGAATTAAGCAATAGTATACAGTCACACATTTATGACCCAACTGCTGCTGAAACAACAGAAATAATTGCAGTACAGGTAGAAGAGATGTGGCGTACAACTTCGCCTACCATCATGTCGTATGATCTTATAAAATTGCTTTTAACTATAAGGGATAAATTAGAGACGAGTTCGAGTTAAATATTTCGAGTCCGCGAGCCCGAGTTAAATATTTCGAGTCCGCGAGCCCGAGCTCGATGTTATTGAGCCCGATTTGGGGGAAAAATTTCTATGACGCTTTATAAAGCAGGGATACAGAAATGCAAGTTTCTAAACATTTATATTATTCTTATATTATTAATTGTAATAATTTTATGAAAAAATTAACTGTTAATGCAATTTGGGAAGAAAAATATTAGAAATACGTATAGAAACTGAAAGTTGTGGACAAAAAACATGATAAATGAGTGTTAAAGTTGTGGACAAAAAACATGATAAATGACTGTTAAAGTTGTGGACAAAAAACATGATAAATAAGTGTTAAAGTTGTGGACAAATCATGACAAAGCCATGGATTAAAATCTCAGAAACGCACCTCATTTATTAAAGACAGAGAATACGTAACAAAAAAAAGGACCGCTATATGATATTTATTTTTAATTACTAAAGACTGGTTAAAATGTTAAAATTGTAATAGATATAATTATAATTTTACTTTCTTTTTAACAATTACAATAAATATTTGAAATTAAATTATTCTGAGTCCGAAGTCACCTGCACTATTTTAGGCCCGAAATTATCTGTAGTCCAAATAGAGTTTATTGTAACAATGGTAATGTTAAAAAAAGACAAAAAAATCATATTTGACGTTAATGTAAATGCATTCATCCCTATTCATTTTTCCGAATACATTATTCTGAGGCATCTGACGTGCTACGTCATACCATATATTTCTCAAATTATTTCTGCTCTTTTGTCAAAAGTAGGATAGTAAGACATTCCTTCTAATCTTGTCTAACCCTTGAGTCTAACCCTCAGACAAAACTTGACTAGTACTCATGTCTGTCGGTGGCCCAAACACCGGACATGTATTTCTTTTCGTTTTCGATCGATTTGTGCACCGCGACGAAATACGAGACTCAATGTCTTTTTCCGCTCTTCAATTTTTTTTCGTTTTAATTTTTTTCTGCTTGGGATAAATTAACTGCTTCTGGATATTTAAGGAAAATATTACTTTTTATTTCAATTTTCACGTTCATGTTTTGTGTGTGTATTTTCTTTAAGTATTAAGAATAAATCGATTATTATATCACAAAGGGAATGACTTAATTCAGCTTAAATAATTTTTATAATTTGAATAATAACTTTAAAACACAGATTGCAGTCTCCCATTGTAAAAATGACTAAAGTGGCAGGTGTATGATATCGCCCACAGGTTTAGTCACGTTTGCAATTCCTCTGTTACGCTCCCTTCCTTTCTTCTGTGCCGCCTAACAACGTTATCTACAGATAATAGAGGCGGATTTTACGATGAGCGACTAAACAGCCGTTTAGGCTCTTTCTGTGAATTTGTAACTCATTTGTTTCTTAAAAATCCATAGGAGCCCTATACGTTGTCCAGCTAGGAGTCCCTGGACCTCTAAATCCGGTAATGATTTCCTGCTAGCGGAATTTTTAATGAGACTATAAAATTATACTGTTGACTTTTCGGCAGTTTTCAAAGATTATAGGTCAAATGACGTGCCAATCAACTACTGATCTACTTATCTCTTAGTTTCCAGAGTCACCGTTTACACTTAAGCTAAGCAACTGACTGTCAGTAATAATATTAATACAATTTTTCAGAATAAAAAGTGCGGGAAAGCAGTCCCCCCTCCTAAAAACAAACTAATTCTTACTCTGTGTGAAACATTTTTGTGGAACTCTCTACGAAATCAAAACTTTTTCCCATTTCATTCGCGAAAAAAAAGAGGAATTATATCATTGGAAACTTTTTTTTTTATATTTTCATATTCTAAATAATTGGGACAAAATGTATTTGAACAGAGACGGCTGTTCCATTAGGCCACGTGGGGACCTAATGGACTTTCGTAACATATAACGTATCTGCCTTGTTTTTCGTCTTTAGTTTTTTTACAACTATTTTTTTTTCCAGCTTTGGAAATAGGAGGAAGCCGTTCTATCGTGGCCCACCCCATATTCGCCACTCATTATTATTATTTGCATTATTATGTAGACAACTACAACATTTACTTTGCGAATAAGTGCTGCATCGTCTGCTCTTAGTTTCAGGCACCAAGCGTGAGTGGGAGCAATTGAGACCTTGAGACTGCGCAGTTGAGACATCTTTGATTCTTACAAGTAATTGATTTACCGAATAATCGGTAATTTGTCAATCAGCCAATAGTGTCAGGGATCAACAATTACATCAATGATCATTGTTTAATTAAAAAGTGACTGAAAATTCAATCAGCCAATGATATACGAGAATCATCGTTTCGTCAACTGCGCAGTCTCCTTGCCTCAGTTGCTTCCACTACGCTTCGCCGCTGGTTTATACAATACGAATTTTTCCATTACGGCCATTATTATTGCAATAAATATCGAATGATTAAGTGTGCAGTTTCAAAGTCTTCCCTCGAGTCCCTTGTTACCAATCATGCTATGTCATTGTTTCATTGTACCATTGTCTCGATCAGTGGCGAAACGTGACATTTTGAGTAGGGGAAGTAATTAACAAAAGCACTACTGCAACCAAATCTAAACACAGTTCCGCTACTCTTTGCTTCCGAATCATTGAACTGGAACGCCGTTCCACTACGCGATGTTTCCGAATCACTGAAATGGAACACTGTTCCGCTACTAGATAATTTCGAATCATTGAACCGGAATAGTGTTCCGGTACTTGATGTTTCTGAATCGTTGAGTGGGTTGTTTTATCTCTGAGTGACACTTTTTTTGCATATAATGGGCTAAATGGTCAAGTCACAAGGATCCCGAAGGCTCAGAGAAGGGTGGGGGAGGGGACCCACTGCAAGAGCTGATGGGAGACAGATGGTAGCCTCCCGTTAAGGCCATCTAGCGTGTTCTTTAACATGTATAGGGTATGGCTTTCCAACACACTAACCACGACATAACGTCACATCCGACGGACGGCGCCATTTCCAAGGCCATCGATGTCCCCTATTGACTATGGGCAGGGCGGGGATACTGCTTGAGGGGGGTATTTATTTATTTTTTTTAGACAGGGCCGAATTTACACCTCATCGTCTCTAGGCATAGGAAGTGGTAGTTCGCCGTTATCAACAATACTTCTTTCTTTCACAATCACGAAGAATAGAAATAATGAAAATATATAAATGAAAGTAGAAGTCGTAATAATAACAGAGTTTTGTTAATAAATAGTGAAATTATTGTAATAAATTAATAATATGAATAACATATAACTTGTATTCAATATGGAGTAATATTACACAATCACATTATCAATTTAAATTTCAAAAAATATTTCCTCGCTTTAACATTCTGAGAATTATTAAATTACACTTAATTATTAAAAAACATCAAGACACTTTCATATTGTGCGAAAATGCATTCGAATCTCCCTAACTTTTAATTAAGCTTTTGTAGCAAAATGTTACAAGAAAATGAAATCTGAAAGTATATCTAAAAGAAAATCTACCCGTAAGAATTTACCTTAAAATTATAACAAATTATTTACTGAAATAAATGTAAAAGTTTTGTAAAGATTTTCACTTTGCATCAGCTTTGATACAGTGTTTAGGACGAATGCAAAAGCAGTATTGACTATCAAATATTTCAACTTCAACAACTCTTTTAAATTATGTTTTCTGAACTCTAAATTTTGATAAATTTGATTGAGTTTTGCAATTTATGTTCTGCAAGATTTTTCTGTAGAAATAGCTTATTTTCAAAGTTAGGGAGCTTTGAATATGGTTTTGTTTTCACGTATCAAGAAGTATCCAAATACGTTTGGAAACAGAGTGTATATATACACAATCCGAATTCTTTTAAGGTTTTTCGATTTTTAGGAGAGAAGGAGTACTTTGAAAAACTAGTTCTTGCTGTCCATGGATACTTGCAGGTAGTTAAAATTGGAAAGACACAATTTTATTGTTACTTAAATAAACAAATTGTAGCTTTTAAAAAATGGTATCCGCTGTCATGTTGGCGCCCCTACGTCTAACGTGCCTAATGGGAACTCTGAGCTTGGCTGCAGTTAGCTACTTTAGTAGCCTTGACAAAAGTTAGTTTGAAGATTAATATATTATGCATTCTTGCTTACAATTGAAGTCCCTTCGCCGAGTGGTTAACGTGCTTGACTACTGATCAACGAGACCTAGGTTCGAGCCTCTGGAAAGCATGGATGTTTGTATTGTCTTTCTGCTGAGAACCCGCCATCCTCACAGACCTTCTGTGGCGTATTAAACTAACAGGATTTATCATTGCATTGGCTAATGATGGCGTATGTCCCCGACTAAGCCTTTTTCTTCATTATTTTTTTTTATCAAATTTGCGTCATATTAGTTGAATAGCTCTTGAAAATTCTAAACAAACATTAGTAAAATCATATAATTTTATTCTAAAACACGATTTCGGAACATGCCAGAATTTTTCATACGAAATTTTTTAAAAATTTTCTCTATTTCAATATTTTCATTCTTTATTTCTCAATTTGTATTTAGAATTTGCATCATAATTTAAATTAATTTCGAGTTCGACAATAGACAATAGGATGATAGGGATGCGTTACTGAAAAACTTCGGTATAAGTAATATAAGTAAAACATATATATGAAATGGTGAATCTAGATCCCCCACTTCATATATACCGTATGTTTTAAACAAATTGTAAATTACATTCCTATCGCGACCTGCAATATGTTCACTCAACATATAAATTCATGAATACGGAAAAAAGCTAAACGACGCACAATTCAGCTTTATACATTTATTAAGGGCTCTACAAACGTCAGTTTTGCTTTGAACTCTAGAACGGAAAGTTTCAGGACTGAACAATTCGGCATGAAAGTTAGCTTGTATCTTCCATGTGAATGGATCTAGGTATGGCGAGCCTTGATGAATTGTTGTGTTTCTCTGCCCATCAGTGAGAGTAAAATTATATATTTTACTAATGATTTGTATTACAATTGATAATATTAGGTGTTCCAGCATGAAATATAAATTCAGCCCTGTATAAAAAAAATAAATACACCCCCCTCCCCCTCTCAAGCAGTTGTTTACCGGAGGTCAGACAGGAGGATGGCAGGACCACAGCAGAAAAATAACACAAACATCCATGCCTTACCAGAGACTCGATCCTTGGTTCCTTTGATCATAGCCAAGCATGCTAACTACTCGGCTACGTGGTAAGAAATATATTCTGCGGCTTTTGAAAAATTCCGAAATTTACAAAAACAGAACTATATTTTTGAAAGCGAACTATGAAAAGCAAATGGGCGAAAATTGTAAAACTTTAAATGCATATAATTTTATGAATATTGCTGGTTTTTTCATTCTTACAAAAAATCCATCTGCCTTTTTTCTATTGCCATAGTTTGAGCTATTGACGAAAATAAGAAATCGAAAAATTAAAATTGAGGCAAGACTAATTATACGTTACTTATAAAACACTAAATGTACCTTATGAATCAATATGCAATTCTTAACTTATGATAAATTAAAGTTTTATACATTAAAATCTCTGGGATATTCCGGGTGCCAGGTAAGCAGTTAATCAATGAAATGTTTATTACGACACAAGAGAATAAACTTCATTCTAAAATAACTTCCGTAAAATTTAGAAATGGGAGATTAATTTCGCAACTTGCACTTTGACCTTCATTACTTCAAATCTTATTCCCGGAATGTATGGATTCTAGTCCGTTTTTTACAGTACTGTGCGAATTAGTTGGGACAAGCGTAGGAACGCTGTCACTTCCGCTGCAGAGTCTAAACTACTGCAAATCTAAATTTGTTCTTAACCTTCTGCTGCAAGTCTAACTTGCTCGTGTCCCTGCAATGGTCACGCGCAAGTTTAAACTTGTAGCAGAGCGATATCTGCAAGTCTAGAATTGTCTGTCGTGTTACTCTGCTATTATTTACACTTCCACTTTAGTCGGAATTGATATTTCATAGGCTGAGGACGTGATTATGTAAGTAGTTCACAATTTTCATTGGAAACTTTTTTTATTAAATCCACACTTCTCAACGAGCTAAAATAATCGCTTTAGGTGAAAACACTTCACTTACTGCTAGACAGATAGCAAAAGCAGTTGGTGTCGGGAAATCCAACGTTTCACGTATCATGAAGCTGCATAAGGAGACAGGGTCTGTGGACACGTCCCGTAAAGGACATTTGTTGAAGAAAAAGAAAAACCACCCCTAGAGATGATAGTCTAATTCGAAAAATTAGTATCATAGACCCGAAGAAGACCAGTGGAGACATCAAAAGGGAGATTGTGTCTCATGGGGTTAATATAGATGCTTCCATCGTACGTCGTCGCCTTCTGGAGTGTGGCCACCGGACTCGACGCCCCTCCAAAAAGCAGCTTTTGACACCCACTATGAAGAAAAAAAGGCTATCCTGGGCAAGGAAACATCGAGAATGGACTGTGGATAATTGGGAAAAGTGATATTTTCCGACGAAACCCATTTTGAGGTGCATGGCTACAGGTCAAATTTCGTCTGCCGCCCGCCTGGAGAACCTCTTCGATCCGGCCACATCCAACAATCCCCCAAACACCCACCCGAGGTCATGTTTTGGGGATTTTTTACAGCTTCCGGGACACAGACGCTTCACCCCATTGAAGGAATGATGGACAGCAAAAAGTACATAGGCATTCTGGAGGCAAAAAATGGTCCCAACACTGCAGAAGCTGTTTCCTAATGGCGATGGAGTATTTCAACAGGATCTGGCTCCATGCCACAATTCTAAGATCGCTAAGAGCTTCTTTACCCAGCAACAATTGAAGATATTGGAGTGGCCAGGAAATTCACCCGATCTATACTCCATTGAAAATTTGTAGGCCATTATTAAAGCGCGCATATGTAAGATGGATTGCACGACGAAAACCAAAATGATAGAAAGTGTGGTACCACGACCCTGAAGGGAAGGAGATGTGTGGAATCAATGGGCATCAATGGTTGAGTGGGTGAAAGATTAATTAAAGCTAAGGGGGGTCACATTCACTATTAACTATGTACACTATTAAACAAGTAAATATTTTAGTTGTATCTTTGTTACTGCAATTTCCTATTGTCCCAACTAATTTCCACAGTACTGTACTTTGTAATGCCATCTACACAAAATACTTCAGCGATATCGAATACTTTCAAAGAGAATGAAGTTTACAGGTTTACGACTTGAATACCCACTAATAAGAGTAATTTCAACTGATAGATGAATCGGATAGTGCAAATCGCAAAACATTATTTTTATATGTAACCATAAAAAAATTTTATTTCTGAAAACAAAATGAAGCTAAGTGCCTGCATTCGAACAGATGAAAAAGGGGTAATAATTTTTTTTTTGTAAAACTAGCTATAGAAAGCCGTCCCGTGACCGAGTGGTTGGCACGCTTGGGTACTGATCTAAGGGACCTGGGTTCGAGCCCCGGGTAAGGAATGGATGTTCGTATTGTTTTTCTGTTGAGGTTCTGCCATCCTCACAGACCTTTTACTATGGCATAAAAACTGATAGTCTCCTGTGAGACCTCTGTTTTTTTTTAATTATTTAGCTATAGAAAATCCCATATAAGACATTGAGTGTGTTCCTCGTTGTCAGCATTTTCAGCTTCAAAAAGTGAACTCGTCGTTTGCCATTAGCGCCAGCGATATTACAGTTTAATTAACAAACTTTTGAAAAATTTTGGGGACCCCACAACTTTTCAGAAAATTGTCTAATTGGTCCCAAATTTTCCCTACAGGGTTTCCTTGAGTAATGCTGTATTACGTTCGAAAATAAAGTCTCTATTTTTAATAGAACCGGAGATAACATGTCAGAGCGTTTTTTTTTTAACCATTCTGCTGTCTACAGCTCCATAATAGAAAACCCGAGTTCGATTCTGAGACTGCCGAATGACATGCATTTCCATTCTCTCCACACGTTGGCGGGCTACCTTCTAATTAGATACCTAAATTAAAACTTTTTAAATGAATAAATAACCGTTAACTATCGGAACCGTTTTTAATGAATAACTATCGGAACATTTTTAAATGAATAAATAATCGTTAACTATCGGAACCGTTAACATCGGAACGCGGTAAGACACAGCTAACGTTTACTTTACATACGCTCAACGGTAGAGCAATACTATCAATACATAAGAAATTCATATAATTTGGAATGAGAAAGCTGAGTATAGGACAATAAATGAGAATTGCACTTCGTTTACACAAAAAACAATTGAAATAATTACACTTACTTTCCAACATTCCTCCTATGTTGAAAACATTACTGATGACAGTTACAGCGACCCTAGCGGCCTCTAGTGGTGAGGAGAATGTGAACTAGTATGCATGGTGCAAAGTAGAGGTTCTCTTATGTTCCCAGATGTTATGGCAACCACGGCAATCCCCGGTTCCGCCATACAGCACTACCAAGTTAATGGAAAGCCGTGACTATCTATAGTCGGGGGCAAGAATACACCATATAGATTCATCTCATCCCCGACCTCCTATGGCGAGCAGTTCTATAGAAGGAAAGCCCGACCATGGGAGAAACCTAAGATTTACTCTGTTCCCCGGTTAGCCATGAACAAGGATATGTAAATCCAAGTTCGCTTGGCACCAAGGATGGAGACTCTTAGTGGGGCCCAGACTTTGAAAGGGATTCGTGCTTACTAGGGAACCAGTCCTTTCAGCCGTGCACCTGAACTGCTCCACAAAACGCCTGATGTTGAGGTCTTGGCACCGTCCAACCGGGCCACTAAACCGGTCAGCGATGCCTTCGACCTCGGTTGGTCTTGGCTCTGTCCAACTGGGGCCCATACCGGTCAGCAGAGTCTTCGACCGGTTGCTGAGCCCGAAGCCCCTCCCCCACCACCACCACGTCAAGGTGGTCCCTTGTCGGGGGAGGGGGGGAGTAGAGGTTCTGTATAGTTAGCTTGGTCAACAATGATAGAGTATAGGCCTGCTCAATTCGTGTTTTCTCAAGGTACTCTTATGAAAAAAAATCCCGCCAGGGGCCGCGCAAACACTAACAAATCACGTTGTCTGCATAGGTTTTCAATGAGTGCTTTCTGTGTTCGAATTTAAAATTACGATCTTTTCAAAACTTACCATTTTTTAATGCACAATTTTTCAAATTTTCTCTATTGTTGAAGATGGTGATATGTGTTTTTTCGGATGTGTCGGTCCAGAAAAAGCACGTATGATATAAAAACAATTTGGTGTATATGTGTAGCATATTTTCCTTCCCAGGGAAAATATGCTACACATATACGAAATTTGAAGTTTTTCCTCGCTAATTAAACCGAAAACGACTGAAGAAATCGGTTTGTTTTGTTAAGTGTTCGCGCGTCATCTACTGAGATTTTATATTATAAGAGGTTCGCGTAAAGGTGCCTTTTTCGAGCAATCGCCCAGGCGTGTACTCTATCATTGTTGGCCAAGGTTAGAGGCTGGCTATCTCGGTGATTCACTGCCATTGGTTGATTGAGTCACGTGGTTTATGGGCGCCATGTTTTGTCGTACCGTGAGACGAAAGCCCATGATTAAACCTTTTCAGTTGTTATAGTTTTATATACAAAATATACCACTTTTTTGTCTATAAAAGCTGTCATAATTTATGAATGCCTCACTGTGTTGCATTTAAGTGTAAAAATTTCACTCAAAGAAATAAATTAATGAATATTTTTTTCCGAGAAACTCCATCAGAAGACGGTAATCAGCTGCAAAAATGAAATGAGCCAACTGAAAACCAACAAATAATTTCTTTTAAGTTTCGTTTTGAAAAACAATCCAATGTTTTCAATTTGTCGTCTGCCTATGCCAATACTTGTTCGTCTATCTGTCCGTCTCTCTGTTAACTGTTGTCTGTCCATCTGTTTTTCCACTTGTCTGTCCGTCAATAGACAATCAATTTTTGTTTTACTTTTATAGCTAAATGAAAATTCTTTTTGGGTTGGATAGATGTCGAACAAATATTGCGATTGGCAATTTCGAAAATTTTCAATAACTTTAATAGCGCCTTCTAGCGATGGGAAAAAATGGAAAACGCTAAAATTTCGAACAAATATTACAAACTTTTTACACTGAAATCTGAAATTTTGATAGTAGAGTGTTATGGTCAGAAGGTTTACAATGGCAACAGGTTTGCCATGTTAGCTAAAAGGGGGTGCGAAAATGAAACTTTTTTTAAGAGATAAACAAAACAATATATATATGTTTTACAGGCACAAAGAAAATATTAATGATTTAAACATTATTTGACAATCTCAGTTTTACCTGTAGACGTTTAAACGTTTATAAATCAATAAATGTTTGTTGTGAAAAAACGGCGTTTGTTCAACAGGTTAGAATACTCTGGCATGTTTCTGGAGAGATGAGGGTTAGAATCCTATATGACGGCGAAATTTTTTTCCACAAAAAATATTAATATTTAAATTTTTCGAATCCCCATCAGTTGAATATTCAGTGTTAGAGAGTGCTAAAGGCGGTAAATAAAAATTCGAAAGTCGACCTCTAGTAGCGGAAAAAAGCTGGAAAATAATAATTCTTTAAATAAATTTTGCAAACGATCTATTTTTGCTAGAAACTTAAATTTTGGTCATAGATTTTAATAATCAAGCAGTTTACCCTAATGGTAATGATTTATCCTGTTGGTAAAATGTAACTTTTCTGCTTTAAGAGATAAATGAAAAACATTTTTTTTTCTTTTGTTTTACAGGTACTAATAAAATATTAATAGGTTATTTCCTCAATTTTACAGTAGTTCGAATTTCCACTTTCAGAGAGGCTACTGAAAATGTAAAATAACTAGTAAAACGCATATCGCCTCTGGCGCATATGGGAATCCCGTTTTCAAAGAGAATAACGTCCTTCCTTTGCCTAATTTTTCACTTCTTAAAAGTTTTAATTGTGGATGTTCATGTTGTTTTTGTGCTGAGGTCCCGCCATCCTCATGGACCTTCTACTATGGCGTATAAATTGGCAGGCTCCTGTTAGACCTCTGTACAAGCAGCTGCTTGAGTGGTTATTTATTTATTTTAATGAATGATGAGGAAATGCACATAATAGTATTTTATTAGTAATTATAAAACATAAAAAGTATTTGAATTTTGGTTCTTAAATTTAAAAGGTTGCTTTTCTCTCGCTCCTCTGAAAATAGTGGGAAGATCATTGCTGTCAGTGAAATTTCTACCATAATAGAACTCTACATACTGAAATTTCTGCCATAAACAGATCACTTGAAACATTCGTTAAAAGTTTTGCAGTTTCGATATTTAGTGATCTCTAATGATATAAATTAAAACTACCTTTAAAAATGCGAATTACATTTTATTAGTAACCAATTAAAAAAAGATTTCCAATTATCTCTTAAAACAAAACCGTTCCGTTTCTTACCGACATTGGACTTAGGGTCAACTCAATTGTTATCAGTGGAATGTTTCAAGACTGTCACATTACACGACCAAAATTTCAAATTTCTAGCACAACTACATCGTTTGTAATATTGGTTTTAAATTTTGGAATTTTTCAATTGCTTTTCCACCGTTAGAGGGCGCAATTATAGCTTTTGGGAAATTTGCAAAATGCAAATTGTAATATTTCAACTTTACCTGTCCAACCCAAAAAGAATTTTTAATTTATCTCTAAAAATATATACTTTTCTGTTAAAACAAAAAAAGTTGCATTATCCTCTCACCCTGGGTCTAAACGGTCAAATGATTGTTGCCAATGACAACTTCGTAGCCTTCACATTTCAACACCAAAATTTTTAAACTTGTACCATAACTACATCGTATGGAATATTCGTTTGATATTTTGGAATTTTCAAATTTTTCGATCGTTAGAGGGTGCAGTTATAACTTTTGGGAGATTCAAAAAATGCAAATCGTAATATATCATTCATACTTATCTAACACAAAAAGAATTTTTTATTTATCTGTATAAACAAAAAAGTTCGATGTCTACGGACGGACAGACAACAAAGCGAAATTATATCTTTATATATATATAAAAAGCCCTAAAATTTACTTTTCCGGTTTTAGCCGTTTTCTAAAGTGCTTCCAATCATGAACATTGAAATCTGTATCAAATATTATCCTACCCTTTTACGGAATCCATAAGTACCGGGCAATACCATACAACTATGCACGATAAAGATTCCAACAATCATGACAAAACATGGCGTCCAATTTTGATATGGCCAACCTCTTCCTATATAGGGCCTCTAATGCAAAGCAATCGTCAATGTGTTTCCAATGAAAGAAATTTCTGCTCGTTGATTTCTGTGAATTGAATATGGAAGATGTAACTGCCGCTGTTAAGATACGATAACCAAAGCAGTAGCGAGGAAGCGAGATTCTTCATACACTCCTAGCTCGATTAGCCTAGAAAATTGGTGCTTCTGTTAATTATACAGTATAATATAGCAGAATAATACGAAGACTATTATGCAAATGTAAACTTTATGTTAGAATGAACTTATTAAAGCTATGAAAATACTTTTACTTTAATGGATAATATACTTAAACATATTTAATTTATATTTCTTATTTTTAATCAGAATTTTAAGGGAACCATTGCTTCCATGGATGCTTCACCACTGGTCTCGATCAGTGAAGTGAAAGCAACTGAGACAAAGATATTACGAATGACCTATGGGTGGTTCTCTAGGTCATTGGTAGATCGAGCTTGCATTTTCCTGGGAATCAAGCATTGTTCTCATAGATTATTGGTTGACTGATGCACGATTAATAACTCATATCATATAATAAACAATAAAAACTACCGATGCTTCAAAGCACAGTTTATTTGATTTAATGTCTTCCATGAATGCTTTGCCACTAATTTCGTGAAATTGCATTAGAATAAAACAAACAAACTAATAATGATTCTCTATTATACAATAATGTCCTGTACTGCTGAAATTATATTTTATTTATTAGAATATATTTCTCTCTGTTCTGAAGATTTCTATGTGTGTTAAAATTTAACAATTAATAATTTTCTAAACAGGTGAAATTTCGAAGACTGTACCTGAAAATGAGGTAGCTGAAGCTCCATCGAACGATAAGCAGTGGAATCCACAATTGGCCAATGACGCGAACTCGACATTAAGCGCAACAGAATCGACGCCAATAGATACACAAAGCACGCAATCAATGACGGCGGTAACGAAGACAACGCCAGTAGAGATAGAAGGCACACAAGCGACGACGGAGGAAACGGAGACAACCCCAGTAGAGACAGAAGACCCGCAAGTGACGACGGAGGAAAAGGAGACAACGTCAGTAAGGACAGAAGACCCGCAAGTGACGACGGAGGAAAATGAGACAACGTCAGTAGGGACAGAAGACCCGCAAGTGACGACGGAGGAAAAGGAGACAACGCCAGTAGAGACAGAAGACACGCAAGTGACGACAGAGGAAAAGGAGACAACGCCAGTAGAGACAGAAGACACGCAAGTGACGACGGAGGAAAAGGAGACAACGCCAGTAGAGACAGAAGACCCGCAAGTGACGACGGAGGAAAAGGAGACAACGCCAGTAGAGACAGAAGACCCGCAAGTGACGACAGAGAAAACGGAGACAACGCCAGTAGAGACAGAAGACACGCAAGTGACGACGGAGGAAAAGGAGACAACGCCAGTAGAGACAGAACACCCGCAAGTGACGACGGAGGAAAAGGAGACAACGCCAGTAGAGACAGAAGACCCGCAAGTGACGACGGAGGAAAAGGAGACAACGCCAGTAGAGACAGAAGACCCGCAAGTGACGACGGAGGAAAAGGAGACAACGCCAGTAGAGACAGAAGACCCGCAAGTGACGACGGAGGAAAAGGAGACAACGCCAGTAGAGACAGAAGACCCGCAAGTGACGACGGAGGAAAAGGAGACAACGTCAATAGAGACAGAAGACCCGCAAACGACGATAGTATCAATAGGTACAAAACTTGAATCAGAATCACCAACAGAAAATGCTTCCACACCGAAACTGACGCCAACAACGAGAACAGAATCACAATCAACTTCAGCAGAAAGTTTTTCAACAGTCACTACCGAAGCATCAACAATTAAGACGACACTGGCTTTTACCACGGAGAGTAACCAAACCGAAGACAATACAACCGAAACGAAAGTTGAAACTACGGATACTCCCACTTCACCAAATGATATTATCTCAAAATCAACTACAGTAGAACAATCAACACTTTCTACCACTCCAAATGGTAAGTACATTATTATTATTTTTACAATAATAACAGCATTTTATTTCTTTCTCATTTGTGCATACGGTAATGATTATAACTTTGCTGGACACAAAGTTGTATGCAATGTAACCTAGAAAGTTGCATAGTGTTATAGTTTTTTGGATCTTTTCGTTTTGACAATATCGTGCATGAAATCGAAATAACCAAACAGATAATAAATGAACTTATTTCATTAATAAATCAATAAATGTTAAAAAATAAGAAAAAACGGAAGTATTATGGCTAACGTAATAATTAGACTAACGGCTAATTAATATTGCCAAACTTTAAATATCGTATACGGTACTAAAAGAATATAACACTCGAAAGAGGAATTGCAAATTTTTCTATAAAGCAAATCGTAGAATCAACTCTTATCAAAAATAGACCTTAGATAACATTCTTTTAAACAACCTATCATTTCGATTATTCCAAAAAAAAAAAAGCCAATCAACGATATTTTATCCGACACCCTCACTCTGCACACATGCAAATCACACAAAAAACAAATTATTTTCTTCGCTAAAACTCTCTTCAAAGTTAACTCTCTGTTCTTTTCTAAATATGACGTATTTCCACAGTTACGTTCCGAGCCATATCTCATAACATAATAACCACGCTTTCAATTGTTGCACCTGGATATGTCATTTCAATAGTTTAGTGAATAAATCGATAATACGTATAATTTCTGCAGTCATTTTTTGAACACCTTTATTGTTATTTTATACATATACCGCGATAGTTGTTTCATTAAGTATGCTTATTAAACATAAAATGGAAATAACTCCCTCTCAAGCAGCTGCTTACCACAGAGGTCTGACAAAGAGTTTTTCAGTATAATAATAAGTGTAGAGAATATCTATGAGGAAGGAGAGACCTCTACAGAGAGACATGAAGAAACAACGTGTCAAATCAACATAGCTCTGGACATTGATTTCTCTGATTACAAAGTTTTTTTGGTATTCTTGTAATACTCATAGGTAAAGAGAAAAAGTAAATTTATTTTGTGTTCACTAGTTTTTAAGATATAACCATTCAAAAGTGAAAAAAACTTCACAATTTGAAGTATTGAGCTGCTTTAAAAGCTTATAGCTCTTATTCTATTCATGTTAAGGTAATAAATTTGGTCTCTTTTCAAAGGTCTTCATATGTTCTTTAAACGAAGATGTAACATATACAAGATGTTCCATACCATTATACATAGGCAATGGTGTCCCATACGTTCATATACATGGTCACAAATGAAAATAACTATTATCAATCAATCGATCAATTTTTTGTCATCATCATATTCAATTTATAACATAGAAAATTATGAGTTAACCCAAAAACCCCATAGTTTGTCTTGGCAACTAAAGGAAATTAATAGAAAAAACAATAACGAATTACTCACTATAAATATCATAAACAATACGTGTGATTTTCATCACTGCGATCACCTTTTTCGAAAATAGGGATAATAATAGCTCTGGTAAAATCTTTAGGAACCATGCCTTTATCATAAACGTTATTCAAAATTTCAGTCATCCAAGTGGTAACCGAAACATTCCCAGCTCTGAGCATTTCTGTAGTAATTTCATCTACACCTGGGGATTTATGAAGTTTAAGTTTAGAAATAGCAAAATAACTTCAGATTGTGTTATAGGACTAACATTAAAGCCAACAATGCATCTATCATTATTGCAAACAATAGGAGTAGAACTGAACACATTGTTTAGAACATCATTGAAATGCTCAGCCCACTTACCCATGACAGAATCAACACCTTCTATAACCTTACCTTGTTTATCCTTCAATCCCTGTATACCTGTTCGTTTTCTACCACACAAAACATTAACTATCTGGTAGAGCTCTCTGCTGTTGTGCTGTTTAACTGCTTCCTCGGCTTTGTCAGCCAAGCCATCAAGCCAAGGATTCTTATCAGCAGGCTAACTGATCCTTTACACGTTTATTAAGTTCTTTGTAATGCTTTCTATTACGACTAGTAGGGTATTGATTAAGGACATTCTTGCAGTTATTTCTTTCTGAAATAAGCTCAAGTGCCTTATCACTCAAATAATTCTGTCTCCTCTGCTCTTTTCTTCCTAAAAGAGTTACTGTTAGTGTCCAAAAAAGCCTGTTTAAAATGATCCCATTCTTCCTCAACTTCAGTAGTAAGCAAACCATGACTGTCATAATGACTAAGTAGTCTATCATGGTAAGCTTTAGCTGTAACTGGGTCTTTCAGAGCTTCAGTATTATAGGTAAATTTTTTAACCTTAGTACAACACTTTTTAAGTTTAAGTTGCAAGACACTTTTAACAAGGTAATGATCAGATCCAATTTCAGCTCCCCTATGTGACCTGGTATTGCTAACAGAACTAGCCCAGTTGCTGTTAATTAATATATAATCAATCATATTCTTATGCAGCCCATCTGGTGAAACCCATGCTTACTTATGTATGTCGCGGTGTTTGTAATAAGTGTTAGTTATTCTGAATCCATTGAGTTTACTTACCTGTAGGTGACGTTGCCCATTGCCAAGGGCTACCAATACCAAAGGGGCCTATTATTCTTCCCCAAACGTCAGAGTCAGTACCAACTTTGGCATTGAAGTCACTTGGAACAAGGGTAATATCTCTTTTCTTGACAGAATTCAAAATATCATGAAGTTGTCCGTAAAACCAATCCTTTCATCCTCATCGGCATCCTCAGTGGGGGTATAACATCAGATAACATTCAAGTTTTTAACGTTGGTCTGAAATTTTGCTGTAAGAAACCTTTCATTAATGCACTCATATCATAGAAGAGCATCACTAGTGTGTCTGCTGAGAAACAGATCCACGCCTTGGTGATGATTACTGTCGTCTCTCCCTGAAAGGAGACATTTAAGATTATTTTTAAGAATCTGAGCTTTATCTGTCCATCTGGTCTCTTGCAAGCCGAGAATATCTAAATTATAATGGTGGAATTCTTGTGTGAGATCATCAAGAGAAAAAGCTCTGTGCAGATTCTTCACATTCCAACATACCGATGGAAAGAAAATGGTTAGTGGGATGTTTAAAGAAGCTCTGTTTATTGACAGAGGGAAAGCGGACAATATCAAACAGCCCCCTAATTGCAGACTTGTGCAAAGACCCGTTCCCCCACCACTAAAGGCTGAGCGATCTACACTGGAAGACTTCTTCCAACGTAGAATTTGACGATGCCCACCAGTGCCGCAAAATTTGAATCCATAATCAAGTTCAGAGCCATATATCTGTCTAGTCCAGTGTGTTTATATGGTCAACACCAGGCCCCTGTGTGGTTGACCACTACACAATACATCTTTTTAAAATAATAATAATTTTATTGACCATATATAACATAAAATACACTGGGGGCGGGGGTGGCTCAGTCGGTAGCGCGCCAGGCTCGTAATCTGTAGTTCCCAGGTTCGAGTCCCAGCTGGGTCAGCGTTGAGATTTATCTCCGCAAAATTCCCCGCCCTGCCCACGGTCAGTAGGGGACACCGATGGGCTTCGAAAGGCCGCCGTCCGTCGGATGGGACGTTAAGCCGTGGCCCCGTGTACGGGAGAGCCATACCCTGTGCACGTTAAAGAACACGCTGGATGGCCTTGACGGGAGGCTACCATCTGTCTCCCAACATCTGTTCCAGTGGGTCCCCTCCCCCAACCTTCTCTGAGCCTTCGGGGTCCATGTGACCTGGCCATTTAGCCCATGGTGTGCAAAAAAGTGCCGCTCAGAGGTAAAACAACCCAACCCAACATAAAATACACTTAATGAAAATAATAAATATGACATAAAATGCTTACTCATAAATAATGAGTTAAAATATATATCCACAATTCATTATGAACAAATATATAGAATTTAACATAAATAAAACCATGTATGTAAAATATTTACTATGAAATGAGCAAATATGTACAATTGAACATAAATAAAACCATATATGTAAAATATTTACTGTGAAATGAAATGCATTAAAATATAAGCCATATAAGTACAACCAATAAGCTTTATGCTCTTACAGGTTGTCAAATTACATTATTATTTTTATCGATGTGCAATTTTACAGTACATATTCAAAGGTTTAAGAATGGAAAAAAATTAATGATTTCAGATTTATTCATCAATGAAATGAAATGAGGTAAGTCACTGAAGAGTGAAATAAAGACTCAATATCGTTTATGTTTAATAATATTTGCCTAATTTTGATTCTGAAAATATTTTAATTTTTTTCTTCCTTTGTACTCTTTGGTAATTTATTAAAATTTTTTGGAACTGAAATCATGAAATGTTTATGCATAATTGCTTTTCTTGAAAAAGGTACATAAAAAGTTATCTATTTCTAAGATTTATTTTTCTATGTTGCAATTTTAAGAAATCTGGGTTTTTAAATACAAACATTAAGGATTTTATAAATTTATAATTGTTTTAAATCCAAAATTTTATTTTCAATAATCATATTTTTAAATTCGTAATATATTTATTCATATAACCTTCAGAATTTTGTTTCGTATGCTATTTATTTATTTAAAAAAATAAATATGTTCCTCCCAAAATAATTAAACAATATTGCAAAGTAGACTGAATCCATGATTAATAGAGTTATGAGAAAGGAAGTACTTACAATTTTCTTTAGATTATATATTTTAATTAAGGAATATCTTAAAGATTTGCAATCATATTTATATTGTATGACTATTCCACTTCAAATTACTGTCAATTTTAATTCCCAAATATTTGTATGTTTTATTTTGTTTTATGACAAATATTAATTCCATCTCTAATGAGGCAACAGAGTTGTCCACTGCCTGGATAGATGGCGCGACTAGTACGAATCAAAAAAATAAAATCCGGAAGGTTTATAAGGTCACATAAGCTGTGAAAAGATTAACCATTGATGGTGTAGTGGTTAGCATAACAGGCATGTTTCCTGTGAGAAGTGAGTTCAAATCCCACTCATGGCAAAAGCCAGTTTTTTTTACCAGCTCATCATTTCATGAGTTCCATGTCTACAGGACTTATCCTGTGATTATTTACTACTGATGTGATTTTTGATTTGAAATAACTCTTGTTAGTGAGGCTGAAATATATTGAATACGATTTTTTGATATTTAGTGTAAGATGATTTTGTTGAAACCATAACTGAATATTTTTTAAAATCATGAGATATATTTGATTTCAACTCTTCAAAACTATTACTACTATATAGTATAGGCGCCAGGCTCGTAATCTGTAGTTCCCAGGTTCGAGTCCCAGCTGGGTCAGCGTTGAGATTTATCTCCGCAAAATTCCCCACCCTGCCCACGGTCAGTAGGGGACACCGGTGGGCTTGGAAAGGCCACCGTCCGCCGGATGGGACGTTAAATGGCTCCACCGTGTGCGGGAGAGCCATACCCTGTGCACGTTAAAGAACACGCTGGATGGCCTTGACGGGAGGCTCCATCTGTCTCCCAACAGCTGTTCCAGTGGGTCCCCTCCTCCAACCTTCTCTGAGCCTTTGGGGTCCATGTGACCTGGCCATTTAGCCCATGGTGTGCAAAAAAGTGCCGCTCAGAGGTAAAACAACTGAACCCAACTATGTATAGTATAGTAGTATCATCAGCATAGAAAATCCTTTTAAGTTATTAAAAAGGAAATTATTTAAATAAATCAGGAACAAAATAGATCCTAAAACTGAGCCCTGAGGCACTCCTTTAGTAAGCAATAAGGGTGGACTTTTTATATTTCTTATGTCTACAATTTGTTTTCTATCTGTAATGCTAAAATGTTTAAAATGCTAAAATGGCGTAAACCATTTTATCGTATTTCCTATAGCACCAATGTAATTTAGTTTCTGCAATAAGATTTTATGATTTACAGTATCAAATGCTTTTGCGATGTCAAAAAATTTACCATAGTTTTTTTGAGAATTATTTATTCCATGTAAAACAGTAGTGGTCATTGCTAACACTGCATGATCTGTACTCTTAAGTGCTCTAACCCCAAATTGCGATTTATAAAAAAAATGCTGAATTATTTAAAAATTTCATAATTCCATTTTTGATTATTGTTTCAATAACTTTTGAAAAAACAGGCAATATAGAGATTGGTCTATAATTATTTAAAATATTTTATCTCCTTTTTTGTATATAGGCTTAACAATAGCAGTTTTTATTTGGTTTATAGAAATACCAAAATTAAACGATATATTTATGATTTGTGTTAAAAGTGTTGCATGGCACTTATTAATGATTTTTAATATTTTGGGACTTACATTATCAGATTCATAAGCTTTATTTTGATCTAAGTTGTTTATAATATCATTCAATTCAGTTGGATCTGTCTCTTTTAAAAATATGGAGTTTTTTTCTTATTTAAGATAGAAGGATAGTTATGAAAGTTAATATTTGTGTCATTATTATACACTGAAGTGCCATTGAATTAGGGATGGGAGATGTTATCCAAATTCAGTACCGCAAGTCCCGCATTTGCTTGCATGCGTGGCCGAATTCTGGTCATATATAACTGTCAGCTTTGACTTCCCCAAGCATTCGTAGAGCATTCCCAATCATGAGAAACGTAATGGGAAACGGGGGATTTAGATGCATTTGACAGAGGGCAGATTGTAGGTGCCAAACGAATGGGACACTCGATCTCCGAAATTGTCAACGAACTTCGATTTTCTCGTATGACAGTTTCAAGAGTGTTCCGGTAATATGAAAATACCGTCAAAAAAAAATAAGCACCCGGAAAAACTGCAAAGGACAACCAGCCTTGAATTATCGTGGGCTTCGCCATCTGACCCGCATCGTACGGACCGATAGGGGCCAGATATTATTTGAAATCACCTCCCATCTGAATGCGGGTTCCACCAGGGAAGTCAGTGCAAATGACCGTGCAACGCTCACTTCATCTTCTGGGCTTCGGGAGCCGCCTACCTACGAGAGTTCCACTTCTAATGGCACGACACCGGACTCAACGCCTTACCTGGGCTACAGAACATCGAAACTGGACCATCGAAAATTGGCAGTGGATAGCCTGGAGTGATGAATCCCGATTTAAACTTCATCACGCCGATGGGAGACTGAGGGTATGGCCCAACCCCATGAAGCCATGGATCCTACATTTCAGGTCGGAACAGTACAAACTGTTGATGGTTCAGTGATGGCCTGGGGTGTCTTCAGTTGGGCGTCTGTGGGACCTTTAGTACGTGTACCGACGACTCTCAATGCATCCCAGAACGTAGAGCTCATGGCTGACCATTTACACCCATTTATAGCCATCATGCACTCCAAATGGAGATGGCGTCTACCAGCAAGAGAACTGTTCATTTCACAAGTCCAGGTTAGCTACTGCATGGTTGCAGGAGCATCCTGATGACTTTGAAATAATGAATTAGCCACCTAAATCTCCAGATTTCAATCCCAATCGAAAATATTTGGGATACCGTCGAGCAGAGTTTAGGCCCATGTCCCATCAGCGACGACCTTGAGAGAATTGTGGGCAGCTCTGCAGGATGCATGAGTCACCATACCTGTGGAACATTTATGCAAGCTTGAAATGCAATTATGAGTCATTCAAGGCTGGTTGTCCTTTGCAGTTTTCCCGGTGCTTATTTTTTTTTGACGGAATTTTCATATTACCGGAACACTCTTGAAACTGTCTTACGAAAAAATCCAAGTTTGAAATGCAATTTATGCAAGCTTGTCGTGTGGTGGCCGTTATCAGGACCAGAGGGGGTCCTACACGTTAGTAGGTTGATATTCCTAATTCAATGACACTTCAGTGTAATTATTAACATTAATGAATTGATAATTAAAGTCATTAGTTAATTTCATGGTATCAGTATACACTGGTAACGTTGAATCACAAGTTTGTTTCATTCAAAATTTTCTTTACACATTTCCATTGTTTCCTTGCATCCTTTTTGGATTTTTTAAATTCAGTTTCATAATTTTTATTTTTGAAATTTCTTATTTTTGAAACTATGCTATTTCTAGTTGTTTTATAATCATCATTATATTGCAATATATATGGATTTTTTTATGTCTTAAAATGCTTTTTCTCTTTCTTTAATCAAATTAATTATTTCATCAGTTATCCAAGGATTGCCATTAATTTTTATGTTTCTCTCATCAATATCATGTGTTTGTGTTCTGTTTAATATTGCGTGATTAGATAACTCTATAAAAGTTTGATATATTTCATTTATATTTGAATTATCAATTTTATCTAATTTAAAATTTAAATATTTTCACTTAGATTCTAACTTTTTAAAATTGATTCTAGTTCTTTGAGATATTTCATGTTTCTTTTTTATTTTTATATTAGGCTAAAGAATTTCTGAAATCAAAGTATAGTGATCTGTTATATTATTTAGAAATAGTGAATATTTATAATCATATATCTCCCTTTCTCTAATAAAGATATGATCAATGCAACTTTTAGATTGATTATAAAATATTGTACACTCGTTTATGAAAGATTCAAATCCATTTGCTAATAATATATTGATATAGTTATTAGTATTATTCTTATCATTACTTATATCAATACTGATATCTTCAATAAATAAAATATTTTTATATTTAATAGTATTTAAAATTGAATCTAGTTCTTCCAGATAATCATGAATTGAATAATTATGATCCGTATATAATGCCATAATATGAAGATAATTTACTTTATCATATATATTCATATTATCAGCAGTATTCCTTTCAATATTAATATTTTGAAAATCAAAAATTCTTTCTTAAAATAAAAGATAGTACCATCAGATTTATTGTAGTCTCTACATATAAAACTCATTTGAAATCCTATTATATTGAATAAACTGATTTCATCATCCTTCACCCATATTTCATTTAATATTATTACATCTAAGTTGTAATTAACAGTAGACAATAAAATTAATAATTCATCAAAATGTTCTCTTAAACTAGGAATATTTAGGTGAAGTATATTAAAACAATTGCATAAATTATGTGTAATTAAATTACCAAAGTCCATTATATTTTAAAATTTTGAACACTTATTATTTTCATAGAATGGAAAAATGTTATAATTCATATGATGTAAATTATTCATAATTTAAGGAATATTGATTAAATCATTAACATTTGTTATACGTAACACTCGACAATTGTAATTTTTTTCTTATATACACTTTTCCTTCTTTAGTCCATACATATTTGTAATTGTGCTCATAACCAAACTGTTTAATTTCATAGAACAGTTTCTTATTTAGCCAGGTAAAATGTTAGTTAATGTAGAGTTTTGTTTTCATAAATCTGGAAAACATCTCATTAGAATTGATGCTGTTTAAATTTTTAGCAGCTTGCAGAAATCTGTTTCTTTGATCCTTGCATTTAAACTTAACTATAATGGACTTGGTTTTATTTTGTACTCTCGTTGGAACTCTATGTATTCTTTCAATAACAATTTCTTCTTTAATGTTAAGATGATTTTTTCAAATTTAAAAATATGATGTATATTTCCATTTTTCTCTTCTGGAACACCCAATATTTTAATATTAGAGTTTTTACAATATTGTTCCAGATCATTTAATTGTGTTTTTATCACATTCGTTTCAGCCTTTAATTGTATTTTTTCATATTTTGGGCTTAACTTTTCTTTCTTTATTTCTTTCATTTCTGATTTTAATTCATTAATAATTTTGTTTAATTCCATTACATAATCAGAATTGAATTCTAAGGATTTTTTAATGTCTTCAAATGTTTCCTTTATATATTTGTTATTTTTGATACATTCTTAACGTATACAATCAGTAATGTCTTTTGTCAGTACAAAACTGTTGCCAAAAACAATTGTAGGTGGTTTTAACTTATTTTTAATTTTTATTTCGTTACTAGTTAGAATGACATTATCATCATTAATTTCTATACACCTTACATCTGTATCAGAGTAATGCCAGGCAGAAAGTTCACTTGAGTAATGCATTTTACAGATTATTTTTAAGCAAAGCAACTATCTTTAAAGTATTTTTCAAGTGAAATGTACACACAAAATGTTATCACTGAAATTTTATAATTTTCACAACTCAGAATATTACTAGTTTACAACAATCGAACATATTGATGAAATAATGAGTCTTTAGTTACTGACACGCGATGACATATGAGCATGAGGAAATAACAATATCACATATATTCATTCTGAAGTCAGTTTACAACATAATACAGCAACATCCTTAATCGATTTCACAGTTCTTTTGAGAAACATTGGAAACAAACTATTTTGCACCGATAATAAAACAATAGTTCAAAAGTTACTCAAAGCACACCTTGCATATAAATGGACCAATCCTCAATTCCATTAATAAAACAATTACGACAAACCGGAATAAATAATAGATATCACGGAGCAGAAAACTAACATAACGATCAGCTTAAAAATCTGTTGCCAATTTATAGCTTATTATATACTTCTTTTTATTTTACACATGATTTTTAGCATAGATGCAGCATCTTCCAAAGAAAAGAGAAAGCCTTTTAAGTTACATTTGAACATATCAAAATTTTTTCACTTCTAATTTCAAGAAACATCTGAATGAAGATTTTAGGTGCGATATACGAATAATGATTATGAGCAATTTCCATTTTTATCAAAGGAATTGACTTTTTGGACCTTTCTCACTGAAGTTGTATAAATCAGACTAAATGTGAGAATTAATGCATTTCTGCCTTAAAAAATATCATCACTCTAAAAACAAATGTATGTCTAATAGGTAGAAATTTTAGCATAGGGTAACGACTGAAATTACTTAAAATATCAGTAATTATTTTTTGCAATCAATTTAATAATTTTGTTTTGCAAAGACACCAGAGGTTTAAAAACCTAGACATAAGTTCCACCCCAACAAATTATACCGTATTGAAATGCCTCTTGTATCCATAAGAAATACAATGTTCGCAGCATATTAGGATTAACTTTTGATTTCAAAAAATGTAATTTGAGTAGTTTGTAACGTACTTTACCTGTGATATAGTAAATATGTTTCTTCCATTTTAGATTATTATCTATGAAAATAACTAATTATTAAATGCTCTCAACGTGTTCTATGTCATCACAACTGCAATCAGTATGCTTTTATAGCATTGAGGTGAATGCAGTTTAATGGCAAAAGTATTTACATCATTTTGGATATTTTTTAATCTATAGAAAACAAGTAGTTTCATTCCTATTAATTGAGAGTTTATTATTCCCAAACTACATATTAACTTTCTCAAGAACATTATTAACATTGCGCATTAAATCTGTAATAGTTTGGTTATTAAAGTTAATTCAGTGTCATCTGCAAAGGTAGAAATATTACAATTAATGTTCATTTCGCAGAGGTCATTAATATAAATATCAAAAAGTAGGGGGGCAAGAGCAGAGCCCTGAGGAATGCCATATTTAGTTTGTTTAGAATTGATGAGGTAGATGTTTAAATTAACTAATTGAGTTCTACAGTGGCAAGGCGCAGTGGGAGCAATTGAGACAATGAGACTGCGTAGTTGATGAAAGGACAATTCTCTTAGATCATAGGTTGATTGAGCTATCAGTCACTTTTCAATAAACCAATAATCTTTGATGCAATTGCTGATTTATAAGACTATTGGCTGATTGACAAATAACTGAAAATTTGGTAAATCAATCACCTGTAAGAATCATAGATATCTCAACGCCGCAGACTCAAGGTTTCAATTGCTTTCACTCACGTTTCGCGCCTGGACTTCTATTTGTTAAGTAACTGATAAACCATTCTAGAGCAATACATCTCACACCCAGATGCTCCAGTTTTTTCAAAGGCAATAAATGAGTTACGGTCAAAAGCCTTTTCGAGATCTAGAAAAATTGATAGAGTTAATTTCTTGGTCAACTGACTTATAAATAAAATTAGTAAATGATAATAACGCATGATCAGTGCCCTTACCCTCGGTGAAGCCAAACTGATTTGACGAAAAGAATTTTATTTTATTATACAACTCAATACTCTGAATTTTACTAATTTTTCAAATATTTTGGAATAAACAGTCAAAAGGAAGATCAGTCTGTGGTTTGAAAGGCAGCCTTTATTTCCCTTCTTGTAAACGGGAAGTACAATAGTGATTTAGAGAACATCTTCTTTGTTGTTTCAGATGAGTCGACATGTCCATGAATGGCAGAGTAACGATCTGTTGTCTCACATCCCAGAGAAAGTGGAATTGGTACTTAGTCATGTTGCTGGAACAGTCAGCGAGAAACAAACGGGCAATTTTACAGGCTACATCCAACAAGCCAAAGCCAAGTCACATGTCCTTCAGTAATATTCTGAAGATGACTGAAGGAAATTGGTTTGGGATAAGATAAACCTAGAACAGGTATCCGAAAAATACGACAGATGAAGACCACACTGGATGTTCTGGCAAAATTATGTCTGCCTGAAAAATTGCACAGGAGTTGAGAATTAGAAAATGATATGTATTCAGAATTCTGAGAACAAAAACAGATTCCAACCTTACAAAATGAAAATGGTTCAAGAGTTGCATAGGGACGACATGTACTGCAGAAAGCATTTCTGTGATTGGGTACTAGAAGAACTTTAGGAACAACCGTCTCTCTTTGATAACTTTAGCCAAGGCTGCCATAATCTTCAGCGATGAAGCAAACATTCATTTGAATGGGACTGTCAACTGCCACAATTATCGTTACTGGGCTGTGACACAACCAAGCTGAGTGGAAGACGCACACCAATAAAACGATCCCAGGGATGTTTGGTGCGCAATTCATGGTTTTCACTTTTTTACCGACACAGTCACTAATGACTCTTATTTGCAAATGTTAAATGTCGTTTCGGTACTCTACTAGGAGGACATCACCTTAGGAATGGGGTTGGGATGGCTCAGTCGGTAAAGAACCACCCTCGAAATCTGCAGTTTACCAGGTTCGAGTCCCTCCTGGGCCCACATTGAGCTTTATCTTCGCAAAACTCTCTTCATTTTCCTCGGTCTAGGGGAGACCCTGATGGTCTTAAAATGGATACCGTCAGTCGGATGTGACATTAAGCCATGGCCACATGTGCAGGAGAGCTATAACCCTGTGCACTTTAAAAATCATACTTTTGGCCTTGACGGGAGGCTACCATCGGTCTCCTAACATTTGTCCAGTTGGCTCCTACTGACCAATCTTCGCTGAGCCCTCAGGGTTCTTGTGACTTGGCCATTTAGCCATTGTGTGCAAAAAACGTGCTGCTCAGAGATAAAACAACCCGGTTTGGGTTGTATACTAAGGTTTTTAGTACGTTACAGCAATGTTTTCATTTTTCAGCAGGTTGGGCACCGTTCCAATATGGTATAACTGTCGGAACTTGGTTGGATGAAATACTACCCCACAAATGGATAGGCCGATGTGGCGCGCGGAATGGTCACCTCGGTTAGTAGGGTCGAGAAGTAAACGAAGTCGAGATCGAAGTTGGTAACTGAAGTCGAGAATTGACCCCCTCCGATATTTTATCTATAATGGCCACTTAAAACCTCGTGTGTACCAAAATCATCCAAAATACTGGATGAATTAAAGGAAACCATCCGCAATGAATGTCGCAAGATAACGCCGTCTGTAATTTGTAAGGTGCATGGGTTACTCAGAGACAGGAGTGCCTTGTGCAGGCGACGCAGGCGTGCTCAATTTGAGCATTTGATGTCTTAGTGTGGATTCAGTACAGTTAGCTGAAGCGAATATAGAACTTGAATATGGGTACAGTTGAATATTATTATTTTGCCTAGGTATAAGGAGTACTGTTCCGCCCCGTGGCGAGTTGTTAGCGTACTTGGTTACTGATCAAGGGACCCCAGTTCGAACCCTGGGTAAGTCATTGATGTTTGAGTTTTCTGCTGAGCTCTAGCCATCCTCACAGACCTTCTACTATGAAGTTTAAGTAACAGGTTCCTATTAAACCTTTGTGGCAAGCAGCTGCCTGAGCATATATTTACTTTTATTTCTATGCATAAAGACATATAATAGGACACTGTATATTTAACCTTCCTGCGATTGCTTTGGGTTTTACAGATCCAGACGATTTGGTATCTTGAATTTCTTTTAAACGATATTAGCTAGGACCCATTTCTTCTCAGTACATTTCAGCACGCTATACTTTGTAGAAATTTCACTTAGATCCGCCCATTTGTTTCTTATCAGGACAGATATTTTAACAAATGGATCTCACAGACTAAGCGCGACCATCCGTGTAACTATTGGGGGATATCATATATATTTAAATGTCTCCACTTTAGCTTATTACTAAAATAACTGGTTTGTTTTTTAAATAAAATAAGATGAAAAATATTCAGATCAGATTTTTCCGACATGCATTTAACCGAGACTTAGTGTTAACTTTTTTTTTGTTTTTAGAGACAAAAAATATTTGGCGGATTGGATAGGTATTGTATAACAAAACGCCCTTTCGTATTTTTGGGCTCTATCAATAACTTAACAGAGCCCTCTACAATGAAAAAAGGTGGAAAATGCCAAAGCTTCAAAACAAATATTGCAAACAATCTATTTGTGACAAAAATTAGAAATTTTGATGATAGACTGTGGTGGTTAAGTGGTTTGCATTGGCAGCAATAATTTGCTTCCTTACTCCCAGTGGAGGAGATAAAACGCAACTTTCCGTTTTAAAGATGAATGAAAATTCCTTTTGTGCTATGTAGATACTAGTAAAATATTACTATTTGCATTTCCCCAACCATCCACCACTAACTCGAATTTTTCACTGCAAGAGAATGATAAGAACAAAAAATAAAATCCTCAATAGCAGCCTCTAAAGTGTGGAAGTTGTAAAATGCCAACATGCAAAAGGAAATGTAGCAAATGATCTATTACCGCTAGAAATCCGATACATTAGTGGTAGGATTTGGTGGTCAATAGCAGCCTCTAAAGGGCGGAAGTTGTAAAAGGCCAAAATGTAAAAGGAAATAAAGCAAATGATCTATTACCGCTAGAAATCCGATACTTTAGTGGTAGGATTTGATGGTCAGGAAGTTTGTACCGGTTGCAATAATTTCCCCCCTTACCGCCGGGGGTGAGGTTAATGAAGCTTTTTGTTTAACGAGATTTATTATGTTCGGTAATAGTTTGCGTAAATACTCCAATTTTTCGGGGGGAATTGCCATGAGGTCATTATTTATTTATTTAATGTGTTCACAACAGATCAATGATCCAATAGGAATGGACACAAACAAAGAGAATAATTCAACATTAGTACATAAGTTTAACCTAGATGATACCGTTTCTGGAGAAATTGATTGTCATTATTAGGATAATACTATGATATTGTTACAAATTAAATGGATGAAATTGAGAGTGAGTTCAATGAAATAGTATATAACAAAGATGATTCTAAAATAAAGCAATTTATTACAAAAGTGTAGATAAAATCATTTATGCAACTTAAATCCAACCAGTGCTTATCATATATGTGAGCAAATCTACAATCTGTCGAGAATCTTACAAATAATTAAATTTAATTATATACTAAGTGATGAACTTTTCTTACAGAAGAGGTAAGATCAGCTCTCTGTACTCGACTAACATATTACCTCTTCATTTTGATTGCCATGTCTCTTGTATAACCTTCACTTCAGCGTAAACAATCTTTGTCATTTCTTACTAGTTTTACTAACAAAATTCTACACTAATTAACTCTTTTAACCTCCCGCGAACTCACCATATAAAAAACTTCTTCTTTAGATTATTTTGTCACGTAAACACTTAGACTAACTACATTTCCTTTTGCTCTCCAACTACGCTTCATAACACAACATTATTCCTATTCTCTCAATCAAGTCGTTCGATGTCGTTGGTGATGTAATTCTCATGCTTTCTGTCCCAATATTACAGATAGTAATACGATTTTCAGTTCCAACCTGAAATTCAAGAAGATCCCTACACACTGTTCTCAGAGGGCGTAACTGATCATTCGTCCATTACAAAACAAGACGAGCAGGTGTAAATAGATTTACGCCAGTTCGTCTTTTTCATTATTACTACATAACAGTAAGTCGGAGAAATACGACCGTTGGGCATTTCATATACATTTTTTTTATTTACGACATATAGGACAGAGAAGAATCCTAGAAGCTACTCCTAGCTTTTTACAGGCCTTCTCATACAAGGACATGCCCTACTACGACCGAAGTCACTACTGACCACTGCCTTAGTTAGAGCTAACACAACACACAAAGTTTGCCTTGCTGGAACAGTCGCTAGCTGCCTAACCACTATGCCAGTTAAGGCTAACATACAGCCAGTACTTGCTTTAGGTAACATCTTTGCTGGGCTTAATTCAATTTCGTCATTTTTTTCAGTTGTGCCCCTTCGTCTTTTGAGCGACGAATTACTTCCTAAATCTTCCATTTGTTAAAATAGCAGTATTTTGTTATTTATCAGGAGATTTTAGAAACTTTAAGAAAAAATTTGTTGATAATAGCTCAATTCAAACTGCTGAGATTAAATTAAGGGATTTCTTCAGCTGAGAGTAATGTTAACAAAAATATTGGCAATGCCTTATATCGCTTCTAAGAAATGGCACTCAGATAGCTTTAATGAATTAATTATGTCATAGTTTAATAAAATATGCATCAAATGAAAAAACGAAAATGTTATTTATCAAGAATGAATTATATATTTTTCATAAGATATCGAAAAAAAAATCAATTTTTTTTGTAGTACTAAAAACGGATATAGTCCTGGATACTGGACGGGTTAAAGAAGTAAAACTCAGTCTTCTAACTACTTTGCTCGGCATTTCCATTAACTTCCTTATGTCAGTTGAATATTTGATGCATAAAACGGTGTTTCAAAGGATAATTGCAAAACGATAGATCTTGCAAAACGTATATGCACCATTCACTATTTTACTTACAATTGCTAGGAGTTAAGTTATATGGATTTACTATGGAAATACTAATGGGAAATATCGAAGAATTAGGTACAAACAAAAAACACAAATGAGTTTTTTATTGAATCTATTAACATCAGGAAAACATTCACTGAATTATTTATTACTGCACTTTCATTATGTCATTCATTACAGTTTCTGAGCACTGTAATGAATTTCGAATGTTTTGTGAATGCATTTATCTCTCTCACAAAACTCTCTATGATTTTCACCAAATATTATTAATCTTTGTGTCTAGCCCAGTGAATCGATAAGTCAAGAAAATTCTTTCCCCTTAAATGAAATAAGTTTCAGATGAAATGGTCGGAAAATTCATGAACTAAATTTCCATACATTGACAGAAGAAAGTCAATGCAGTACTTGGAAAATTTCCTTATTTCATGATATATTTTTGGAAGTAGATTTTTTTTTCCTGAATACATATGGCTGCAATCCATTTATAGAGACAAACTAAAATGTAACAAAACAAATGCCTCTCACATAATGGATGGTGGATCTAAGATCAGAAATAACCATGCGAAATATATTATACGAAAATGGCAGATAAAATGTATTAGTTTCCGTAAATTAAGTGAAAAATGAAAGAAGTCCGATATCTTAAAGGTCCGATGGCAGAAACGAGCGAAAGTCATGCATAGTGTGTAAAGTATGACGCATGATTGAAATACAGTATCCACACGAAGAGCGCTGACAGAGGTATATGCAAATGATCCGAGCTTTAACAGTATCAGATAATTAAACGTTCTTTGTTGTGTAGAGTTGTATGATCTGTGGCCGAGTGATTAACGCACTTGGCTACTGATCTAAGGGACCTAGGTTCGAGCTCCATCGAAGGCATGGACGTTTGTGTTGTTTTTCTGCTGAGGTCCAGCCATCCTCACAGACCTTCTACTATGGAATATAAACTAACAGGCTCCTCTCAGACTTCTGTGGCAAGCAGCTGCTTGAGGGAGTATATATATATTTTTTTATTGATTGATAATTAGAAGAGTTCTGTTTTTTATATTCGTTGCACTTGATATACGTGAATGGTAATTGTGTAACTTAATAGTGACTCAAATATTGCTTTGTAAAACTTTAAACATATATTACTATCTACTATATATGGTAGTTTTTTTCATCTTCAGTGTACATAGCCTTAAGGTATTACCAGGTTATTCCATATGTGTATTCCACCGAAACGTGTTATCAACGTAAAGGCCTAAATACTTTATAAAATTTACTCCATTAATTATAGTGCAACTTCAAATGTGAATACTGTTCGATTGGTTTCATTATTGTTTATTTTTATGCGTCTTGATTATTAAGTTATTGCTGATTTTTATACAGATGTATAGAACACCATCCATTTCGTTTTGTTGCTGTTTAGATGGACTTTATTGCTGCTTAGTCAACTTTTTTTATGTTTGTTGATATTATAAACTTCTTTTATCGATTGTAAAGTGTTTAATGGGTCATATTGGCATTAATTGAAGCAATATTGTTAGCATGCAAATAAATATAACCATTCAGCGTGGATGGAAGCATCAGAGTCAATGAGACTGCGCAAATAACGTATGGAGAATTTTTATAAGTCATTGGTGAATTAAGCTATGAATTAGATATCAGTCAGCTAATGATCTTTGATCTATGAGATTATTGGTTATTTGACGAGTGACTAATAGCTAAAATCAGCTAATGACTTTAGAGTATATTCGATATGTGAATTGTACAGTCTCATTATCTCAATTCTTCCATCTATACTTCGCCAATGGTTTTAAGTTTGTTATATAATTAATATAAACCAGAAATTATAAAATGTTTAATGTACATAATCGTATCAGAATAGTATTACCACCTACCATACATATACTATGGTCATATTATTTTGATATGACTGGGTATATCCTTGAGGAACTCTACACTTAACAGGTGAAGAATATGACTCTTTTATTTTAATTACTGTTGATCTATGTGTTAAATAATCTTGGAATGAGGAGTGGTCAATACCTCTTATTTCATAATCCTCTAGGTTTTTTTTAAGAATGTCATGATTCAAATTATCGAAAACTTCCTTTAAATCTTAAAGTATTGATATCACTTTATCACCCTAATTTAAAGAAGAATAAACTATATCAATGGATTTTCTTAAAAATTCTGTATTTTTTGCCTTTTTTTGAAACCCATATTTCATTTATTATATTGTGTTTTGTAAAATATCTATATAGAATGCTATATAAATATTTTTCAATAATTTGTATAGTATATATAAGAGATAATCCCACAAGTAAATCTTGGCACCAGTGATGAAATAAAAGAAGTTCTCTCTTAATAGGTAACTATTAAACTGTAAAAATTATCCTAAAGCTGCAGTATAAGAAATATGTTTTTCAATCAAAGGATAGTCAATTAGACGAGTACGCTAGATAGCTGAGAGTACAAATGTGGACTATTTGGCTGTCTCTCACATATGATAGGGACACCTACCTAATTCTCCCTTTTTCTCAGACCTTTCTACCTATCAACAATCATTCAAGCTTCAGGAGCTCACGAAGCCAATTGACCGTGCTTTGGCAATCTAATGGCCTCTCCCACCCTTCTTGTGGATAACGGTCATTCAGCTCTGCAAAAACACCTTTCACTGAAAAAATTAAAATGCACTCTATAATCACCTCGTAAGTGGCAAGTAAATTTAAAAAGTAAGTAAGCGGATTCATTTAAACTTTCGAACTCAAGAGGTTAAGTCCCTAACTACAAACAATAATTCAAATGTAAAACTTATGAACAGTTGTCGCCCTTAAAGACGATTGATGATATCGTGTACAGCCGAAGAGTAATACATAAACATACACTCTTAACTCAAAAAAAAAAATTATTCTTTGTTTAAGGCAATTCTCCAATCGCACATATGTAAAACTCCTAACCAAATATTAACTCTTACTTATATAAACTTTTGTAAGTATAATGGAGACAACAAGACATTAAAGATTTGAATTTCACCCTTACCGGCTCTATCCACTTTCCACAGAGTTCGATCCTCTGCGAAAGGTCCTCGTCTGATGTCTACGCAACTACACCTCTACTGTGACATTTTTCCAAGTAATGGAGCTGGAGATACTTATAAACTTCGAGGGGTGTCTTAATCCTTTCCTATGAGTTGAATCTGCATGGGGTTCAAAATTGTTCTAAGAATACCTCTAGATTTACACTACGTTTTCTCAAACTGGCAATGGCACTGGACAAAACGGGGATGGAAAAAAATTATGCCAGTTCCAAAATGGTGGCCCTAAGCTGGTCTTCATATGTAATCTTCTTCTATAACTAGGGAAGAGTGATTCTGAGAGACCACGGGAACTTTAGGGAGCTCGAAGCAAAGTCTCAACAGACCGTATGGTGTGCTGAAGATTTCACACGTTTCTATTATTTTCCAACTAAATAGGGTAAACGATATACGATCTGGCGTTAAGAATTTCAAAGTCCAAAGGAAATGTTTCTTGGCCAAAATGTGATTGAACAGTTCCAAATGCTGAAAGGGCCTACTCTAACAATAGGGGGAAATGCTGTTTCGATGATTTAATTAATCAGTTCCACTTCCCTAACGGCTGCAATGCTTTCACTCTCTTCAGACTTCCCGGCTAAACCAGCTTCAGGACGATTTTACCGTTTTTCCTCTCTGCGGTTTGACCTTCTACTTCTGCTGCTCCTTCCAAAACAAGCACATTGGATAGAAAAGTGACGAGAGTATATCTTGTTGATGACGTAACTTGTTTGTTGCATCCTCTGCACTTGTGTGTTCGCTCAACTGCCTTTTAAGTGGGGGATAGGAACAGATGAAATGGCGCAATGCCGTGGCTCAGGCCACTTAAAGGTCCTTATCAGTGTACCATATGACACCAGGGCTATTCTGACTGTTGTGTGTTTCTAAATATTCGTTGTTTCTTCGCTGTGTGTATTGAGTTTTACAGTCTCTTGATTGTTCTCTAATGTAGTTTGTCTTTTCGTACTATTTAAGCATTCACTTTGCATTAAAACCATATGCTGACATTTCCAAATTCTTGGTGCTTTAATTACTCCTGATTGGAGAAAAAATAATTATACTATTGTCAACTGGAGTTGCAGCTGCTTCCTGCTGATTCTATATTCATATCTTATGCTATTCGACCAACTGGGAAAATGGCGATGAATGAACAGGAAGGGCAAAATTGGTACGATCATGGCTTCAGATTCATACCCTGAACCACCAAGTTGCAAATAAATGCCGATCAGTTTTCCACACTGAACTGCTGTGGTCCAGATCAATGCGAACCGCTTGAGAACAACATCGATGGGCTTGTAAAGGCCACTGCCTTTAAGACGGGATGTAAAATTGCGGCTACATGTGAAGGAGAGCCACACCCTGCGCATGTTAAGAAAACGTTACTGACCTTGACGAGAAGCTTCCATCTCTTTTAACATCTGCCTTGTGGGTATCCTTTCACAAACTTCGCTGAGCCTGACCATCAGCCTATTGTGTGCAGAAAAGTGTCGCTCAGAAGTAGAACAATCCACCCTACCCTTAAATTCTTCATTCACGCACATTTTTTTTGTCTTTTTGGTTGGTAGTATCTTATTGAAATGGCACGAGAGTTTTCCTGGACTGGTGTAGCTGATTTTATTTTACACAGTCACAGTACACTACACCTTTCCTTGTAGCATTGCCATATTTATTTTTATTTCAGTTCAGGGTAAAACATTGAGTCCGTGACCTCCAAAAATTTCAAAAAAAAAAAATGTAAGTTAATTTCGACCAGTTGGGTTGGGTTGTTTTACCTCTCAGCGGCACTTTTTTGCACACCATGGGCTGAATTGCCAGGTCACAAGGACCCCGAAGGCTCAGAGAAAGTTGGGGGAGGGAACCTATGGGTACAGCTGTTGGGAGACAGATGGTAGGCTGCGGTCGAAGCCATCCAGCGAGTTCTTTAACGTGCACAGGGTATGGCTCTCCCGAACACGGAGCCGCGGCTTAACGTCCCATCCGACGGACGGCGGTCTTTCCAAGCCCATCGGTGTCCCCTACTGACCATGGGCAGGGTGGGGAATTTTGCGGAGTAATTTCGACCAGCAATATAGTTTCTGTAATAGATGCTGAAGTTTTATAGCTCTTTTATGGACTCCTTGTATGCTAATATAAACGAAATTTAATTGTTAATTCATTCGTGTTCATGGATTTTTTGGTACACCCTTTTTTCAGACAACTACTGCAAAAATCAAAATATATTTCCCTCATTAACAGCGAAAGGTTTGCTTAGGTCACTTTCAAAGGTAAGATTTGCACGCAATACTTTATTTAGTAATTAATAGGTCCTAATTTTTTTCTACACATGAATAGTACACACCGTTTTAAGCATAAAAATGTGTAATGCATAAAATCAAGCAGGTATCAAATCATAAGCAGGAATTCAAAAATTTATGAAATAAAACTATAATCGTATCAAACATGTCATTTGCAAGCTTCAGAAAAGATTAGAGACCAGTAACATTTACACGAGATGAATATAAATATTAATGTTTATCAGATTAGTTTATCATTACTATTTAATATTTTGAACCAACGGCGTTAATTTTATTTTTCAATTAAAAATAAAATTCAGTCTGAACCTGAAATAGTGTACGAATATTTATGTCTAATGAACGTCATTTTTTCATGTGCTATGATTTCAGAGATAAAGTCCATTTGCGAGCCAAATCCATGTATGTTTGGAGGTAACTGCACTGAAGTTTCAGAGACGGAATATAGCTGCTCTTGTGGAGAAGGTTTAATGGGAAACAACTGCGAGATTTTGGACTCTTGTGTATCGGATGGCGCAGGTGGACTCTGCAAAAATGGCAGATGCGTTTTCGCTTTGAATCATCGGATAAGGTACTGCGAATGTCTTCCCGATTTCTATTTTGATTTCTTTAACAAAGAATGCCTACGTAAGTATCTTTCATTCATATCAGATTATTATTTCAAGATAATACCTAATATGCCTAAATTCTGAATGCAATTTTATAACCAGTGGCGAGCGTGCGTAAAAGTAATTTCAACAATAAGACTGCTCAGTTAATGCACTGATGGAAATTATATATCACTGTTGATTGAAATATCATCCGTTATTCTCTCTCCCTTTCTACATCCTTCCTCGGGTTTATATCTGCGCGTTTTAGAGGAACACTGCCGACAAACCAATATGAAATAATTATAGGGATCCGCACAGTGAATAGTACGAGTTTAGTTGAAAAAATATTGTTAGAGGAAAAGGAAAGCAAAAAGTTGCTGAAGAAAACAATTCAGCTCTCTAGTGCGAAGTTACCGAGAAGCGAACAAAACCAGAAAGGCCTAAATGCCTAGGAGAGAAGTTAAAAAAAACTTCGTTTTTTTTCCTGTAGATAAGCATAAGAGCAATATTTTCTGTTTATGAGCAAACATTCGTAAAAACAATGAGGAAGAGCCTTTTTGAAGCCATACAACTTCAGTTCCTCTGTTTAATTCAAGTTGGAGTTGACTTGCTGACGATGCTTGTTTCAAAATGAGCAGTATAATTAATAGTTTCTTTTGCTTTCACCTCTGAATCCTTGTATGGTGAAATAAATATATCCCACGAGTGAGCTTCTCGTTGAACTTGGGGTAATGTTGGGTTGCATTCCTAGATGTGTATAATGTGTTCTTTAAAGAGTTTGCAAACATTACAAGTTGGAGTGTTTTATCTCTTACCCCCTCTTTTTTTGGGGGGGGGGAGAAATCATTTTCTATATTCACTTCTACGAGTGCGCATTTTGAGTGGAACACAGTATTTTCGACTTGGAAGTCTTATGCTGAAATCTTCTATAGTGGTGTAGGTGATCGTTATATACTTCAGGGTATTGGGAACCCATATGAGTTAAAAGTTACAATATGAGTAACTTGAAAGAGAAACATTGTTACAGATTGCGGCTTGACTTGCTTTTGTGTGTGGATGCAGTAGATAAAGATCCTTTAATTCTTTGTAGAAAATTGTATTGCTTGAGGAATCGCAATGTTCAAATATGCATTTTTAAGTCTAAAATATTTGTCCCAGTGACCTAGCAGGGTGGTGAGAGTAAATTTAGGGGTATTCCACTTTTTCTCTATTGTTGGAGAAGAATGCATGTTTCTGGTTAGATAATCTGGACATGTTGAACACAATGTGTTTAACTGTTTCTTTTATGTTGCATTTGTCACAGTTAGGGGACATGATTCTCTTCCGCTGTACAGGTTATCATTGAGGAGGCAGTGACCAAGTCAATTTTGTGATCCGGATTTGATCTTCTCTGGACAGTTTGTTTCTTGTAATGAGACTGATATGGTGTTCAGTAACTCTTCTCTGAGTAGTCTTGTGGTCAGTGATGAGAAATAATCTGTCTTGAATATTTTTTGTTAGTAATTGTTTAAATTTGTGGTTGACTTGTTTGACATGATTTTTAATTTCAGTTTGGTGTTTGATATTTTTCACGTCCTTGGCCAGGAAGTCTGCTAGTTCATTCCCCGAGATGTTGCAGTGACTGGGTTATATAGTATGAGTTATTATTTTGCATGAAGTTATGTATGGCTTCAATTATGCTATTTATTAGCTGGGGTGGATAGCATTTTTTAACATGTTGTTGAGTGACGAGATGGAAGATTTGCAGTCTGAGAAGATAAGGAAAGTTTCATTTTGCTCATAGGATCTCCATTTGATGGTTTCAAGTATTCTGGCTAATTCTTCTATAATAATATTATGGTATGAAGTTGTTTGGAAGTTTTTTCTCAGATTGTCTTCGAGGATGTATACTGTGGTGGTCAGTACCTTTACATGAACTTAGCCACCTGTATAAATTTCTTTGTAGCTATTATGTAGGTGGGCATAGAATATTCTTCTAGGCTGTTCATTAGATTGTGTTTTTATAATACTTCTATTTTCACTTTGATTTTTGGCCTATGATATGACAATAGTGGTTTGCTGTTATATATACTGCTCACAAAAATTTGGGGATATATTATCGCTTCATATTCATTTTGAAATATCCCCTAATTTTTGTAAGCAGTATATATATATAGGTGTGCTGATTTTACTGCCCGTGATATCTTAATATAATGCGTGGTTTCTAATATCTATGACAATTTGGGAATAATTTTTTGTCTTCAAAATTTCTCTTAGTGTGCTTGTGGTGTATTTCATACATAGCCTGATTTAGAAATTCATCTGTAGATGCTGTCCCCTCAATGACTTAGCAAATGAAGAGGTTTCAGCCTGTAGGGAAATATTAGGGCAGTTTCAGAGTTTGGATTGTGCAAATTCGGAAGAACAGATTCATTACTGTGTCATTTATCTTTTCCTGAATGAGGTTGGTGATAGCTGACATTTCACATTATAATTTTGGTTTGACTAAGCAGCCCCACCCATGCACTTTAGGAGATTAATTATATTTTTTGCTTTGTTCCCCCATTTTCTTGATGTGAGGTGATCATCGATAATGATATAAATAACTATTATCGATATTGATTATCAAATAATGACCCCAGGAATTTGAGTCTGTGGCTTCATTTATTTGTTCGTTGCCAATTTTGATTTTGTTGTATGTATTCCTTTATTTGTCGATAATGGGAAGTATGGCAGATTTATCTGTGTATATTTAATTTTCCGTGCCCTACAGTTGACTTCCATGCTTCTGATCACTTCTTGGAGTTTTAATCTCATTATGTCAACGTAGAGTTCATTTACCCAGAAAGTAATGTCATTTGCCAAAATTGACAGTTAGATATCAAGCACGTTAGTGGAGATGTGAGCGGGAAAGTCATATAGATACAAATTAAAATGCATGGGCTCAAACTGCTATCTTGGATAATTCATCTAGTAAGTCAAGTGGTGGCAGAGAATGTCTTGTCCAGTTTAATGGGGACTTTATCAGGAAACCCAGCATGTGGAATTTGTAAAGGAGGCCCTCATACCACACCCCATCAAAAGCCCCCTGTAGATCTAGGAAGAGAGCTGCAAAATGTCTTTTGGAGGTGAGGCAGTTTTAAGCATCAATGATGAGATCAATGATATTATCTGTGATGTTCCTGTGGTTATGAAAGCTAGTGTATCTATCACCTATCAGGTTGTAGATTTCAATAACCCATTTTGTTTTCTAATATTTTTTGAAATATGTTTAAGAGATATTAGAAAAGTGATATAGGTCTATAGGAGTTTAGATAATATGGTTTTTTTTGGATTTTTGATGAGAATTATAGGTATTTAGACCATGAGTCAGGATAGTTTTTGATATTCCAGATTTTTTGAATATTTATAGTAGTTTACTTTTTATCTCAGACTTGAAGTTTTTATTGTGGCATTGTGGCATTTTTGATAAGGTCAGGAGCAGTTTTTATTTTAGTGTGCTTCATGGCATTAGTCAATTCAAATATGGTGAAATAAGGATCAGTGATATCAGGGTTATGAATGATTTTACTGAAGTGTTGGCGAATGAAGGAACTTATACTTTTTTCTGTCTGTGTAAACAGGTCTATATTTCCCTTTTTATATATGTGATTTAAAAACGTTTTTGCTAGAAATTCAGGACTTTCCTTAATTGCAGAGAGATTTTTTTCCCATTCTTGTATCGGGGTTGTCTGTTTGCATTTAAATCGTTAAATACTTTCCATATTTTTATCATGGGTGTAAAGGGATTTTACTTAACTGTGAAATATTTCCATTTGTTTGTTGTATTTAGATTTATTTTTTCCTTTATGATAGCTGTCGGCCTCAGTGTAATGGATAAATCTTCTTGCCTTACTCTGTATTTTAATTCTGGTAGTTATTAATCTATTGTCTTCTATTCTGAAAGAGAAATTTTTGCTTTTATTAAGATGTGTTGTGTTGTCTTTCTTTATGTCCTTTTTAATTTGATTGTGGAAGTCTTCATAGATGTTTGATGCTATTTTTAATGATTTCGTCAGCTACTTCAGAGTTGAATAATTTCCAGTTAGTGATTTTGTGACTGATTTATACAGCCCCTTCTTTGCTGTATGAATGTTTCTTACTACTGGGAATGGTGATAAGGACAGGATAGTGATCACTTCCCAGTGACAGTAATTCACTGAAGGTAATCAGCACAACTTCGAGAGACAATGGTTAAATCTATGTCAGAGTATCCTTCTCGCTGATTATCATATTTAGGGGCTCCATCATTAAATAGTTGATATTCATGGGTATCGAGTAATTCTTCAATAATTTTACCTATATGGCTATTTTTGTGAGACCCCCACAGCCTGCTGTGTGCAATGTCCTTTCCCACACAGCAAGTGTGTGGAAGGACATTGATTGAGTATGTCACTGATGTCGGCTAGCTGAATTCTGCTTCCTGGATTGCAGAAGTTAAGGGGAGTGACTGGTAGTTAATTAATTTTTATTTGCACAGCTATAGCTTCAATTAAATTGTGGTCAAGTTGTATTCCTCTTTCTCTCTGTGATATGGACTTGTAAATAAATAGAGCCACCCCTCCTGAACCTTTTCTTTTAATTTTTTGCTATGGAACAAATTGGTTTATTATCTCACAGATCTATATTTTATAATAAGGGAGTTTAATTCAGGCTAAATCTTGTGGAAATTTCGGCAGCTCCATTGCAAAATGTGGGGTTTGTCAGAATTAGCTGGTGTGTTCATGGCTGTACTTCAGGTTGATAATTAGAGTCAAACACTATCAATGTTGATGGAGATCATTGGCTGATTGACAAGTTGTTTATAGCTCAATATATTAATCATATATATGATCCATCGATCCACCAACTGTATAATCTCGATGTCTCAAACGCTTACACACACACACACACCCTTTGAAATTTTATATAACAGGTATATACACAGTCGTATCTGAATAAAATGACTACCTACCATAGTATATGTATGGTAGGTGGTCATATTATTCTAATACGACTGTGTATGTATAATATATTTCAATTTTACACACCATTTATTAGGTTGGTAGTTCACTTTTCAAATATTTCTATCTATGTTTTTCAAAGCTTGTGATTGGTTTCCTTTATAAGAGTAGTGTGCAAATGTGATTTATCTTCTTATGCACCAAATAAATCTAGCATTGCAGCGGCGAAGCATAGTGGAAGTAATTGAGATAATGAGACTCCGCAGTTGACGAAACGATGATTCTCGTAGATTATTGGCTGATTTAGCTCTCAGTCACTTTCCGCTCATTTAATAGCTTGTATTAGGATAACAAATCATAAATGAAAAGGTGCTGCCCCCAACTTAAATAAAAGATCCCAATGATGCATGATGCAATTGAGATCCATGACGCTACTGGCTGATTGACACGTAACTGATAATTCGGTAAATCAATCACTTGTAAGAATCATAAACGTCTCAACTGCGCAATCTCAAGATCTCAATTGCTTCCACTCACGCCTCGTGTCTGTACTATTCGGTATTAGAATATATATTTATATAAATACACACCATATATATATATACATGGTGTCTCAAAAATATAGGTACAAACTTTTAGGGGAGGTAGATAACATCTAAAGGAATCAGAATTGCCTAGGAACCCATAACCGGCAACGTCACCATAAGTCAATAGGCGGCGCTGTTCATCATCTAGAGGGGAAATTTCGGATTTCCTCATTCGAGCGGTAATCGGCTTACGAATTACATGCAAAGGTATTCGAACAAGGAGCTGGCAGACATGCACTTAGTGTGTGGAATAGCTGAAGGCAACGGACGAGCCGCTCAATGAATGTATCAAGAACGCTTTCCACACAGACATATACCAGGCCACCGTTTGTTTGCGCGTGCACATCAAAATTGTGCGATTACGGGTCATTAAGAGGTAGCAGAAGTGACGGCAGGCCACGATCGACGCATACTCCCACCATGGAAGAAAGTGTGTTGGATGCCGTGGAGACGAATCCTAGTACTAGCACACGTCCCGTTGCCTCTGCCTTAGGAGTGTCTCGTTGCAGTGTACAGCGTGTTTTGCACGGCGAGTCCTTACACCTCTTTCATCTCCAAAGGGTTCAGTTACTTCTCCCCGCTGATCATCCTGCACGTGTGCATTTTGCGCAGTGGTATCTCCAAGAAAGTGCCCAAGATGGGAACTTCCCAGCTTATGTTTTGTTTACTGATGAGGCCAGTTTCACTCGGGATGGCGTATTCAATCAGCACAATGCGCATTTGTGAGCTCACGAGAACCCCCACGGTGTGCGCACACATGCAGCACAACATCATTTCGCAGTAAATGTGTGGGCAGGCTTGGTCGGCGACTGCTTAGTCGGGCCATACCTTTTACCATCCCGCATGACCTCCGCAAAATATTTGATCTTTCTGAAACAGGTTATACCAGACTTATTTGCCAATGTTCCAGCAAATGTGAGACGCAACATGTGGTTTTAACATGATGGGGCGCCTCCCCATTATGGAAGGTGTGTTCGTGCGCATTTGAACATGTCTTTTGGGCAACGATGGATTGGGCGTGCTGCACCAGTTGCCTGGCCCCCAAGCTCATCTGATTTAACGAGCTTTGATTTCTTTCTGTGGGAGGCCCTCAAAGCTACCGTGTATGAATCGCCTGTGGAGTCTGACATGGATCTCGTGGCAAGGCTCGTCTGCGCTGCTTCTACTATCAAAGAAACTCCAGGTGTGTTCGACCGTGTCCGGCAATCAGTGCTACCTCGGTGTCACTCATGCATCGCATCTCATGGTGGAAACTTCGAGCATCTGCTGTGACATTATGAAATGTATCATCTAGTTCGCCATTTGTAATAATTATGTCCAATTATTTTCCCATTAAACACTGTCTTGTGTCCTTTCAGATCTTGTACCTCTGCTACCACTTTCCCATGACGTTTCCGGTTATGGGTTCCTATGCAATTCTGATTTCTTTAGATGTTATCTACCTCCCCTAAAAGTTTGTACCTATATTTTTAGACGCCCTGTATATATATACATAGGTGGATCGTTTAATTTGTGGATTCCTAACCCCCAACAAATAGTAGCTAATATATGGCAACACAAAAATGCCTGTCTTGAGCTGCAGCTTCTGGTAACTGTTATTTTTCAGGTCAGGCCCAGGAGCAGTTTTTATACTATGTATACCAGTTCTAACAAGGTCCAGTTTCACATCGTCTGCCCACCGCATTCCTCCTCTTTAATATATTTAATTATTTTACAGGTCTTCCTCTCTTTCTTAGACATATAGGCACACTGTTCATAACCCACTTTCCTAATTTATAATTATGCATATGGGCAACATGAACAAACCAACGCAGTATCTCTCTGCACATTATGCTACTCAAAGGATCAAATGAGATCGCCGGCTCCTTTGCTTAACGTCATCATTACTTACAAAGTTGAACTACTACCTAATGCCCAAGATGATGCGTAGCATCTAGAATCAAAAGCATCAAGTTTCCTATTATCTTGTTTACAAAGCGCCTAAGTTTCACTATCATAACTAACTCTAGAACGAACCGAACTATTTTGATATTTAATTTTTCTCTTTAGGTATATGCCTATTTTTCCACAATTTCCATAGATTCTTAAAAGTCCCGGCAGGAATTCCTATTCGTCTGTTAATCTCATTCAACACATCACCAATATCTGTTACGTAGCTCCCAAAATAATTAAGCTGTGACTCCTGCTCCAGAGTGCAACTATTCAGAATAACTGTACGACAACCTACTTGACAAATTTTCATCGCACTAGTGTTATCCATATCTCATCTCATCAACATCATTCGCCGAAAGTGCCAAAACATCAGCATAATCTAAATCAAAACTTTTCAGATCTCTAGGCCATTTAAGCCCAAAATATTCCCCTTGCAGTTAATTCCTCATAACACAATTAATAATCAAACTCAAAAATAAAGGTGACAAAATGGACCTTTGTCAAACTCTAGTAGCAATGCTAAACCAATTGCTACAAGCCTTACAAACTCCCACACATGACTCAGCGTTATTAGAGAGAACTTTCAATACATTAACTGACTTGTGTGGTATGCCATCTATGACATCTGTGACCTTTGCAGGTGATAATGAACGTTGATCAACTTCTGCATTTTTTCTCTTCGGACGTTAGAGTTTAATATATTATTTTTATTATTGTTATTCATTTATTAATATTTTTTATTGTGCTGATCTTGAAGATAAAAAGACAAATATGAAATTTGCATTTTAATCCTGAGCGACAGAGAAAATTCCATTTCTTGGCTAATCTAAATTAGACAATGAATGCGAAATATGCCGTTCACTGTTCTTCATTGTCCATGGTGGATTGTCTCGTCTGACATCGAAAGGTACATCAAAACTAAGGTGACCTAACCACATGTTCCGATTTTATTTATTATTATTTTTTATAAGGGGGGTTAGTGTTTTCGTAGAAAGTGCCCTACTTTTGCATCAAAAAAAAATAGTCACATCATTCATGCTACTCATTCTGCAGGTAACGCATGATGCTTTTGTGCGCCATCGTGTGTCGGTGGCGCCAAAAGCCTCGGTCTCCTCCGGTCTGATCCAGTCGGCACTAGCCTCGTTTCCCCTCACTCCAATGGCATCAAGACTCAGATTCAAATTATCTGTGTACAAGGCTGCTCTTAATTCCAATGACTTTCCAACTATAGGTAACAAAGTGGCAACGAACTCTCCAACTTAAAAGTTAACAACGAATATAATAAACGATGTATTCATGATAGAAATATTTACTTGGGCGGAACAGTGCGCGATGGACAGGAAGTTTACACTGACCCTCCCCCCACCGTGGCGGTGAAATAGATGTTTTCAGCTTATTTTTTTTTGCTTTTTGATAAATGAAAAAACACTTTTGTGTTGGGTAGGTACAAATGAAATATCACTGCCTACATTTTTCGAATCAATGAGTAATTTGAATTTGGCCTTTAGAGGGTGTAAAATCGTAAAACAACGAACTTCTTCGAAATAAATAATATAATAGGACGAAGGGAAACGATGTTAATGAATTACAGAAACTAGAGAATACTTCCTTGAGCATTCCGTATTCGACAGGAGCAATATGTATTCTAGTTATGATAGTGTAAGTAAACTTTCAAAGCCACAAACAATCTCCCACGTTAGATAAAGTTGGTGTTGCAACATTTCATGATGATGTTTTTGTTATGAATTATCAAACAACATGGAAAGATAAGTTTTATCTTATAGTTGAACTAGTGTTCTGCATCTATCTATATCACTTTTTTTAACTAATCTGTTGTCTAATGTACCTTTCAACCTTACGATTCACTAATATCTTTCTGTTTATAAACTTAAGAAAGGTAATATGCTAGAGTTAAAACTTTCACAATTGAAAAACCGTGGTTAACATTATGGTTTCGAAGTATTTGACCAGAATTTAATTTTCATGTTTAATACCTTCCGTATATGATATAAATCTGAGTTCATTTATTTTAAACTAATTATTTATGAATTGTTGACAATCTTTTTGCAGTAAATGCATTTTTTAATTTTTTGTTTTAAATTGTTTTCTACGTAGAGGTTAGTATTTTAGATTAGATTGGCTAGGGATATAGTAACATTCTGTTAGGTACGTACTGGGGTGGTTATAATTAAACTGACAGTACTCAGAGCGACGTAGATAAGGATCTATTCAACGGATCACAGTGAAAAATGGTGGATACCTTAATAAGAACATGGGGTAGAGAATTCGCGAATAAAAATAGTTAATGTCGGTGCCACCAGGTGGCGTGGGTGCGCTAAAATAAAGAAAATACTAAGTCGAACAAACAACCTTTATTTTACAAATCAAGATTCTGAATATGTGAACCATTCGTATACAAAATGTGCTGGAAACGTAATACAGCATGGTCCACAATTGCTTGAAACATGTCTCGGGGAATGGCTGCAACATGTTGTGTTATTCTTGCCTTCAATTTAGCGAGCGATTCAACATTACCTTGGTAAACTCGGCTTTTCAGATAACCCATAACTAAAAATCGCATGGGTTTAGGTTGGAGGAACATTGTTGGAATCATTGGAAATGGAATCATTGTAAAACGTTCGAGAAATTATTCTGTCTTCACGAAATGTGGTACGCTACAATTCCGTTACGGTACGTGCAATATGGGATGGCTATATCATCCTTCATGAAGGTTATGGAGTCTAAGCAATTTCTTTCTTGCAAAGCGGGAATAATCTTGCGGTTGAGAAGATCTGTGTAACGTGATCTATTCAGTGATCGATGCACGGGGCCTTGAGGCGTGATCTCCTCAGCGAAAAATGGTCCGATTATAAAGTTTTGCGGTAACTCGCACCATAGAGTTACATAGTCGGAGTGTAGGAGCACATTATGAACAGCATGCGATGAGTAGGTTCCCATATTCGACAGTTGTGTGTATTCACTGCTGCTTGTAGGGAAAAATGCATTTCGTTGGTCCATATGACTTTCAAAAGCCACATGTCGTTGAGCTGTATCCTCGCAAGAAATCGCAAAGCAAAGTCGATGCACTGCTCAGGGTCACAAGGTTGCAGCTGCTGCACCCTACGAATTTTATAAGGATACCATTTCAGAATGGGCCGTATAATTTTACTGACAGTTGACCATGGAAGTTGCAGTTGCTGGAATACCTGACTCACACAACTATGGGTTGCTCCGATTGCAACTGGATTTCTGCAACGGTAAGTGAGACGTCTTCCACATTGCTTTCTGCAACAGGCTGTGGCCTCTACCCAAAGCCACACCCAACTCACCTGTTTCTTCGAATTTCTGCATCATATTCTTCAGTCCATTTAGCGACAAAGGTCCTTTCCTTATATCTTTCAGACGATGATATTCAGATGATGATGTAATGCAGCGGCAGCATTACTGCCGTTTTTGTAAAAGAGGCTCACAAGCAAAGCTCAGTCCTTCTTGCAGATACCCATAATTCCTTCTAGCGATTTCAAGGAAGACGTCACATTTTATAGTGTGCCTCATGCGACTCTCACATGTGATTGACTGCAATGCTACGAGAAATTAGCATGTTCTACCACGTTTTTAGCGCACCCACTCCACCTGGTGGAATTAACAATAACTAATTTTTTTATTTGCAAATTCTCTACCCCATGTTCTTAGTAAGGTATCCATCACCTTTCGCTATGATCCGTCAAGTAGATCCTTCTCTACATCACTCTGAGTGCTGATTAATTATAACCACCCTTATTTTTATATTATAGACGAGTGGCAGAGCGTGAGTGGAAGCAATGGAGACATTAAGACCCGCAGGTGAGGCATCGATGGTCTTCATTAGGTCATTGGTTTGTTCATTTGTCAATCACTTTTCGCGCAACCAAAAGTCTATGATATCATTTGTTGATCTATGAGACGATTGGTTGACTTATTCAACTTCAATCAACCAAGTAGTTGACTGGTTGCAACATATTTATTACAGAAATTGACCTAATTTCTCTGGAAAGTTGTTCGGTACATAAATATGATCAATTTTTGTCATACACACTACCCCAATGCAGACCAATAGCTGCAACATATACATTATATTGTAGCAGTGACGAAGCTTGCATCACAACTTTGAGAGCAATTTAATATAATGAACTTCCACATAGACAGTTTCTCTAAATAATTGTTTGACTCACTTGTCAAGCAACAAATAATCTATTATCAATGAGATCACTGTTTGATTTAAAAGCAATTTTTAGTTCAAGCAACCAATGACCTATGAAAACTATCGAAGCGTCTACTGTGCAGTCTTATTGTATCATTGCTTCCATAGTTTCTATACATGCCTCTCCACTGTATCATCCATCCCAAGTGATAATAAACACCAAGAAGAATATTCTTGTATTTGGATTCTGAGGGATGTAACAATTTATATCCTTCAGAATACAAAAACCCTTGATGGGAATGTTCTCTACAGGCACATACTCAGGATTTCGTTTCGGGGAGGGACGGGGGGATTTCGTTTCGGGAAGTATCCGAGATTTTCGCTTCAGGGTTGGTTGGGGGTGTTGTCTGAGAATAAGACTTGAGCGGGTGCAATTACCATAATATTCCACCGAAGAAACAGGAAAGTTTAAAATGATATTCTATATGGAATGAGACTTTATAGCTGTTTGTTTTTAATCTATTTTTAGTGTGGGACATAAAATATGGGACTAAAATAAAATTATACAAAGAAAACTGTTTTTGATTTCAAAACAGGTACACAAATTTGACATTTCATATAAGACGATAAGATTTTCGGGGACGGGATATGGTACCCCCGGACTTTTCCCCCTCCTCCTCTGGGTACGTCCCTGGCTCTCTACCATGTTCATACACTCTTTTGGAGACCATTTTGGCAGTTGGCATGAAATTCGTTAGAAAAATGCTATTCACGATAATCCTAAAGAACTAGCTAGGCCAATTCTTCATCTTTTCCATTCTTTTATATAGGCATTGCTTTATATAGGTATCATTGCTTCCACAGTTTCTATACATGCTCCTCCACTGTATCATTTAGTAAGGGTTATGGAGGCGCATTAAGCTCATGTGTATTTCATGCATTTTTCAAAAAATTTCGAAAGACCTCTAAAACGGAATAAGAAATGGTAAACTACATCGAAAATTCAGTCTCTTTCTTCACCCCTTTACGCTTTCAGGCTCGATTGAGTTTCTTTCCCCTCCCACTCTTTTTTTCCTAGATCCGGGCCTGGTTTCATCCAGTGTCTTATAGGCATTTACATCAGTTCATTTGCAACTTATCTCTATACACCTCTTCTTTGTACCCCACATTTCAATAGTGATTTTTCTTCTTAATCTTTATCATGAAACATAAAAGTTTAATGCAATTAATACAATTTCGGCCGTCAGTCAAAAACCAAATAATTTATCCTTATTCTGGAATAAATTACAGAAAAAGCCGTGTTGACAAGGAATACTTGAAAAATTGGGTTGAAAAAAAAAAAGTTAACCTGACTGGAATTCAAACCCAGATCTCCCAGAAGCGGTTAAGACGACTCGGCATGCTTCTTGGAGACCTGGGTTTGAATCACAGTCAGGACGACCAATATTTTTCAACTCAGTTTTTCAATTTATGCTTATTTCACCTATCCTTACAAGTGGAGTAGGGCGAATGGCAACTGCTAGGCCACAAGACATTATGAAACTGAGCAGTTGATGTTCTAGGATTTCACACAGATCAGCGACTAACACTTCTGTCGATCTCATGTATCCTACATTGATTTAAAGGCAATTCACTGATGGTATAGCATAAGGTATGGTATAGCATAAGTACCCGACAGCTTCAAACACGAAATTTCCTAGTCTCGTCTTTTAGTAAAATTGCTATCACGCTATGACTCTGATCTTACTTAAAAGCGATATAAATGATGAAAATTCTTCGAGATACTTCTTTTCTTTTTCAGATGGGAGTGATATCGGCGAATGCGTCAAAGAAAATCCTTGTCCCAAAACCACCGACTGCTTAAACACCAAAGAAGGGTATTCTTGTGTTTGCAAACGTGGATATAGATTAGCCAATTATTTCTCAATTCCTGAAAAAGATGGCTGTGTTGGTAAGTGGATTAGTTTTCTACAATACAATAGGCCCATTTACGGAATAATTCATTGGCTAATATGGGCATTTACAAATATTACTTTCAAATTAATGTTAATAAAGTTAGATTCGTCAGGATTCTAAATATATATGAATTGACAAATATAGTTGAATGTTATTTCCGAATAGTAAATTTAATATAGGTTTTGTCATGCATATTTTACGTCAATAAAACAATGTTCGACAACCTTACCACATTATTTTTTCATACTGAACATAAGTAGAGATAATCTGTCAAGAAATTCATGTGATCTAAATTACTGAACTAGAATGTTAGGAAAGCAAAGACATACTTAAAAATTAAATTTTCTGATTTTTTCCCCTCAAAATGCAACATCATTAATCTTCAAATATTAATTCCCTTGTATAAAATTCCGAATATGGAATGCGAAAACACAAATATTTATCATTTTTGCTGTGGGCATTAGAAAGCTCTATGCATGGAATCTTCGAGCTGCTGCAGCAGCGAATATCACTCGATCCGGCTGCCATTGTAGTAGACCCCTTTGTTTATCCCGGAAGAGCTAAACAGTATCGGGGAAAAGAAAGTAAGATCATTCAGATCAATTTTACCGTGTTTTGTTATCTTAAGTCTAACTTTTCTCAGAGAGTCAACATCATATTGTTTATCAGATTTCCTTCCGGACTGTGTGTTGGATTTGCTCTTCCACTGTTTCTTGGGTTTATTACGAACGAAACTTTTGGATGTTCTTACGATAGGTATAAGAAAAAGGGACAATATATAACTATATATTATGTTTATTTGAAGGTTGTACACTGTTATCTCCAGATACACATCATATCAGATAGCAGCTGATCCTTAACAAAAGTAGTGATAATTCGTTTGAAGAAATCATGGACTCTAAACTGAAGCACTCTGTCTGAAGAACTGAATAAATCTCTACGAGTACATTAAATAAAAACAACGATGTCAAGTTTCTGTTAATAAGAGTGATTTTACCAAAGGATTAACGAAAAACGTTTCGTCCATAGTTCCCTGTCGCTTTTCATGAAAAAGCGACAGAGAACTATGAACAACACTATTGTCACCCGCAACATTTTCTCTTTGAGACATGCGGCATGAACTAAGTATGATCCGGGTTAACTAAAATAATTATCTATTAATAATTATTAATATTGAGGACTACACATTAATACTTATTGTTGATCTGACTTCGAAAATTGCTTTCTAACAAATAATTTTGAAAGAGTGGCCAAAAGTAGATTTAGACTCGAACCCACAAGCTGGCAATACGTAATCCCATATTTCCTAACTGTAGTTGCGACGACTAGAGGTTTTAAATAATTGACCATAATGCCGATTTAAAAAAAAAAAACAATAACAAAAAAAACTTAAATTTATTGAAATCTCAAAGTCAACAAAATTCCACCATAGGCCACCATAGAGGTGGATGGTTTTTACATTGCAATCATATTTTAGTACACCAACTCCACTTAAACAATCTAAATGAAAGTTAAATCGACAGTTAATATGAAGTGACAGCAGTCAGTTATAATTCAAAACAAAGTAACCATACCGTAAATAAAGCCTCTTCCCAGGAACGAGAATTGGATTATGTTAGGATACTGCTAAGTGCACACGGAAACAAATATAGGAAGTACTCACTTCAGATTTCTCTGGTCGTGGTTTTTCACAAGAAAGGCAAAATTTTGGTAAATTTAGCCTAGTTACAATTTAAGCATAGATTTAATATCTCTCTAATTCAGAGATATCTATTTTAAAATTTCCCCCTGAAATCCGGCCTAAAATTAGTCCAATGGGTCTCTATAAAAATTGGACAAGCGAAGAAAGCAAATGAAAGATAGTTAGTAAAACCAAACCCTGGTCCGATAAGCACGATCATCCCACACCGAATCTTTCCTCTGGTCGATGCGTGGCTATGTCATTCTGACAATTCTGGGAATCATCCAACCCAATGGGCCAATCAGATGCAATCCCCGGAAAAAAGACACAACGTCAACTGTCATATATGATGAGTGGAACGGAGTCCTGATGCAAGGAAACGACCGTCCATCCATCCGTAGGTTAATTCTCAGTCTTGTGAAAGACGAAGTTATGCCCTACAAGAGATAGACTACCTGCTGTTTTAGTACTACGAAGCGACTTCGCTGAAAGCATCAACAGAAACGGATAAAACCGAATATTACAGAATGATATATACAAAAGGGATCTGGCTTAAATCAGCTAGTTGAGACGTCTCTGTTAGACATTAAGTGGTTGCACTAGGATAGTGTATCAAAAATGAAAAGAGAAAAATTATCAATAGGTCTGCGACCTATCACTATGAAACTGTGCATTGATTTTGAATAGCGCTCATATACCATTGGTCAACGCTTAGATTTTTCTCCTCAATCTTTGGTTGATTTTTGTGTTATTGACCTATGATCTGTAAGAACTGTTATGAGAGTCAACCGAGAAGTTTCATAGTTTCACCCAGATTCCCTGTTGCAATTTACGCTGTGCCTCTGGACTTCACCCATTCGAAGTTGGGAAAAGTGAAGATCTACGGTATGTGACTTTGATTAGGTGAGGATTGATATTATTAATTCTGTCTTTCAGAATAAATCAACATTTCAAGGAATCATTAATATTATTATTTTCTAGTTTTTTCTTCCCTAATCCATGTTACAAGAAAACGTTATACTAGAGCTAGGTCCATGAGTTTTTTTTTTCCTCACTGATACACTCGATCATGTTTCGTAAATGTGACTGCTTTCGATGCTTCTCATTTTCATGTATTCTCTATCATCCATACATCAATTTACTCATATTAGTGACATAGCATGCATGGATAAATTTTAGACAATAATACTGAGCAGTTTAGGTAGCGAAGCTTTCATTGATAAACTGATTGGTTGAGTCATCAATCATTTGTCAGTTAGGCAATTAGTTTTCATGTAAGAGATCAGGATTAAATCTTGGAGGTGGAGAGGAAATGAACCATGCCGTAGGAAATTGAGAATGCTAGTAAAAGTAATGGAGACCTATAATTATAAAACTTTTGCATATTTCACGCATTATTCAAGATATTTTTGAAGACTTCTAAACCTGAAATTCTACCTCTAAATCTAATCTGAAGAGATATCCAACCTCTTAAACTCTTGCACCCCACACCCTTTATTTTTTCCCGCTCGATTGAATTACTTTAAATTTTTCTGGATTTTTCCTAAATCCCGGCCCGGACTATATGAGATCATTATCCCAATCAACCAACGAACTGTAGGAACTTCCGATCACTCTTCGCTGCAAACGTACACACACACAATTGAAAATAAATATATTTCGTCATTTATGCAAAATCGTAAAAGTAAGAATTAATAGTGGCACAATGTAATGAATAAGTGACTAAGTAAATTTCGATTAATTCATTAACGAAACAACTTCAAGCATTTTTAATGCTAGAAGAGTAATAATTTTCCGTTTAATATAAGCAGAAGAAATATTCCTTGTGCTTGTTTCCCATAGTGTTGGTTGATGAGAAGAGAGTTAACGATAGGCTTTAGAGAAGAGTTAGGGCTCAGTCATAATTCAGATTTTTAAATTTTCTTCCAATTCTGAAGAAATAAGTAATAAATGAAAGAAACAATTTATGTAGGTGAGAATAACAGAAAATATCCTGTAAATCTGAAACTTATTAAGTATGGCTGAAAGAAATTCGGTTTTGATACGAGTGGGATGCTACCTCACGACCTCATGAAAACATGCCAGATGCTCTGACTGCTGAGCTATCTCAGCTAGTTCATTTTTAATCTAATCGAAAAATTAGCTAGCTGCGATAGCTGAGTAGTCAGAGCACCTGGAATGCTAGTCGGAGGTCACAGTTTCATATTCCATTCGCTTCAGCACTAAACATTCTGTCATTTTAATTCATCTGTGTGCTTCTCTGTTATTGAAGCCTGCATTGGCAAATGGTGGTATGAAATGTTGACTATATATACACATAATTACGTGAACAACACGTGGCAGCTTGAGTGTCACTTTCCCAATCATAGATGCCAACATGAGCCACTGCACTGAATTATCATTTCGTCAACTGCACAGTCTCATTGTCTCGTTGCTCCACTATTCCGCTCTTCTGGTTTCTAGTCATAATTAGCTGAAATATGAGCTAGCTGCAATTGATTCAGAGTCAGAGTACCTTGCAAATTTTCAAGAAATTGTAAGTTTGCATCTCATTCGCGCTGGAACTATTTTTTTTCAGCTAACTATTCATAAACTGACTCATTTTTTAGATCACATTAGTTTTATACATTTGTATAGTTCCATATAGCTACTAAGCCGTCCCGTGACCGAGTAGTTAGCGCGCTTGGTTTCTGATCTACGGGACCTGGGTTCGAGCCCCGGGTAAGGCATGGATGTTCGTGTTGTTTTTCTGCTAAGGTCCTGCCATCCTCTCAGATCTTCTACTATGGCATATAAACTGACAGGCTCCTGTCAGACCTCTGTGGCAAGCAGCTGCTTGAGAGGGTATTTATTTATTTTTTTTTATTTTATATAGCTACTATAAATTATTCACTATCCAACACCATTTATATCACATCCAGTTAAGTGTGGAATTTCATTGATAAAGATCTGCTGCATTCCTTAAGGAAATTCCCTTGTAACTTTGAACTTAAAGTTTGAAAGACATATGACACTGTCTGGCCAAATTATTACAAACATTGAACCGTGCACGAGTAATATGAAACATGTAATACATGTAAAATTTCTAACTAACGTTATCATTCTAAGTCAATATGAAGTTGTATAAAATCGCTAAAGACATAGTGGAAAGCAAAGTCAAGTGCAGCATGGGTGAAAAAGCTGATCTGATTGGTATCGAAAACATATAATTGAAGTTCAACGAGCAGGAGCATCTTAAAGAAGGTAATGTAACTCAGCGGAAAATCACGGTACACAATATTCCAAATGTAAGCAGAATAGCAACGGTCTCAAGAGATGGCCACCATTTGGCAAATGCGGGAGGATAAAGGCTCTAATAGACAGCGAAAGGCGTTTGTTGGTAGGAAATGTGCAACAAAACAGAGCTGCGAGAGTTCATCATTTGAGAGAGATGGCAGCTAACAGTACTTCAAATCCCATTTCAAAGAGAACTATGCGCAGAGAACTGAAAACCTCGAAATTGGAAGCTGTACCATAATACGAGGAAGTATTATATAGGTCTTCATAATAATTTAACCAGCTAGGGTATCTTTCGTCCCATTCAGCTTAATAACTGTGAACCAAATAAACAACAGTAAACAACTGCTTCAATACTTTACCTGGTCAGATTTAACAACAAATGGAAGGAGAAATTTCTAAGTATGTTATGCTTAGGCAAAGGAACGTGTAAGTTTGCTACAGTTTAATATTTGACGAAATCTTATGCATTTCTATGTCACGCAAAGGTTTTAGGTTATATTTCATGGTACTTCAACTATTCGTTATTCAAGGGGAACTTACAAAGAAAAAACTCATTTACAGGCCAAAATAAAAAATTAGTATTGTTAAAAGATTTCTTCGTTCACAAGGGAAATGTTTCAATTGATTCCATCTTGAAAATATATTGATTAACGTAAAAGTTGCTAAATTATTCTTTGTTTCTGTTTGGAAAATAACTAGCATTAGCGTTATATTAATTACTAAAAAACATTTTCTTTTCAATGATTTTCATATTTTTGTCACTCAGAACTCTGCAATCCAAATCCATGTGTCCATGGAGAATGCAACGTAATAGAAAGAAACACCTTTAACTGCAGGTAAATAATTAAATTTGAAATTTAAATAAATTTCTATTAATGGTGTTTTAAAATTAAAATTAAAATATATTCGATTTAGAACAGAAGTATATTTCTTTCTTTACCACTGAGAGAAATTTTCTTGGTGTACAATGGTTCAAAAGGTCTGGTAACAAGGTTCTAACACTCAAGATTTTATGGAGATCTATAAATTTTTCAGATGATGCTATGACTTAAATAAGAAGCGATGCCTCGGTGGCACAGTGGTATCGCGTTGGTTCGTAGGAGTAGGTAATAAGATCGCTGCAACCCGAGGTCTGGGTAAGAGTCCTGGGCTTGCAAGGTTGTTAGCTCTAACTGAGTCAGTTGTCAGCAGTGAGTTTAGTCTTAGTGGAATATGTCCTTCTATGAGAATGCCTAAACGAAATAGGGATATTTTCTTGGGCCCTTTTTCATTCTATATGTTGGAAATAAAACAAAACTCCATTCGTTTTACGAGTATGTTGATTCTTCTTCTTTTTCCAATGATCAAAACAGTTTTAAGATTTTAAGCTGAAACTTAAAACTTCGAATTATGTTTATTTCAGTCTACTTAACACACAACCATTGCAAAAATGGTTGTACTGCCTTATGTTTGAATATATTTAAGCATGAAATCCGTTCATCGTATTCTGAAGTATGGTGAAATTCCAGAAACAACAGATGGAACGGTCGTAATTTGCGAACAGTATTAGATTACTATTCTATTTCTAGAACAAGAAATAAATTCTGAGCTAATAAGATTAGGCTATTTTTCCCGGAATACTTGCAACCATCTTATTTTGCATGAGAAAAAATTAAATATTCCATATTTCAAAGCAATATGGTAGCTTAAGCAGCTTTACTCTAATGTCAGTGCTCACCTCTCTAAGATTGGTTCGCAGGATTCTACAAATGTTGTAATACGTTTTTGTTTTATACACAGTTAAATAGTGCTTTTCATTTATCGCATTGAATTTGCGCTTTATTAAGGAAATGTTAATTTTTTCGAAAACGAATAATGTCATATATATTTATATTCTGCACTGGGCAAGAAATCCCATCACTTGTATAATAAATATTCTGAATATTCGGCAACTTGCAATTTGGACCCGTCGTTTTGCCGTAAACGCTATATTATTTAATAAAATGTTTAAAATTTTACTGAAATATGGAAATTTTACATTGAGTATTCTTTAATAAATAGTCATTTGGTGAGAAATGTGAGTTGCTACTAGAGTAGCTAGATAGGGCATAAACTGCCAAGGTTCTCACAATGATCAATGAACTATTATGTTTTTTAAATCAACCAATGATCTATGAGAGCTATTAGAATATCAACCGTCCATTTCATAGTCTATCTTAGCCATACAATTTCAACTCATGTTATTATGCCACTGCCGTTTGCTTCCATATGTAGCGGAGTCATGAATGTGTAAGTGTGGTATTTATACCCATATTTAGGAGAACACAGTCCTTCACATGAAAAACGATATTGACGTGACGGTCTCATTTGCATTTTAAATGCTTCCCCATTGTATCAGATCATCTGGAAACTCGCATAGAACTTACAAATCACTAGGATCATCATCATCATCATCATCATCATCATCATCATCAAGCAGCTATGGACTACGGAGGTCCAACCAGATTGTGTAATTTAGTCCTCCAAGCATAAAGAAATTTTCAATAGATTTGTCCTGAGTTACATCTGCTGCATCCCGCCACTGCACACCAATTCTAACAAGGTCCTGTTTGACATTGTCTGCCCACCGCATCCTAGGTTCCCCCCTCTTTCTGAGGCCTTTAGGCACACTGTTCATAACCCTATTTGCCAATCTATAATTATCCATACGGACACATGGCCAAACCAACGGAGTCTCTCTCTCTGCACAATATGCTGCTTAAAGGAGGCTGCAAACTCTTTTGCCTAACCTCATCATTAGTTGCAAAATTAAACCACCTAATATCCAAGATACTACGTAAGCATCTAAGTATGTTATGCATCTGGAATCAAAAGTATCCAGTTTCCTGTTATCTTATTTGCAAAGTGTCCACGTTTCACTACCATCACTAACACTAGAAAGAACCAAACTATTATACAGTCTAATTTTAGTCTTTAGGTGTATAAGCCTATTTCTCCACAATCTCCATAGATTCTTAGAAGACCCGGCAGAAATCCCTATTCGTCTGTTAATCTCATGCGATCACCTTTATGATATTACAAAATGCAGTAATCACTCGGTTTAAGAGCAATCAGTATCAGCTTAGGACTTTTCACGTATACGAGATGCACGAATATACCTGTTTTTCGATAGGTAAGTTTTAGGTAAAGAGATCTGGAAAAATTGATTAACAATGCACAAGTTTACTTTCTTGATATGTAACAGGCATTTGTTTGTGTTACATTCATATTGTAAGTTTATGAACAATATGAATGTAACAATTCTTTTTATGTAGGCTAATGTCTAAGACTATCATTTAACTGCATTGACATTTAATGTTAATCCATAAAAGTTGTTAAGGGAATTACATCCATCTAATGCCAGTGCTCACTTCTCTAAGATTTGTTCGCAGGATTTTACAAATGTTGTAATACGTTTTTGTTTTATACAGTTAAATTGTGCTTTTCATTTATCGCATCGAAATTTGCGCTTTATTAAGGAAATGTTAATGTTGTTAACCTGAACTCAGGAAAAAATGCCTCCCAAAATCTAAGAAATCCCAGAAAACCCTAAGAGCAATAATATAAAATATAGGTTTAAAAGAACCTTAAACAAAATGTATGTATAGTTACGGTTAGCGATGTACTATATTTATACTGTATTTATTAATAGTACTGTATTTATTAATTCTGCAAACAGAGTTACTATTTATGAATTTTCATCTATTTTTGAGTCTGCATAGAAAGCAGAGAAACACTCCTAACGCTTATTCATTTCAAAATGTTTCTGAAACGTTACTTATGTCAATGCAAGTGAAGTAATAAATGTTTTTGTTTCCTTCATGCATAGAAAAGAAGTGACTTTAGTCATGTCCTTGTATGAGAATGTATGTACAAGCTAGGTGTAGTTTCCAGTGCACTTCTCATACCTATTCACCCTCTCTCTACATTATTTTTCATGACAAATTCGTTTCAGACTAACACAATTTCATTTTACACGATTTTTTTCAGAACCCTTCTAGTGCTTTTCACTGGATATTTATATACTTTTCACACACTATTATGCTGTAAAGGTAAGTAAACTCAATGGACACAATAACTAACACTCAATAACCAACACTTATTACAAACACCGCGACATACATAAGTACACATGGCTTTCACCTGATGGGCTGCATAAGAATATGATTGATTACATATTAATTAACAGCAAATGGGCTAGTTCTGTTAGGAATACCAGGGCATATAGGGGAGCTGAAATTGGATCTGACCATTACCTTGTTAAAAGTGTGTTGCAACTTAAACTTAAAAAGTGTTGTGCTAGGGTTAAAAAATTTACGTTTAATACTGAAGCTCTGAAAGATCCAGTTATAGCCAAAGCTTACCATGATAGGTTACTTAGTCATTATGACAGTCATGGTGTGCTTACTACTGAAGTTGAGGAAGAATGGGATCATTTTAAACAGGCGTTTTTGGACACTAACAGTACTCTTTTAGGAAAAAAGGAGCAGAAGAGTCAGAATTATCTGAGTGATAATGCACTTGAGCTTATTTTGGAAAGAAAGAACTGCAGGAATGTCCTTAATCAATACCCTACTAGTCCTAATAGAAAGCATTACAGAGAATATAATAAACGTGTAAAAGATCAGTTAGCTGCTGATAAGAATCTTTGGCTTGATCGTTTGGCTGACAAAGCCGAGGAAGCAGTTAGACAGCACAACAGCAGAGAGCTGTACCAGATAGTTAATGTTTTGCGTGCTAGAAAACGGACAGGTATACAAGGATTGAAGGATAAACAAGGTAAGGTTATAGAAGGGGAGGATTCTGTCATGGCTAGGTGGGCTGAGCATTTCAGTGATATTCTAAACAATGTAGTTAGTTCTACTCCCATTGTTTGCAATGATGATAGATGCATTGGTGGCTTTAATGTTGGCCCTATAACACATTCTGCAGTTATTTTGGCTGTTTCTAAACTTAAACTACATATATCTCCAGGGGTAGATGAAATTACTACCGAAATGCTTAGAGCTGGGAATGTTTCGGTTACCACTTGGATGACTGAAATTCTGAATATCTTTTATGATAAAAGCATGGTTCCTAAGGATTTTACCAGAGCTATTGTTATCCCTATTTTCAAAAAAGATGATCGCAGTTCTTGTGATAACTATAGAGATATCAGCCTACTCTCTGTTCCAGGTAAAGTTCTTTCCATGATTGTGCGTAATAGAATTAAGAATCTGGTTGACAGTCAATTGCGTGATGAGCAATGTGCATTCAGAAGTGGTAGGGATCATATATTTTCACTTAGGCAGATTCTTGAGAAATGTTTAGAGTTTCAGAAACCTTTGGTTGCTAGCTATGTTGATTTCAAAAAGGCTTTCGACTCTGTTGATCGTCATAATTTGTGGTTGATTGTGAGATCATATGGTATACCAGACAAGTTAGTTAACATAATGAAAGCTCTCTATAATAACACTGAGTCTTGTGTGAGAGTTGGTAAGGCTTGTAGCAATTGGTATAGCATTACTTCTGGTGTTCGACAAGGGTGCATTTTTTCTCCTTTTCTCTTTAGCTTGGTAATTGATTATGTTATGCGAAATTCACTTCAAGGGAAAGATTTTGGCCTTAAATGGACTGGAGATATGAAAATTTCCGATTTAGATTATGCTGATGATTTAGTCCTTTTGGCAAATGATGTTGATGAGATGAACTCTTTCATTCGAGCTGTTGATGAAACTGATAGTAGAATAGGTTTGGTTATAAACAGAGTGCAAACTAAAGTGATGAAAATTGGTCAGGCAGGCTGTGATTCAGTTAATCTGAATGGTTGCAGTCTTGAGCAGGTGTCACAGTTTAATTATCTTGGGAGCTATGTAACAGATAATGGTGATGTGCGGCATGAGATTAACAGACGAATAGGGAGTGTGGAGAAATAGGCGTATACACCTAAAGACTAAAATTAGACTGTAGAATAGTTTGGTTGTTTCTAGGGTTAGTTATGGTAGTGAAACCTGGACACTTTGTAAACAAGATAACATGAAACTAGATGCTTTTGATTCCAGATGCTTACGCAGTATCTTGGGCATAGGTGGTTCAACTTTGTAACTAATGATGAGGTTAGGCAAAGGAGTTTGCAACCTCCTTTAAGCAGCATATTGTGCAGAGAGAGACTCCGTTGGTTTGGCCATGTTGCCCATATGAATAATTATAGATTGGCGAATAGGGTTATGAACAGTGTGCCTAAAGGCCTCAGAAAGAAGGGAAGACCTAGGATGCGGTGGGCAGACAATGTCAAACAGGACCTTGTTAGAATTGGTGTGCAGTGGCCAGATGCAGTAGATGTAGCTCAGGATAGACTTGCTTGGAGAACTAAATTGCACTGTCTGGTTGGACCTCCGTAGCCCATGGCTGCTTGAGGATGATGATGATGATGATATGCTGTATTTATTCATATAATGACAAATATATACGACTATATATTTTCTAATTAAAAAACATAATTGCTTTGTTTTCCGATTACAGTTGTGAAACTGACTACACCGGAGATTTTTGTGAGGACGTAGAAGGGCAAACAACCTGTAAGTATAATTCAATTCTTCTTTTTTCAATTAACGTTACTGGCACTTAATCGTTTTATAAATGCCCTACAAATTGTTTGTATGATTGTTTCAAGAAATATAGAAGCATATGTGAAATCAACTGAAACAATAAAACTACATAGTTCACGTAGCTATGTTCTCATAATTCACTTGTTGGGCTGTCAATCACGAGTCAATCAACAAATGATCTGAGATTATTTGTTAATTGAGAAGTAACTGTTGGTTGATTTAATTATAATATATCAACCAATAACATATTAGAACAATTAATGTGCTATCTGCTCAATTTCATTGCGTCAAGTCAGGCTGTGACAAGGCAGGGGCCAATGGGGCCTTTGCCATGGGCGCAAATCAAACCTATGGTGCAATTTAAATTATTTTAAGGTATATATTTTTTTTCATTATGGGGAAAAACTAACTTTTCAATAAGTTTCAAAATAACTCTTCCTTCGGGTGCGAACATCTCTCATTGCTTGCCATCGACTAGTCACGACCCTGTCTCAATTGCTTCCACACACTCTTTCACTGGTACCATTAAACTTTCACAACAGCTATTATTCAGACATCATTGGGTTAATCTAAGAGCTTTGAATTTTTCAATGATCTGCGGATAACCAAATTAAAATAATGAATATTAAGTGCTGCAAAAAGGGCACGTAAATAACCAGGATTTAGTTTTGAGGGGGAGGTACGAGAATTTTGCTCTGGGGGGGAAATTCAGTTTCGAGGGGGGAGATGTCCGAAAATTCAGTTTCGGGGTCAGGTTCTGATGTATGATTAGAGTGTATTTTCCCAATTACTAAAATAAAGGAGCTAGGTCCAGACTTTATGCGGGATGAAGAAGAAAGTTTTCAACGTTTTTCTTTGTCTCGAAGTGCCTTGTGCTCTTTTGCATTTTCATGTTGGAGGAGTATATAATGTCTGTTTACCAATCATTAGTAGCATTGAAGAATCACAGAGTGCACACACTTCAGTTGTGCCGAATAGAGGTTGGCACGTCCATTATGAATCAATTCGAAGGGCACTACACTTTCAAAATTCCATCTAACACGCATTTCCTACGTTTCGAATCGTCCCCTCTTCGGGACAGGAAATGCAAGATGACTTGGGTTAAGTGACTGCTTTGGCTGTTCTGATTGTTGAAAACGATCCCTTTTTCATTGCATTTAAGAATTAGCTTGATGAAACGTGGTCAAGTGAATAGCAAGTAAGTTCCTGCAGCCTTCGATATGATGGTTTGTTTCTTCAGTAGCGGATTCAAGCGAAAGACTTCGGCAATTCTTGGTTACCTTACCGATGTCCAGCAAATTCCACACTGTAGTTGCTTTTTGAGCAATCAAGTTCGGATGAAAGCTTGTGAGTTCTTTTCGATGGATCATCCTCAACAGCGTGGTACAGAATGTAGCGATCCACCGATATTGCTGTCCCGATCGCTGCTTACTTTCGAGGCTCATGTCACCATCTTTGACTGCATTCAATTAAGATTGAGCAGCACAATTGGAGACTTCCCCCTCACCTTCCACTTCAAATTGTTCTCTTGCCGTTCAGGTAGCTTTTAATCTTTTTTCCTAGTAATGACGTAAAATTACACAAATTTCAGTACTTATTCATTGTACTTTCTAACTAGGAAATAAAAACTCTAAGACTTGTAATAATTATGGACTGACAGAGTGGGCTTTAGGCTCTCCCTTAGTACTACATTCAGAGGTATGAAAATAAACGTAACATGGTGTTGTTTCACCGCACTTATTTGGATCGAGAAAATCGTACAGACTTATGAATCACCCTATTACTTCCTGGTAAAAAATGCTTCAATTGCTTCCACTGACAATTCGCCTCTATTCATTTATATTAGTTGTGGCAGAAATCCGCTAATTTAATAAGCGAAAACTGAAAATTCGAAATGGAGAAATGAAGAGAATGATGGGGGAGAAATTTTTTCAGCTTTCGTTGAATCCTACTAGATACCCCAAACACAACGCCAACATATGACACCAGAATCTCGCCAAACGCAGACACCATCAGAATTCCCATTATTTTCTTCGCATCGCACAAAGAGTTCACTCGTATGTACAGTCAACCTTGATGGACATCACTTATTATGTGATAATTCAGTGGTGAAGCGTAAGCAAATGCCAAATCGAAATTGATACTGCTCAGTTGAGGCATGAATTGTTCACATGTATCATTCATTTTTATTAAGTCATCAATTACGCACCAATCAACCAATAAACTGTTATATCATTTGTTAATCTGAGACCATTAGCTGATTAGTAAGTATGTGATAGCTCCATCAACCAATGACAAAAATTATCATCGTTTCGTCAGCTGCGGAGTTTGATTATATCAATTACTTCGCCATTGGTATAACTGTTTTCCAAAATCTTCAGATTTACAAAATTTGATCCTCAATAATCCTCATGAGTAAAAGAACCTGTAAGCTCTCGTTGTTTCTTCAGTTGAAAGGCATGACGTCATCCTTAATATCAATATAAATTTAAAGGAAATTTTGTCTTTACTTATGCGGATTCGTAGCCCTCCACGATGTTTAGAGTGATTAAATATATTTTCAACAAGCAGTATACTTTCTTCTCACGGCTGTTATGCTCTTGAATTCTGTTAGCCGTGCGCTTTGATTGAAAAATTCACTTTTTGCCTAATTGTATTTCAATTTTCTAAGAAATCTGAATCAACCTTAATTTGAAATGTATATTTTATATACTGCGTCAGTTTTCGTTTAAGGATTTGCGCTATTTTTCATAAAAATTTAATATTTTAAAGTCAACTTCTTAATCCTTATATAATCACGTATATTATTTCAGATGTTGATGCGTGTGCTAAGGATAATCCTTGTCCTGATACAACTGAGTGCTTAAACATTAAAGGCAATTATACTTGTCGATGCAAAAGCGGATACAGATTAACCAGTTCTTCTTCGGATGCTATAAAAGATGGTTGCGTAGGTAAGAAGATATTTCATTTCTGTTCAGAATATATTTTTATATTAAAAAACTGTTTTACGGTTTTAAGCTCTTTAAAGTTTTTTGAAGCATTAATAGGATAATACTAGTATATCTTAATCAGCGTAAATTTGCAAGACGCATTTTAGATGCTACATTAATATTTAAGTATAGGATTTTCATTGATTTTCATAAGAATGTATATAAATTTTATTACCTATTTTTTAATTATATATTTGGTACTGTCTTTTTTCCCCCACTCAACACTTTAATCTTAAGAAGTGTTATTCAAAGTGCATTAAAATATAGTACAATATTGATAGATGTGCAGTAATAATAATATAAAAAAAGTATAACTTATGAATATGAAAAATATTTCGTTATTTTCTAATACGCATTTGGGTGTTTGTACTTTTTTCAAAAACAAGCAATAATAGCCGTCCCATGGCCGAGTGGTTAGCGCGCTTGGCTACTGATCTAAGGGACCTGGGTTCGATCCCCGGGTAAGGCATGGCTGTTTGTGTCGTTTTTATGCTGAGGTCCTGCCATCCTCTCAGACCTTCTACTTTGGCATATAAACTGACAGGCTCCTGTCAGACCTCTGTGGCAAGCAGCTGCTTGAGGGGGGTATTTATTTATTTTTTTTTTAACTATTAATGTGATAATTATGTACGGACAGAGCACGGAATGGTGAAAAATTCAATTTTAAATGAACTGGGAGGAAATACACAGAGGGATAAATTTAAAAAATTGCATTTGGGTCATTCATAAATGATTCTATTCCGTCGCGTAACCTGAGGTAGGGAGAAGTCGAAGTATGTGTTAGAAACGCTGAAATACTCTATTTCTTTCTGAAATTACTCGCTTGTTTCGCTTTGATGATGATAGGAAACAGAAAAATTTTCATGTTGTCTTCCAAAGTAACTACTACTATAATAATACTCACTTCATATGCTGATTACCACTGAAAAAGTGAAAATCTTTGCAAAACGAACCTGAACTTGTTACTTAACGTAGAATGTAAATCACCTAAACGATACACAGGGTGTCAATAAATTCATGACCCAAACGTGAGGGGATGGTAGTACACACCGAACCCACCAATATTCATCATAGAATATGCGACCGCAAACGCAGTGAGGAGTCGGAAATGAAGGACTGACACAGAGGTTTCCAGAATGACATTTATTGGAGATCATTACAACAAATACTCAAATGTTCAACCACCAACGTTGATACAGGCAGCATAACGGCGGAGTAGTGATCGGCGTACCTGCTCATAAACACCAGGCATGTCGCGCACATCGGCGGCTGCGATGGACAGACGGGCTACCAGATCCTCTGCGAACTGCATGGGCGTCTCGTACACGACACTTTTCAAATGTCCCTACAGAAAGAAATCGATACAAAAAAGATCGGTCGATCAGGGGGGGGGGGGATGGGATGGGACCACCGCACCCAATCCATCGGTCCCAAATGTGGTATTAAGATGCTGACGCACGTCCACGCTGAAATGGATGGGTGCCCCATCTTGCTGGAACCACATATGGGCATAGATTGCGGCTGGAACATCCTGAAGCAATTCCGGCAAAACCTGTTGCAGAAAAATACCGTACGTTCGCCCATCAAGGCAGTCCGGCAGTAGGTATGGTCCAATTAAGTAGTCATGCACGATCCCGCCCAGACATCGACGGCGAACCGTTGCTAGTTCGAATTTGGATCTGTACCATGGGGGTTCTGGGCCGCCCACAAATGCGGATTATGGACATTCACTACGCCTTCACTTGAGAATGTTGATTCATCCGTAAAGAGCACATGCATGGGAAAATCGGGATGTGCAGCACTTTGCTGCAGGAACCACTCGGCGAAATCCATGCGCAATAGGATAATCAACAGCTGTCAATGCCTGCACTCGCTGCAAGTGATAGGGGTGTAGCCCTTCTTCATGTTCACACACAGACACTGTTCCAATGCACACACAGTTTCCGGGTGGCGCGAATCGCCTGCTTGTACTTGGGTTATCTGTCACCATATGCAAGATGTCCTCGCTCATAGCTGGCGTTCTGACCGTCCGTGCTCGTCTGGCATCATGTCGACTGAGGTAGAAGTTGCCTGCCTCAGACAGCTGGCAGTGCAGTTGCGCAAACATTTTATGATCGGGCACACGGCGCATAGGATTTCGCTCACGGTAGAGTCTTTGCGCCTCTCTACCATTGCCCTTGGCTACGCCGTACATCAGGTGCATATCGGCTTTCTTTGCGTTCGTAAACTGCTCCATCTCGTGTCCGGTCGACGCTGAGAATGCTGGAGTTTGACCGATCCAGCGCTTTTAAGTCATGCCGCCTCGTCGGCACCGAGCTGCGTTTGCGGCCGCATATTCTATGAAGAATATTGGTGGGTTCAATGTATACTACCATCCCATCACGTTTGGGCCATGAATTCAGGGACATCCTATATATGAGAGAAGGGAAAATCAACTAAAACAGAGTTAAACAATTTATAAAAATTACATTATACAGAGTGATTCAAAATTCACGCAACCCATATCAGAAAATTTCATTTGCTCTCAATTTACGTTTACAAATTCTTAACAAAGGATTGCAAGAGAATGTTGAAAGTGAATCAGGAAACTGTTGATTTAAGTCAGATGAACAGTTATAAAAGATTTGGGTGTTAAATAACGTTCGGCCTGGGAAGATTTCATTATGGGCAACTAGTACAATCACGTCACCAACAAAGAACTGACACATAAGAACTAAACTAAACATGGTTGCATATGTCAGTGACTGCAGGGTTAGCAACTTTGGAATCGGTATTTAATTCCGTTCAGTTGGTGCGAAATAATAAGTATTTACATTTCGGGTTGCTCGAATTTTGAATCACTCTGTATAATTGCAAAATAATATTTGAAATGACTCTGTAAACAATAAACTGTGTAGGGAAAACGAGCCGACAGGCTTGAAAGCGAAACACAACAGTATGGATATAAATGGTCTCATTGCTTCTACTCTCGGTTCGCTGCTGAGAAAAATAAATGTTTCTGTATACATGCATATACTAAAAAGAGAGAGTGAGTGAATATATTAAATACAATGTCTCAATAAAGCCTGTGTGCACTTTTATGATTTAATTACTTTGTTCAAATACATCATTAAAGATATCTAAATGCCATAAGAAAACAAATTTAATATAGTTTTAGATTCGAGTTTCTCATTAATGTTAAATTTGAAAAATTTTCATAGGCTAAATGGTTAATAGTATCTCTATTTGTAAATCCCGCCTTAATTGAAATGATGGGTTGGGTTGTTTTACCTCTGAGAGGCACTTTTTTGCACACCATGGGCTAAATGGCCAGGTCACATGGACCCCGAAGGCTCAGAGAAGGTTGGGGGAGGGGACCCACTGGAACAGCTGTTGGGAGACAGATGGTAGCCCCCGTCAAGGCCATCCAGCGTGTTGTTTAACGTGCACAGGGTATGTCTCTCCCGCACACGGGGCCACGGCTTAACGTCTCATCCGACGGACGGCGGCCTTTCCAAGCCCATCGGTGTCCCCTACTGTGGGCAGGGCGGGGAATTTTGCGGAGATAAATCTCAACGCTGACCCAGCTGGGACTCGAACCTGGGAACTACAGATTACGAGCCTGGCGCGCTACCGACTAAGCCACCCCCGCCCCTATTGAAATGATGACTGTGGAGGAGAAGGTTAATTGTACGCTATGGCTAGTAGGATTCAAAAGCACAATGAATGTGACAATAAAGTATACTGCCTGTTGAAAAATATTCTTGGTATCGTCGTGGGTTATGAATCCATCTGGCTCAAGATATTTTCTTCCTCTAAATTTGGTATCGACATTAAGAGTGACGTCATGCTTTCCAACTGAAAAAAAAAATACGGAGAAATTTATTTAGTATACTGCCTATTACAATAAAGGTGCACCGCATAGGAACTCATTTGAAAAATGGATAAAAATTTCAAAGAAACTGGATCTGTGGATAACAAAACACGATCTGCGAGACTTAAAGTTAGTGAAGAGAATGTGGAATTTGTGGAAGAAACAATCACTGAAACTAGTATCCCTTGGGTTAGACATCCCAAAATCTACAATATACGAATTGTCAGAGTTAATTTGCACAAATGCCCTTACAAAATTCAAGTGTTCCAAATTTTACAACGAATAAGATTATCATGCAAAGCAAGATTTCTGTCAGTGTTTAAATAAAGAAAAATAAATCTCCATATTTCCTAAATTAACTCATTTTTCCGATGAGGCGACTTTCTACATTAGCTGAAAAATCTAACGTCATAGCTGCCGCATTTGGGAAACAAAAACAACAAGAACAAAAAAAAAGAAAAGACACAGGTCTGGCAATATGGAAAAGTAATCCTGCAGAATCAAAATATGGTGTGCTTTGAAAAAGCTATGAATAATTGGGTCACATTTGTTTGAAGAAGCAACAGTAAATGGTGAATGCTTTCTTAGAATGCTGCAAAATTATTTCATCCCGAAACTACTTCGAGTAGATATATCTAATAAACCAGATTTAAGCAAGCTGACACATGTGTCGTTATGCAATGTGCGTGCGACATTATATATATTATGGCTTTTCTCGAGAAAAGTGGATCGAAGATGAACAATTTCCTTGGCAAGCCACTTCACTTGTCATCGTTGGATTTATTTTTATGCAAACATGGGAAAAGTGTAGTTTATTTGTCTAAACTCCTTCTTTGGAATATTTGAGGACTAGGATTTCGAATGTAATTAGTGAAGTCACCAACAGTAGGTGTTGAATGCTTTTAATCATTTTGAGAATCGGACTGAGTGGTGCATTCTGAATATTGATGGTTATGTTAGACTTCAATAATAAATACTGTAATTGAACGAAAGCTACATTAATTTCATTACTTATGTCACACACAGATTCTTTCACTAATGTAAATAATTAAATTCTAAAAGTGCAAACGGACTTTGTGAACACTTTGTATACATACCTATATACAAATTTTTATGTTCGTCTAGCTTTCGTAACAGTTATGTATGTTAATACTTGAACTATAATGTCAATAACATATATTACTAATTATGATAAAGGAATAAGTTTTAATACCATAATTACAGAACAAAACTATTAATTTCACGAAAAACCTTTTAAATAAACCATGCACACATATCATATATGTACTAGATATTTCTTTTTACTCTCGTTTTAGATATTAATGTAAATTATTTCTCTTTCAGAATTATGTAACCCTAATCCGTGTGTTCATGGAAAATGCAGAAAATACGGAGTTTCTCTATATCATTGCAGGTAAAATAATATTCTGTATTAAATTTTGAAAATTATTTTGCATCAGCACATTTTCGTGTAGTGTAGGACCATTTAATTCGCGTCGGTATTTCCATTGATTTTCATAAAAATTAAATTTTTCATCCATAACAGAGAAATCGCGAAAACTGAATTAAAGGCCTATGTAAACTGATAATGTAAAGTTCCTCTGATAAAGGGAAGAATAGAAGTTTATGGATTACAACTAGAAACATGTATGACAAGGACAATGCGTTTAAACAAAAATAATCGAAATACATGTTCGTGTTAAATAATAAAATAATGCAAATCCCTTTGAAGAGTCCACATAACGATGATAGAAATAAAAGTGTTGAAGATTTGATACAGAAGCCCAGACTAGTCTAGTATATTAACCAAACTAGGAACATTTTTCATCCACGAAGATTTAAGCTTTGTGTGATGAAGGAAATTAATTGAAAAATATATCACAAAGAGGTACTTTACAACCCTCATAGGGATTTAATATCTTCGTCACAATTCATAATATTTGGGTGATCTCTGTGAGGAATCAATTAACCAAAAATGCACTTAACAGGCTCGCTAAATAAATTGTTTCCTGAATCTTAAACGATTTGTTTACGAAATTGGAACATTCACCTTAGTTCAGATGAGTAAAAAGCCAGGCGAGAAGCGTGAATGGAAGCAACTGATACCTTGAGATTCAGAGAGAACAGTTGAGATATCTATTATTCTTACAGGTGATTGATTTACCAAAATATCGTTACTTAGTAATCAGCTAATAATCTCATGGACCAACAATTCCATCATAGATCTTTGAAAAGTGACTAATGGCTCAATCAACTTATGATCTGCGATAATCATCGTTTTGTCAACTGCGCAGCCTCATTGTCTCAATTGCTTCCTCTAGGCTCTGCTGCTGTAAAAAGTTCAATACAATATGACGTACTTGACAGGATTTAAAACTAATATTGTGTCATAAAGAGCTAAGAATTGTAGCTGTGGTCAGCTATAACAGAGCAAATGATTCATCATTGGAAGAGGACAATTAATCTCTATAAGCCACAAATAGTCAAGGATCGGACCCAAGAATTACCACTAACACCCAGCGTTTAGTCTGCTTTTTTTTCTTTTTTTTTTCAATTGCACACAGTTATTATCTAAGGCAGTGATGATCAAACTGTAAGTCTCAACCCCTCAAGGGGGTCGTTCGAAATATTCTGGGAGTAGAGGAAAATTTAAATTAAATATAAACCACCAAAATAAACCCATTTTTCATTACCTTCATTTCAACGAAATAAAGTCCCTTTTCATGAACACAATATAAATTCAAATTAAAACATTTGAGGCATTGTATAAAGTTAATATTTAAAAATAGGGGTCGTGGTTTAAAAGAGTGGTTTAAACAGTTGACCTAAGGCATTTGTCAAATAGAACTTCTGCTCATTTCTTTTCTCCTGATGACAGCCGTTACAAGTTACAGAATATTAAGACATCTTTCATAACAAGAATCCCTACGCTAAATCTAAAATGACGCTAGAGAATTTTTAAACTGGTCGGAAAGAAGCTTTTAAACTGAATTTTAAATGTATAAAGTATGTAACGAAAAAACTTCCAGTTTAATCAGGGATAGTTAAAAGTCGTCTAATTAATTTCACTATATCTCTTGCGGAGAGTTCGGTTTTATTAATCACATCTGAAACTTGGAATCGGACCTCAAACGACTAACCTCTAAAATTTCGTATGAAAACAAGGGCTAATAAAATTTTCATTTGCTCATATTATCAAAAAACTCAAATTTGTGATTAGATTTTCAAAAATACATTAAATAACAGTTGTTACGTTTTAATGTACAGATTATAAAAAGGTTGTTATTCATACTTCCTGTTTTAAAATGCTTTCTTCGTAAAATAATGCAGGATGACTGAAAATGAACATACCAAAAAAGAGTGTCTAAAAAGTTTTACTTTGAGATACAAAAGTGAAAAAAAATAAGACTTTAAGTTTGATTCAATAAATAAATTTCTTCCCGTCTTTTTAGCTTTAATCAATCATCATTTTCCATCATAATATATCCATAGATAAGCTAGCACCATACATATCATTTCCATAGATAAGCTAGCACCATACATAAATGTAAATTTCAGCTCGCCGATACCAGTTTTGTTTTATTCGTATGATCGACTTTTGTTTTACTGAACTTTCAAAGATAGTATTTCGAAGCGTTGTTTTTTTTTTTCAAAAATAACTTTCCAAAGACAAAGGATGCCTTTTAGTGTATGGTATGCATTGGAATTCATTCAAAAACCTTATTTTTTTGACAAACATAATCAATAGTTTAAAAATTTCTAATGAAATAGTAACAAGTACCAAACTGAAATTTGACATGATATTTGTTGTACCTGCATTCACTTTCATTTAGCACTAAATGATTTCAAATGTAAAATGTTATAATATATTCAGCATCCAATTATTCAAGTCCTAATGCCTTCTTATAAAAGCATAGGTTTGCTTAGATTTGCTAAAACAAATATTTTTGACACGATCTGCTTTTGTTAGAAAGACTCTTATTCTAATCTAAAGTAACAGTTGCCCAGTGAGTCCTCTTCCCCCAAACTTTTCTGATCAATGGGGTCCTTTTGATGGAATTTAACCCATTGTGTGCACCAAAATGAAAGAGGTGAACAAACTCAGAGGAGAAACAATTCAATCCAATCGAAATACTTTAGATTTTAATGATTTTGCATCTATGGCACTGTATTATCTACTTCTACAGTGTTTTGGAAGATGGATGTAAATTGTCAAAATTCGTTGGAACAATGACAGAAGACATGTAGAAATGTATTGATTGTATCAAATAAAACTTTCAAGTATTTTAAATATAATATATATATATACAGTATATATTTATATTTTCAATTTCGTTTCTCTCTCAGAGAATTGAAAGTTATTTAACTCACATTTTGGTACATTCATTTTTGGGCACCTATATTTTTTGGGGCATCTATATGTAGCCTACTATTTACCCCTCCCCAGAAAAATCCTGTATTATGTTCGGATTATTCGTACCTACCACTAACTTATATTATTAGTCATTTTTTTTTTATTTTCTTTACTCTAAATTTCTACAAAACTATTGTCTCGTCATCAGCGATTATTTAGCCAATATTTATTTGCTAAGGTATTGACTGATGAGTCGACTTTGTGGCAAGTGGCATCATCAACCCTTTTGCGGAAGATGTCTCCAACTGCATCTTCTAATAGCTAACATTGAGTTCCAAAACATAGCCCTTAACTTCTCGGCAGTTAACATCCCCTTCTGCAATAAGTACAGATCTATACGACAAGATATATATACTACGGTCGGCATCGATGATCCTCTAGATGTTGTCAGACTGCTTCAGGTCTCATCAGATTTGTAACTAAATATTGAATTGATTGGTAAAGAGAACTACTATATTCAGACAAAGAGCGACTATATTCAGGTGACATATTCCCTGCACTAATTTAACCCTACCTGGTCTAGTGGTTAGCGTACTTGACTCCTAAGACCAGCAGGGTATGTCCTTGTTGGGTTGTTTTACCTCTGAGTAACACTTTTTTGAACACCATGGGCTAAATGGCCAGGCCACATGGACCCCGAAGACTCAGAGAAGGTTGGGGGAAGTGACCCACTGGAACAGCTGTTGTGAGACAGATGATAGCTTCCCGTCAAGGCCATCCAGCGTATTCTTTAACGTGCACAGGGCATGTCTCTCCCACACACGGGGTCACGGCTTAACGTCCCATCCGACGGACGGCGGGCTTTCCAAGTCCATCGGTGTCCCCTACTGACCATGGGCAGGGCGGGGAATTTTGCGGAGATAAAGCATGTTCTCGTGTAAGTGTTCTTATGTTGTATGGGAAGCCAGGACAAGCCTAACATAGGTTATCTCTGTACTTTGAGTTTACTCAAATAAATTTAATCTTGAATTAAAATCTACCTATCCTATGTCTTTACTGCACAGTTCTATTCTTTCTAGCTAACATAACATTTTTGATAATATTTACATATACACTCGAGTCTCTTTTTATGCGGTAGATATGTTCCACAGAAAACCGCATATAAAAAAGTCGCACAAAAAAACACACAGCTTACGTTGCAAAATTAGGGATACGTTACATAATTTTCTAAAACCGCATAAAACCAAAGCAATGAGTAAAAATAAACCGAAAATCTCATAAAAAAATTTATGAAAATTCAGGAAAATAAGAATGCCTAAAAAAAGTGACGAAAATTGGTTCGAAAATCTCAAAGAAATTGATATAAAACTTAAAACAGGTTTGTTTTAAAATTGTATACATTTAATTTTATTAAAAAGTAATTCTTTTTACATTTTTTCATCAGAATTATCGTCGCTATCTGACAATACTCGGCAACATTTTTGAACTGGTGCGAAATCACTTTCATCACTAGATGAGATGTTTAGAGCATCAGATCTCCATGGTAAAGACAATGGTTCTTCACAAATAGAATTAGCGTCAACTTCACACTCGTTCTGTGTTGATTTTTGTCCTCTGACAATGTAAGCAGTGATTAAACTTTGCGTTGATGATGGAATTTGAAGGCTCGTTCAGAATTTGTGTCATTAACAAGAAAACGATTTTCCAATTGTGAAGACCTTCATTTTCGATTTCCAAATTTGAAAACCTTCTCGAATTATATTTCCAGTGAGGGGGACAGGTTCTTTTTCCACTTCACTATAGTTTTCTGGTTCTTCGACAATATCTAAAGTCATATCAATAATATCATCGTCACTTAAGGCATTATCCACAAGCAATTCGTCGATAACATTCTTGCTAAAGTATTAAAACCTTCGCCACCAATTTCATGTGCCAAAGTAACGATTTCAGTTCATAATATCGATGTTTGATTGGTTTCATTGTTTGCAACACATCCAGACCAAGCTGCTTTCCAGTAGGCATTTAAAGTTTGTCTTATTTCAGCGATAGCAGATGCAACATAATTTAAAATTCAAAATAGAAATTTGTTTTCCAAACGTCAGTTACTGTTAATGACTCATTTTCTAGTTTATCCAATATAAATTGATAAGTGCGTTGATCTAATGGCTGAATAATGCTTGTTGTATTGGATGGAAAAAACACTAACTGCACATTTGGATGTTCTAAATGAGGGTGATATGGTGCATTGCCAACTAATAGAACTTTAAAATCGAGAGCTTTCTGCTTCATATATGTTTCCACTTCTGGTACAAAGCAATTATTAAACCATTCAGTAAATACATCAGTTGTCACCCAGGCCTTTGTATTAGCCATCCAATGCACCGGCAGCTGTTTTAGCTCTTTGCCTTTTAGCGCACCTGGTCTTAGAGATCGATTTACTAGGAGAGGTTTCAACATTCGATTTCCTGATGTATTGCTACAAAGTAACAATGTTACTCATAATCCCATTTGCTTTTTTCTCAGGCTTTGCAATGTAAGTTAGACAATGCATTTTCTTCCAAAACAATCCTGTTTCATCAGCGTTAAAGGCTTGATCGGGGCAATACCCATCATCTTCAATTATTTTGGCTAACTTTTCTGGAAAATGTTTGGTTGCTTCTTCATCTGCTGATGCAACCTCGCCTGTAATTTTCAAATTATGAAATGCATTCCTTTTAGAACACCTGTCAGCCATCCTTTGCTAAGTGAAAATTCTTTATCAGCCTGGGAAGCGGAAGTAGATGGTTCCGATTGTTCCATCTGTTCGTAAAACCGAACAGCTTTTTATTTAATTAAATAACCACATATAGAAATTCTTCTATGAGTTAAATCTTCAATCCAAATTACGAGCGCTCGTTCCGTTTTTTCTAATAAAGAATTTCTTGAGTACGATGATAATTTGGCATTTAGTTTTGTGTCAGAAATGACTGATTTTCTTATTGCGACTTCATTCTTTTTAATGATTCTGATAATAGATTCGCCTAAACTAAAATGTTTACCAATCACTGTAGATCCTTCTCCTTTTGCTAAGCGATCTAAAATTGCAATTTTCATTTCCAAAGAAATGCTTTTCTTTGGTACTTTTTTTTCTCCATTGCGCGAAATTAAATCTATAAAATAAATATTAGCAACATTTAGACTTACAATAATGAAAAGACAAACACCTACTCACATAAAAAATTGTACATTAAACTTCTCGAAAGCTCACTATTTACACCGCACACAACCACAATATCCAAGAATATCCATAAGATATCTAAGATGACTATAAGATACTCATTAGTTATCTGTGATATCTTTTGGCTCTATTCAGGATATTGTGGTTATGTGGGACGTTCACTACTTGTATGTAAATGCGAAAGTCACAACGGGGAACCCCCGAATTTGCATGAAATATGCGCACCGCATAACCTTAAAACCGCATTAAAAGGATACGCATAAAAAGAAACTCGAGTGTATATATACAGCATCCAACGCCGAAGCGTAGTCATCATCATCATCATCATCCTCAAGCAGCCATGAGCTACGGAGGTCCAACCAGACCGTGCAATTTACTTCTCCAAGCAAGTCTATCCTGAGCTACATCTACTGAATCTGGCCACTGCACACCAATTCTAACAAGGTCCTGTTTGACATTGTCTGCCCACCGCATCCTAGGTCTCCCCCTCTTTCTGAGGCCTTTAGGCACACTGTTCATAACCCTATTCGCCAATCTATAATTATCCATACGGGCAACATGGCCAAACCAATGGAGTCTCTCTCTGCACAATATGCTGCTTAAAGGAGGTTGCAAACTCCTTTGCCTAACCTCATCATTAGTTACAAAGTTGAACCACCTAATGCCCAAGATACTGCGTAAGCTTCTGGAATCAAAAGCATCTAGTTTCCTGTTATCTTGTTTACAAAGTGTCCACGTTTCACTACCATAACTAAACCTACAAAGAACCAAACTATTATACAGCCTAATTTTAGTCTTTAGGTGTATACGCCTATTTCTCCACACTCTCCATAGATTCTTAAAAGTCCCGGCAGCAATCCCTATTCGGCTGTTAATCTCATGCTGCACATCACCATTATCTGTTACATAGTTCCCAAGATAATTAAACTGTGACACCTGCTCAAAACTGCAACCATTCAGATTAACTGAATCACAGCCTGCCTGACCAATTTTCATCACTTTAGTTTTCTCTCTGTTTATAACCAAACCTACTCTACTACCAGTCTCATCAATAGCTCGAATGAAAGAGTTCATCTCATCAACAGCTCGAATGAAATAGTTCATCTCATCAACATCATTTGTCAAAAGGGCTAAATCATCAGCTAATCTAAATCAGAAATTTTCGTATCTCCAGCCCATTTAAGGCCAAAATCTTTCCCTTGAAGTGAATTTCGCATAACATAATCAATAACCAAACTAAAGAGAAAAGGAGACAAAATGCACCCTTGTCGAACACCAGAAGTAATGCTAAACCAATTGCTACAAGCCTTGCCAACTCTCACACACGACCCAGTGTTATTATAGAGAGATTTCATTATGTTAACTAACTTGTCTGGTATACCATATGATCTCACAATCAATCACAAATTATGACGATCAACAGAGTCGAAAGCCTTTTTGAAATAACAAAGCTAGCAACCAAAGGTTTCTGAAACTCTAAACATTTCTCAAGAATCTGCCTAAGTGAAAATATCTGATCCACACATCCCCTACCACTTCTGAATCCACATTGCTCCTCACGCAATTGACTGTCAACCAGATTCTTAATTCTATTAAGCACAATCATGGAAAGAACTTTACCTGGAACAGAGAGTAGGCTGATACCCCTATAGTTATCACAAGAACTGCGATCACCTTTTTTGAAAATAGGGATAACAATAGCTCTGGTAAAATCCTTAGAAACCATGCCTTTATCATAAAAGATATTCAGAATTTCAATCATCCAAATGGTAACCGAAACATTCCCAGCTCTAAGCATTTCTGTAGTAATTTCATCTACCCCTGGGGATTTATGGCTTAAGTTTAGAAACAGCCAAAATAACTTCAGATTGTGTTATAGGGCCAACATTAAAGCCATCAATGCATCTATGATCATTGCAAACAATGGGAATAGAACTAACCGCATTGTTTAGAATATCACTGAAATGCTCAGCCGAACTAGCCATGACCGAATCCTCACCTTCTATAACCTTACCTTGTTTATCCTTCAATCCCTGTATACCTGTCCGTTTTCTACCACACAAAACATTAACTATCTGGTACAGCTCTCTGCTGTTGTGCTGTCTAACTGCTTCCTCGGCTTTGTCAGCCAATCCATCAAGCCAAAGATTCTTATCAGCAGCTAACTGATCTTTTACACGTTTATTACGTTCTCTGTAATGCTTTCTATTAGTACTAGTAGGGTATTGATTAAGGACATTCCTGCAGTTCTTTCTTTCGGAAATAAGCTCAAGTGCCTTATCACTCAGATAATTATGTCTATTCTGCTCCTTTTTTCCTACAAGAGTACTGTTAGTGTCCAAAAAAGCCTGTTTGAAATGTTCCCATTCTTCCTCAACTTTAGTAGTAAGCATAACATGACTGTCATAATGACTAAGTAACCTATCATGGTAAGCTTTGGCTATAACTGGGTCTTTCAGAGCTTCATTATTAAAAGCAAATGTTTTAACCCTAGCACAACACTTTTTAAGTTTAAGTTGCAAGACACTTTTGACAAGGTAATGGTCAGATCCAATTTCAGCTCCCCTATATGCCCTGGTATTCCTAACAGAACTAGCCCATTTGCTGTTAATTAATATGTAATCAATCATATTCTTATGCAGCCCATCAGGTGAAACCCATGTGTTACTTATGTATGTCGCGGTGTTTGTAATAAGTGTTAGTTATTATGAAACTATTGAGTTCACTTACCTGTAGGAGACGTTGCCCATTGCCATTGAAGCTACCAATACCAAAAGGGCCAATCACCCCTCCCCAAAGGTCAGAGTCAGTACCAACTTTGGCATTGAAGTCACCAAGAACAAGGGTAATATCTCCTTTCTTGACAGAATTCAAAATATCCTTAAGTTGTTCATAAAACCTATCCTTCTCATCCTCATCGGCATCCTCAGTGGGGGATAACAGCAGATAACATTCAGGTCTTTAACGCTTGTCTGAAATTTTGCTGTTAGAAACCTTTCATTAATGCACTCATATCCTAGAAGAGCATCACTAGCGTGTCTGCTGAGGAGCAGACCCACGCCTTGGTGATGCTTATTGTCGTCCCTTCCTGAAAAGAGAAATTTAAGATTATTTTTAAGAATCTGACCTTTATCTGTCCATCTGGTCTCTTGCAAGCCGAGAATAGCTAAATTATAATGGTGGAATTCTTGTGTGAGGACATCAAGAGAAAAAGCTCTGTGCAGAGTCCTCACATTCCAACTACCTATGGAGAGAAAATGGTTAGTAGGATGTTTAAAGAAACTATGTTTATTGAGAGAGGGAATGCCGACAATATCAAACAGCCCCCTAATCGCAGACATGTGGCAAAGACCCGTTCCCCCACCTCTAAAGGCTGAAGCCATCTACACTGGAAGACTTCCTCTAATGTAGAATTTGACGATGCCAATAGAAGCAAAGAGTTCAGGTGCCTGCGATGATCTCTGCTCAGGATTATCCACCAGCTGATAAACATATCCTGCGAATCTATTCACTTGGGGCTGTCAACCCATAAACAAACAGAAAACACAGCGGAAGATTTTCCCTCCACAGAAGCCCACCAGTGCAGCAAAATCAGGATCCATAATCAAGCTCAGAGCCATATATCTGTCCAGTCCAGTGGGTTTATATGGTCAGCACCAGGACCCTGTGTGGTTGACCACTCCTCAGCAGGGTAAAAAAAAAAAGAAAAGTAGCCATAGTTGTCCAGATCAGTAGGCCACACTAATCTGGCAGCCCTCCCCTTCCGTTCACTTCCACAAGAGAGTATCTCTTTTGAATGGTACTAACGGTCTGCACCACGAGAAGGCGGGGTCGGACATTAGGTGCTAGGCCTGGCCGGTTCTATGCATCATCACAGGGGATTGGTGCATAGCTCTCCTTCCAGTGACTACCTAGCTACCATTTACAGACCAGAAGCGTAGTGGAAGCAATTAAGGCAATCTGACTGCGCAGTTAACCAAACGATGATTCTCGTGGAACGTTGATCCACTGAGGTATCAGTCACTTTTCAATCAAAGAATTTTTATAAGACATTTGTTGATCATGACACTTTTGGCTGACTGACAAGTAACTGATAATTCGGTAAATCAATTAATTGTGAGAAAAGTAGATGTTTGAACTGCGCAGTCTCAAGGTCTCAATTGCTCCCACTCACGCTTCGCGCCTGCAGCTATCTTGTCACCTGCACCTGAAACTGCACTCTCTCTAAGGCTCTACTAGCTTTTTATCTCAAAGATGCACTAAATCGCCTAAAGCAGAACATGATTTAGAGCCTCGAAACTTTTTTCTGCCATTTTACAGTTTACTGTTCGAAATATTAATGAATAGTTTTCGACTCTTCCCGCTTCCCCCACATAACTTTCTAAATACTAGACCGCCTAGTCTCTGTTGGAAGATTCTAACAGACCTGCAACATTCTCGGATAACGATCCCAGTCAGGGATCGAAATATTAGGATATAGGATATTTATTCACAATTAAATGAATTTCTTTGTCTTAATTTCCAAACGGATATTAATCTACTTTTTTAAGGGAACTTTAGTTGGATGAACTATCAACCTTAATTACTTCCAAAATTATATGTTTATTGGTGAAATTTAAGAGGCCTACACTTACTCCTTAATAGTGAAGTCAAGTAATAGTAAAGTAATTTATAGGGAAAAAGTTCCAAAAGTGAATGAAGAAACAAAAACATTTTCTTTTTTCAATTCAGATGAATGACAGCTGGATGAAAATGACAAAATCGAAGGATTTTTCAAGATGTAACAATAATTTTTCCACGTAATGGATGTGATGAATTTTTGGAAACTGATATGAATTTAAGAACGAGAAAGTCATTAATCGATATTACATAAAACATTAATTTTCTTTTCCTCTAGTTGTGAATCAGGGTACATTGGAGCTTTCTGTGACAAAGAAAATGCAGAATTAAAAAGTGAGTTTTACTTACATAAATATATATATAATTTATGTTACTAACTAATATATATTCGCATATATATTTACAAAAATATTATATTTTATTTGAAGCCAAATGCATGACCGAGGGTTTAACGTGCTTCGCTACTGATCAAAAGGACCGGGGTTCGAATCACGGATAAAACATGGGTGTCTGTGTTTTCTTTCTGCTGAGGTCTCGCCTTCCTCACAGACCTCTATGGCATATAAACTGACAGGCTCCAATCAGAACTCTGTGGAAAGCTGCTGCTTGAGGATGTATTCATTATTTTTATTTATGTATACGTACATTATGATAAAATTTAATGTTGAACTAAAAATAAGCATGATAAACTTCATAACATTCAGTTTTAAAAATAGTGTGGTAAAGTGTCCTGTAGAGTGGAAATTTTGAAAAAATAAGCTGAAAAGAATTGGTTTCGCCGTGAATGGGATGCGAAATATTTCCAGTAACTAGCCAGGTATGCTACCCATTACACCATCAATGGCTAATATTTTTTTCTTTTCAGCTAGTGTGACTTATAAACTTTCCCGCATTTTTATTTGATTCGCACAGTGGCGGCATAACTAGCCGGTTATGGGAGATGTGGGTTCGACTCACGGCAAAAACAATTTTTTTCAGTTTATTATTTCATGCGTTCCATTTCTACAGGACATCTCCTGTGATACTTTACCACTGAATTATTTATATAACACCTGAGCGCGAGTGACAAATATTAAAGAATGCGTTTAACTGAAATGATATTACATGATAAAAAGTAAAATCATTGCGTGATCACTGTAAAATTAAAAAAAATGGAAAAATAGGTTAATATTTGATATTTTAAATCCACGATCTTTATACATGAATTCTATATTTCACATAAGTCTTATATTATTTGCCGACAGACTTGTTTATGACTCTTCTTCATTTTTCATCCATATTAGATACAGATATAAAATATTTCCCATTTAATACAATATAAAATGGTATTATAACATATAACATTAAAATACCTAAATGATGGTATAAAAACGTGTAATAAAAAATGGTTTTTAAACCTATTTTGAAGAAGTTCAACTTTCCTGAAATTCATCATCCAGTTTGTCGCAAACTCCCAATCGTTCTCTTTAGTGTATTACTTTCGTACGGGTTTTAAAATACAATAGCTATTTGATTTTATGCAGGTATGCGTCCCATGGCCGAGTGGTTAGAGTGCTTGACTACTAACCAATGGGAACTGGGTTCAAACCCTGGTTAAGACATGGATGTTCATGTTATCCTATTGTATTTCTACTGAGGTCTCGCCTTCCTTACAGAACTTTTCTACTGGATATATACTGATAAGCTACTGTCAGATCTCAATGGCAAGCAGCTGTTTAAGGTGGCATTTATATAATTTTTTTTAAATTTTACTGGTGAAATGGGTTATTGAAGAGTATGAACCAGGACTGTATCTTTGAAAAGGTTTTTTTTTTGGGGGGTGGGGGTGGTGGGGGGGTTAATTCTCTTCCGTTAGGATTTAACAACTTACTTATATACATACATACATACATACATACACACAAAATCCTCATGCAGTCATGTGCTATGGACTTCCTACCAGACTGCATAATTTTGTTCTCCACCAATGTACTTTACGCCGATTCTAGCACGTTCTTGTTTGTCATTTTCTGCCCAACACCTCCAGGTCTCCCCTTTTTCCCAGGGTCTCTCTTTGCTCAAAGAAGATTCCTGACTGCTTCTTCTAACCTCATCATTACTTACAAAGCCAAATCATTTAATGCCTAAAATATCGTGCAAGCATATAGAATCAAAGGCATCAATTTTCCTGCTAGCATGCTTAAAATGGTCATGTTCACTACCATAACTAACCTTAGAAAGAACCACTCTATTTTACAGCATAATTTTAGTCTTTAGGTGTATACTCCTATTTTTCCACATACTCCATAGATTTTTATAATTTCCAGTAGCCATCCCTATTCTGTTTATCTCATGCATCACATAACTTTTATCTGTTACCTAGCTCCAGAGAAAATTAAACTGAGGCTTTTGTTGAAGAGTGCAGCAGTTCCAAACTACTGAAGCACTATTTGCTTATCTAATTTACATCACTAGTTTTCTCTCTATTTATAACAAAACCTACTTTATTACCAGTATCATCAACAGCCGTAATGAAAAAATTTGCATCTTTAACATCATTAACCAACAGCCAAAAATAATCCGCATAATCTAATTCAGAATTTTTAAAATCTCTACACAATTTAAGGCCAAAATCTTCCGCTTGCAAATAATTCCGCTTAACATAATCAATAACCAAACTAAAGAGAAAAGCAGACAAAATGCACCCTTGTCTAACTCCACCATCAATGCTATAAACCAATTGCTACAAGTCTGCACTTTCACACACGACTCAGTGTTACATAGAGAGCTTTCAGTGTGTGGTAACTAACTTGCCATATATTCCATATGATCTAACGATCAACAACAAATTATGACCACCAACAGAGTCAAAAGAGTGTTTGAAATCTATAAAGCTACTAACCACTGGTTTCTGAAGCTTTAAACATTTCTGAAGAATCTGTCTAAGTAACAATATTTTACCTCTGCATTCATACTTCCGAATCAACACTGTTCATTACGTAGTTGTCCATCACCCAAATCTTTAGTTCTATTAAGCACAACCAGGCCAAAAACTTACCTGGGACAGAAAGAGATTAATTCCCCTATAATTATTCCAAGAACTTATAAACCTTTTTTTTTAAATAGGAACAATAATTGCTTTAATAAAATTCTTCAGAACAACAATTTTATCAAAAAAATATTCAAAATTTCAGTCAGCCATGTGGCAACAAAAGCATCGCTGCTCTAAATTGCAATGATGATTACATCTACCCCTGGGGATTTATGCAGTTTTAATTTAGAAATAGCCAACGTGACTTCAAAATGTGATATAGGACAAACATTAAAGCCAGTAATACATCTATTCTCATTATAAACAATGAGAGTAGAAATAATCATATGGTTTAGAATATCTCTCAAATGCTCAGTCCACGTAGCCATCACAGAATCCTCACCTTCAACCACCTTACCATGTTTATCCTTCAATCCCTGTGTACCTGCATGTTTTTTCCCGCATAAAACATTAACAATATGGTACAATCCCCTGCTGTTGTGCTGTCTAACTGCTTCCTCTGCTTATCAGTCAAGTTATCAAGCGAAATATACTTATCAGCAGTTAAATGACCCTATACATGTTAATTTAGCTGGTTGCAACGCCGTCTATTAGGACTGGTAAGTGTTGATTCGTATTAATCCTGCACTTCCTTCTTTCATAAAGAAATTCCATTTCCTTATCACTCAAATAATTTTGTTTCCTCTGTTACCTTTTACCCAAATTAGTACAGTCGCTCAAATAAATATCCGAACACTATGGTTTATTGCAGAATTCAGAAAAAAGTATCTCGCAACCATTTTTTTGAGAAATTAGTGATCTGGCAACCTTTGTGCCACGTGACACAAAGGTTGCCAGATCACTATTTCAAAAAAAAAGTTGCCAGATATTTTTTCTGAATTCTGTAATCAACCATAGTGTTCGGATACTTTTTTGATAGCCTGTACTGTTAGTTTCAAGAAAGGTCTATTTAAAGTGATTCCATTGTACCTCACTTTTAGCAGTAAGCGAATCCCGATTATAATAATGACTAAGCAGCCTATCATATTATTTTTGCTACATCTGGATCTTTCAGAGCTTCGAATTTAAAGGTAATTCTCTAAACTTAGCACAACAGTCTTAATTTCTTAAGCTTCAGTTGTAAAACACTTTTGACCAGGTAATGATCAACCCAATTTCGGCTTCCCTATATGATCTGGTATTCCTATCAGAACTAGTCCATTTGATGTTCAATATAATCTATCATATTCGTAAGCAATCCATCAGGTGAAGCCAATTTGTATTTAAAAATGCCTCTGTGTTCATAATAGGTGTAGTTATTCTGGAACAATTACGTTTACTTACCCGTAAGAGAGGTTGCCATTACCATTGCAGCTGCCAATACTAAATTGATCTATATCCCTCCCAAAAGGTCAGAGTGAGTACCAACTTTAGACTGAAGTCCTTTAGCAGAAGAGAAATATCTCCTTTCTTGACCTATCGGAATCATCTGTGAAGGCATAACAACAGATAATTTTCAAAACATTAGTTTTAGTTTTAGTTTTAAATCTAACTGTAAAAAACCATTCGTTAATGTAGTCCTATTCTAGAAGAACATAACTAGAGTGCCTGCTGAGAGGCAAACCGACACATTGGATATGCTTTCCATCTGCCCTCCCCGAAAAGAGAAATTTAAAATTATTTTAAATTTTTGACCTTTACCTATCCAATCAGGAGAGATTAATCTCTATGCAATGTCCTCGCATTCGATGTGCCCTGCGGAGAGAAACTGATTAGTAGAATTTTAAAGAAACTAGGTTTATTAAAAGAGAGGGCCAGTAATATCAAACAGCTCCTAATCACAGGCATGGGGCAAAGACCCATTCCCCCACTGCTAAAGCTTGAAGCCAACCCATGCTGGTAGGGACTTTGGGCACCACATTTCAAGAACCAGAATCTAGATAGCAACTGACCTGCGTGACCCTCCAGTGTAGGACAGGCGATGCCCAGTTAGCTAAAGTAAGGTTTCGGATACTTGTGATGGTCTTTTATCGGAATTATCCACCAGCTTATATAAGGTATCTCGTGCCTCTGATCATTTAAGGCTGTCAACCCATAGGCAAGTATGAAACACAGCAACAGATTTCCCTCAACAGAGGCCCACCAGTGCAGCAAGACAAGGATTCAAATCAAGCTCAAAGTCATAAACCATTCCAATCCAGTGGGTTTAATTGGTCAGCACCAGGACCCTGTTAAGTTGACCACTCCTCAGTAGTGTAAAAAAAAAAGAGAAAATAGCCAGATATATCCAGATCAGTAGGCCACACGGATGTGGCAGACCTCCCCTTCCACAAGAGAATATCTCTTTCGAAAGGTACTAATGGCCTGCACCACGAGAAGGCCTGGGCGGACATTAGGTGTTGGGCCAGGCCGGTTCTGTGCATCATCACCAGGGATTGGTACACAGCCCTCCTTCCACAGCATTCCTAGCTGCAATTTACAGACCAACAACTAATATTTAAAGAAAAGTGTCACTTCAAATTTGCATATGTTCAAAAGAGAAATTTTTCCGTATTTTTTTTTCGACGACTATTTCTACAAAAAAATAAATGCGGATAATTTTCGTTTTTGAGCATGTGAAAATTTGAAATGCCTAGCGCAGTTCTGTGCAGGTAGTTGTCACCTAGTTAGTCAAATTGTCCCCATTTCAAAATCCTGGATAATTCAATAGTATGAGATACTCGATGGATATTAATGAAAAGATTATTGATGATTTCATAGCAAGTTAGTGTCACCTAGTATAAAAGAGCTAAAAACGAGATTGCAGCTTTTAACTTCGGGAAAACCAGGTAAAATAAGTTTCCTTTACGATTGGTACAAATATTTTATCAATAATCATAAAATAAAAAGTTTAATAATGATCTAAAACATACACTACTGTCTTTATATATGATTTAAATATATTATTTTAACTCTCTGTTTCCCGTACTGTATTATTTATTTCATTCATTTGATATTTACATTAATCTATTTTGAAGATATTAAAATCATGAGAACAATGTAATTCAATTGAATACTTGTTATTCAACTCCCAGTGACTTTTATAATTAGTTTTGACAATGACTTTGTCTTTATAAATCTCTATGGATATTTTAATCTCTGTATAAGTACGTGCTTCCTCTTTGTAAACTTACGTGCAAATTAGTTATCAACATTATTTCTCAATTTTTCAGAGGCCAAGAGAACTTCCGTCGTTGTAGGAACTCTTCTGGGAATATTTTTGATTGTGACTATAATCATCCTCCTTGAAACTTTTAGAAGGTAAATGATATTTCTTGTAGATAATGAATATGTTTTGTCTTTAAAAGGAGAATACATTGTTACATGCCAAACATGCTTAACTTTAAAGAGAAAAAGAAATTGCTGAATTAGTTCTCTCCATTTTAGTTAGGCCGGATTTATAAAACAGTGAGAGGGGGGCCGAAAATGGATTTTCATTGCATTATAAATTCCCCACCCCCTTTTGTTTACCGGTCTATTAAAGAACGAAAAATGCATGAAATATATATTAGTTTATCAATTTTGCATCTATTAACTTTACTAGCATTCTCAAAGGAAAAGGGGGGAGAATGTCTCTCTTCCGCCCAGAATGTCACCGGTTAGACAAACATATTTTTTTTAATCTGCATATGAGGGACGTTCAAAACGTTCTTGACATGCATCTGCAGAACACAAAACATTGCACTCACCGAAACAAAAAATTTACTCTTCTTCAGAGTACTCCCCTCCAGCATTTATGGAAATTTGCAGACGTCACATCAATTCTGGAATGCTTTGATGGTACTCCTGTTAGGAAATACTCCGCAACTCTGAATGAAAGTGTTTTGCAAGGTCTTGCACCCTTGGGAAAAACTTCCGACCAAGATCCTTTTTTAATTTTCGGAAACAATCAAGAATCGTATAGTGTAAGATCGGGTGAATGTTCAGGATGTGGTAGCTGTTTAAATTTTTGCTGCTCCAGATAGGCAGTAACTTGCTGGGTTATATGAGCACTGGCATTATAATGAAAACGGAGAAAGCTTGACACGCCTGTTATTGGACTCTGCTATTTCATCTCCTTAACCATTTTGGGAAAAATATTGTTGGTGTAGTATTGGCCATTTATAGCAGTTTTTTTCGGGTAAGGTGTCCATTACATCATTTCTTGGGAAGTGAAAAGAATTGTGAACATCCTCTTCCTTGGGTTAAAGTCTTGTCGGAGAATTTAGAAACGCAGTTCATCATCCTCAACCCAAAAATAGTTGCCGATCTTTCTTCGAGTTGTATAGTAAAACAACTTAACCTCACCATCTGTCTAGTAACCATTTAGATCCACTATATTCAAACGTTGCCAGCATCACTTAGCACGAGTCAAATTTAATTCTTTTTGCTCTTCTGTCAGTTTTGGGATATCCATTTGCCACAGATTTTTCGAAACTTTAAATGTTGATGAATAATTGTTTGTACACTGCCAATCGATAGACTGATATCTAAACTTATAACCTAAACGGAAATATGTGGGTTTTCTTTAATGAGTTCACGAACAGCAGCTATGGTTCTCTGATTCAAGGTCTTCTTAGGTCTTCCTGCATGATGGGTGTCTTCGAAGCTCTGCCATCCTTGCGCGTCCATCCCGTAACAATACCAGATGGACAGGCATGATCCCTCTACATTTCCAATAGATCGGAATGATATTTTTTCGCGTCGTCCCTAAACTGCATCCTTGGGAAAATGTAAAATCTTTCCCTGTCTTTAGTAAGCTCCACAGTCACAACGCAGAGATTTCATAGACCCAGAGACAATGAGTGAGTGGAAGCAATTGAGACCTTGCGACTACGCAGTTCAGACATCTATGATTCTTACACTGACTGATTTCATGAACTGCACAGTCTCATTGTTCAATTGTTTCCACAACACCTCGCCGCTGACATATTATTATATTATAATGCATTATAATATAGAATCCTCTATTTGCCGTCCTGACGACCGTAGAAATCGAAGTACCTAAACTTCGTAAAATTTCTACCTGAAATTTGAGTTATTTACGGATCTGTTTAACTCGAACCCATATACGTCGGGGAACTTACTGTGTGATAATGATTTACGTTCGAAAAATACTTATTTCTTGCATAAGGCGTGGGATTATTTGTTGTGGCAGAGTTTTCGTGTGAGAGTATACATTTTCTGTTACATTAGTAAGATTCACTTGCAGTTGTAAGACAGACACTAGCGGCTGATTCTACAATGACGGTGTTTAATATTAGCAATAGAGGATAGCTTATCGGGAGCAGGTAGCTCAGCGGTCAGAGCACCTGAATGTTATCAGGAGATAGGAGGTTCAGATCTCACCCGGCTCGAGACAATTTTCCGCTATGCTCACGTATAGTGTTTAAAAAATAGTGTTCAAAAAATATATATCTCAGAGTTTTTCTTTTTTTCTAGAACTCATGGGAGTGTGGTAACTTTTCATTGGTTCGTACTTTCTTTGATCTCAGAATTTGCGTTCCATTCTTCATCTGAAATACTACTACTAACCTTTCATACTTTATCGCATTTTTCCTCAAATATTCATTCAGATATTAAATTTTTACCTTTTTGGCGTGATGAGGCTTCAGATACGTGAGAAAAGTTTACAAAATTCGTTTCTTCTATGTAACGATCACTCAGGATGCATTTGAAAAATGCAATTTGTAAAACTGAAATACACATTTATATTTTCATCCCATTACTCCGCTTTCTGTGAGATGAATTGAACCTGATAATTGAAGGTTGTTCTACTGTGTAAAGCACATGATTGGCTGAAATGTGGAATTGCTAGTAATGGACAAGGAAATGTTATTCAAATAGCAAAATGAAACAATGTTATAAATAATGCAAAAAAATGTCCTTATTTAGATTTTTCCGATTTTATTCGTTCGCCCATTAAAATTCTGCTGTTTTAACGTTATTTCCAGTGGCGAAGCGTTAGTGTAATTAATTGAGCAATGAGATTGTACAGTTGAGATATTCCGCTACGCTTTGAACATTGATTCGCATAGACCATTAGTTGACTGACTATGAATTACTTATCAATCAACGATCTGATTGATTTATGAGATCATTAGTTGATTGATGATACATACAGGGACTGATACATACAGGGTGTTTCAAAACTATCTGTACAAATTTGAATGGGAGATAGGGAACACCAAGCCAAACCTTTTTCATCTATGAATATATGTACGCTGAGCTAACCCTTCGGTGCTAGAGGTCGCTGACAAATATTGGTGGAGCTGGTACATAAATGAATGGAAACAAGTGTGAACAATATGTTATTTAAAGAAGGTGCTCAAAGTTGCGACCGGCAACAGCATTGCACGCATGACTGCGTCGAAGCATTGATTGCCGTACATGTTGAAAGATTCCCGGAATTTCTCGATAGTTGCAGTGGCGACAGCGATTCTTGCGACGAGGTCTTCGTCTGAATCAATGGGAGTCCTGTACATGAGGTTCTTTATATGTCCCCAGAGGAAGAAATTGATACATCGGCGATCTTGGAATCGGACGATCTTGGTGTCCAGACGACGGGTCCACCCCAGCCTATCTATCTGCCCCAAACGTGGCGTTCAGATAATCGCGCGCATCATTCCTGAAGTGTGCTGGCGCCTCGTCGTGTTGAAACCACATTCGTCTACGAATAGCCACGGGAACATCTTCTAACAGTTCCGGCAACGTTTCTTCAAGAAAAAATATATATTATTTAATATATATTATATTAAATAATATAACATATATTCATATATTATTCTGATAATAATAATATATTATTAATATATTATTCCGATAAATCTGCCCGTTGAGTTGGGGAGGCAGCAGGTATGGCCTAATCAAAATGTCATGGACAATACCCGCTCAAACATTGATGGCGAACCGTTATTGATGAACACGCGCCATTGCGGCATATGGATTTTCGTGCTCCCAAACGTGAGAATTGTGCACCTTAAACACACCCTCACATGTGAAAGAGGCCTCATCTGAGAAGAACACATGAGCGATAGAGATTCCACACGAAGAGGGTAATCCTGAGGTTGCAATGTCTGGACTCACTGACGATGAAACGAATGTTAATGCTGCTCGTGCAACACACTCCACACGAGGGTGTGTCTCACTCTGAGGCTATGTGCAACAGCTCACGTGATTGTTCCTTTGATTGTCCTCAATCCACCGTAAGATTTCTTCTTCAATGTCAGGAGTGTGCATGGTTCTCTCCCGACCAGTGTCATGCATGTTTGCATGGAATGTTCCAGTTTCTCGCAGTTGCCGGTGCAAACACGGAAATGTTTGGTTGTTTCGTACACATCTGTTTGGGAAGTGCATGTTGGTACAATCTCACAGCAGCTCTTCCATTTCCATTGGCAGCCCCATAAGCCAGATAAATGTGAGCTATCTCAGCAGTCGTGAAACACTCCAAGTTACACGCAATGTATCTGATTTACAAATGCCGACGGCACATACAAGTTCGTTCTCCTTTCCCACTTCACCCCTCTAGCCAATTGCAGCTCCCCCTAGCATCGAATTATTACGTCAGCGGACATACATTCATAGATGAAAAAGGTTCGGCTTGGTGTTCCCTATTACCCATTGAAATTTGTACAGAGAGTTTTGAAACACCCTGTACATCAACCAATGATATTTGAGAACCTCATTTCATCAAATGCGCATTCTGATTGTCCAAATTGCATCCATTCACGTTTAGCCACTGATTATTCTAAGATTCGGTGAATTTCTTATCATGACAAACGATTTTGCACCATTGACTGAATTAAAAACTTCCCAAGGCAATTGAAAGATAGACCCTTTTTCTAAAATATGAAAAAACATGAAACGGTCCTTAACAATTAATTTATTTTCGAAATTTATACCACTTAATCAATGTGCAAATTATCAGGGCAGACGGCATCTTTCTTGTATCGTGTAATTTCCCCTTTGGTTTAGAGTGGATTGTGTTATATAACACATTGTATCTTCTATTCGTTTAAAATATTTTTTCTCATTCTGTATTTACAACTAAGACAACAACGATTAACAAAAGAGTATTTTTTTTAACAGTACAGGTTACAGTTTATTAGTTCTACCAACATGGTAAAAAGGTAAACTTTAACTTAACTAACAAGAAATTTTAACTTTAAAAAACTTTACCAGATTTAAGACAGATTAAATAACCCTGATCATTAATATACACCAGTGTCGAACTGAAAATGTAAGCAATTGAGGCAATAAGACAGCCGAATTGGGACATCAGTGTGTCTCATAAGTCTCTGTCTCTCAGTCTTACTAAGCTATCATGACGGTAAGTAACACACTGATGTCATTACTTACCGTCATTGTTTTACTAAAATATCATCACTTATCAATCAATCATCTATGATATCATTTGTTGATCTATGATACTCATAGAGGTTGATTGAGAAGTAAGTCATAAAAGTCATAAAGCCAATAACCTTTGTGAATTGTCGTTTCCGTCAACTGTGCATTATTTGTTGTTCCACTCACGTTCAACCTTGACGTCCACGTTTTCAATTACTTAGGTCTCAATAAAGGATTCAAGGGAATCACAACCATGTTCGATTAATACATTCTACAATATTATGATAATATTTTGTTATTTTAAGTGTTTAAAAAATTTAAAGCATTACAGCGTTAAGAAGAAATTGAAATAATTTGATATTCACAATTGTAAATTTATTGGTAGTTTCTTAACCAATGTTAATTCAAATTTGCTCTAAAAATATTTCACTTTTATTTTAATACATTATATTCCATGTACGTTCTTATCCTCAGAATGAAGAGAAAAAAAACAGATGAGGATACAACAGAACTTTTCTATGGATCATCAGAAATGGTAAGAAAACTGCCCTTTGTGTTTCTCACTAATATAATTTTATTTATAAAAAAATGTTGAAGAGAAATGGAAACATCATCGTAGATTAATAAATGTTATTTGTGGAAAACATTTCACCGACATATGGGAGGCACAGATTGTTAATGACTCTCTGAGCTTGATTATGGATCCTGATTTTGCTGCACTGGTGGGCTTCTGTGGAGGGAAAATCTTCGCTGTGTTTTCTGTTTGTTTGTGGGTTGACAGCCCCAAGTGAATAGATTCACAGGATATGTTTATCAGCTGGTGGATAATCCTGAGCAGAGGTCATCGCAGGCACCTGAACTCTTTTCTTCTACTGGCAACGTCAAATTCTACATTGGGGGAAGTCTTCCAGTGTAGATGGCTTCGGCATTTAGTGGTGGTGGAACGGGTCTTTGCCCAATGCCTGCGATTAGGGGGCTGTTTGATATCGTCGGCATTCTCTCTCTCAATAAACATTGTTTCTTTAAACATCCCACTAACCATTTTCTCCTCATAGCTAGTTGGAATGTGAGGACTCTGCACAGAGCTTTTTCTCTTGATGTTCTCAGACAAGAATTCCACCGTTATAATTTAGATATTCTCGGCTTGCAAGAGACCAGATGGACAGATAAAGGTCAGATTCTTAAAAATAATCTTACATTTCTCTTTTCAGGAAGGGACGGCAATAAGCATCACCAAGGCGTGGGTCTGCTTCTCAGCAGACACGCTAGTGATGCTCTTCTAGGATATGAGTGCATTAATGAAAGGTTTCTTACAGCAAAATTTCAGACAAGCGTTAAACACCTGAATGTTATCTGCTGTTATGCCCCCACTGAGGATGCCGATGAGGATGAAGAGGATAGATTTTACAGAAAACTTCATGATATTTTGAATTCTGTCAAGAAAGGAGATATTAGTCTTGTTCTTGGTGACTTCAATGCCAAAGTTGGTACTGACTCTGACCTTTGGGGAGGAGTAATAGGCCCTTTTGCTATTGGTAGCTTCAATGGCAATGGGCAGCGTCTCCTGCAGGTAAGTAAACTCAATGGATTCAGAATAACTAACACTTATTACAAACACCGCGACATACATAAGTACACATGGGTTTCACCCGATGGGATGCATAAGAATATGATTGATTATATATTAATTAACAGCAACTGGGATTATTCTGTTAGAAATACCAGGTGACATAGGGTAACTGAAATTGGATCTGATCATTACCTTGTTAAAAGTGTCTTGCAACTTAAATTTAAAAAGTGTTGTACTAAGGTTAAAAAATTTACCTTTAATACCGAAGCTCTGAAAGACCCAGTTATAGCTAAAGTTTACCATGATAGGTTACTTAGTCATTATGACAGTCATGGTTTGCTTACTACTGAAGTTGAGGAAGAATGGCATCATTTTAATCAGGCTTTTTTGGACACTAACAGTACTCTTTTAGGAAAAAAGTAGCAAAGGAGGCAGAATTATCTGAGTGATAAGACACTTGAGCTGATTTCAGAAAGAAAGAACTGCAGGAATGTCCTTAATCAATACCCTACTAATCCTAATAGAAAGCATTAAAGAGAACTTAATAAACGTGTAAAGGATCAGTTAGCTGCTGATAAGAATCTTTGGCTTGATGGTTTGGCTGACAAAGCCGAGGAAACAGTTAGACAGCACAACAGCAGAGAGCTGTACCAGATAGTTAATGTTTTGTGTGGTAGAAAACGGACAGGTATACAGGGATTGAAGGATAAACAAAGTAAGGTTATAGAAGGTGAGTATTCTGTCATGTCAAGGTGGGCTGAGCATTTCAGTGATATTCTAAACAATGCGGGTAGTTCTATTCCCATTGTTTACAATGATGATAAATGCATTGGTGGCTTTAATGTTGATCCTATAACACAATCTGAAGTTATTTTGGCTGTTTCTAAACTTAAGCCATAAATCCCCAGGGGTAGATGAAATTACTACAGAAATGCTTAGAGCTGGGAATGTTTCGGTTACCACTTAGATGACTGAAATTTTGAATAACGTGTATGATAAAGGCATGGTTCCTGAAGATTTTACCAGAGCTATTATTATCCCTATTTTCAAAAAACGTGATCGCAGTTCTTGTGATAACTATAGGGGTATCAACCTACTCTATCTTCCAGGTAAAGTTCTTTCCATGATTGTGCTTAAAAGAATTAAGAATCTGGTTGACAGTCAATTCCGTGATGAGTAATGTGGATTCAGAAGTGGTAGAGGATGTGTGGATCAGATATTTTCACTTAGGCAGATTCTTGAGAAATGTTTAGAGTTTCAGAAACTTTTGGTTGCTAGCTTTGTTGATTTCGAAAAGGCTTTCGACTGTGTTGATCGTCATAACTTGTGGTTGATTGTGAGATCATATGGTATACCAGACAAGTTAGTTAACATAATGAAAGCTCTCTATAATAACACTGAGTCGTGTGTAAGAGTTGGTAAGGCAATTGGTTTAGCATTACTTCTGGTGTTCGACAAGGGTGCATTTTATCTCCTTTTCTCTTTTGTTTGGTTATTGATTACATTACGCGAAATTCATTGCAAGGGAAAGATTGTGGCCTTAAATGGGCTGGAGATACGAAAATTTCTGATTTATATTATGCTGATGATTTAGCCCTTTTGGCAAATGATGTTGATGAAATGAACTCTTTCATTCGAGCTGTTGATGAGACTGGTAGTAGAGTAGGTTTGGTTATAAACAGAGAGAAAACTAAAGTGATGAAAATTGGTCAGGCAGGCTGTGATTCAGTTAATCTGAATGGTTGCAGTCTTGAGCAGGTTGTCACAGTTTAATTATCTTGGGAGCTATGTAACAGATAATGGTGATGTGCGGCATGAGATTAACAGACGAATAGGGATTGCTGCCGGGACTTTTAAGAACCTATGGAGAGTGTGGAGAAATAGGCGTATACACCTAAAGACTAAAATTAGACTGTATAATAGTTTGGTTCTTTCTAGGGTTAGTTATGGTAGTGAAACTTGGAGACTTTGTAAACAAGATAACAGGAAACTAGATGCTTTTGATTCCAGATGCTTACGCAGTATCTTGGGAATTAAGTGGTTCAACTTTGTAACTAATGATGAGACTAGGCAAAGGAGTTGGCAACCTCCTTTAAACAGCATATTTTGCAGAGAGAGACTCCGTTGGTTTGGTCATGTTGCCCGTATGGATAATTATAGATTGGCAAATAGGGTTATGAACAGTGTGCCTAAAGGCTTCAGAAAGAGGGGTAGACCAAGGATGCGGTGGGCAGACAATGTCAAACAGGACTTTGTTAGAATTGGTGTGCAGTGGTCAGATGCAGTAGATGTAGCTCAGGATAGACTTGCTTGGAGAACTAAATTGCACGATCTGGTTGGACCTCCGTAGCCCATGACTGCTTGAGATGGTGATGATGATGAAATTACAAGTTCAGTAAATTCGATAGCGAAGTTATGTAGGAAAATATTAGGGAAGTTAAATATTATGGGAGGGTAAATCATTAAAAAATGGCTTTAATTATAGCATAAAAACAATTCATTCCAGAAACGTGTACATACATTAATTTTCAATGTAATCACCTCCTCTCGCCATACGTTTTGTCCAACAGGTGACAAGTTTCTGATTCCACCAGAAAAAATGTTTTTTTGGTAAAGAGCGTAACAAATTATGTATTTGCCTTACGTTGAACTTCTGCAACATTCTTGACTTGCATTATGACATAAGCTAACCCATTGCTACATAACATTAAATTTAGCTCAAATGTATTTCAAAGTGATGCATCGGTTCTCCCGAACAAGTTCATCTATATATTACACTGCTGTCGCTGCTTCGATTGGTCTATAGGTCAATATTCCCACTTGAGCGATCGTTTATACACATTGTTTGATAATAAACATCTGTTATCGTGCATGCAATTGTCGGTAAATTTCACTTGTTTGACTCCTTCCGACAGTAAAAACAATGGCTCTTCGCTTTTCAACTGCTGTACAATCCGACAATATTATCATAAGAACTGACTGTCTGGTTGTTGTTTAGGGCTGTTTTAAGTCTCAGCGGAACTTTTCTCACACAATGGGCTAAATAGTCAGGTCACATGGGCCAAGATGGTTCAGAGAATAACCAGAATGAGACCCACTTGACAGCTTTGGGAAACATATAGTAGGCTCTCGTCAAGGCCATTCAGCGTGTTCTTTAACCTTTCCCTGATAAGGCTCTTCCACACACGGGCCACGGTTTAACGTCCCATCCGACGGATGGCGGCCTTTCCAAGCCCATCGGTGTACCCTACTGACGAGGGCAGAGCAGGAAGTTTTGCGGAGCTAAAACTCAACGCTGACTTCGGCACTGACTGTCTGGTTAAGTATTGGCAACTTTATACTTAAACTATGTGTAACTCTGTTCATACGTGCAATAATGAAGATATGCAGTTAAAGATCACATAATGGGTGCATATGTCTGTGAAAAATGAAATTTCGCCTTATTGCTTGACTTTTCCTCTTATAAATATAAGATTAGGAGAATTTTAACTGTATTTAGGGGTGGCTCAGACGGTAGCGACAGGCTCGTGATCTGCAGTTCCCAGGTTCGAGTCCCAGCTGGGTGAGCGTTGAGATTTATCTCCGCAAGACTCTCCGCACTGCCCACGGTCAGTAGGTGACACCGATGGACTTGGAAAGACCGCCATCGGTCGGATGGAACGTTAAGCCGTGGTCCCGTGTGCGGGAGAGAGCCATACCCTGTGCACGTTAAAGAACACGCCGGATGGCCTTGACAGGAGGCTACCACCTGTCTCCCAATAGCCGTTCCAGTGGGTCCCCTTCCCCAACCTTCTCTGAGCATTCGGCGTCCTTGTGACCTGGCCATTGAGCACATTGTGTTAAAAAAGTGCCATTCAGAGGTAAAATAACCCAACCTCTTTAAAATTGTTTTTTCTTGATAGTGACGTATTTTCTTTATTGCATTTAATATGCCATTTATGCTCCTTCATTCTCACTACAGTTGTCCTTTAAGTTTTTCCTATATATGGTATAATGTTTCCAGTCTCTGTTTCATTATCTAGGTTCTGTGACCATATATATTCCTGTAGCCGGTTTTCTTCCGATCTGTTTTAATTTCTTGAATCAGAATTCGATTCGTTCTTGTTACTACTCTTTTATTATACGGCATAATGGTATTTCTTTTTTCAACAATGGGAAATTTGGAATAATTGTGGTATATTTAATTTTATTATTCTGTCTTGCAGGTTGAGTTTAGTTGAGTTGTTTTACCTCTGAGCGGCACTTTTTTGCACACCATGGGCTAAATGGTCAGGTCACATGGACCCCAAGGCTCAGAGAAGGTTGGGGGAGGGGACCCACTGGAACAGCTGTTGGGAGACAGATGGTAGCCTCCCGTCAAGGCCATCTAGCGTGTTCTTTAGCGTGCACAGGGTATGTCTCTCCCGCACACGGGGCCACGGCTTAACGTCCCATCCGACGGACGGCGGCCTTTCCAAGCCCATCGGTGTCCCCTACTGACCGTGGGTAGGGCGGGGAATTTTGTGGAGATAAATCTCAACGCTGACCCAGCTGGGACTCGAACCTGGGAACTACAGATTACGAGCCTGGCGCGCTACCGACTGTGCCACCGCCGCCCCCTGTCTTGCAGGAGGTTGCGAACTAAAATTCATTTTAATCTTGGCTTCCTTTTCTGAACTTTTTACTAAATTTTCTGGATATTTTTACGATTAGGACTTTTTCTTTATGATATATTATTTTGGTGTATTAGCATATCTACAGTTTCTGATAAACATGGATCTTAACGCTGCTTTTTTATGAATGAGTGGCTGGTTCGAATCAAAGGGTATGAGTATGGATGTAGCTGTTGGTTTGTGATATACACTTGTGTGATAGAAATTCCTTTTGCTTTCTACTAAAATATCGAGATAGGGGAGCTGATTATTAATTTATTTTTTACAAGTTAATTCAGTAGTGGGAAATACATTACTCATAGTTTTTCTAACATTCTCAATATCAAGTTTTTGGCTATCTTATATTATACAGTCGTCAACGTACCTTTTGTAATGTAGCATTTCCGTTGCTATATTTTTAATAACTTTTTTTATATATTGCATTGCAATATCAGCCAACAATTCCGAAAGCGGTGAGCCCATTAGGGCACAGTGAGTTTGCAAATAAATTGTGTTATTAACTTTAAAGTAATTACACTTACTCAGGAAAGGTAATGTTCTAATTATTCCCTGTGTATCTGGAGTTGGTTCTTTGGTAATTGTTTTCAAGTTTCTCCTGTATTATTGTTATAACCAATTCCACCGGAGTATTAGGATACAAATTTTTACATCGAGAGAAGCCATTCGCATACATGGTTCAGGTTGCATTCGATGAATCTTAGGAATACGTTGATAGCTTGATGTTAGTGTATATTCGGTTGGAGGTTTAAATTAATTAAGGGCAATTGATTAATTACTGTATATCCGGTTAAAATATAGCAACAGAAATACTATATTACAAAAGGTACGTTAACCACTGTATACTTATATACTATACGATAGCCAAAATCGTGATATTGAGAATATTAAAAGAAAGCTATGAGTAATGTATTTTCCACTATTGTATAAACTTGTAAAAAATAAATTAATAATCAGCTCCCATATCTCTATATTTTACTAGAAAGAAAAAGGAATTTTTATCACACAAATGTATATCACAAACCAACAGATCCATTCATATTCATACCCTTTCATTCGAACCAGCCACTCGTTAATAAAAAAACAGCGTTAACATCCACGTTTATCAGAAATTTTAGATATGCTAATACACCAAAATTATATCATAAAGAAAAATTCCTAAATCGTAAAAAATATCGAAGGAAGCATGATATCCCGAAAATTTAATAAAAAATTTAGAAAAGAAAGCCAAGATTAAAATGAATTTTAGTTCGCAGACAACAGAGTAATGAAATTAAATATACCACGAATATTCCAAATTTACCATGGTTGAAAAAATAAATAAATAAGGCTATTAGACCGCATAATAGAAGAGTAGTTACAAGAGCGAATTCAATCCTGATTCAAGAAATTAAGACAGATCGGGACAAAGGGAAAACGGTTGGATGAATACACAAGGTTCCAGAAAATGAAACAGAGATTGTAAACATTGTACCACCACCACCACCACCACCATCATCATCATCATCATCATCATCATCATCATCATCATCATCATCATCATCATCATCATCATGCAGCCATGGGCTACGCAGGTCCAACCATACCGTGCAATTTAGTTCTCCAAACTAGTCTGTCCTGAGCTACATCTACTGCATCTGACCACTGCACACCAATTCTAACAAAGTCTGTTTGACATTGTCTGCCCACCGCATCTTTGGTCTACCCCTCTTTCTGAAGCCTTTAGGCACACTGTTCATAACCCTATTTGCCAATCTATAATTATCCATATGCGCAACATGGCCAAACCAACGGAGTCTCTCTCTGCAAAATATGCTGTTTAAAGGAGGTTGCCAACACCTTTGCCTAATCTCATCATTAGTTACAAAGTTGAACCACCTAATGCGCAAGATACTGTCTAAGCATCTAGAATAAAAAGCATCTTGTTTACAAATTGTCCACGTTTCACTGCCGTAACTAACCCTAGAAAGAACCAAACTATTCTACAGTCTAATTTTAGTCTTTAGGTGTATACGCCTATTTCTCCACACTCTCCATAGGTTCTTAAAAGTCCCGGCAGCAATCCCTATTCGTCTGTTAATCTCATGCCGTACATCACCAGTATCTGTTACATAGCTCCCAAGATAATTAAACTGTGACACCTGCTCTACACTGCAACCATTCAGATTAACTGAATCACAGCCTGCCTGACCAATTTTCATCACTTTAGTTTTCTCTCTGTTTATAACCAAACCTACTCTACTACCAGTCTCATTAACAGCTCGAATGAAATAGTTCATTTCATCAACATCATTTGCCAAAAGGGCTAAATCATCAGCATAATCTAAATCAGAAATTTTCGTATCTCCAGCCCATTTAAGGCCAAAATCTTTCTCTTGCAATGAATTTTGCGTAACGTAATCAATAACCAAACAAAAGAGAAAAGGAGATAAAATGCACCCTTGTCGAATACCAGAAGTAATGCTAAACCAATTGCTACAAGCCTTACCAACTCTTACACACGACTCAGTGTTATTATAGAGAGCTTTAATTATGTTAACTAACTTGTCTGGTATACCATATGATCTCACAATCAACCACAAGTTATGACGATCAACACAGTCGAAAGCCTTTTCGAAATACACAAAGCTAGCAACCAAAAGTTTCTGAAACTCTAAACATTTCTCAAGAATCTGCCTAAGTGAAAATATCTGATCCACACATCCTCTACCACTTCTGAATCCACATTACTCATCACGCAATTGACTGTCAACCAAATTCTTAATTCTTTTAAGCACAATCATGGAAAGAACTTTACCTGCAACAGAGAGTAGGTTGATACCCCTATAGTTATCACAAGAACTGCGATCACATTTTTTTGAAAATAGGGATAATAATAGCTCTGGTAAAATCTTTAGGAACCATGCCTTTATCATAAACGTTATTCAAAATTTCAGTCATCCAAGTGGTAACCGAAATATTCCCAGCTCTAAGCATTTCTGTAGTAATTTCATCTACCCCTGGGGATTTATGGCTTAAGTTTAGAAACAGCTAAAATAACTTCAGATTGTGTTATAGGGCCAACATTAAAGCCAACAATGCATCTATCATCATTACAAACAACTAACCACATTGCTTAGAATATCACTGAAATGCTCAGCCCACCTAGCCATGACAGAATCCCCATCATCTATAACCTTACCTTGTTTATCCTTCAATCTCTGTACACCTGTCGGTTTTCTACCACACAAAACATTAACTATCTTTTACAGCTCTCTGCTGTTGTGCTGTCTAACTGCTTCCTCTGCTTTGTCAGCCAAGCCATCACGCCAAAGATTCTTATCAGCAGCTGACTGATCTTTTACACGTTTATTAAGTTCTCTGTAATGCTTTCTATTAGGAATAGTAGTGTATTGATTAAGTATATTCCTGCAGTTCTTTCTTTCTGAAATCAGCTGAAGTGCCTTATCACTCATTTAATTCTGTCTCTTCTGCTCCTTTTTTCCTAAAAGAATACTCTTAGTGTCCAAAACAGCCTTTTTAAAACGATCCCATTCTTCCTCAACTTCAGTAGTAAGCAAACCATGACTGTCATAATGACTAAGTAACCTATCATGGTAAGCTTTAGCTATAACAGGGTCTTTCAGAGCTTCATTAAAATGATTTTTTAACCCTAACACAACACTTTTTAAGTTTAAGTTGCAAGAACTTTTAACAAGGTAATGGTCAGATCCAATTTCAGCTCCCCTATATCACATTGTATTCATGAAAGAACTAGTCCATTTGCTGTTTATTAATATATAATCAATCATATTCTTATGCAGCCCGTCAGGTGAAACTCATGTGTACTTATGCATGTCGCGGTGTTTGAAATAAATGTTTGTTATTCTGAATCCATTGAGTTTACTTACTTATAGGAGACGTTGCCCATTGCCATTGCAGCTACCAATACCAAAAAGGCCTATCACCTTTCCCCAAAGGTCAGAGTCAATTCCAAATTTGGCATTGAAGTCACCTAGAACAATGGTAATATCTCCTTTCTTGAGAGAATTCAAAATATTCTGAAGTTGTTCGTAAAACCTATCCTTCTCATCCTCATCGGGATCCTCAGTGGGGGCATAACAGCAGATAACATTCAAGTCTTTAATGCCTGTTTGAAATTTTGCTGTAAGAAACCTTTCATTAATGCACTCATATCCTGGAAGAGCATCACTAGCGTGTCTGCTGAGAAGCAAATCTACGCTTTGGAGATGCTTTTTAACTTATATCCCTGAGAAAAGAAATTTAAGATTATTTTTAAGAATCTGACTTTTATATGTCCATCTAGTCTCTTGCAAGCCGAGAATATCTAAATTATAACGGTGGAATTTTTGTATGAGGACATGAAGAGAAAAAGCTCTGTGCCTCACATTCCAACTACTGGAGAGAAAATGGTCAATGGGATGTTTAAAGAAACTATGTGTATTGAGAGAGGAAATGCCGACAATATCAAACAGCCCCCTAATCGCAGGCATGGGGCAAAGACCCGTTCCCCCACCACTAAATGCTGAAGCCATCTACACAGAAAGACTTCCCCCAATGTAGAATTTGCCGTTGCCAGTAGAAGAAAAGAGTTCAGATGTTTGCGATGACCTCTGCTCAGGATTATCCACCAGCTGATAAACATATCCTGTGAATCTATTCACTTGGGGCTGTCAACTTACAAACAAACAGAAAACACAGCGGAAGATTTTCCATCCACAGAAGCCCACTAGTGCAGCAAAATCAGGATCCATAATCAAGCTCAGAGCCATAATTCCATTCAGGTTTGTATATATGGTCAGCACCAGGACCCTGTGTGGTTGACCACTCCTCGGCAGGGTAGAAAAAAAGAAAAGTATCCATAGATGTCCAGATCAGTAGGCCACACTAATCTGGCAGCCCTCCGTTTCCGTTCACTTCCACAAGAGAGTATCTCTTTTGAAAGGTACTAACAGTCTGCACCACGAGAAGGTTTGGTCGAACATTAGGTGCTAGGCCTGGCTGGTTCTATGGATCATCGCAGAGGATTGGTGCATAGCTCTCCTTCCAGTGACTACCTAGCTACCATTTACAGACCATTATACCATATATAGGAAAAACTAAGAGGACCACTGAAGACAGAATGAAGGAGCACAAACGAGATATTAAACGTAATAAAGAAAATACTCCCAAGAAAAAAGCCGTCATGTGACCGAATGGTTAGCGCGTTTGCCTACTGATCAAAGGTTGAATTCGAGCCCCGGGTAAGGCATGGATGTATGTGTCGTTTTTCTGATGAGGTCCTGCTTTCCTGTCAGATCTTCTACTATGGCATATAAACTGACAGGCTCCTGTCAAACCTCTGTGCCAATCAGCTGCTTGAGGGGGTATTTATTAATTTTATCAAGAAAAACAATTAAAGAAGACTTACATCCAAATTTTGAAAACGTTATAATCGTAGCAACACCAACTACAATTTATCAATTGGATATTGCCAAACAATTAATATTTACATGAATAAAGAAAAATGCATCAACGATGAAATTGTAATAACGCCCTTACCATGGAGATTATTGATAGATAAAGAAGGAAACACGACCAGAAGGGTGATGGATACGAACACAGATTCAACAATAAGAAACTTGAATCCACCCCGAACACCGAATGGACCTCCCAGCAGCAGTGACAGCAGCTTCGCAGACGGACGAAATTCTATAAAAGAAAATCTTCACATTACTACATAATTTTATCTGTCTCCTGAAGATGGTTTAGAGCAGTGATTTTCAACCGGTGTACCGTGAGAGGATCTTAGTGTGTCGCGAAAATTTTTAAAGATCATCATTTAAATTTTTTCGAAAGAAGTCCAAATCACAATAACTGTACATATCAAAATTAAAGCCGTGATGGTGCGTTTTGTTTGTGTTAATAATTAAATCAAAAAAGCATACTTTTTTTTTACTCTATTTTTTTGATCATCATAATTTAAGTGTGCCACGGAAGTTTAACTATAGGTTCAAGTGTGCCGTGAGATAAAAAAGTTGAAAGACACTGGTTTAGAGTAACGAAACGTGTAGAGAAGTAGTTTGTAAAACTGTTCATTTGTGTTTATATTTTTAATTTTTATATTATCTAAAGTGAGTAAAAGTTTTGCTCCCTCGGACGAGTCAGTGTTTTGGGTGTTTTTGATCTGCATATTAGAAATGGGAATGACCAGCAAATTAAAACGGACTGCCTGAAATTAGTTCCGGTAGCGACGAAAGGAACGTAATTTCTAGCACACTAACGGAGTCATCTCAGCGAGGAAAACCTTGGCAGAGATAGCTTGGCACAGGGCTGTCTAAGCCCGATACGAAGGTATGGTGTACGTAAAATTCTGTAAAGGTTACATTTGCGAATCAAGATTTCACGTTACATAGCTAATGGTGTTTAAATTAATTAAAAATGAAGTACGAACTCCTTGTAAAGAATATAGAATTTAATACTACTTTCTGAATTACTTTTCGATGCACGTTTTATGGAGGTATGTAAATTCCATTAACATGCAATGTTATCCATTTCGAAGTTGATACTTTTAACAATGTCTATGGTAAATACAATAGCATCGAAGAAAAGGTGCAAAAATATCACTTGGTTTTGTGTTTATGATGAGTATGCATTATTTTAATGCTTTGTCAATGAGTTAGCGCATTTTCTTTGCGATATAGTAATTATTTTGCATCAGATTATAAAAAGAGAGCAGTTTAACTGTTTCTAAGTTTCCTCGGAAACTTTAGAACCAGTGGCGACCAATGAATAGTAGTAGTTGAGAGAATGATACTGTTCATTTGAATCATCAGTGGTTCTCACATGCTATTGGTTGATTGAGTTGCTAATTTATCAATCGACTAATGATCTATGGATGATTCATCGGCAAGTGATGGACTGGACCAGAGATAAAAGGGACTGAGGCCCCTTTTACAAAGTGGTCCAGTCAGCTAGAAGATGGATGTACCACACAACACGGCAAGTGATGGCTAGCTGGATTAAACAATGAGCAGTAAGTCTCCATGCCTTCAATCTACGAAGCGATTCATTTCTGGACTTGTAAAACATTTGTTAGCTTCAAGCTGCAGCGTATGCTTAAAGCCATTGTGCATATTCTAAATTTAGCATCTCGCATCCATACCGAGATTGTGTTATCTGTTTTGTTTCTCCCAAATTTCTCTTTAATTCTAATCATGTTCTTTTCGCGTTACTTTCGACGTTCCACTTGTTTTTCTCCTAGGACTACTTTCAATAACAACTCACTTGTTTGCTAGAGGTGTTAACAGTTATACTGGTAGCTGCTGTTTTCGTTGATTTAACTGGCTATGTGACTTGGCCAGCTACGAAAATGGCAAAGGGTAGAAGGGGGATGTAAATCACTATGCAACACTAGCATACTTGTACCGGAATAACGCCATCTGGTAGAGGAAACCACACATAAGGAGATGTACGTGAGATATTACATGAAAACGATGCTCTGGTCACGCTTAATGTCGTCTGCGTCAATCATAATGTTATGTTGATTAAAAAAAAAGCTGTTTGCTCCAGAGATCTCCAGAGGAAAAGCAAAGGAGAGTTGTTCTTTTTTTCACGTATCCTGGAAATGCTGTAGCTCACAGATGATAATTTCACTTGATAGCAATAAATGGAAGGCAAATATTGTTTTTTTTTGCACTGACTCCATTTCGGAGAATTAAGAAGCATATAGAATTACAAACATAAAATGGATTGAATGACTGTGTGCAACATCATATATAAGGAACAGAATGAATCCTTTGGCAATCTTTAGATGAAGACAACTGAAGATCTAACACTAGTAGCAAGTGAGATATTTTCAAAAATACATGCTTCGTAAATGCTTTTTAGAAATCGCTATGGTAGGAAAGATGACACACATCCTATATTCCATAATCCTCCCAACCTAAAAACAAAGAAATTATATCTAGAATATTTTCTTGCAAGTGACATGTCAATATGCAGTGGTTGCTGTCTAGTCCTTCTACAGATCTTGTGAAAGAAAGGTTGTTCGGGAATAAAGTACTAAAGTACATAGATAATTTTATAGCATGTAACTGAATCGCGTTCATATCGTCTGCACTCTAAAATTTTAGTGTCTGTTGAAACGATTTGCTCCGAACATTCATATCGTCTCCACTCTAAACTTTTAGTGTCTGTTGAAACGATTTGCTCCGAAATTCCAACACATTTTTTTAAAGAAAAATTTATCTGTGTATTTCCCAAAATTTCGATATTAGAAGTACGATACGGGGACCAAACAGGATATGTGTTTTCTAGAATGGGTCGAACATATGTAGTGAATGATTTTATAAGGATGTCTGGGCTACATTTAATGTAGCCTTTCAAAATCGTATTCAAGACACAGATCGCTTTCATAGCGATGGAATTGCAATCTTGTGGAAACAATAAGTTGGGAGTTAGAATGATGTCCAAGACTGCGTGTATTTATTTTTTTTTCAATATCTGATGAATCAAGAGAGTAGGTGTAATGCAGATTATTGCGGCTTGTATTCAAAGGCGAAGCGTAGTGGAAGCAATTGAGACAGACTGCGCAGTTGACCAACAATGAATCTCGCAGATCATTGGATGATTGAGCTATAAGTCACTTTTCAATCAACCAATGATCTATCATGCAATTGTTTATCAATGATACTATTGGCTGAATGACAAGGAACCGATAATTCGGTAAATTGATCATCTGTAAGAATCATAGAGGGTTCAACGGCGCAATCTCAAGATCTCAATTGCTTCTACTTACGTTTAACTCCTGTCTGTATTAAAGATTGTAATTTTACACTTCGAGATAGGCAGAGCTCAAAGTGCTCTCCACTGTGCAATTTTATCTCACGCTTCCTCAAGTGACTGATAGTTCTCAGAGCTGGAAAGGGTAGCGTATGAATTAGACAAAACTGATAGCAACCCTTAAAAGGCACTAGTGAAAATAACGAAAAGCAAAGCACCGAAAGCAGATCCTTATACGAACTGCTTGTAGGAAAAACTTTAATTTTAGCTCTTTTAACCTCTTAAAAACCAAGAAATCTCAGAAAAGAGAAAAAAGGTCGTCTGTCCGTTTTGTAGACACTGAACTGTTCTGTTTCAGAGATAACGTTTTTGGGTTGGGTAGGATTTGATGAAATATTGTATTGCAATTGCCATTGTCCAAATCTCTGAATGATTTCGATACCTTCCTCTAATGATGAATAGTTTGGAAACTGCAAAATTTTTAAACGATTATTTCAAACGATCTATTCAGGTTAGAAATTTTAAAATCTGTTAATAGAGTGATCAAGAGGATGGAACTGGCAACATCGTTTCCCTTTCACTCTCAAGTGGGTAAAAACTCAATTATTTATATTTTACGATATAAATGAAAACTTCCTTATGGAATTTATAGGTACCAATAAAATATCACTATTTACATTTTTCCAATCATCCATTAGTTCAAATATCCTGTCTTAGAGATAGCTAAGGCAAAACACCAATGGCACCCTCTACAAGGTTTAAAATCTAAGGAAATACTAAAACTTTAAATTATTATTGCAACGATATATTTATGCTATTTTTTTTTTAATTTTGGTGGTTGACGTAACGGGAAAGAAGTTGTCATTGGTAGCAATAATCTGACCACTTAATTCCAGGGAGAAGGTGGGTAGGAAAGCAACTTTTTGAATTTAAGAGTATGGAATTATTTTTGTTTAATAGGTACTTATAAGATATACTACAGTATATTCATTTTCACCAAAACATCCATTAGTTCGAATTACCATTGTTAACGAATTCCAGAAGCAGAAAATAACAAACTTCCGTTTCTGTGAAAACAAGTATCCCATATTCGCTAGAGGCGATACATTATTCATCTGAAACAAATTTCTGTAAGTCGACAGCTGAACCAAAAAAAAAGGTTTAAATAGTGACAAAAATAAAAGAGAAAGTTTTGATCAATGTCTGAGGCTGTTGTGGATACGCCTTCAAACGTAGATTTAATTAATATTTACTTAATAACTTTATATTATTTAATACGTTAATTTAACACATTAATTTATGTCATTTATTAGAGATTCGAAAGAACTTTAATTTATTAAAGTTAAATTATTAAAGTTCTTTTAAAAGAACTTTAATTATTTAATTTAGTATATTAAAGTGTGAGAACTAATGATTTCCTTAAAAAACTGTTTAGAGCGTTTAAATCGGAAATATCACGTTCTAATCAAGCATTTAAAAAATGAACTTTGTGAAAAATGGAAGACTTCTAAAAAGTGATTACTTATATTCCAGTAAATTGATTTCTTATAAATGATGAAGAAGATTACGAAACAACTGAAAGAAGCAATTTTTCATTGCGAGAATATAAAATTGCCTCAGATTAATTAAAAAAATACCTAGAGAGAGCAAATGATCTAACACGTTAAGTAAATTATTTGTAGCAAATTCCAGAAACTTAAACAGTGAAGCTGGGGTATTCAAGAAGAACGCGAATGTTATCGCATTGTAGAAAATTATCAAAAACACTGAAATAAATTCAAATAACTTCAATGTGGTAGTAGCTCATGGGAAAAATGAAAGGGAATCAAAATAAAGTGGTAAAAATGAATTATTGTAGAGCATAAAAAACTGGCTCGATAGTTAAAAGGCTTCGGACGGAGTTAACGCAAAAGAGATCAACAAAACTATTCTCGAGGTAAGAGTTTTTATAAATGATGCAGGAAAATAAACAGTTGTTTTCGGGGCAAAAAAAAAGCAACAACGCGAACTTTTGATATAAGTTTATATGTGTAAGAGACTCAAATATCTATATTAGAAAGACTGATGCTACTGATCCAGTTAGAATATCTGGTGTTTTGAATTTTGATAGATTAAGGCTAATCTGTATATAAATATGGAAAATAGATTTTTAGATGCAAACTGATGGGGTATATATCCGATTAATGAAAGAGAAACTGTGAAGTCACTGGATACCATAAATATGTATGTAGAACCATTGCGTATTACGAAGTAGCAGCGGTATAGCCTCAAAGGAGATTATTAAACTGCCATACCAAAGTAAAAATCAACTAAAAGGTTTTAATTGACGTCATTTATTTTGAAGAATAAATGCGTACTAAAAATTCCCATATTAATAGAATCGTTATCTGTAGAAAATTACATTTATATTCTGTCGCTAAAATTATATATTCTTGTCATTACAATACAATCCTGCTCGCGACGTCTTAATGAAATGAAGCTTGTTTTGAATCGGCAGCGAGATCTGGCTTCTCTAGGATGAATTTTTCGCACTAGTAACAACTGTATTATATTTCATTTTTAGCAAAAAGTTTAACTTTGTGGATTCTTATATGTTATATAGGCTAAATACAGTGATTCATAAGCCCACTCTTTCATAAATATATAAATGCTAATTTTACTAAATAACGCACTAAGTATAAATGTTTAATTTCTAAATTTATATTCAATTCATAATTATCCTTCTTTCAAATTTCGGCTTCAATTTCGATGTCGTATGTCTACATTAAAAAGGAGTTGTTTTCGCAACAAAAAAGAAATGTATGAGAAATTAATTTAAATTTATTTGAATTAGCGAAAATAAAGTCCAAAATAATGTTACATTAATGTTCATTATTATTACTGCTAAACTGATGTTTGAGATAAAAAGGTAAAAATAAAACTTTCACTGTACTTTTTATTCATAACAAGTATTTTTTTTTTCGGAACCTATTCCCCTTTTTTCCATACGTCGTTAGTTTCGATTTACACGATGATTTCTCAGAAACTATCTACCGTGTAAATCGAGGAATGGATGGAGGTAGTTTCATAAAATCTACTGAAACATTTTCATAGTGTTTAGATTTTTAGATATGACATCACTATTGATGCCTGGAATATGTGTGGTGATTTAAAAGTGATTGTAGTTTCGCCTGTAGTTGCCTAGTGTTTTTATGAAATATTATTGCTCTTTTTCGTTTCTTTTTTCGTCTCTGAGATAGCCACAAAACTGAAAAACATTCAATGAAGAGAGATTAAGAATTTTGAAAATTCTTAATTGTCTATTTCATTTGATGATTATCTTAAACGTGATCATCAAATTAAATGACACTTTGAGTCAAAAATATGTATGTTGCAATAAATAGGATACCTCCTTACTCTGCTACTTATTGCTCATTGCCTGACTCATTTTCTCATTCTTCACAATCAATTAATTAATCGAACCAAACAAAAATTTATTTCCAGAAATAAATATAATTTTGGAAATATGTTTTACTGGAAAAATACCAAGAGACCTGCAAATGAAATCTGAGAAATATATTCAACAAGTCCTTAATTTTTAACCAGATTTAACATCAGGCACAAACGTGAGTGGAAGCAATTGAGACTTTGAGACTGCGCAATTGAGACATCTATGATACTTACAAGTTATTGATTCACCGAATTATTAGTTACTTGTTAATCAACCAATAGTGTCATGGACAACAATTGCAATATAGATCATTGGTTTATTCAAAAGTGACTGATAGCTCAATTATCTAGGAGAATTGACGTTTCCTCAAACGCGCAGTCTCATTGTCTCAATTTCTTCCACTACTATTCGTCGCTGTTCAACATACTCTATAGGACGATACCTTCATTTTTTAAATTCAGGAAAACAATGATATATTTTGCTTTTTGTTTTCAAAGTTACATTTTGTGAAGCAACATGAACCATTTTTGCAAAAATCACTTTTTAATACAATGAATTACATCGGATAAAGAACAGCGGCTTAACCTGAGTAGAAGGAATTGAGACAATGATACTGTTTAGATGACGAAACAGTGTTTCTCATAGGCTATTGGTCGATTGTTCTATTACTCGTTGATCAATCAATGGTATAATAGATTAACCATTATATCATAGCTCGTTGATTGATAATTGCTCAATGAAACAAAGATGTGTGCGAATATTCAAGCCTCAACTACGTTGTCTAAATGTTTCAATTGTTTCCACTCACGCTTCGCCACCGCTAAAGAATTTGCCGCTCTTAGCCATTTAAAAACACAGATTTCCCATCGCGAAGTTTGAAGCCGTCTATTTATGTTAACTTCGATGGGAAGATAAAATGAATTTTCATTGAACCGAAAATAAGGAAGATATCAAAAGATATGAAATTTGCCAAAAAATGAACGAATATAATTTAATTAGCAGCTTGGAACTGATGGAATTACTGATGAAAAGACTGATGTTGAATTTAATAGAGATGGTGTTTGGCTACTGATCAATGGTACTTGGCTTTGATCCCTGGATAAGACATGAATGTTTCTTGTGTTGTCTTTCTCTCGAAATCCCGCCTTGCTCACAGATTTTCTCTATATCATAGTTTAGTGACACGGTCCTGTCACTGAACTCTCTCACTCTGTATCCAGCAGCTGACTGCGGTATGAAACGGGCAATCGACCTCGTAGCAGGATTAAGAGATTTATGGCCCCAGACCAAATCTAAAAATGAACTTCCTTCCCCCTCGATCAGTGTCAAATTATCTAATAGACAGGGACAAATTTGTTGCACTGCCAATTAACTAAAAAATTAATAAAAATAAATATTAAAGATATTCTGTTTCGAGAGTAGAAAAGATTTGAGCGAAAAGATTTACTAATTAAATTTTTTTTATTATTTTTAATTACAACTACAATTTCACTCAAGAATTGCAAAAACCAAATCAATATTTTTATATGTTTAAAATATTAGTTAAATATTAGAGAGATGGAGATGTTTAGTAGCTAGACTCATCTACGGTTGAGAGAATAGTGCAATAATATTACGTACCTTATGGACATGACAGAGATTTTTGCCGGGGGGGAAGGCGTGTAAGCTTTCATTATCCAAAATTTGTCATTTTTTCATCTCTCTGCTTGTTTCTCACTTTTATTGAAATCTTTCTAATTTGCTCCCAATTAGGTTTTACATCAGATTTTTCATTCAAATCCATTACTGGCCTTATATCTTCATCGTCTAGTTGGGGCTTTTTAATTTCTATTGAACTCCAGACGTTAGGAGTATCACTGTTCGCTTGTGTCGATGTTATTTGTCTTATGGGCATTACCTCTTTAGTTCCAAATTTCAACTCTGTATTATAGCAATGCTTACAGTTGTCAATAAATGGACGTGTGGAAAGGACATCTGCATTCCTATGCATTTTGTCACTTCGATGCTCGATGGAGAAATTGTATTCTTGTAACCGCTGTATCCACCTAGCGATTTGTCCTTCAGGTTTTTAAAGTTTAGTAACCACCTGAGTGCAGCATTATCAGTGTGTATAAGAAATTTCTGGCCATTGAGATAATGACGAATATGCTCTATTGTTTTTAATATTGCTGACATTTTTTTTCATGTGACACAATAATTTCGTTCTGGTTTAGATAGAGTTTTGCTAAAGTATGCAATAACTTTTTCTTCTCCGACTTCTTGTAAAAGTACAGCACCAACTCCTATGTTACTTGCGTCAGTATCTATTATGAACTGTTTTCCAGTTTGTGGATATGCTAACACTGATGTTGTGGAAAGAGCCTGCTTCAACTGTTGGAAGGCTGCGACACGTTCGGTGGTCCACATGAACTGCTGGCCCTCCTCTGTCAGACGACGTAATAGCCTGGTCCCCGGCCATTACAGAAACCGAACCTAATTAATAGTTTTCTTCAAAAATCAAATTTTTTTGGGTGCACCTAATGTCCAAGAAAAGGGAAAGACTGCAACAATAAATTTTAATAATGGAACATCTGAACCAAAGATAAGACCCTCAAATGACGGAAGACTTGCTTATCATTCATAGATAATTTTTTATTGTTTACAAAGAAAAATTAGAAACATTTTTTTTCTAAAAGAAAGAAAACAAAGAAATAATTATAAGGATTTTAGAATAATACCTAAAAATTGAAAAGTAATATAAATTTTAACTGCATTTTTTAAACTGCTTACTGAGAATACTACAACCTCTTTTCTTTATACTACATACAAAAACGTAAAAAAACGTACATCGTAAAACAGGGAACACTCTAGAAACAAGAATAAAATATTAGAAATCTGCAATAAAAATAAACAAAATAAAATAAGGATTGGACAGACACGTATCAAAAGGTAATCATAAAATAGACCGGAAGGCAATAACAATAATTAGAAAAAAAATTCGTTCGTAAGAAAAGCAGAAAAAATTTTACTAATACAGTCAACAAATGGCTAATGAACGATGTACAAGGACCCGTGTTACCCAAAATCTGGTACCTACTAATAGAACAGGAAGAAAGTTTCAACAGAGTTACAACCTCCTTGGATGACAACGCCAGCCAGGAGTCGAAGTACTAGGATATTTATTCACAAATAAATGACATCTTTGTCTTAAGTTCAACACATATTGATATTAATCTATCTATTTCAAGACAGCCATGAATGCAATTGTTATTAGTTTACAAGTTTCAAATAATGCAGTTTATTAGTATCGGGAATTTTTGATTTTTATTACCACTGGAAACGAATTACTGTTGCAAATAGTTTTACATCGTATCTAAAATTTCTGATAGCGTTAGTTTTATTGCATCATTAAGACGCTAAGAAAAAAAAATAATCTCTTTCGACCTTGCATGTTAAATTAATTGAAGACGCCACATTTTGTGAATTTTGTTTCTTATTCTTTTGATATTGTTTTAAAAATTTATATCAACCATAACGTTCTTAGCTCTCTAGATTCACCTTTTTTAACTAACGAGTTTATTGCTTTGCTCTATAGAAGATATACAACCATAGCTTTGAAAAAGAATTAACGAACAATTTAGATTCAATAAGTGAAAATTGTAAATATATGTAATTTAATTTAAAATATCAGTATGCTTGCAAATGATATTTGAGAAATATATTCAACAATTCCAAAATTTCTCAAAAGATTTACTATGTATTAAAAAGTGTTAGTTGTTTTTTTCTGAACTCAAGAAAAACAGTGATATATTTTGCCTTTTCTTTTCAAAGTGATATTTTATAGAATAATATGAACCATTCTGTACGAACTCATTCTATTGCATACCATTACAGGAGGTACGAGAACCATAAGACAGGAGGATATAAAAAAGGCTGGGTTAAAAGTCTATAACATCAGTTTATACTTAGAATGTTTCCTTGCTAAACACTGCCTGCGATGTAAGGTCATAACAACAGTCTACTGCTGTCAAATAGCAGAAGTATGAATCAAGAATAAGAACTTCAAGTCACTCTGCATTTCAAATTCGCTATTCAATCAGTAGTACAAAAGCATATTGTGTTATTCATTTGCCTAATTTTTTTTCAGTTTTGCAGATCTTAAAATGATTATCCAAGAATTCCAATAATATTCTGATAATTCATAAAACCGTTCTTGGAGTTTTCGATGATGTTAAATATAAAATAAAAAAAATAATTCGTTCGGATTACAGTAGTTAAAATATAGTATGTTATGCACTTAAATTTCGATTACTTTTCTTAATTTTGTATTATAGCCCTCGTTTTTAAAGCATTTGGATCACATTAATCATACCAACACCATATCATTAATGATATAATGAATACACACTTCATTTAATTCAATACGCATTAACAGATTCATAAACCCACATAATTTAAATATATGTCTCGCTATTGTATTTCTTACTCAGCTTCAGTAATTGTAGTGCATGTGAAAAAGACTGAAATTGTTTGCTATTTCTGAATTATTTTCCAGTGTTTTCTGTGGCATATATTGCAGAATTTCCTTTGTGAATGCAATGAATTAAACTGACTTTACATTTTTTAACCTCGAGTAATATAAACTAAATTATTTTCGTGATTCTAATTTTTATCGTTTAATTCAGGCTTGTGTAACGTCTTTCGTTGGCGATCCAAATTGAAAATAAACATTCCTTTGGTGGGTGAGGAAGATTCAGAAAAAACGGAAACGTGGGAATGTAATCGTACGAATTTTTCACAGAATATTCATCCCTTTGTATGATGCTTATTTCTATTTCTACTAGACGATTATTTTCAGATACAATTTTTTCGTGTGCAAAAATCTGATTTGGATTGCATTGGCAAGCATGCAAATTGCAACAACTTACTAAACCCAAGTCTGCTAATATGTTAACTTGATATATCAGCGAGTAGGCGTGAATAAGAAGCAACGAACTCCGCAGCTAACGAAATTATGGTTCTCAGAGTCATTGGTGGATTTAACTGTCAATTACAGTTTATCAACAAATAATGTGTCAACAATTATATTGTTTATCATTGGTTGTTTGCTAAATGATAGCTCAATCAATCAATGACCTATAGTAGCCATCGTTTTGCGAACAGCACAGTCTCTTTACCTCAATTACTTCCTCTCACATTTTGTGCTGCACAAAACAAAGTTTCAATACACTTAAGCATAGTTTTCAGGGATGTGAGTTACGGAATAGATGACAAGTTTAGTGTATGATTCTTTTGAGATTTCTGCATTGTATCACCCTCAATAATAAGATCATAATGCTACAAACTCTTATAAATATGGTTTTCTAGTACTATATTTTAGATGAATATATCAATTTTAATATACCATATTTCAATCTTTAATTTAATTTTATATTTAAAACTGTTAGTTAATGCCCAAAACGCAAAGTCGAAGTCGTCAAAACTCGAAGTATCATTTGTTTCATTAGATTATTTAGAAACAGTCAAGCTTTAAAATTTAAGAATTCAAGCTTGCGTTTAAAATTTCGAAAAATGAGAACTTTTTCCCAGAACTGAACTTATATAATCTTATATAAAATTTAAAACCATTAAAATAATTTTTTAAATTGTCATTAACTGGAATCGTTTGAAAGTCATTGTATTTTTCGGTTATTTAATTTTGTCATAAAATATTAAATTTAATACAAGTGGAAAATCTTTACCTTTAAGTCATTTGAAATAACTATAGAATTTGCATGTTTGCTAATTGAGAAAATTAAAAACATACTCATAATAAGTTGAACACTTCATCTCAGAACAAGTATTAAAGAAAATGAAGTATGAGATAAAATTTATGACTTTTTTAAAAATATAGTTGATTGCTAATAAATGAGAAATCTAAGTTTAAACATGCTGTAGAGAGTTGAAAAAAAGTAGAAATAGTTGGTTTAGTTTATGTCTGAAGTGGCAAAAATGGCTTGTTATTTCCGAAAATTAGGTAGGGTCAACGGTATCTCTATTTCATCCTTGTTAATTCAAAAAATAATCTATTAATAATCGGAAATCCAGTTTCAGTAGTCTTTCTTTGAGTTTGGTTGATTATTGATTTTTGTGTGTTTTAATACGGTATATGTATGAAGCAAAAATAGAACTTTATGAGTTATTAACTTTCACATTTACCTTTTTTTATCACGAAAAAAAAACAACCTATTTTTTAATTTTCTGTTTTGTTTAGTAATAACATTACTAACATAAGTAATAGAAATTACTAGCGAAAAATGTCCAGTAAAATACTGATGGAAAGCATTTTATATATCCGTCATTAATAGTTGTTTTTTGATAAATTATAAAAGTCTTTCATTACTTTCTTTTTTATCAGAAAATGAAAAATATTTTTTCCGTAAATTTTAACCTTATTCCTTGCTTTTCATTTCCCTTTCTTGTGTTCCGATTTTAATTATACTAACCCATGTTTGAATTCAATGACGGAATGAATCAGTCAAGAAAAAAAAATAATCATCCCCAAAATGAGCAGGTGTTTTTTTCTACAATTTTTGCTTTTTCAAGAATTTAATTTATTGTAAAAATCTTATGCTAAATAATACTAATTGTTAAATTCTGATACATGATATGTATATGACTTAGTGTTATATATATATATAATAAAATATTATGCAACTTTAAATCAACCTTTCATAAAAAATTTTGTGCCTTTAGCTACCTTTAGAGATTTTGATCGAATCTAAATTTGTATTCGCTAATTTCCATTTAGCTCTCTATTATTGAATTCGGTTCTGCTCGCTTTTTAATCTATTAGGAACTCTTGCGATTTTAATGCCAGAAGCGTGAAATGTTTTATTAATAATTAATCAAACTGAAGTGCTAAATGAAAACCAGCACGTCCTTAAGTTTGTTTTTCAGAGCTAACGCGCAAATGTTTTGTTAATTGCAGGAGATGAACGATCCTCTTACCGCAGAAATCAAAGAGGAGGACGAAAGGGCCTGATTACATTTACCTCCTTGCTGCTTATGTTATTTCTCAACCGTGTTAAGGCTTCAAAATGGAATATTTTAATACGAATTAGAGCAGAGTGTTGGCACTTCAGTTTGTTAATCTCTAATTATAGCGATATCTAATTATATTCCGGCATCAATAGTTATTACCTAGTTTAAAAAAAAATGTAGACAATGAAATATTTAATTTTAAAAACTAAATATCAATAATAAAAATCTAATAATTTATTGTTTAACTATTTATTTTCATAATTATTTCAATACTGTCGTTTATTATGAAACTGTCGTGTACCAAAAAAAAATATGCGGAACTTGCATCAAGCGTTTTATTGCGAATTCATTGAAAAAAATATTTAGTTTCATTGTATAGTAATTGTGTTGCTCTTTCAGAAGAAATAGTCTAATTTTCATAGCTGCTATAAAAACTTTGATGAAGCAAATAAAATCATAGAGTTACATTAAAGCATGTACCATGTTTTATGATGTAATTTCTCTATTAATCAACTGATTATATTTATTAGTTTAACTGACTAGTTTTAAAGTTCCATATATTGAGTTAGTATTATTTGTGACCAGTACAAGAGTAGAAACATTCCTATATATTAATGTTAAAATATTCATACTTTTGTATATTATGTAAATAAAAGCAAATAGTTGACTCTTTCCTTATTTTCATAATTTCACTATTAATAAGTATATACACTGCTCACAAAAATTAGGGAATATTTCAAAAATAATATGAAGCGATAAAATAACAAGCATTTGAATCGCTTTTATTAAACAAAAACATCAGAAAAGCAAACGACAAGTCAAAGAAAGTTGTTCGATTATGCAAATGAGATGCAAAACCAACTTTGATGTCATTGGTGAAAATGCACTATATAAAAGGCTGAAAGTACTGGAGTATCTGCACGTTCCCTGATCTTGAAAGTGCACATCCTGCAATTTCCCAACCCTTGCAATGCCCCTTCAACACGATTTGCCCGAATGCGAAGCCTGGAGAGCCATAGGACATCTTGAAGCTGGTCAAACACAGACGACAGTGGCAACAGCAATTGGAACATCCCAAAGCGTGATTAGCAGACTGTGAAATCGCTTTCAAGAGACTGGCACGGTACGAAGAAGACGAGGGCAGGGTCGCCCATCTGCCACAACAGCAAGAGATGACCGCTACTTGACCTTATTGGCAAGACGGAACAGGCGCAGCAATGCAACAGAGCTGCGGGGACAGTTTCTTGCTGCCACTAGACGACGGATATGCACCCAGATCATACGAAATCGGCTCTATGGTGTTGGACTGCATGCCCGGCGACCAATGGTATGCATTCCGTTATCTGCTGAACACCGTAGAACCCGTAGAAGGTGGGCTGATGAGCATCGTCATTGGACCCGTGATGAGTGGTCAACTGCCCTCTTCTCTGATGAGTCACGGTTCAGTCTGCAGCTTGACAATCATCGTGTCCTGATCTGGCGTGAACGAGGAACACGGGAGAATCCACGTTTCATGCGAGAAAGGGACTCCTTCGGTGTTGGTGGAATCATGGTGTGGGCTGGCATCAGCATTGGTGGTCGTATCAACCTCCACGTCATCAGAAACGGATCGCTCGCTGACTGCTCTCAGATATCGAGATGAGGTCCTGCACTCTATAGTGGTACCCTATGCTGGAGCAGTTGGAAACAACTTTCTTTTCATGGACGATAATGCAAGGCCCCACCGTGCGCATCTCGTCAACAACATGCTTCAGGAGGCAGGAATCGAACGCATGGACTGGCCTTCACGTTCTCCAGACCTGAATCCCATTGAACATGGGATTCAGGTCTGGAGAACATCCCATGAATCCATTGAACAATGCACTGGGAAGACGTCTGGCAAACCGTCCAATGCCTCCCACAACACTTCTTGAGCGGGAAGTTGCCCTGGAGCAAGGATGGCAGAGAATCCCACAAGAACTGCTGGACATTCTGATCCTGTCCATGCCCCATCGTTGTCAGTGTGTTTTGGCAGTCTTGGGTGACCATACACCCTACTGAACAGTCAATGTGTGCCACTCTCGTCCAGTTTGACATGCTTCTCTTCACTCCCACCAATATGTCACTTGCTACCCAATCACGACAATTGAGTTTGCATCTGATTTGCATAATCGAACAACTTTCTTTGACTTATCGTTTGCTTTTCTGATGTTCTTGTTTAATGAAAACAATTCAAATGCTTCTTTTTTATCACTTCATATTCATTTTGAAATATCTCCTAATTTTTGTGAGCCGTGTATTATAGCAATCGAGAAGCAACTGAAACAATGAGATTGTGCAGTTCAGGTATCAGTGGTTCTCACAGGTCATTAGTTTATTCAGATTACAGTCTGTCTTTTAGACCACTGGTTCAGGTGACAAGTAAATAGGTAACTCAATCAAACACTAACCTTTCAGAACCATCGTTTCGTCAATTACGCAGAATTTTATTGGTATTATAAACATTAAAATGCTTTTAACCATTAAAAATGTGTTTTTTTTTTTGGTCCTTTTTATATTGAATCTTGCAGCATTGCAAATTAATATGCCTTAATGGAATAAAATTGTATAGTAGCATTTGAAGTCAATGGAATGAACTTACTCTAGTCGGCAGTAGGTGAACAAAACGTGTTTGTTTGTTCCACATTAAATGATGCACATCCGGGTGTTTTTCAGGTTGGATATTGGAAAAGCTAGTTTCGATTTACAGACCTGTAAACCTATTGGAAAAGTGGTATTTAAAAACCTTTTACTCTATTGTATGAAATACAGTGATATATGGATTGAGAAAAGTGTGTTTTTTAATATAATTGTGAAGCAGGTGTTTGGCAGCAACTTGGTTATTTCCGAAACTCGAATATATATAGTAGCTCTATTTTGTAAACACGATAGATGAAATAAAATTCTTAAAATGCTTCAAAAGTTAAAGCTTTTAATGTTTGATTATTTTTTGTTTTTGAACTTGATTATATCATCCATCTTATTTACAAAATAGAGTTGCTACGTGTGCTCCTGTTACGACAAGAGTCAAGATATCCAAAACGACTTACCTCAATTATAATACGCGTATGTCCAGCGGCTGATGAGGAGAAAGCACGGATTGTTGACCTGTTGCTGACTAGAGTAAATTCGTTCCATTAAGTTCGATGATACTATACAACTCTATTCCGCTAAAGGACATTAATTTATAATGTTATAAGATTCGATATAAGGATAAAAAGATTAAAAAAATTATTTTTATGTTTAACAGCAGTATAGTGTCTATAATACCAGTATGTTTAGCGCTGTGAAACTTTTCTGTTTACGCAGTGTCATTATCTTAGATTCTTCCACTCATGCTCCATTGCTGGTCAAATCAATAATTTCGATTCAAAATTGGTGCTTTAAATACACCGCGTCTTAATTATAAACCGAATGCAGTCCTCATTAAATGCAATAGAAAACTGGGTCTCAACATTGTGGGTTTACAGCAACTTTAAAATTCCACATTTCGTTGAAGAGCGACTGTATCAAGAGAATCTTCTATGACGACTTAATGTTCAGATTTAGCGCTAATGTTTTCCCTCTTATTGGATATTCTCGTTTCTTCCTGAGAGACATAGTAGTATATTATATTGCTTCATTGCCTTTCATATTAGAATAATTATTTATATATATATTCTATATGGTTATTGATCGTAACACTCTTATCTGAAACAAATACTCAACTGATTACGACTTCTAATTCAGCTAGTTTCTTTCTACCTTCGTTGAGAAAAAGGAACAAGATACATCGATAGAATTGAAAAAGGATCCAACAGATAGATTTTATCCATATACAACGGAACCATATGAACGTAGCCTTCTCTTTTCTTTCTTCAAATCGGATGGCAAAATGGATTCGGATGAGAAATGGCTCAGTTATTAGTGCGCCAATCTCGTAGCCTCATGTTTTCATCTCGAAATCCTCACGGTACCTCAGTGAGATTTTCTTCGTTAACAGCCGCTTTACACTCGCTGAATGACTTGATGGGAAGCCAATCCCCCCCTTTAAGAATATGAGTAAAGGTTAAAGAGGCAAAAATTATTAAATTAATTTATATTTTATGCAATTATCAATCAAGAATATTTTTTTAAACCCGTAAAACGGAGGAGGGTTGGGTGATTGGTTTTTCCTCTGAGCGGCACTTTTTTGCACACCATGGGCTAAATGGCCAGGTCACATGGACCCCCGAAGGCTCAGAGAAGGTTGGGGGAGGGGACCCACTAGGACAGCTGTTGGGAGGCAGATGTTAGCCTCCCATAAAGGCCATCCTGGGTGTTCTTTAACGTGCACAGGGTATGGCTCTCCGCACACGGGGCCATGGTTTAACGTCCCATTCGACGGACGGTGGCCTTTTCAAGCCCATCGGTCTCCCCTACTGACCGTAGGCAGAGCGAGTAATTTTTGCGGAGATAAATCTCAACGCTGACCCACCTGGGACTCGAACTTGGGAACTACAGATTACGATAAAATGGAGGAGGAAATGTTATAGTGCATTGGAAATAAAGTAAGTCTCTTGACCTCCTTTTATAATTTTTCGACACTACTTTGATTCTTGCTCCGCCCCCCCCTCGATTTATTTTTCTAGATTCGAATCTGATCCTGTGATGCCCTTTACCCTGCTTAGTTCAGAGTTCTTCGAGACCTTGTTACTTGGTTATTTAACTCATTCTTCGGTAAAAAAAAAAGAAAAGAAAATCTCTCAGAGGTACAACAAAACAACGCAGATTATTAATATATCACCACACAGGCCATTTAAACTTTTTGCTATTAATATATCACCACACAGGCCATTTAAACTTTTTGCTTAGATTTAATTGTTTTATCCCTATGCCATGCTAAGCATATTATAGCGGTGAAGCGTAGTCGAAGCAATTGAGGCAATGAAATTGCGCAGTTTACTAAACGATGATTCCCGTAGATCATTGGGTAATTGAGCTATCAGCCACTTTTCAATCAACCAATGATCTACGGTGTAATTTTTGATCCATGACACTATTGGCTGATTGGCATGTAACTGATAATCCGGTAAATCAATCACCTGTAAGAATCATAGATGTCTCAACTGCGCAGCCTCAAGGTCTCAATTGCTTCCACTCACGCTTCGCTCCTGACATATTATATTAGTTATTACGTTTTTCTGGTTCATTTGAACAACCCGCATACGTATGTAATCTTAATGGAGTCTGTGGAAGTGGTCTCCAAACTTTTTTGATCATGCTTCACTATATCAGAACAAAAAAGAATAGCACGCACCCCCAATGTGTGTTGGATTGGGTTGTATTGTTTTACCTATGAGCGGCGCTTTTTGAACATAATGGGCTAAATAATTTGCACACAATGGGCACACAATAGGCTAAAATCAGACACAATGGGCCAGGTTACAAGAACCTCGAGGACTCAGAAAGTTTGGGGAGGAAACCCATTTGACAGCTGTTGGGAGACAGACGATAACCTCCCGTTAAAGCCATTCAACCTGTTTTTTAGGTGCACAGGTTACGCCTTTCCCGCATACCCACCAATGTGTATAAATACATTTATAAATATATATATATAATATTTATTTATAAGCATGCAACTGAAATAATTTGGCAGCCCAAGGGTTGACAGATAAGAAATCCTTTAAAAGTCTAAACCTATAACCATCCTCTGTCTGCGCTCTACATTGTGGTCCAGGCATCTTTTAGGAACTGAAGAGAGTCTCGCCTACGTAAAATGACTGTGAAACTTAAATATATTGATTGATATAAGTAGCAACTTAAGACAAATAGATTAACTTACTTGTGAGTATATATCCTAACATTTCGAACCCTGACTGGGTTCGTCATCCGAGGAGGTTGCAGCTTTGTTTGAACTTTCTTTCTTTTGAAGAAGTGATTGCCAGATCAGGGGTATTCCTTAACATCATCAGTAAATTCCCTTACATCGTTAATGTCGCCATCTGTTGACTGAATTACTAATCCTTCTTCTATGTTTCTTACGAATGCATTTTTTTCTTTTTTAATTATTGTTGTTGTATTCCATTCTATTTTATGATTAGTTTTTTCTACTTGTGTGCGCTGTTTAATTTTGTTTTTGTTTTTTGTTTTTATTGCGGTTTTGTGTTCTTTTATTCTTGTTTCCAGAGTTCTCCCTGTTTTCCCATTGTATGGTTTTTTACATTCACATGTCACTCTATAAATTATTCCACTTTCTCTGTTAGTGTTTTTTTTTCCTGTTTGATGTTTGGGGTGTATTTTTTATTTCCTTCTCCAGGTCTGGTGCTATTCTTATATTGAATTTATTGTTCACTTTTTGGATTTTTTCAAAAAAAAAAAAAATTACACAAGTGGGATACAGTCTTGTTGCCAGATCCCAAAAGTAAAAAAAATGAAATTACAAATACCAATAGGTCCGCAACCTATCATATGTTTATCCCACAATCCTTGTATGCAATTCTATTTTTCGGAAACAGCATATTCGTTATTTGATACAACTCTGTTGTTGTGTTCTCTAGTAGTTGACAAAGAACATACATAGCCTGGATGATAAAGCAGAGAAGCTATCAAGCCATAGATTCTATTTCATTATTCAACTGATCATTTTTAAATTTAGTAAGTTCTCTGTAATAGGGTCTTGATTCCACTCAACCCTGCACTCCTATCTTAGAGAAATATGCTGCATAGCCTTATCATTGAAATGAACTTGTTTCCTGTGGTCATTTTACTTTAAACAGAACTGTTAGTTCCAATAATTGTCTGTTTAAAATATTCTATTATTTCTTAATTTCAGTTGTAAACAAACCACGATTAGAGACTAAGTACCTATCACGGTAAGTTTTGAGTATTTTGAACGACTCTCAGATTAAACTCTAAGTTAAAAGACTATCTCACGACTCTCAGTTAAAAGTGATTTAATTTTTTGCATAGCATTTGTGTAAGCTTCAGTTATAAGACACCTTTGCCAAGATATCATCAGACTATCTCAGGACCTTGTGATTCTCAGAGCTACTCCATTTTCTGTTAATACGTAATCAATAATATAAATACATAACCGATTAACAAAATGTACTTTAACAGTTTATGAGATGTGATTCATAAAAAGTGATTCAGTTATTTTGTCCGTTTAATGAATTGGCAGAAACCACGACTCCTTGTAAAATTAGCCCGACTAATTCATAGAGAAAAGGCGGTGATCCCTAGCAGTTCAGCCGGTAGTGTGCTGAGCTGGAAACTTAATCGTTAGCAGGTGTGAGTTTTACGGCATAATTTTTAATAGCAAAATTAATCTCTTTTACTTCCAGACTGTGTTCAATACAAACGCTTAATATGAAGTAGACTGTGTTCAATACAAACGCTTAATATGAAGTAGACTGTGTTCAATACAAACGCTTAATATGAAGTAGACCGTGTTCACGTAGGTCGTTGAGACTTATCTCCGCAAAACTCCCCGCCTTGTCCACGGTCAGTAGGGGACATCGATGGACATGGAAAGGCCACTGTCCGTCGGATGGGACGTTAAGCCGTGGCTCCGTGTGCGGGAGAGCCATATCCTGTGCACGTTAAAGAACACTCTGGAAAGCCTTGACGGGAAGCTACCATTTGTCTCCCAACAACTGTTACAGTGGGTCCCATCCCCCAATCTTCTCTGAGCCTTCGGGGTCTTTGTGGTCAGGCCATTTAGCACATGGTGTGCAAAAAAGCGCCTCTCAGAGGTTAAACAACCCAACCCAATTCACGTAGGCAAAAAAAGTCATGCATTTTAGATGAAAGCTAAATCTTTGCTTCTTGTCAATGTGTGATAAAGATGAAACGCCTCTCGGCTGAGTCAGCAAGATTTTATTCGTAAAAGGTGCTTATCTTTATCGCCTTTAGGTAAATATCAAAGAATGTGAGAGGAAATCCTTGAAATGACAGAATATCAATCAAGTGCTGCAATCTGGTGTGGGATACATGAAACTAAACGACAAATAAAAATATTCAGTTGATTGAGAGAGTCAAACTAAACATTTTTATTTGGAATATTACTCATGGTTTCTTACTATAACGTCATTCCAAATAACTATTACATTTAGCTTATCAATAAATAATATTTTTTTTCTTAAATTTACATAATTATTTTAGTGAGCCATGCCCGAAGTTTGCTTCTGAAATTTCCATGCGGAGAGAGAAAATGGTAACACTGAACTGATGACCTAATATCATACGTACTGATTTAGTTATTGCGCAAATTTTTCCTCACATTCTAAGAACATAATTGTAAAATAAAAAATTAAAACTGTATAGTATTGGTAAAACTTCCGGCATATTTGCCACGAATTTATTTCCTCTAAAGCTACAAATTATTTTGCTTTTACTGAACAATGTCCAATTTAAATGATAGTATTTTCGAGAACGTTATATGAAATATTAACCATTTATTGATTTAAAATCATTTGTAGTAACGCAGGAATCATCTACATATTTCCTGCAGTTCTAAAACTATTTTTAAAATAAAAATAGTAGTAGCATAAATGAGAGTTCTGCACAGTAAAAAGGGCTCGAGAATTCTATGAAAATCCATGGGAAAAGTTATGGGGGATGAGGGAAAAAGTATGTTTTTTGTCTTTTTGTGAAAATATGTGTGAAAATTAGGAAAAAAAACGGGGTGTTTTTTAGGATGTGAAAAACTAATATAAGTTTTTTTTTTTAAACTTGAGGTTTAAACTAATTTGTGAATTAGTTTAAATGAATTGGCTGGGTGGAGAGAGTCAGTGTTTGTCTGGACAGATTCGGTGGGTGGGTTGACAGATTTGTTGGGTGGCTGGTTTGGTTGGGCAGATTTGTTGGGTGGGTGGATGGACAGACAAAGTTATTGATTGGATGGACAGATTCGCTGGTTGGATGGATAGATTTGTTGGCTGTTATTTTTAAAGATGAGGTTTAAATTAATTTGTGAATTAGTTTAAATGAATTAGGTTGAAATGAGAGTGGTGTGTATATGAGAAAAAATGATGTGTTTTGTTGAGTTATCGTACACCTCAATGGATTATTCGGTTCTGAAAATATTTGTGAAAATCAGAAGAAAAACGAGGTGAAAAAAAGTAATTTAAATTTTTGGGGCAGACGAGATTTAAACTAATTTGTTTAAATAATTTTCAGAAAAATGAGGTGGTGTGAAAGAGTTAAAAAAAATGATGTGGTTCGTTGAGTTATCATACACTTCACTGGATTATTCGATTGTAAAAAGCCAGTTCGACAGGTTAATTCTTTGCAATTTACAAAAGTTGAAATAACTTTTGATCAAATTATGCTACAGAGCTCATTCTGGTGTTGTTCAATAATACTAAGCAGACACTATTTTTCGAACTGATCAGAATCGGGTTCGGACCACTTACCTAGCGGAGAAAGTGGGTCGAACCCTCTTAAATTTATGATCTCATAACTTGTCTGGTAATCAAGCTACAGATTTGAAACTAATATTATTGTATTTCATTCTGGGTGTAGTACACTTTGAACATGTGGGAATTCGTCTCGACCCTGTTACTTAAGGTCTTCTGGGTTCAAAACCTTTTGCCTACCACACATTGCTGATTCTCATTTAAGATTTCCAAACATTTTCGGTTTTTTCATCAATATCAGGTTCTAGTAGTGGAACTCATTTCGTTAATTCAACTGGAAACGGTGTTGGACCCGTTTCCTAGCCTAGAAACTGGGTCGAACCCTCTTAAATTTGCATCCTTATAACTCTGTTTCTAATTAAGCCACACGTCTCAAACCAATGTATTTAGATTACATTCGGGAAGCACTATACGTTTAACGTATTGGAAGCGGTCTCGACCTCTTAGTTTTTGTTTTCTGGTTTCGACACTTTAAGATTTTGTCGAATTATAACGTCCAATGTAATTGTGCTGGGATCATGGTTTCAATTGTAATAGATGGGGTTTATCAAGTTCTATAATCTGACGAAAGAATAATCGGTCTGAAACCGTTTTCTAGCCGAAAAAGTGGGGTCGAACCACTCTTAACTTTGCGGCTTCATAACTCTGCTTCTAATAGAGCGACAGAACTCAAACTAATATCATTGTGTTCCATTCGGCAAATACTATACGTTTTTTGTATTCGAAGCGGTCTCGACCCATTATTTTAAGTTTTGCAGGTTCGATACTTTTAGAATTTGTGTTACAATAACTTTTGTTCTAATTGAGCTAGAAGCTTGGTTTTAACATTGATAGTTATGATTTATCAAGTTCTTTAATCTGCAAAAAAAATAATACGTGTTGACCGAATAAAAAATATATATATATTTGACTTTAGCTAGATAAACTTCTCGGATATTTAATCCTTTATCGCTTGTAGAACATTTTTCTAAACAGTTTATTACCTTAAATTTTATTACAAAGTGTTTCAGAACATAGGATTTCACATAAATTGAGTCGAGACCACTTAAATTTGAATCCCTACGTCTCCTCTTCTAATTGAGAGAGATAATACGCACTTATTATTACCATTTCTAAAGAATTACAAATTGGTACAGTTTTCAAGATGTTTCACTAGTACTTAATTTTTTTTTGTTTTCAGTTCAATGTTTTGTAAATGGTATTGCTTGCTTCACCATACACATCTGAGATTCTATAATTTCCAAAAGCATAAGTTTGAATTCTATTGATATGTCGTTTTGTGTATTCTTGGCATAAAGCAATTTTTTAAATTTGGTATACACTGTATATCATGTTGTTCCGATCGAAATTCCGTTTGTTGCGTATATACGATTTTTCCATCAAATAGACATTCCCGATAATCTTCGTGACTAAATTCATTTGTAACTCCATTAGCTGCTTTTTTGGGAATTGGAGAATCTATAGAGTGGTATTTTGGACGTAACGCAAAACCTCTTTGATTGGGAGACCTTTTAATTCGTCTTTAAATTTTCCTGGAATCATTTTATTTGATTCACTGTGTAATGCATGGTTTGTGTGGTAATTTGAGAAATCAAAGTAGTCTGAGTTAAATTTCTCGTATATGTTATCTGTTTGGATATCGACACAGAAGGAATCAGTATCGGTAAATAACAATTCAGCACTAAATTTTGGTTTCAGAAAATTGTAGAAGAAATTATACATGTGTAATTTACTCAACTCCAAAATCGTTACACCAATGTAATATGATTTATCTAATATAATATTTTTCTTTTTCATGGGGAGAATTATGAAATTTTCTGCAAGTGAACAAGAAACGTACCTAGAATTTGAAATTAATTTTTTAAGCTTTTCTTCAGTATTCACAATGTGGCATTTTATCCTCTTTCTCTTATTTTCTAAACATTTGCCATATATAGCATTGTTCATCAATTTGAAAAAGTCTCTTTCAAGATTATTTATGGAATTAATTCGTTTTGTTGTATTAAAATCTATGTAAGGTTTCAGCCATGGTTTTTGATCAAATTCCAAGATTCTATGCACCTGTTTCACCCTCAGTCCCAGTTCCACATAGAGTTTAAGTAACCTATAGTGAACGACGTAATTTTGCTTGTCTAACATATTTGGAATCAAGAATGAGACACTAATATTAGAAAGTTTCAATTTTTCAGCAGCCAAGGGGAAATCATTGTGTAAATCGTGTAGATGTGCCGGATATTTTAGATCAACTTCGAAGAAATAACCCTTTTCGCTGTCGTCTGGAATATTAAACAGGTCAATATCATTTACCCATTTGAAATTACCAGTTGGAAGAGGTTGAGACATTGCCCAGCCATATAAATTGTTTGCATCAAAGTACATGATACAGTTTTGTGGTTTACTCCTCTCATATGGATCTACTAAAGGATTGTTGGCCTATGCAAACCTCTTAGATACTAAAGATAATCCTCCTCGCAGAACTCTTTCTATGAAAAAATACGTATCATCTTTTATTTGTTCCAGCTCAATTTCTGTCATTTTTAAACAGGCAGCATAGGATAAGCCAAGAGAGCTAAAATAATGACAAGGATCGAGTTGGTAGTTATTCATACACGAATTTCTGTAGTTTTCAAATATATCTCCTAGCAGTAATATATCAGTGATCATGTACAGATCGTGATATTCTCCGAAGATAGCAATAGAAAAGGCTTTCCACAAAATTTGAGCTCTGTTGTATTGTTCATTGTTTTGGAAATTCTATTTGGAGGGAAGTGACGTTTGCCAAAATTGAGCACGCTGTTGCAAGTACTCATATGGAAAACTTCCTTTGCTTTTCAAAAGTTCTTTCTGTGAGTCATTCAGATTATGTTGTCTACAGTATTGACTTAGGATGTAGAAATTTTACACATTTTTCGTCAGTGAATCCAGTGAAGGGCTAAGGAACATGAATGAATCAATAAATTTAATTTGACCGAATTTAATGCATATATATTTTCGACAGTTTGTGGAATACGAGAAATTTTCTTCTTATCTTTAAATTTCCATAAATCTTTTACTATAAAGTGGCCATCAAATCCTTTGAGATTATGAAACAACACTGGTATTTCAAGTGAGAATTTGTATTGAAGATTACATTTGTTGTGAACAGTACCTCTGTATTTTCCAGTTAAGTGATCGTAATCCCGTACTCTTATCAGTTCCAAGAATTTTCTCACAAATATTACAATATTTTGCTGTAGTAAAAATTTGCTAACCAAAATCAGTCATCTTAGCATTTCTTTTCTTCAAATCATTGATCAAATTTTCGGCTTCGATCATTTCATTCAAAAATTGTTCTGTTACATTTTTCCCTCTATACATTCTGGTTTTGATCAGTTTACCTTCCGGTCCAACTGTAATATATGCAAATCCTGACGGTACTAAATACTTAGTTCTCACCCTACATGGATTATTCTCAATTCTTCTAAATTTCGAAAAGCATTCGAAGTCTACATAAATCACATATGGGTGGTTCAAACCGTTTTGAATTGTATGGAATTTCGTACTATTCGCTTCGGGAAACTTGATAGTTTGTAAAGTGTTTGATTTGCAATTATCTACGTGATTCTTTAATAAATGGTCGCGAGTGAAATTATGAAGACAGTATGGACAGGGATAGGATTTACCATTATGTCTTGAAAGGTATACTGGAAGCCTACTAATATTTTTAATCCAACAATAGTGAGAATTACTGCCGTTTTTTAAAAATAAAATTTGTATGGGTTCTTTAACAGGATTCTGTGAAATATATAACGTATGCAAACCATCTTTCTTAGAATTGAAATCATTTATAAAAAATATTATTTAAAACCTCGAACTTCGGGATTTGATCGAGGGTTACTGGATAAGTCAATGAAGATGTGTCTAAGGCGTTTTCAAATATTTTATATTTTTCCACACGTTGCGGATTGTCTTTAGCAGGATGTAGAGCTGATAATATTGACCACAAGAAAATTTGTTGTTGTAATTTTTAACATTCACTATTCCTTTTGTAGATTTCAAATGTTCTGGTAAATTTACGAAAGCAGATGCTCCAACTGCACTATACTGAGACATTTGAATTTCCATAGAAATTATTTTGTCAAACACCCATCCACTTCCTTTTGTATAAAATTTTCAAAGTCGTTATCAATTTTCTCATAAACATATTTTAGTAATTCATTGAGATAGCTAGGCAAACTGATTATTTCGTTACATGTCGAAAAATGTGCACGTATTTTTTTCTGTCCTTCAGGATCCGTTTGCGTTTTAAATTTTATTTTTAATATGAATCTAACTTTTAGAGGTTGACTGAGTTTATTCTTAATTATATATTTCCATTTATTGTTATTTTTCTCCAGGAAACATTTTATGTTTTCTCTGACATTTATGTTATCAATTTTATATGTGCGAAGCGTTTTCCGAAAAGCACTGCTTTTATTTATATGATATTGATTCAGATGATGATTGTAATTGTCTTTTCTGTTAAAGGTGGAATTGCAAAATTCGCATTTTTCAAATGTGCGAGAAGTGCATGCAGTTTTCATATGACGGTTAATATTGGATTTGCGAATAAATACCCCACATTTGGTACATTGAATAGTTGCGCTCATCTTTGAGTTAGCAGTTATACCCTCTTTATTACATACAGTAGCTAAAAATCATGGTCGAAAAATCATGGTCCGATAATGCAAAACATCGAATTTTTTTCCATAATCCGAAGTTGAAATAGACTATATATTTATTTATGACTATAGTGTGTGTCCAAGAATAAATTTCTAAACAATACCGATGTTATTGAACATAATCTTATGTTCCTTTTTCTCAATAATATCGTTTTTTAGCAAAATATCCAAAATTTCGACAATTTCATTTACTACTTCTGTACTGGTGTTTCCAGCTCGTTTACTGGCAACCAAAATTGATAATTTTTCGCATATGTCGTCGAAACTCTTGTATAGTCCAGAAACAAACTGTTGACTTTCTATTACAGTGAGAATCATTTCAATCGACTTTAAATATTTTATAAGTGCCTCAATGTGATTATCGATAATTCGATATTTCTCAGTAGTTCTACCATAACGTTTGGTTTCTGTAGCCTTATTGCCCCCCAGTTTCTGAAGATGCCCAATTGTTTGGTAAATCATTTCTTTCAGCTCAGGAATGGGGTTTCTCGCCTGTAAGATATCACTCGGAAGTTTTAGTTGATATTGGTTTAATATTTCATCTTGCAAGTTGGAATCTGGATTATAAACGAACGTTTTTTCTGACATCTCAGTGGGCTCTTCTGGCTGTAAAGTTTTCACTACATCCTGTATGTTTTTCATGGTTTCTCCACGCACAGGTTCCAGACCTTTTAACCGTTCGACCACTGGCTTGTGAAATGTTTCGAGGGTTAACTCGTTCCTCTCCCAAAATAGTGTCTTCAATTTTCGATTTTGTAGTAGCTCGCGATTTCAAGATTTCATCTATAATACTGTGTAATTGTTTAAGGTCCTTCATCTTTATTCATATACAATAAAGACATATACCCAGTGATGAAAGTCTGAAACAAGACCTCCAAGCACTTTTCTTCTTTCTTTTGGATCTGGGTAGTGTCTAGAAAGTGAAACTCTAATCTTGCTACCCCTGTCAAATTTCTTGTTTACTGGAGTAACAGAAAAAAACTGCTGAAGTTGTGGTCTTACTACTTCAACGAATTTTTGATCGTCCAGTTGATACTATAATTTATACTAAAAGAGGGATTTGTTGTGCAGCAGATTACCTTGCTTATATATCCATTAGAAATGCATAGATGGTAATTATCTTTGAAAATAGGTGGCGTTAATAGGTCGAATTTTGTGTTTATCTGTATAATTGGATGAGACTGCAATATGTCTTTTTTCACCTCTTTATCACCTTAGGTAAGGCAAATTACAGTATTTTTATCAACGTATAGTTTTGTAGCAGCAGCATTGTTTACAATTGGGGTGCCAACATTCGTAAATCGTTTTCCATTCGCATCGCCATTAAAACTGCTCCCACTTGATGCAAAAAGTCCATTTTCATTTCTCAACAGAGAGTTGGATGGGTTAGGATCTAACTTTGTCAAGCCATCAACGTAACTTTTTGTTGTCGCACTTCTGTTGTGCCTCGGTTCCCCGAGATTTTCTATTCTCTTATTGTTCGCATTAAAGACATCCTCGCCTGTTAATGCGACTTTTCCAAATATTCCTTAGTTACAGCAGCAGAATCAGACTCGGGATCGGCAATATCAAGGTTTTTTTTTCTGCATTGAAACTATGCCCGTCGAATGCAATGCTTCGTGGAACGTAAAGCCCATCTTTATTTCTCACCAATGTATTCATTGGAATGTTTTGAACAGTGGTCAAATTGTTGACGTAGTGTTTCGTAGTGGCATTGGATGAATCGATCAGTTCTGCAAGATTTTTAATGCGTTTATTGCTTGCATCGTAATTATCATCGTCATTGCAAAGTGCTCTTTTTTCCAAATATCGTTTTGTAACTACTCCAGAATCTGCACCCGGTTCAGTAACATTGATTATTTGTTTGTTTCGCGCATCGTAGCGATTGTTCCGAAAAATTAAAGAAGCATTATTAACGTATTGAATGGTAGCGGCATCTCCATTTTCTATAGGTCTGCCTACGTTCGATATTCTTTTAGTATTGGCGTCGTAAATTTCCGTGTGATTCAGTGTTATAGACTGTTGTTGCAGATATTGTTTTGTCACAGAGTCCGAACACTCTTCGGAATTGGCGACATTTCTCAATTTTTTATTACTCATGTCGTAGTCCCCATTGTGTGTCAATTTAAAACCGACACCTGGAATTCCCGCTGGTCCTCTTTCGGAACCGGTCTCAGAGCTGATGACGCCAAACTTTGTCAAGTAATTCATCTTTCCAAAGTTTTTTCTGTACTTGAGAGGCATGTGCTTGGGTTTTTTTATCGATTAATAAGAAATCGTGTGGTTTTGAAACTGCATATGCATAAAACTGCATAAAAATATCTTTCCTGATTTCTGTTGCATGATCCATTTGTACCTGCAACATTTCTCTCTTTTTCTGCATATACGTTGAACATAAAATAATTACACTGTAGTCGAATGTCTTTCGGAATCGAAAAATAACTCTGTGTCAGGTAAATCAATGGTATGTTCTTTTTCCTTCCTCTGACGAATAATTCTTCGATGAGTTTTTGATCTTTTTCCGTTACGAAATCGTTGAAAACAATTAAATTTTGCATGTCGGGATCCAGTTCGTTGACCTTGACGACATCTTCTTTACTGGCAGAGAAAGTTGCAATTGAGATTTTTTCGCCAAATGTTTTCTCCAAAATTTCGTTCAAATCGTCGAATATTTCTTGCATAAACTGAAATTTCGGCTCGGTTAAATCTTTGGCATATAAAAAGATTTTATTATAGTAGAGATGTTTAAATATTAAGTTCAACAAAAGGTTCGTCTTCCTTGAGCCCGATGGACCACAGATTAAAAGTCTAAAAGGCCAGAGAGGTACTAATACGTTTCTGTTCAAGAATTTCTCATCTTCTTCAAAGTCAAAATTATGAATCTCCATTTGTTTTATTTAAAAAGATCATGTTCTTTGACCCAGGAATTAAATGTATTATCATACATAACCAAACCATTTAACATAATACTATTTTTTATTATTCTTCACTCTAGTTTTCAGAATGGTTTAAACTTTATAAATGTCATCTTGCTTTTCGTATTTCACCATTTCTTGGGTGTAAAAACTACCAATGATTGGTCCTCCTTTCAGATCCTTGATCTTATAGGTTATGGGATCTGTATTAAGAACTTGAGCAATTTCATAAATCTCTTCTGTAAAATTGGGCAGATAACCTTTTTTAAACGGTGTCTTGTACTTGACAATTCTCACTCTGTCGCCAATTTTAAATTTTGTTGCTGTAATAGATTTAATTCTTTTACCAAACAGATTAAAATACACAATATATTTGTTTTTCTGCAAGCTTGCCTCTTTTGGGGTCATTCTTATTTATCTGTGATAAGAAGTATTGTAATTCTTAACGAGTTTTGGTAGGACATCGATCCATTTTCTAGTGTTATTAGCAGTGAGATATTTCCACAGTTTTTTCTTAAAATCCTATTAAATCGTTCCACAATTTGAGCTTTAGTCTCATTTTCTGTGGCAAACCAATGGACACCTCGTTGGTTAAACAATGCTTGAGTTTCTTTATTGATAAACTCAGTTCCTTTACCCGTTTGTAACTTGGATGGCTTACGTTGTTTAAAAATTTCTACAAATGCTTTGGTAATCTCCCTAACCGTTTTTTTAATAGGTATTGCCCAGGCGAATTTGCTGAAAATGTCAATCACGGTTAAAATGTAATTCGTGTGGTTATTGTGAAATTTAAATTTTTGCATGTCGATTAAATCACTTTGCCACTGGTCGTCTACATTCGAGACATAAACCCGTCTGGTTTGGAATTTTTTATAAAAGGGTTTGTGTAACGTTTACACATCTTGTTGTTGGAGAAATCTTTTTACATCTTTTTCCGTCAATCCGGTTTTGCGCATTAGATCTTTTATACCGGAAAATCCCTTTAATGGGTCATAGTAAACGGAAGAAAGCATCTTATTTCTTGCGTCCTAACCGAACAGTTTCTTTGTTTTAATGATAGGTTTGATTATCGTTCCTGAAATTCTTTCTCCTAAAGTTGGATTCTGAATTTCATCCAAATCATTTAAAATTCTTGGTCGGCTTCGTGTCTGCTTTTAGTTTCTGTAGATTTGCTCTAAGAAATGTCGTGCTTTTTGCAGGCTTTGTCCACATGGTTAATACCAGGATCTCCCCACATTAACCTTTTCTCCAGTTTCGTAAAAGGTCCACAATACTGGTAACCTGGAATGTGCATTTCGGGTGGATTAAACTTTTTTTGAATCCAGCTTACTATATCACCACCGGTTACAAATTTTCTTTTCTGTTTCACAAATTTATACTTCATTTTTCCACACGTTCGACATCTGCCTCTCATCATTACTCTTTTATTCTTTGAAGTGACATATTCGACGTTATCCTTTAAAGTTTTCGTTTTACACTTTACACAATACATGCTTAATTTTTATATATAAAATTTAAGTACGTGATGCTTATAAAAATAAAGTATAATGTATCACAGTTATCTAACTAGTTTAACGCCTGGACAAAAGCAGAAATTGAAGAGTGCATTTGTAAATAAATCCTATAACTTTAAGTATTGATCCACAAAAGAAAGGTAACGATACTTTGAAACTGACGAAGAGACAAATCATTAAATTGAAAAAATCTACAACGTCAGTTCGACTTCCTTTCAGTAAAATACATCATCATCATCATCATCATCATCATCATCATCATCATCATCATCATCATCATCATCATCATCATCATCATCATCATCATCATCATCAAGCAGCCATGGGCTACGGAGGTCCAACCAGACCGTGCAATTTAGTTCTCCAAGCAAATCTATCCTGAGCTACATCTACTGCATCTGGCCACAGCACGCCGATTCTAACAAGATCCAGTTTGACATTGTCAGCCCAACGCATCCTAGGTCTCCCCTTCTTTCTGAGGCCTTTAGGCACACTGTTCATAACCCTATTCGCCAATCTATAATTATTCATACGGGCAACATGGCCAAACCAACGGAGTCTCTCTCTGCACAATATGCTGCTTAAAGGAGGTTGCAAACTCCTTTGCCTAACCTCATCATTAGTTACAAAGTTGAACCACCTAATGCCCAAGATACTGTGTAAGCATCTGGAATCAAAAGCATCTAGTTTCCTGTTATCGTCTTTGCAAAGTGTCCAAGTTTCACTACCATAACTAACCCTAGAAAGAAACAAACTATTATACAGTCTAATTTTAGTCTTTAGGTGTATACGCCTATTTCTCCACACTCTCCATAGATTCTTAAAAGTCCCGGCAGCAATCCCTATTCGTCTGTTAATCTCATGCCGCACATCACCATTATCTGTTACATAGCTCCCAAGATAATTAAACTGTGACACCTGCTCAAAACTGCAATCATTCAGATTAACTGAATCACAGCCTGCCTGACCAATTTTCATCACTTTAGTTTTCACTCTGTTTATAACCAAACCTACTCTACTACCAGTCTCATCAACATCTCGAATGAAAGAGTTCATCTCATCAACATCATTTGCCAAGAGGGCTAAACATTCAGCATTATCTAAATCAGAAATTTTCGTATCTCCAGTCCATTTAAGGCCAAAATCTTTCCCGTGAAGTGAATTTCGCATAACATAATCAATAACCAAGCTAAAGAGAAAAGGAGACAAAATGCACCCTTGTCGAACACCAGAACTAATGCTAAACCAATTGATACAAGCCTTACCAACTCTCACACACGACTCAGTGTTATTATAGAGAGCTTTCATTATGTTAACTAACTTGTCAGGTATACCATTTGATTTCACAATCAACTACAAATTATGAGGATCAAGAGAGTCGAAAGCCTTTTCAAAATCAACAAAGCTAGCAACCAAAAGTTTCTGAAACTCTAAACATTTCTCAAGAATCTGCCTAAGTGAAAATATCTGATCCACACATCCTCTATCACTTCTGAATCCACATTACTCATCACGCAATTGACTGTCAACCAGATTCTTAATTCTTTTAAGCACAATCATGGAAAGAACTTTACCTGGAACAGAGAGTAGGCTGATACCCCTATAGTTATCACAAGAACTGCGATCACCTTTTTCGAAAATAGGGATAATAATAGCTCTGGTAAAATCCTTCGGAACCATGCCTTTATCATAAAAGATATTCAGAATTTCAGTCATCCAAGTGGTAACCGAAACATTCCCAGCTCTAAGCATTTCTGTAGTAATTTCATCTACCCCTGGGGATTTATGAAGTTTAAGTTTAGAAACAGCCAAAATAACTTCAGATTGTGTTATAGGGTCAACATTAAAGCCACCAATGCAAGATTTTATTCCCATTGCAAACAATGGGAATAAAACTAACCGCATTGTTTTCGTCCCTCCCTGAAAAGAGATATTTAAGATTATTTTTAAGAATCTGACCTTTATCTGTGTCCATCTGGTCTCTTGCAAGCAGAGAATATCTAAATTATAATGGTGGAATTCTTGTGTGAGGACATCAAGAGAAAAAGCTCTGTGCAGAGTCCTCACATTCCAACTACCTATGGAGAGAAAATGGTTAGTAGGATGTCTAAAGAAACTATGTTTATTGAGAGAGGGAATGCCGACAATATCAAACAGCCCCCTAATCGCAGACATGGGACAAAGACCCGTTCCCCCACCTCTAAAGGCTGAAGCCATTTACACTGGAAGACTTCCTCCAATGTAGAATTTGACGATGCCAATAGAAGCAAAGAGTTCAGGTGCCTGCGATGACCTCTGCTCAGGATTATTCACCAGCTGATAAACATATCCTGCAAATCTATTCACTTGGGGCTGTCAACCCACAAACAAACAGAAAACACAGCGGAAGATTTTCCCTCCACAGAAGCCCACCAGTGCAGCAAAATCAGGATCCATAATCAAGCTCAGAGCCATATATCTGTCCAGTCCAGTGGGTTTATATGGTCAGCACCAGGACCCTGTGTGGTTGACCACTCCTCAGCAGGATAGAAAAAAAAGAAAAGTAGCCATAGTTGTCCAGATCAGTAGGCCACACTAATCTGGCAGCCCTCCCCTTCCGTTCACTTCCACAAGAGAGTATCTCTTTTGAAAGGTACTAACTGTCTGCACCACGAGAAGGCGGGGTCGGACGTTAGGTGCTAGGCCTGGCCGGTTCTATGCATCATCACAGGGGGTTGGTGCATAGCTCTCCTTCCAATGACTACCTAGCTACCATTTACAGCTAGGTCGATTTCTGCCGTTCTTAATACCTCCACTCGTAGCATTGGGAAAAGCAGCTGCAGTTGGAGCTGCGGGATATGCTGGTACTAAGCTTGCACAAAAAGTTCTAGGAAAAGGGTTATACTTTCCTGGAAAGCAAATAGCAGCTGGCTTATCTAAAAATAAAAGAAAGGGAAAAGGTTTGTACATTTCAGGAAAACAAATAGCTCAGGGATTTTTTTTAAGAAAAGAGCCATTAAGTAACTTAGATATCGAAAAAATAATGGAAAACGATAATGGATTCCGTGGTGTGTACTCCATCGATTCTTTGCCAACAAAAGTATTTAAGAACGAAAATGGTATAGTGAACGTTGACGTTTCCCATGGTTCAGGAACTCATTGGGTAGCTTATTTCAATGATGCGAAGTTACCTTACGTCGAGTACTTTGATCCATTCGGTTTATCGCCACCAGAAGAAATAAAACACTATTTACTTTCATCTTCAAAGCCGATCGTGTATAACTCTTCGCAAATTTAAGCAAATTACTGTGTAAAATGCGGTTACTATTGCATCTATTTCATTAAACGTAGGAATAATAACATAAGCCCATATGATCATGATGGTATTGCATCAGTTTGAACAAACTCCTAACAATCGGAATGAATTGTTGGTAACCACTAGCATATAAGTACTACATAGTACAGTCGGTCAAAAAAGTATCCGAACGCTATGGTTGTATACAAAGTTCAGAAAAAACAACTGGCAACGATTTTTTTAGAAATTAATGATCTGGCAACCTTCTTGTACCGTACACGAAGGTTACCAGATCATTCTAAAAATTTCTAATTAATTTCTAGATCATTAATTTCTAAAAAAAAATCGTTGCCAGATTTTTTTCTGAATTTTGTATGCAACCATAGCGTTCGGATACTTTTTTGAGCGACTGTACTACACTATATTAATAAAGATGGTACTCATAACTATCAATTCCTCTACTGTTAGGGCATACCACGCCGAAGATTTGGAAATTAATTCTGAAACGCCGATCACACTCAATGGTAAATACGAGATAGCACTGATCTGTATCGATATGTGGTATTCCTGGTACAACATCAGTGATAAATATAACAATAACACTCTGAAATACTTCAATGGAAGACAATGGAATAAAATACCTTTCCCTTATGGAATGTACGATATAGACGGATTTAATGACTTTTTAAAAAAATGTCTTTGGGGATCCTAGCCTTATAATACTAGAAAGCAACCTCCCCATATTAAGATTTGTTTTTCGTTTGACAATAGGATATAAAACAGATTTTTCTGAAGGAAAGTTACGAGAAATAGTAGGGTACGAATCGAAAATTATCGATGCACCAAAAAAAGAAGGAAAGTTCCCATCCAACATAACGAGAGGTGTCGATCGCATTCTAATTCACTGTTCTATTGTTGAATCTTCCTATTTCAAAAACCAGAAGAGCGACGTGTTGTACAGTTTCGTGCCTCAAACACCGCCTGGCAATTTAATCGATACACATCCTTTCTTCCCCGTATATTTACCGCTAAATAAAACTGATTACATTTACAATGTTAGAATGAAAGTAACCGATCAGAACAATAAAGTAGTTGACTTGAACAAGGAAAACGTGACTTATATGTTACTCATCAGACCCAAATAAAGATGAAGATACTGAGAAAGCGAATTAAAATATTTTATACAAATCAGTCGCTTATCGTTCGAAAAAACGAGAAAATATCCCCTAAGAGCAGAAATATTCTTAATCAGTTAATATACGGAAATGGCCTAAAAATCATAAAGTAAGTATAGGATGAACGTTGAAGCTACTTACTGGAATTTGTTCGAAGACTCAATAGACGATAATTCCACGACAAAATATGAGTACTTAGAATATCGGAAAACCAATGTTAATGTTAAAAATCTCAAAAAATACGAAATATTTACCAAAGATATGGACGTTTTCCTACATCCGCACAACAGTTATATACACGTCAGAGGAAAAATGCTGAAATTAGATGGGTCTGATAACGGCGGCAATGGTGTAGTTACGATGGTCAATAACTGCTACAACATTTTTAAGAGAGCTATATTATATCGAAAACAGAGAATTGGAAGATATTGAATTGCCAGGAGTGACGACCACGATTCACAATTTAATTGATTTTACCGAAGACGTTTTACACAGTGCTGCCACAAGTATGATGTGGTTCAAAGATACCGCAGACAGTTCGAAAATGAATAAGTATTTGTACGACGGAGGCGAAGATAAACTGGACACGAATAATAAGATAAAGGATTTTGCACAAGCTTTGAAGAAAAATCCTGAATTCAATCGAGGATTCTGGGACAGATATGAAATTACAAAAAATAGTCAAAATGTAAGTTTATTCTTACCACTGAATCGTCTGTTTGGATTCTGCCGAGACGTGGATAAAGTGTGTCGCGGTGTAAAATATACCATAAAACTGGAAAAAAGGACGACAAAGACATTATTCAGAGAGTTGGGGCTACGTTGTATAAATTTGAAATATCTCACATATTTTGGTTTATTCCAAAAGTGGAACAATCACTACAAGTACTTGCAAAACTAGAATCTCAGTTAGCAAGTGGTAATCCACAAGAAATTTTTTGGGAATCGTGTAAACTGTACAAATCTGTTACTCGAATTGACTCTCATGTCAGTTTCAGGGTTACTACAACTCAAAACAAACCCGTCCATCTGTTTGTCGTCTTACAAAAGTCTAACCGATTAAATAATCAAACAAGAAACAATATGGTATTTGATCACATGTTACTAGAACGGATTCAAATCAGAGTGAATAGCAAACAGTTTCCCGAACAAGAATTCGAGTGCAACTTTGAACCTAACAGTTTAGATTATGCTCGAGTATACAACAGCTTTTTAGCTGCAAAAAATATGGATATCGATTTGGGTACACAAGTCAGTTACCAAGATTTTATGAAACTGTATCCGATATTCCACTTCGATGTCAGCAAATACGAATCACGTCTATATGAAGTATCAGCAACTGCTGACATCGAAATACGATTTAAATTAAATAGACCACCAAATGAATTTTATCATGTATATTGAGTAATTGTCTCAGAATGAAAAGCAACTTTACGACCACTAGAGGGAAAACTTTTACTTGTTGGATAAAAAAAACTGTATAACCATAAAAAGGAAAAATATTATATTAGATAAACCATATTACATTGGTGCAACGATTTTGGAGTTGAGTAAATTACACACGTATTATTTTTTGTCAAATTAGAGAACTTGATAAATCATAACTATCAATGTTAAAACCAAGCTTCTAGCTCAATTAGAACAAAAGTTATTGTAACACAAATTCTAAAAGTATCGAACCTGCAAAACGTAAAATAATGGATCGAGACCGCTTCCAATACAAAAAACGTATAGTATTTGCCGATTGGAACACAATGATATTAATTTCAGTTCTGTAGCTCTATTAGCTACAGTTATGAAGCTGCAAAGTTAAGAGTGGTTCGATCCCACTTTTTCGGCTAGAAAACGGTGTCAGACAGATTATTCTTTCATCAGATTATAGAACTTGATAAACCCCATCTATTACAATTGAAACCATGATCCTAGCACAATTAGAATGGACGTTATAATTCGACAAAATCTTAAAGTGTCGAAACCAGAAAACAAAACTAAGAGTTCGAGACCGCTTCCAATACGTTAAACGTATAGTGCTTCCCGAATGTAATCTAAATACATTGGTTTGAGACGTGTGGCTTAATTAGAAACAGAGTTATAAGGATGCAAATTTAAGAGGTTTCGACCTAGTTTCTAGTCTAGGAAACGGGTCCAACACCGTTTCCAGTTGAATTAACGAAATGAGTTCCACTACTAGAACCTGATATTGATGAAAAAACCGAAAATGTTTGGAAATCTTAAATGAGAATCAGCAATGTGTGGTAGGCAAAAGGTTTTGAACCCAGAAGACCTTAAGTAACAGGGTCGAGACGAATTCCCACATGTTCAAAGTGTACTACAATCAGAATGAAATACAATAATATTAGTTTCAAATCCGTAGCTTGATTACCAGACAAGTTATGAGATCATAAATTTAAGAGGGTTCGACCCACTTTCGCCTCTAGGTAAGTGGTCTGAACCCGATTCTGATCAGTTCGAAAAATAGTGTCTGCTTAGTATTATTGAACAACACCAGAATGAGCTCTGTAGCATAATTTGATCAAAAGTTATTTCAACTTTTGTAAATTGCAAAGAATTAACCTGTCGAACTGGCTTTTTACAATCGAATAATCCAGTGAAGTGTATGATAACTCAACAAACCACATCATTTTTTTTATCTCTTTCACACACACACACACCTCATTTTTCTGAAAATTATTTAAACAAATTAGTTTAAATCTCGTCTGCCCCAAAAATTTAAATTACTTTTTCTCACATGAAACACCTCGTTTTTCTTCTGATTTTCATAAATATTTTCAAAACCGAATAATCCATTGAGGTGTACGATAACTCAACAAAACACATCATTTTTTCTCATATACACACCACTCTCATTTCAACCTAATTCATTTAAACTAATTCACAAATTAATTTAAACCTCATCTTTAAAAATAACAGCCAACAAATCTATCCACCCAACCAGCGAATCTGTCCATCCAACCAATAACTCTGTCTGTCCATCCACCCACCCAACAAATCTGCCCAACCAACCAGCCACCCAACAAATCTGTCAACCCACCCACCGAATCTGTCCAGACAAACACTGACTCTCTCCACCCAGCCAACCACCGACTCTGTCCAACCAACACCCACCCAACGAATCTGCCACAATCACCCACCGACTCAGACAACCAATGACTCTGTCCACCCAGTCAGCCAGCGACTCTATTCACCCCCACCCACCAAATCGATCCAACCAACCACAGAATTAGTTTAAACCTCATCTTTAAAAAGTCTCCCATAGGTTAACATGGGATTCCCTATATTTTAACATTGTGCCAGAACTCTCATTTATGCTACTACTCTGGCAACGAATCTATCCAGCTAGCCAACGACTCTGTCCAACTAACCAATAACTCTATCTACTCACCCAATGAACCTGCCTAACCAGCGAGTCTGTCCAACCAAACCAGCCACCCAACAAATCTGTCCAGCCACCCACCGAATCTGTCCAGACAACCACTAACTCTATCCAGCAAGTCTGCCCAACCAACAGCCAGCCAACGAATCTGCCCAACCAGCCACCGACTCTGCCCAAACAACCAATGACTCTGTCCACCGAGCCAACCACCAACTCCGTTCACCCAGCCACCAAATCGGCCCAACCAACCAAACCAATCTGTCTAACCATCCAACGACTTTCTCAGCCAGCCAACTTAACAAAACATATCATTTTCTTTATCTCACACACACACCTCACTTCAATCTAATTCATTTAAACTAATTAACAAATTAGTTTAAACCTCATCTTTAAAAAAAACTTAAATTAGTTTTTCACATGCTAAAAAACACCCCGGTTTTTTTCTAATTTTCACACATATTTTCACAAAAACCACAAGAAACATACTTTTTCCCTCATCCCCCATAACTTTTCCCATGGATTTTCATAGAATTCTCGAGCCCCTTTTACTGTGCCAGAACTCTCATTTATGCTACTACTAAAAATAAACAAAGTGTAGTTGAGATATATATTTATTAAACTGTTATACTAGAGAAACATATTAAAACATTCAATTAAATTTCATGGACATAATAGTTTTTGAACAAAACCTATACTTTAAGACACTTAGTAAACTACTATACTTTAAGAACAGTAATTGCAATCATTAAAATTATATTTTATAAAACAGAGGATGATAGGTAATGCCTAAAAGCTTTAAAAATAATAAACGCATTTACAACATTCCTCGAAATATATATATTATTTTGGAAAGAAAGTAATTCGTTTTCACGTGGAACAACTTTTACTTTGTAGTTAATAATAAGTGTAGCAGATTTAAACATTCTTCATGATATATTGCTTAAATCTCTTCATTTTTTAAAAATAATTTGGAAACATCTCAAACGAGGAGCATATAAAACACTCTATGCTCTATGAATTCGAAAAGGGTTTATCAGCTTCATAGGCGACGAGGAACATAGGCACTGTCCATGGAAATGATGTGTTAAATATCAGGAAAGATTCTCCTGGTTCGGGAAGATCGAGATCAATTGACAGGGATGCTCTTCAAGCGGTAGTTTAAGATAATCCTAAGTTGACAGCTCGTAAAATAACACAACAGTTCAATACAACACATACAACAAACATAATCCATTTTAATGAGCTCCGTAAAATTTCAAATTTGGTCAATGGGTTCCACATGATCTGACTGGTGCTCAGCTTAATTGGAGAATCAATATTTGTTCATCATTAAGAACAATACACGCTGGTGAGCCATTTCTCGAAAGAATCAGCACTAGTGATGAAAAGTGGGTCCTTTACAAACATATTTAACCTGAGACAATGGTTAAGACTTAAGGAAAAACCTGTGCCGGTATCAAAACAAGGATTACACCCTAGAAAAGTGATGCTTTGTCTTTTCTGGGTTATGAAGTGTGTCTATCATGAGATTTTGAAGCCTAATGAAACTATCACTGCTGATAAATATTGTCGTCAACTAGAAGAACAGCACCGGTCTCTGTTACGAAAAAAAGCTGCATTGATCAATCGGAAAGGACTGTTACTCTTGTATGATAACGCAAGACCACACATAGCAAATCAAACCTAAGGAAAAAATTATCGCTTTGATTATGGAAGTTTTGTCTCATCCACCCTATTCCTCTGATCTTGCTCCATCGGATTATAACTTTTCTGGTCCTCATAACACTACTTAGATGGGAAAAGGTGCAACACTGATGAAGAGCTCCAAAGTGACATAGAGATGTCTTTTGTATCTAAACTAAAATAATTTTGTGCACGAGGCATTAATAACTTGCCTAAAAGATGGAATTATGTGATCGAAAATGAGGGAAAATATTATCTTGATTACATTTGAAATCTATGAATAAATTTAAGTTAATTATAGAAGTTGAAAAAGAAACAACATTACTTTTTTTTCCAACCTAATGCTTCATTCATCATTCTTTGCATGCGTTTGAGCACAAGATCTGCTGTATTCTATTCTACCATACTGCAGTCATAATCTTTAACAAACTGACGACAAACGAAAGCTGCTTGAATTTCTTACGTATCCGTCACCACTTAGTCTACAATGGTTTTGAATATTCATTCCCCTTGGTATGATAGATGGGAAGTCGATAATATTTAAGGTGATTTCTATTAGCACCGAACATGGCCGAAACTGAGGAGGGGATAATAGAGCCTTCCGCCTCGCTTTTAAGAATTCTATTAATTGGGATTTAAAATATGTAAACCAGAATGAAAAAATGTTGTATTGCAATGGCATTCAAGCCTATTGGCTAACCCTTTTATTTTTCCCGGCTCTACCAAATGTACACTATCTCAGCAGGAGAAAAGCTTAAGGCAAAGTACGTAAAATTGAAATGTTGAAATGCAATAATAGCACTGGAAAACATTTAAATGCAATATAACTTGATTGCAAAAAACTTGGCCTCTAAGATACGCGTTGAGTTTTTCCAAATTATGCAGTTCTTCTTTCAGTAAGTGAGTCCAATATTATCTGTAGGGATGTTCATTAAGTGACATGAACAAAATATGAAATAATTATCCAAAGCGAAAAGTAAAGAAGTCCAATAAGTTATTCTAAAGAACTATGTGTGTAATATTTTCATTAAAGTGTTTCTTCGACTCTGGTAACTAGGGGGTCAGGGGTGTATCAGTCGATACAACGCCAAGCTCGTAATCTGCAGCTCCCAGGTTCGAGCCCTACTTTGGCCAAAGTTTATATGCACAACCCCTCCCCCTCCTACCCTGCCCACGGCCAGTAGGAGACGTCTATGGACTTAGAAATGCCGCCGTCGGTCAGATGGGAAGTAAAGCGGTGGCCACCTGTGCGGGAGAACCATACCTTGAAAATGTTAAAGAACAGGATGGATGTCCATCAAGGGAGACTACCATTTCTCTCCTAACAGATGTCCAGTGGACCCCTTCCCCCAATCTTCTCTGAGCCGTAGGTGTCTTTATGACCTAGTTACTTAACCAATTGTGTTAAAAAAAAGGGCCGTTCAAAGGTAAAACAACCCAACTTGATGCCTAGTTTTTCGTATCCAACAACAGACTGCAGCACTTGTTTGTCTTCCTGTCATCCCAAAGATTTGCTCTTGAATTCTTTGGCAGCTGTCCAGAGAAAACAAAGATAAGCACCTTTTAAAGATAAAAGCTCAATACCTCTGCAGAGAGCCGTTTTCTCCTGTTATCCGTTATCAAAAATACACTAAGGCGTAGAGAATCAGTGTTTTTTTTTTCATAATTTACGACATTCACGAATAACTGACACAAGGTTTGCTTCATATTAATCGCCTGCAAACAAATGAAAACTGAAAAACCTCTTTTAACAAAGAATATTCTCTTTCGTGGCTCAAACATTAATATTTAGTGAGTTCAAACTAAACTATAGGCTTTCATATGTATTTCATCCAATCAATTTTTACAATCTTATTAAATTGTCCCGAAATGGTCATATAGTACATGAGAATCAGCTAGAGTAACATTTGCCTCTCATCCTGGGTAAAAATCCATATAAAACTTGACTTGCGTTGAATATTATATGTACCAAACATTTTATGTGTTTTCCTTTCTTATTTTCGGAAAAATATAATTTATTTTTATTATTAATATAAAACATATTTTTGTGAGTATTTTAAAAAATATGTTTCTCTTGTCCCATTTCGTTTTCGGACATCATTTATTGGTATTTTGGTATGCAGATCCAGATCTAGAAAAATTAAAGCCGGAGGGGGGGAACAACCCTGAAAAGTTAACGGGGTGGGAGAGCTCGATATTCTATTACAGTGTACCAATTTCCCCATTGGGTTAGAGGTTTAAAAGAAAATCATAAAGAATGCGTGAAATATGGCAAGTTTGATCACTTTGGTCTCTATTACCCTTACTAGCATTCTCAAAAGAGGGAGGGGTGGATCGTCACGACTCAAAAGTGATATCTAGAATTTGACGATGCACGTAACAATCAACGGAGCAAACGGTATGGATCAGGGATATACGTCTGAGTTTGGTTCATTTTTCAACTGTTAGGGAGAGCGCACAACACCGCAATTTGCAACAGCAATGTGACGATGATCCTTTTTTTTAAGGCGCATTTTATCCGCTGCGAAGCGTAGTGGAAGCAATTGAGACAATGAGACTGGTCAGTTCACGAAACGATGATTCTCGTAGATTATTAGCTGACTGAACTATCAATTCCTTTTCAATCAACCAATGATCTAGGATGCAGTTGTTGATCCATAAAGTTGGACCAGATAATAAAGGGACTGAGGCCCTTTTCACAAAGTGTTCCAGCCAGTTAGAAGAAGTATGTACCTGCTGCTGCTGATCCATAAAGCTATTGGCGGATTGACAAGATACGGATAATTCGGTGAATCAATAACTTGTACGAATCATAAATATTTGAACTGCGCAGTCTCAAGGTCTCAGTTGCTTTCACTCACACTTCGCGCCTACATTTTTTGAATGTGCCTAAAGGTACTTAGAATTCTAAAGGTTATGACAGGTCCTAAAGGTTTATGAATGCACCTAAAGTTACTTAAAATGTTCTATGAATGTTCTTAGACTGCATTTTAAAGAAGTAATTACAATCGTCGTAGCATTGCTGTTGTAAATTGCAGGAATGTACGCCCTGCCTTTTCTTAAGTACAATATCTTCCGATCACATGTATATCCTTCATATAATATCTTCCGATACCTATCTTCCGATCACATGCAACAGATCAAACGGGTGCTGTAGAAAAACTGTGCTTTCAGATTATTTCTTAATTTGTAAAAACCAATGTAAATATATATATAAAAATTCCTGAAACATTTTTCCATTGGAAGTTTGATAGCAGCATATTAGTATAATATATATAGAGAAACTTTCTGAGAAAGACGAGAACTCGACAAAAAACCATAAATAAGAAAAATAGCAATAAATCGTATCTCAATCTGTCACCCACGATTCTTCATGTTTCAGCGAAGTATGTTAATTACTGAACACTGTTTTAAATTTTAAACGTTAATGCACACTAAGTTGAAAAATCAATAAAAATTATGCTATTTTAGTATCGTATTTATAGGGTAATTTAATTATTATTTAACTTGTAACCCATACAAATGTAGCTAGATATTATTGGAAGGAGACCTCTGCACTATTCGCCTGAACTGATGCTTAGACCTGGACGGCCAAGGAACATAAAGTCCGACCCCTTATTTTCATGGTCATACGTATTATTACGTTTCGAAGAGATATTCTCTCCCCTTAAAAAATTTCAAAATAATAGCAAGTGCGAAGTTTCAGATTAAATCTCCATTGCATATATCTGCAATGACTTTATTTTGTCGTCAAATGGATCTTTCAGACGGATAGTAAAAATTTCATCATTAAAATTATTCATGTCCCTCTGTCTGCTCACAAAAACAGGTTTGTTTAGATTTAGCAGAAATAAAATTTTTAGACTTTCTTCTCTTTTGTTAGAAACCCATCGGTTGACCAAGAGCGTTTTGAAATAAGCTTCTGGTGTTCATTGGAACGCATCTAGGAAGATTTACTCTTTTTTGGTAAATCTAATCTACAAATAAGGGATTTCTAACAAAATAATAAGTACAGAATTGCGAAATCTCTGATCATATCTGAATCTCTTGTATCTGCAGTGGCTTTTATTTGGTATGAAATGAATATTTCAGATGGATTTATGAATGATATTCAGACATAGATATTCAAGACATAAAACCTGTTCACCAGAACATATATTTTTTTAGATTTACCAGAAATAAAAACTTAATTTTGCTTTGGCTATGTTTTTAAAAAAGCGAAGCCTGTAGTATTTCTTAATGTTATAATCATGCTTTAAAAAATTTACTTTTTGCATTAATCCGAAAAAAAGTCACTAATATTCAACGAAAACCAGAGAAATTCGACGGATCACAAGCAATACGTATTTGTGAATCACTTGCAGCCCGAACGCTCTGCATTCCTATTTTCGATTAATTCATGCGTACAATTCATGCCCATATCCGAGTTTATGCTCTCCACAGATCAATGGTTGTAGCGTGAGTAGCAACTCTTTGCAGAATATAATATGAAACGGTATAAGCTGACTCTTGATATGGGCCTCATTCATCATTAGTTGGCATTTACAACTTTCCCATTCGTCATTTGTTAATTAGCAGGCCACTGACCTATGGCATATAAAATTCATCTAAAAGGTAACTGCGCAGTTTTATGGTCTTCCAGAGTCTCCTGTAAAAACTGATGTTCCACTCCTTCCTCAGATATGACTTCTCAATCATCAGATTTAACGGGAAATATGACTCGGATTCATATTTGAAATCTTTTAATCGCTAAACCAGACTCATTGTACAAACACATTAACTAAGTCTTTAGGTGTCATGTATCATTAATGCAAAGTGACAGAATTCTCATACGTAATTGGTTGAAGGTTTAATATTACTAATCTATCACGGTTCAATCTGGAACGGTATAACAGAACTTATACCGTTTTCATTGACCATTGGTTGATTGATGTCCAAGCCTTGTAAGAACCATTGAAGAGTCAACTGCACAGTTTCACAGTCTCGCTTCAAGTCCCTGTTCCACTCATACTATGCCACTAAGCAATGGCTAGTTTGAAGTTTGCAAAGCAAGTAGCAATACTTTAGAAATTATTAATTTTTCTCTACATGCCTTAACAGAAATATGCAATATAAGAGCATAACTCTTCAAATCACAAAGTTTGCGTCGAGGATATATTTAGCTCATTTGGAACAATTATGCTATATATTATATGCGAAAGACAATGGATTGAAGCGTCAATAACGTTTTTTTTTTCAAGATATCAAAATAAAAAAAGCTTATAGTAATTGGTAGAGAATGAAATAATGCTTTCCGAAAAGCTTCAGGCAAAAGTCTAACATAACTAAAAGAAACATGGAGAGAAATCACGCTATTGAAGTGTATATCCTGCCCGAATCCGAATTATTTTGATATTAAAAGAATTTTATCTTTATTATTAATGAAGCTCTGTCCCCCCCCCCCAGTCCACTTCCACCACCGAGAGTAACAAAATACAGAGGAACGTTTTTCGAATACAGAAAACGTTCAACTTCTTATCAGTACCATCACTTACGGCCAAATATTTCTACACAGAGCTTTAAATATCACTCATAAATCTTTAAATCCCATTAAACCACCATGTCATGTGTTTGAATTGTTGTACATATAGTGAGAGAGAGAGAGGCAGAGAATACCTCTTTATTTTGCTTTTTCCCAGTGGAGAAGCGTAGTGGAAGCAATTGAGACAATGAGACTGCGCAGTTAACTAAACGACGATTCTCATAGATCATTGGCTGGTTGATCTCTCAGTCACTTTCTAATCAATAAATCACCGTTGATGAAATTTTTGATCCATGACATTATTGACAAATTGACAAATAACTGAAAATTCGTTAAATCAATCACATTTATAATTCATAGATGTCTCAGCTGCGCAATCTCAAGGTCTCAATTGCTTCCACTCACTTTCGCGCTTGCTTCTTTCTCTCTCTAAAGTTAAAAATTGACTCCACTTAGAAATTAACTACATGGCTTAAATAATCTCTCACACTACTAGGTTACTACTAGGTTACCCTTTTCATAACAATGCAACTGAGGCTGATTTTACACTGCCATTATCGTATTATATGTCAAAGCAGTTAGCAATCCTACTAAATATTAAAAAGTACTCTATTGCATGACTGGAAAAGTTTTTCACCCAATTTGCATTCGACAATTTCTATTGGAAAAGATGCACTCGACGACTGTCTATCAAAAATAGGATACAGTATATCTTAGAAATGTGTTATGAATATTATGAGGGAAATTATCGCACGTTATATATCCCATATTCGCACTTTATATCGCATATATGATATGTAATATTCGCACTTTATATTCGCATATATGATATGTAAATACACTGGCGGAAATTGAAAAAAAGAACACCATTAACAATTGAAGCGTAATCTATGAGATTTATTAAGTAAAATCAACTTGTTGAGAAAGGACAGTGATCACACGTGGGAAGTGATTCGATGTTTATTTTATCTTTTAATGAGCATTACATTTTACAGAAGGCACATTTTAATAAGGTGTTGAACCTCCTCGAGCAACAATACAAGATTCCAATCTGGCATGCCTTCGGTCGTACAAATGCTGGATATCACGCTGAGGGATACCACTCCATGGGTGTTCAACTTGGACGCGTAATTCAGCGATGGTCGTCGCCTGCCGCGCAGACAAACACCAGACACGTATTAGAGTGAGAGCTAATCACTCCCCACATCATGATACCCGGTGTGGGCCCTCTGTGTCACTGGCGCATGCACAATGGAAGAAGACGCTCACCTTGTCGCCTTCGGACACGTAAACTACCATCAGACGCTCCTGAACAGAACCGACTTTCATCACTGAAGACCACAGATTGCCAATCTTCCCTCCAATGAACTCCTTGACACCACTGCAAATGTGCTCGACAGTGACGAGGTGGCAGTGGTAACCATTCCAGCGGCACGAGTGCCCCTAGTCCTGCTTCCAAAAGACGATTGCGTATATTTCTTGTAGACACCCTTGGTACAACAGAGGATCGAATTTGTAATGCCATAGCCATCCGCTCTGCCACCCTTGGTACGACAAAGGATCGAATTTGTAATGCCATAGCCATCCTCTCTGCCACCGCCTCCCTCCTGATACGCCGAACCTTTCACGCGTCCGTAACTCTGTGTTGCCCAGAACCACATCTGCAAGTGTGCGAATGCTCTTGTGACCATCGACACCATTAACGTACCACTGCTGATACCTCTCGTCCAACGCAGTGTGCAATTTGACGAAAAGAGTAACCTGCTTTTCGAAGACCTACTATACGACCTCGCTCAAACTCCACTAACTGAACAAATGTTGCACGCTTGCATCGTCCAAGCATGATAGCTTCGTCAAAGAGCACTGAACTACACGACACAATAAGAATAAGTTTTTTCTTCACGTCCTAGTACTTAAATATGCGCTGCACACATTTGCATGCTGTCATTCTCAGTGGCTTCTTTATTTCCCCCAATGACTTCCAATCTTGGATCATGGTTTCTGCTGCCTTTAATTATTAACATATTATAATATGACGTTTTTAAAGGAATTCCTTCTGGGTGTTTATTTTTCAGTTTCCGCCAGTGTATTATCGCACGTTATGTCGCATATATAGTACTCTGACAATAAACCAATGATCAATATTAGATTAAATATTGATTCGAGGAGCCTGTGTAGAAGTAGAGCTATGAGAAAAAGCATGTAATCATATTGTACTCGACTTAAACTTTTCTAATTCAGGAGCGAAGCGTGAGCGGAAGCAATTGAAATCTTGAGACTGCGTAAATGATACATCTTTGAATCTTAAAAGTGATTGATTTACCGAATTATAAGACACTTGTCAATCAGCCAATAGTGTCATGTATCATTGTTTGTAACATAGATCATTGGTTGATTGAAAAGTGACTGATAGCTCAATCAATCAATGATCTACCAGGATCATCGTTTCATCAACTGTGCAGTCTCAATGTCTCAATTATTTTTACTACGCTTCCCCAATTTTCTATTTCATGTTATATTTTACCTTTAACTTTGCTTTTAATGTTGAACAGAATGAGTGTATTGCATGTATGAAATGGGAACAAATTTATGTCTGTCGTAATACTTAAAAATTATACTCTCTACCGTTTGCCTTTTGCATGATAAAAATAATCTTGCATTGATTAAACGATGCTTCACAGAACGTTTTTGGTTGATTGTTCTATTAATTACTTTACATACATATACAGATGCATACATACAAAATCCTCAGGCAACCAGAGTCTACGGAAGTCCCACCTGGGTTCGAGCCCCGGGTAAGGCATGGATGTGTGTATCGTTTTTCTGCTGAGGTCCTGCCATCCTCTCAGACCTCCTACTATGGCATATAAACTGACAGGCTCCTGTCAGACCTCTGTGGCAAGCAGCTGCTTGAGGGGGTATTTATTTTATTTTTTATTATGCCAAATCTTGCAAGTTTCTGTTTTGCAATGTCTGCCCATCGCATCCTACATCTTACTCTTTTCCTGAGGCCTTTAGGTACACTGTTCATAATCCTACTCGCCAATTTGCAGCTATGCATAAAAGCGACATGGCCAAACCAACGAAATCTCTTTAAACAATATGCTGATCAAAGGGGTTTGAAGACTCCTTCTTCTAACTTCATCGTTACTTACAAAGTCAAACCACGTAATGTCAAAGATACAGCGTAAACGTCTAGAATGAAAGGCATCAACTTTCCTGCTATCCTGCTTAAAAAGGGCCCGTGTTTCGCTGCTATAACTAACATTATAAAGAACTAAATTATTATAGACCCTAATTTTAGTCTTTAGGTGTATACGCCTATTTTTTTTACACTCTACATGGATTCTTATATGAGATAAAATTCCCAGCAACTATCCCTGTTCTTTTGTTTATCTCAGCTACACATCACCAGTATCTGTTATTTAGCTTCCACGATAATTCAACTGGGACACTTGATCAAGAGTGCAACCGTTCAAAATAACAGAAGCACCATCTGCTTGGCCAATTTTCATCACTTTAGTTTTCTCTCTGTTTATTACGAAACCTACTCTGTTACCAGTCTCATAAGCATACCTAATGAAAGAATTCATCTCATTAACATCATTTGCCAAAAGGGCTAAATCATCAACATAATCTAAATCAGAAATTTTGAACTCTGTAGACCATTTGACGCTAAAATCTTCGCCTTCCAAAGAATTCCGCAATAACATAATAATCAAACTAAAAAGAAAAGTAGATAAAATGCACCCTCGTATAGCAATGCTAAACCAATCGCTATAAGCCTCACCAACTGTCAAACACGACTTACTGTTATTATAGAGAGCTTTCATTGTGCTAAATAATTTGTAAGCTATTTCATATAATCTAGCAATCAACCACATTTCGACGATCAACAGAGTCAAGAGTCTTTATGAAATCTATGAAGGCAGTATTAGTAATCTGAGGTTTTTGAAACTCTAAGCATATCTCGAGAATCTGCCTAATTGAAAATATTTGATTCCCTACCTCCTATGAAATCCACACTCTTCATCAGGCAGTTGTCCTTCAACTGAAATTTTAATTGTATTAATCAATACCATGCAAAGAACTTTACCTGGAATAGAAAGCAGACCAATTCCCCTATAATTTCCACAAGAACTTCGATCACTATTTTTAAAAATAGGGATGATGTTAGTTTCTAGTAAAATCCTTAGGAACAACATCTTTAGTATAAAAATATTAAGAATGTCAATATGCCGTGTGAAAACACAAACGTACCCAGTTCTAAGCATTTCAGTAGTAATTCCACTTACCCCTGGGCGTTTATGCAATTTTAATTCAAAGTCACTTTAGAATATGATATAGGGTAGATTATAGGGCCAACATTAAAGCTAGTAATGCATTTATCCTCATTACAATGGGAATAGAAATAAACACATTATTCAGAATATCTCTGAAATGCTCAGGCTACCTAGCCATCACAGAATCCTCACCTTTTCCTGAAATCCTTACCATGTTTATCCCTCAATCCTTGTATTCCGTTCTATCACACCGAAAATTTTATGAGCTCTAACGGATCCTTTACACATTTATTAAGCTGTGTATAACACTGTCCATTAGGGCTACCATGGTGTTGATTCAATTATTCCTTCACCTCCTTCTTTCAGAAATAAGTTCGATAGCATGATCAATAAAATAACTTTGTCTCCTCTCTTCCTGTTTACCAAAAAGAGTACTGTAAGTTCAAGAAAAGACTGTTTAACCTGATCCCATTCCTCCTGAACTTCAATAGTAAGTAAACCACGGTTATCATAATGAGGAGAGTAGGTAATGCTCTTAACCTTAGTACAACGGTTCTTAAGCTTCAGTTGTAAAACAGTTTTTATCAGATAATGGTCAAACCCATTTCGGCTCACGTATTCTGAATTTCGTAATTCACGTATTCTCTGGTATTCCTAACCGAACTAGCCCATTTGCTGTTAATTATTTTATAACAGATCATATCCCTATGCATTCCATCAGCTGATACTTATGTGCATTTGTAACTGTCCCTGTGTGAGTAGCACGTGTTCGTTTTTCTCGATCCGTTAAATTTACTTATTACTATGCTAATGTACCCAGTCATATCAGAATAATATGACCACCCACGGAATCACAGTGTACCCGCCAAGGCATGCCACAGAGTGCACATAACAATGTCGACCACATGGAGATGTAAGCGCCGACCAGGACAGATAGCATAACGTGAGCACAATGGGCAGAGATATTGATTTGACAGACATTCAAAAAGGAATGATCATCAGCTACCGGGCCAAGGGTGGCAGCATCTCGGAAACAACAGATTTCGTGGGCTGTTCGCGAGGTATTGTAGTAAGGGTGTACTAAGAATAGAAAAACTGGCACAACGAGTACCTGCAAATGTCATAACTGTTGGAGACGAGAACCCCAGACGAGAACCTCGCCTCCGTCGACTGGTAAAGGGCAATCGACGGGCAACAGTGCAGCAATTGACCACTCAAATGAACGCTGGGGAACCCAGGTACGTGTCCCCGTTAACAGTAGAGCAAATCCTGTTACTCATGGGTCTCCGGAGTCGAAGCTGTGTAAAGGCGCCAATGTTAACCAAGGTCCATCGGCAACGACGCCTGCAGTTCGCACGGGACTACCATAATTGGACAGTGGAAGAGTGGATAAAGGTTGCCTTTTCCGACGAATCGAGGTTTTTACTCCACAGAAGTGACGGGCGGTACAGATACAGCATCATACACACGAGAACCAATACCCAGACATGCTTGTCGGTCAAGTACAGGCTGGCGGTGACCGCGTGCATGTCTGGTGGATGTTTTCCTGGTATGACCTGGGACTGCTGGTACCACTGGATGGATCCCTGAACGCCAATGGCTACCTATCCATCCTCACTATCACATCCTACCTGTTCATGTCTCACCTTTCATGTTGGACGTTTACCCTGGTGGTGATGGTGTCTACCAACAGGACAATGTGTCCTGCCATGTCGCTAAGGTGGTGCGTGACTGGTTCCATGAACACGACAGCAAAGTCTCCGTTCTCCCTTGGCCGGCGAAATCGCCCAACCTCAATTCCATAAAGAACTTGTGAGACCATTTGGATCGACAGATTCGACGTGCAACCACACAACCACGTCAACTCCGGAACCTCCGTGTTCTACTGGAGTCCGAATGGGCACATGTGCCTCTGGCAACCTTCCAGGGCCTCATGGGTCCATGCCACGCCATCTCGCCGCCGTCATCCTGGGCAAGGGTGGTTATTCTCAATATTAGGTAGGTGGTCATATTATTCTGATACTACTTATATGTATTATTTAATTACTTTTCAATCAACCAATTATATTACATATCTTTGAATGATTCATAAGTCCAAACTTTGATAATTCACTACTTTCACTACTTCTACAATTCAATACTTAATTTTGACGATTAAATAAACCAATTATCTATAGGAACCAATGAAATAATAATTAAGCAGTCTCAATTGCTTCCAATCATGCTTGGTTACTGATTTTGTGTAAACAGACATTGTAAGATCCCGACATCTCTATGGTAGAGGCATAAATGTGCGCCCAATTCATACATATAATTCATTCATTCTGTGTAACATTAAAAACATAGTTAAACGTAAGAATCAAACATGAATAAGGAAGTATAAATCTAGTATAATATGATTAAGTATAAATCTAGTATAATATGATTTCGTGTTTTTTCTTATAGCTCTAACTAACAGTTAATTGTTAGCAATTATCACTCATAATTTTAAAAACATTATTTCAAATGACACATGGAATTACTGTGCAATAAGAACAGATAATTTATGACAACACAGATAAAATTTAAACCGCCATTGAATTTAGGAGAATAATATCTGACAGAACTGTCTAAAGTTCTATCAGATCAGATAGAGGAGTCAATGTCAAATCAGATAGAGGTGGTAGCTGGAATTCTTCGAATTGCAGATGCACTGACTAATCATTATTATCTAAGGTAACAGGTAAAGATCACGCACATATCATTAAACGAAAGATAACGTTTCGGAGCATTTTTGAGTGACTAAGAGATAAATTGTAATAAATAAGTTAGCAAACATTACATGACTAAGAAATATTGCCATGATTCAGTAAAATACGAGTTTTCCACGCCTTCTTTGCTCCAGTTGATAAAATTTCCCATGACCTACTTCTACGGAAAGTGTCTGCACTGCTAATTTCTTCATCAAATGAATAATATTACGGTGACGAATCTGAGAAAGAAGGGATATTCCTTACAAACCAACACATATCGACTTACGAAGTCTACAGTTCAAAGAATTTGACAGAATCTTATACGATGTTTAAGTTCATTAATACAATCTTCAGGCTCATTCTCTTCGAGAATCTACTATAACAGGGCCAGATCTGGGGGGAGGGGGTCAAGGGGACTACTCTTTGTGAATGCTAGTAAAGGTGATGGAGATAAAAATATATAAAACTTTTGGAAATTTCACGCATTTTTCAAGGCATTTTAAAGATCTCTAAAACGGAGGAGAAAATATTATATGAAATGGGAATCTAGTCTCTCTTTCTCCCCTCCCCCTTTACTTTTTCCCTATTCAATTGCGTCGCATGCTCTCTTCTTTATTCTTTCCTGCATCCGTCCTATACTATTATAATATCATTCCTGACTCATAATAATTCAAAATCGTGTTATGGAACAAGAAGCTATGTAGCAGAATATATTATGAATAAATGATTTGCTCCTATTTAGCGACCGGTTGAAATTCAAAATTGGTGTATCTAAATCTACAAGGACAGATTTGTTTCGTTTTCCTTTAGGTCTTTATGACACTTTAGAAACAAACTCTTGTGCGTCAAAAAAGTAAATGAAGAAGGGTCAAAGTCAAGAAACCCAAAACAGTTTTAGAAAGTAAAAGGCGGATTGTGAAATGAAGTACTGGAGAGCAGTCAAAGTTTAAAGGAGCAGTGTATTTCCTGTGATCAGATCCAGATTCGTTTTATTTTGTTGCGATCTTAAGCAACCACGGCAATTCCCGGTTCCGTCTCACGACACTACCTGGTTATGAAAAGCCATGACTATCTAGAGCCGGGGGCAAGAATGCGCCATATAGACGCAGCTCAACCCCAACCTCACATGGCATCAGTCCTATAAAAGGAAAGCTAACCACCGGAAGAAACCTAACCTTAATCTGTTCCCCGGTTAGCCATGAACAAGGATATATAGATCCAAGTTCGCTCGGCTCCCGGGGTGGAGACTCTTAGTAAGGCCCAGACTTTTGTGAGGGCTCGACCTACTGGGAGACAAATCTTTTCAGAAGAGCCCTCGAACTGCTCACCCAGAGCACCTGATAGGTGAGGTCTCAGACACCGTCACCATCCAACCTGATACGGAACCGGTCGGCGGCATCGTCGACCTCGGTTGGTCTTGGCTATGTCCAACTGGAGACCCAATCCGGCAGGCTCAGCCTTCGACCGGGTTGTTGGGCCCGACCCCCCCCCCCCCCCACACACACACACACACACAACGTCAAGGTGGTCCCCTATTGGGGGGGATCAGATCCAGATTAAAAAAAATTTCTCTCATTTCCTCCTTGAAAAGTTTTAATAACCGGAATATGTGAGAAAAAAATCAAGAATATATTTTTAACACGCCGCCAGAAAATAATAATTATAACAGTAATAATCCGTATGTCTCAATCGAGATAATTAGATTTATCCTCTCCTAATTTTTCCCTAGATTCTAACCTGAGTGCGATACATTCTTAATATGGGGTTAGATTGGATAAGTTATTAAAACAGGTGACAGGAATGGATACATCGAAATGCATTAAGTATTTTGATTGGATGACCAATCTCTTTTTTCTTCAATCAATCAATCAATGAATCAATCAAAATACTTTATTTTCAACACATTAGATATACATTTAGTACAATATAAACAAATCAGAAGCAGTCGCTTTTCTAGGTTGTTATGGTTATGTTACCTATAAGCATTCACTTATCTAGGTTGTTATATATGAAAAAATAAAAAAAAAAGTTCAACTCATTTCTGGAATATTGTTTAGAACCAAATAATCCACACATTGGTTGATTGTGACAAACTAAATTTCCGCATGTTTACAAATACAAAAATGAATATATTCATTTAAAAACAAAAGAAAAAAAAAACACGTTTATTACAATACAGTACCCAAGTGTACAAGCAATAAATATTTGAATTCTAAGTTTTAGCGTAGACTATAACACTGCGAAACTGCGAAAATTTACAATATAACGTACTTTGATTTCCATTTGAGTATAAGATAATCTAATTCGTCTCTACACTAAAACATAAAATGAAACAAATAAAAATAAATTACCAAAGAGACCTCTTTATACGTCCTTTACAAAATCAGTAAGGAAGGCAAGACATCAGCAAATATACAACACAAGAAAATATCCATATCTCCACCAGGGCTCGAACCCAGGTCATTTTGATCAGTAGCCAAGCACACTAACCACTCGTTACACCATCAGAACAGAGAAGTACATACAAAATTTTCAAGCAGTTGTGGTCTCGGAGATACAACCAGACTGTGCAATTTATTTCTCCAAGCATATCTGGTCCTAATTACAGCTGCTGCATGTTGCCACTGTAGACTACTTCCTGCTAGGTCCTGTTTGACATTGTCAGTCCATTGTATCCTGGGTCTCCTCATTTTTCTGAGGCCTTTAAGTCACACACTGTTCATAATCCTATTCGTTAATCTTGTATTTATGCATATTATCAACATGACCAAACACCACAGCTTCCCTCTGCTCAATAAGCTGCTCAAAGGATGTTGCCGACTACTTTGGCTAACCTCATCATTACTTGCAAAGTCAAACCACTTAATGCCTAAGATACTGCTTTAGCATCTAAAATCAAAGGCATCAAGTTTCCTGTTATCTTGCTTATAAAGGGTCCATGTTTCTTTACCATAACTAATTTTGGTAAGGACCATCTTTAGGTGTATACCCTATTTCTTTCCACTCGCTACAGAGTCTTAAAGGTCCCAGCAACAATCCCTATTCTACGGTTTAATTCAAGCAGCATATCATCATTATTTGTTACGGAGTTCCCGAGAAAATTAAACTGAGACACTTGCTCATGAGTGCAATCATTCAGATTAACTGAACCCCAACCTGCCTGACCAATTTCCATCACATCAGAATTTATCTGTTTATCAACAAGCCTACTCTATTACTAGTCCCATCAACAGCTCTAATGAAAGAGTTCATCTCATCAAAATCATTTGCTAAAAGGCCCAAATCATCTACATAAGCTAAATCAGAAAATCCCAATCTAGACCATTTGAGCCCAAAATTTTCCTCTTGCAGTGAATTCCGCAAGACATAACCAATAAGAGAACTAAAGAGAAAAGGAGACAAAATGCATCCTTGTCGAATACCGGAACAAATGCTACAAGTCTTACCAACTCTCACAGATGACACAGTATTATTACAAAGAGCCATCATTATGCTAAAGTTTCTGGTATGTCATACGATCTCATGCTCAATAGAGTTTGTAAACTATTTGACAGGTGCGAATCGTGAGTGGAAGCAATTGGGACCTTGAGATTGCACAGTTGAGACATCTATGATTTTAATAATTGATTGATTTACCGAATTATCAGTTATTGTCAATCAGCCAATAGTGTCATGGATCAACAATTGCATAGTAGATCATTGGTTGATTGAAATATGACTAATAGCTCAATGAACCAATGATCTATGAGAATCGTCGTTTCGTCAACTGAGCAACCTTATGGCCTCAGCTATTTCCACTACGTTTCGCCTTTGCTTTTTTAAATCCAAAAATCTAGTAATCACAGGTTCCTGAAACTCTAAAGCGAACTACTATTTGGCGAAGATAATAAACTTTCATTGAACAGAAAGCAACCTAAACTATAATCAAAAGTCCTTAATCTTCAGAGATAGACATAAAGAAATCTGTAGACTTTTTTTTATTTCAAAGGGCCACTTTGAAACGTGAATGGTAATGGCATATCATATAAATGAAAAACATTCAATGGCCCAAGGATTTTTAATATAGTAGGACACAAAGTTTCAAGTGAACTAACGATGAAATAAAGCTTTGCACAGTAAAATATACTTATAGTACTTTATATAAATGTCTAACAACAAGGATAAGTGCTGTGGGCCGTGAAACATTTAAAAGCTCTGAACAATACAAGAGGAATGAATTCCAGACTTTGGCCATGAAATCTCTAAAGAAACAATTGAAAGATTACACGCTATTTTGTTGGCTATCTGGGCCATGGATAGATGTAAATCATCAATCAGAGATAACCATTGATTGTTGAGGAAGGAAAAAACAAATGTTATGAAGTGTTTGAAGGATAAAATTGACAAAATAACCGTTAATGAGAATGCTGTCTTACTAAGACAGAATAAAAATTTAAAAGACAGTGGAAATATAATGCAAATTAGCCTCTAGATAATAACAAGCAGACACCGTGAAATTTATGGTTGAAAATTTATCAGGTGCTGAAACAAACTGCGATAAGAACGGCAAAAACTTGGCGAAAAAATCAAATCTTTGAGCATATATTATTCATGACAGATCTCCCCTCCTTGGAGACACCAACCATATTTTGCAGGGGTGTCCAAATGTCATCCTACACAGGAAGATATTACAATATTTTGCATATTTTCTGCATTATGCTTGCAAATAGAATTAGGGACAGTGTTCTTAAAGGTTTGACGAAAAGCAATTAACTAGTAATGAAGTTGGATGATAGTACTAAAAATGGAAGAGAGTGTTTTTCAGTGACATTCTAGATTCATAGTGTTCTTGAATCCAACCGTAATGTTTGTGGAATACCATTGCTCTATGAAGTCTTCCTTGATCCGGCGCGAAGCATGGGTGAAAGCAATTCAGTCATTGAGACTGCTCAATTGAGACATCTATGATTCTTACGGGTGACTGATTTACCGAATTATCAGTTACTTGTGAATCAGTCAATAGTGTCATGGATCAACAATTGCATCATAGATCATTGGCAGATTTAAAAGTGAAATTTTGGCAGAAATTAAAAAAAAATTAAAACTAATTTCTTAATTGCTTCCACTAAAGCTTTGTCTCTTATCTTATCCGCAAACATTACTAACCACCGTTAATCAGAATGCTAAGTAAGGGTAATAGAGCCAAAAAAATTTCACGTATTTATATTTCATGCACTTTTCAAGATTTCTTTAAAACAAACTCGTGTAAAACGGAGAGGGAAATATTATACTGCATTAGAAATCCAGTTTCTTGTCTCCCCCCCACACTTTTACTTTTTACCGGCACGATTATATTTCTTGACCCGACCTTGATTTTTTTCGAGATCCGTGCCTAATTGTAACAACAGGAGTACTAATAGATAAGCAATAACTACAATCTGGTGTTAGATTAGGAGGATCAGCATATATTGCGCTCAATGATCGCATGTATCATGACAACAGGTACACAGATTCCGAACTCGGCAACTCCTTAACCAATTATTCATGGGAAAAATATGACTCAAAATTCAGAAATCAACAACTTCTTATAATGATTATTTTATGGATGAAGCCGTTAGATATTTATCTTCACTCATAAAGATAAATATCTAGTTACTTTATTAGATATTTATCTTTATGACTGAAGATAAATATCTAAATAAAATTTGGTTAAGTCTTGATTGTCAACAATATTTGGGTAGTGTGGAAGAATTTGTGGAATTGGTACTTAGCAGCACCAATGTCAGGTAAAATAATTTAAAAAGGTAAAATTAAAGTAGAGAACATTACATCCAACTATACTAAAACAAATGGGTTTATTTTAGGCTGAAAACTGAAATTGAAGTTTTAAGAGGTAAATTTGGAGGGATCGTTGGTAACCATTTTTACGTCAAATGGAAGCATGCGAGGAGTGGAGTGTCGTAGTCTGTGCCATATATGATGTCCCCACTTCTTTCGTTTCTAGTAGGGAGGAGAAATTAAGAATGGTCGAGATCACAAGGAGTTATATGTCAAAGGAAAGTTTACGATGTCAGAATAATACAGGGAATTATAGTTCACTCCTCTGAAATAGGAAAGAAATTGTTGTTTTTGTAAGTTCCATGAAAAGTTGCCACATATTAAGAAAAAAATACAATATGTAAATTAAATTAAATAAACAAATATTTGTATATAAATACTAATAAATAAGCATTAATCTGAAAAGTACTTCAAAAAATTAAAAGTAAATTAACAGCTATTATATTAAACTTGACTGAAATGTATCAACAGTTTGTGCAAAGATTATTTCAATTTTCGCTAATTTTCAACGGTTTTTCCAGAAAGAGCTAAGTTATTGTTAAATATTTCTACTCTCGCTATAATTTAAATACTTCAACAAATCTTGTAGAATATCGGTATTTGGTTGTTGTCTTAAATATATATATAAATCAATATTTTTCGATGAAGAGTTTATTTAAGGAGATATTTAGCTCTGAAACTGAATCCCTATTTCCATAGCATAGAAATATTTCCTTTTTCTGTCCAGTACCTAGGTGAAGTTTGGTTATCCCAAACCGTGGCCTCGAGAAAAGGGGGCATTGATGGGCTTCGAAAGAATGCCTCGACAAGAAAGGGGACAGCGATGGGCTTGGAAAGTATGCCTCGACAAGAAAGGGGACAGCGATGGGCTTGGAAAGAATGCCTCGACAAGAAAGGGGGCACCGATGGGCTTGGAAAGAATACCTCGACAAGAAAGGGGACACCGATGGACTTGGAAAGAATGCCTCGACAAGAGAGGGGACAGCGATGGTTGGAAAGAATGCCTCGACAAGAAAGGGGACACCGATGGACTTGGAAATAATGCCTCGACAAGAAAGGGGACACCGATGAGCTTGGAAAGAATGCCTCGACAAGAAAGGGGATAGCGATGGGCTTGGAAAGTATGCCTCGACAAGAGAGGGGACAGCGATGGGTTGGAAAGAATGCCTCGACAAGAAAGGGGACAGCGATGGGCTTGGAAAGAATGCCTCGACAAGAAAGGGGGCACCGATGGACTTGGAAAGAATGCCTCGACAAGAGAGGGGACAGCGATGGGTTGGAAAGAATGCCTCGACAAAAAATGGGACAGCGATTGGCTTGGAAAGAATGCCTCGACAAGAAAGGGGACAGCGATGGGCTTGGAAAGAATGCCTCGACAAGAAAGGGGACAGCGATGGACTTGGAAAGATTGTCTCGACGAGAAAGGGGACACCGATGGACTTGGAAAGAATGCCTCGACAAGAAAGGGGACAGCGATGGGCTTGGAAAGAATGCCTCGACAAGAAAGGGGTCACCGTTGGGCTTGGAAAGAATGTCTCGACAAGAAAGGGGACACCGTTGGGCTTAAAAAGAATGCCTCGACAAGAAAGGGGACACCGATGGGCTTGGAAAGAATGCCTCGACAAGAAAGTGGACAGCGATGGGCTTGGAAAGAATGCCTCGACAAGAAAGTGGACAGCGATGGGCTTGGAAAGAATGCCTCGACAAGAAAGTGGATATCGATGAGCTTGGAAAGAATGCCTCGACAAGAAAGGGGACAGCGATGGACTTGGAAAGATTGTCTCGACGAGAAAGGGGACACCGATGGACTTGGAAAGAATGCCTCGACAAGAAAGGGGACATCGATGGGCTTGGAAAGAATGCCTCGACAAGAAAGGGGTCACCTTTGGGCTTGGAAAGAATGTCTCGACAAGAAAGGGGACACCGTTGGGCTTAAAAAGAATGCCTCGACAAGAAAGGGGACACCGATGGGCTTGGAAAGAATGCCTCGACAAGAAAGTGGACAGCGATGGGCTTGGAAAGAATGCCTCGACAAGAAAGTCGACAGCGATGGGCTTGGAAAGAATGCCTCGACAAGAAAGTGGACATCGATGAGCTTGGAAAGAATGCCTCGACAAGAAAGGGGACAGCGATGGGCTTAGAAAGAATACCTCGACAAGAAAGGGGACACCGATGGGCTTGGAAAGAATGCATCTCCGTCAGATGGAATGCTAAACCTACTTACCTCCGTATTCTGGAGAAACTCTTTGCACGGTTAAAGAGCACGCTGGATAGTCTTGATGGGAGGATTCAATCTGTCTCCTAATAGTTTTTCAGCAGATCACCTTCCCCTACTCTAATTTGAGCCTTTGGAATTTTTGCGACCTGACCATTTAGCCAATTGTCAAATGTGCGATTCAGAAAGTAAAACAACCATCCAAAGTGTCTAATACCTGCAAATTAGTTTAACTGCAGGTGCCATTATATTTTTGCTACCTTTTGATGTACAGAGATTTTGGCTCATATTTATATCTCAAATTCTTCTACAGAAGAATAATTACATTTCAGATAGGGCGATATCTTTAAATCGTTTTGGATTTCGAGTCTTTAGGCGATCCAAAGAGCGAAAATAATATTCACGATGCAGACGTGAAGGTTTTCGCCATTGTTCCTTCATAATTAATTTAATTTCATGCAACATTTTCTTTGTCAAACGCTTTCAAACATATGACTAAGAAAATATTATAAGAATTTTTTTTTAGCAGTCAGTTTTTATCTCGTTTTCCAAGAAAGAGAAAATTGGATAATGTGTTTACTTTGCCGTCTGTATTCATGTTTTTCGGTCCGTCCGTCTGTATTTTTATAAAGATGTCTGCACATTTATAGAGGTTAATTAAAAATTGTATTTGTGGTGGATAATTTGAGATTTTTGTGATGAAATACTACAATTACTACTTTCCGAATCCCCCAAAAATCTTTAACTAATACTGAAACTGATTCATTTATGCTAGAAATCTAAATTTTGGTAGTGGAATGTGAATGTTGCAAATTTTCCATTGACAACAATGAGTTGATTCTTACTACCAGGGTGTTTGGTAAAGTAACCATTTTGTTTTAAGAGATAATTTGAAAATTTCTTTCAAGTTGAATTGGTGCTAATGAAATATTATAATTCTCATTTGCCAAATCCTTAAGTTTATTCAATTTATATCGTTGGAAATCACTAAATATGGAGACAGAACTTTTAACGAATGTTACAAGTGATTATGGTAGAATTTTTAAATTTCGGTGGTAAAATGTCAAGAGATATTCCACTGAGAGGAACAATCTGTCCCCTTTCATCAGAAGGGTGTGAGAAAAGCAACCTTTTAAAGTAAAGGAATAAAAGAGAAATATTTCTTGTGTTGATTAATAAAAGGCGACTATCTGCATTTTCCATATCACACATTAGTTCGAATTAAAAATTTAAGGAGTGAAAAAGTAGTCAAACGAAACACTTCATTCTCTTTGAAAGCAAGATTTCCATATGCGCCAGTGGCGATATGGATTCTTCTAGTTTCCTCAATAGTTTCTTCACTTCAAAAAAAAAACACTTGGAATTTCCACACTTGCTCAGGTTCGAGTCCCAGCTGGGTCAGCGTTGAGATTTATCTCCGGAAAATTCCACTCCCTGTTCAGGTCAGTAGGGGACACTGATGGGCATGGAAAGGCCGCAGTCCGTCGAAGTCGTGGCGCCGTGTGAGGGAGAGCCATACCCTGTGTACGTTAAAGAACACGCCGGATGGCCTTAACGGGAGGCTATCATCTCTCTCCCAACAGCTGTTGCAGTGGGTCCCCTCCCCCAACCTTCTCTGAGCCTTCGGGGTTTATGTGACCTGACCATTTAGCCCGTGGTGTGCAAAATAGTGCCACTCAGAGGTAAAACAACCGAACCCAACCTACACTTGCTTCTAACAAATTGCCATTAAGTAAGCAACATCCCAACTCTGATACGGTTACTCTTAGTCATACTGGCAAATCATTTCTTAAGAAAGACCTGCCTAGAATGACGTTTAGATTAGATAAAATAATGCAGGTACATACATTTGTGCTGAAGCTCTTCAAATAAGATCTGTACAAAAAACTTCCTTCAAATAAACGAACATGGTGATCTCAAATACCAAATGACTGACAGCTATTCTTCCAACTAGTATTTATCTATTCCAAAGCATGTTAACAAGCTTATGCTTTATATTTAGAAATATAATCCTTGGTTTTAAAAGTAGTTTGATTAGAAATGTTAACAAGAATTTTCAAAGGTTTTGAAAAATATTTTTACCAGATTTCACTAAAATGTCAACAAAAGCGTTAACCTATCAAGATGTTAACCATAGAACTTCACGTTTCGGAATTATTCGTGATATGAATAAAGATTCCATCAAAAGATATCTGCTAGCACGTCTAAGTCTGTCCATGAGACGGAAGGTTGAGAGAATAAATAAACTGAAAAATGTGCTAAATTTTCAACACTACACATATGAATACTTCAATAGGAAATGGAAAAATATTGATTCGCGTTTGATGTGTAATTTTATTTTTCATAAAGAAATAAAATTCTTACAGGAAGCTTTTAAACGAAGGGAGAAAAAAGTCACATGAAATTTTCTTAATCAGCCTATCGGTAGCAGTATACAACAAATGAAAGCCCATGGTTTGCCATAATGATCAGCCATTTACTAACTCTGCCACATCTCTGACAAAATATTATTAAACATTCTGATTTTTATTCTCTCGTACAACCGCAGAGCCAAGTTGTTGGATAACAATGTCACTCACTGCATGTGACAAATTGGTCATTAAGATGTGGCGAATTAATGTTCGCAATCATAAAAGTAATATTTCGTGATTTAAAAAGAATTTAAAAAGAATTCGTATATTTTGAGTAAAATTAAATTATGCTTTTAAAATGTGCTGTTTGATGTACATTTGGTTAGTTTTACCTCTGAGCGGAGATTTTATGAATAGAATGGAGTAAATTTTCAGGTCACAAGCGCCCATGGGTCAAAGAAAATTTGGGAAGAGACTCCACTGGACAGTTGTTAGGAGGCAGATGGAAGTCTTCCGTCGGCCATCCAACGTGTTCTTTAAGGGCACAGGATTTGGCTCTCATTTCCAAGTACAATTGTGTCCTCTTTTTCACCGAGGATAGAATAATGATTAGTATAGTATGTACAATGAAATTGTCTAAAAGGGAACATCTGCAAGAATGATCTCTTTCAATAGCTGAGACAGACAATTAACACATTATTAACCAGTGGAACCTCTTAACCAGAAACAGAAAAGTAGTTACTGAAGAAAATTTTGAATTTTGTTGCTATTCTTCTATTGTCACTCAATATCTACTCGACGAATTTCTAAATTAGTTCTAGGGAGAGGGTAAGAGTTTCCAGAAGTAATAAAACATAGATATTGTATGTTAAGTAAACGTCAGTGTTTTCATTAGCGGGGAAGGTACACTGGTTCCCATAAATTAAGGAAAATCCCTATGTTAAGTCAATGGGAAGCTAAAGTCAAAGCTCTATAACTTCTAAAATAAGATTTTTTTGTTTTGCAAAATGTGATTGCAGATAAAGATCTCAATCAAATAAATCAATATCTCGATTTTCAATAATATTCGTTCAGTATTTAATGAGTTATGGAAGTTTTAGATATTTAAGAACAGCAATGAAATGAAAAAAAAATAAGAAACTTATACAGAACTGAAGAATAGTGAAAGAACTTTTAACACAATGTTCTAAAATGCAAACTTATTTTATTAAGCACTTTGATACAATACTTAGTACTAAGGTTTAATTAACTTCTGATTTTCTTTCTTCATTCTTCTGATCCTTCTAATTTCTGAACTTCTGTTTCAGTTTTTGCGGCTGGCATTGTTATTGCTAAATATTCAAACTTCCATAACTCATTAAATGCTGAACGAATATTGTTGAAAATCTAGATGTTGATTTATTTGAATGAGATCTTTATCTGCAATCACATTTTTCAAAACCAAAAAAAAACAAACTTATTTTAGAAGTTATAGAGCTTTGACGTTAGCTTCCCATTGACTTAACATATTGATTTTCCTTATGGAAACCAGTGTATTAACATCGCGACTGCTCGCACTTCATCAATGCAAGGACATTTCCCTTAATGACTACGGTAGAGTTGAACGTTTACTCGATCTCTAAAACGCTCGAAAATTTTCTCGTTTAAGAGATTCGCTTCATCCATTCATCTCAGCATTAGACACATGCGGCTTCTCTCCACAAGTCATAGGCATCCTATCCTACATTCTTTCATAAGGTTTGGCACTCTTCTCATTGGGAAACACAGCTCATGTTCATGATGCTAAAGTAATGTTGCGAAAAGATGAGAAAGGAAATCAAGAATGAAAATACTCCCATGAAGGGAGATCACCTTACTGGGGGAAGGTTGCTTTTCCGTTAAAGCTTAATATTAACAGCTCTGAGATAAGCATGCACTGTTGACTGTTTTCCGCTGCTGCTATTTTAGCATAAGTACCTATAAAAATAATAAATACCCCCTCAATTAAAGAGTTGTATCTTTCTTTCTTTTTTGATAGCCCTGGAGGAGTCAACTGACATTTAGTTCATTTCACAACTCGTTTTCGAATTTGTTTTGTGCCCAAGATTCCAACTTCACCAATCAATACTCGCAGTTCCTGGCTTGATGTAGAAAACTGGGGTCTATTGATATTTTTGATGTTTTGATAACATTGCAAGAAAGTTGAAATTGGATTTAAAAAAGTGCCTTCAGTAACGACGCATAGTACATTTGCTAAAATAGGAGAAAAATCTGGATTTATATATTTATATATTTAAAGCAGTATCTGTAGCTTTTGGGTTGGGTTGTTTTATTTCGAGCTGCACCTTTTTTGAACATAATGGACTAAATCTTAATCACAATTACTCTAAAGGTTCAGAGAAGGTTGTGAAAGGGGATTCACTGTACAATTGTTAGGAGACAAATGGAAGCTTTCCATCAAGACATCCAGCGTGTTCTCTAACATGTGTGTGGCATAGCTCTCCATGCTTTATGTCCATGCTTTATGGAACCATGCTTTATGTCCCATCCGACGGACGGTAGCATTTCCAAGCCCATTTGTGTCCCATTTATCACCGAAGGTAAAGTTAAGGCATTCTCAAAATGGGAGGCATTACCCCCTCCTTCCTAGATTCTACCCCGTTACTGTATATTACATGTCACCTAGGTAGTCACAATGTAGGAAAATCTAATGTCTATACAAAATCAGTATTTTGTATTTGTGGCGAAAACATTGATTTTCTCAGAAGTTCACTACGAAAGTGGTGAATCTTAAAATTCAATTGGACATCACTGTTGTATGGTATTTGATTAACGCTTAGACCTTTCGATCAATCATTAGTTGCTTGATAACTTATTGTCCTATGACTTATGAGAACCATCGAAGAGACAAATGCGCAGTTTAATAGTCTCTCCCAGTCCTCTGTTGCAACTCACTCTACTCCACACTGGTAAACAGTAATACTATCACATCCGAAATCAATTTTCTTTTGACCTCTGAACCAGTACAACGTTTTAACTTCAATTTACTGATTTTTAATTGTTTGTTAACAAAATATTATACTTCGATCACATGTTTTTCCCTATTTTGTCATTTGTAAAATGTTTTCATTACAGGGTTTTGCTATTATAGCTGTTATTTTAAATCAGTGAGAGTTACTCGTAACTTATAAACGCCGACATAGAAGATTTGTATCAATCGCTAAAGACTATAAAACTAACTATCACACAAATTCAAACTTCTATAGATGTGGTTTTGATAACAGAAGGAAGGAAACTATACATCAATGGTAGCGACGAAGCGTGGTTGAAGCAATTCAGACAATGACACTGAGTAGTTGACGAAACGATGATTTTTGTAGATCATTAGCTTATTGGGCTTTTAGTCAGTTATCAATCAACCAATGATCTCTGATACAATTGTTGATCCGTGACACTATTCGCTGATTGAGAAGTAACTCTTAATTCGGTAAATCAGTCACCTATAGGAATCACAAATATCTCAACTGCGCAGTTTCAAGGTCTCTATTGTTTCTACTCACGCTTCGGGCCTGATCAATGGTGAAATAATTGAGAAATAAGACTGCACAATTGACGAATCAACTATTCTCCTATAGCACTGGTTAATTCGATCACTTGCTCTCTACGAATCAACTATTCTCCTATAGCACAGATAATATCGATCACTTGTCAACCTGTGACCTTTGGTCAGGTTCTTTACAGCTGGGTTACACGAAAGAGTGGTATTTGGTGTATAAGAAATATATATTTTGTACAATGTCAAAGCGTGAGTGAAAGTACAGAGTTGAGGCATCGATGTTGCGCACGTGATATTGTAATGAAGAAAAGCCATCGAATCTTCGAAAACAAAATTCACAGCATAATTTTACAACCTACAAATTGTGTCATAATATTTCAGTTTTTGTGGTAAAAACTCGATTAATTTAAATATATTTTATATGAAGTGGCATTGATATACAGTATATATTATATTTATAGTTATATATTATTAATTATATATCTTTCTTACAGCTGTTGCTAACGTTCTTAAAAAAATTGTCGTTTTCCAATAAACTAATAGTTCAATCAACTAATGATCTATGAGAACCACTGCTGCGTAAGCTGCGCAGCCTCATTATATGAATTGTTTCCATCCACCCTTAGCCACTGGCATATATAAGCTTATTTCTTTAGAAAAGTGGCGAGGCATGGATGGAAGCAATTGTTCCATAGAAGATTCTCATATTTCATTGATCGATTAAGCTATCAATCACAAGTCAATGAACCAATTAGCTCACAGATCAAATTTTATTAGTCTCTTGACATGTGATTTATAGCTGAGCTTCACCAATGACTTGTAAAAATTTCTAATCTATCAATTTCGCAGTCTCACTGATTCATTTTTTCCGACCCACCCTTCCCCACTGCTTCACAGAATGATGTGAATTAGGTGCCAGATCCGTTTGGACATGAAATTAATGCAGATATTTCTAAGTTTCACAAAAATCTACTCCCATGTGAATTATCTAAAATTATATTTTATCTCAAATATCACAGAATTGTCATAGCATCTTTACTAAGCAAATATATGCGGTGAATCTTATTGTACCAAAAATTGTATTATAACAGAAAAAATCCATTTCTGATTTTTTTTACCATTTTAAACAAGCTTTATTTTTGTGATGCAAATAAATGGATATACATTTCCCTTATCTTCCTTACATTTTTTTAACTTATGTAGAAATTAATTTCTTAGATGTATTAAACTTATCCACAATGTATACAACAGATTTTGTCGTTAAGATATTAATTTCCGTGGCGTATTTTCAGGATTCTCAAAAATTTCTGGCTGTTGTGAGGCGCTATTTGCTTTTTTTTTTGCCCTTTGAAGTTATTTAGTTGCAAAATTCCGTGTACAGGTGCTCCCCTACTTGCGAACGTTCAACTTACGAACAATTTAACCGTACACCTAAAATTTAAATTTTGCGCGGATTCATAGCGTTGAAGTCGATAGCGTTGTCTAATTTTCCTTTTTTGTTAATTACAATAGGTATTATATTATTTATGTACAAACATATACGTTAACAGTATAAGTTGTTTTATTTATAATATCGACTTTATGTTACCATGTACCACAGCAGACTTTTACCGCATTTGAAACACCTGCTAGTAAGCAGTAACGAGTGTAATGCTTTCTATTAAATACATTGGTGGATCAAACACTAACAATAAGCGGTTATTCTGTGTACAAATATACTTTTTAGATTAGTTTTCGACTTACGAACATTTCGACTTTGGACAAAACCTCAGGAACGTAACCTGTTCGTAAGTAGAGGAGCACCTGTTAGTGCTGTATCATTTAATATTTCAAAAACATAACTGATTAAAACTGTACGCATAGTTGCGTTTAACTAATAGTCATAAAATAGGTATTAAATTATAAAACAGATTCCTAATTGTATTAAGTTTTGAATGACAAAATCAGGCAATAATATTCTTGTTAAAGCACCTGAAGAGAGTGACTGATGGTTTATATAATATTAATTGGGTGAACTGTCGATTATTTGTCATTGAACCAATTATTTCATAGATCAACCAGTGGTATCATAGATCATCTTCGGTTGAATCTATCATTGATTTAATCAATCATTCAATAATTGATAACATGCATCATAGGTTGAATGATAAGTATTTGATAACTCATTAAGAATTAAACCAATTACTTTCGAGTAGGATCGATCCTCAACTGCACATTTCCACTCACACTTTGGCGTTGAGTTAAATATATATTTCTATTACACTGAATGCCACTGTTTCGTGTAATCCAGTTGCTCCTTGGAAGCCCATTGTGCCCCTAACCTAAGAAAGTATTTTATATTACTTTTTTCATATTGGTCCCAGTTTTGTAACTAGAGTAGCAGCAAGGTTTCATGTTGAAGCTCTACTTATGATATTGGAAAGGAGAAAATTCATTCAGTCTTCAAAAACAATATTCACAATTTAGACATAAATAGTATTTGAAACAAATTATTGCCGACGGTGCTGGGCTCGGACCCGCAACTCTCCACATATACATGCCGAAGCGCTCTACCAATTAAACCAAACCACCGGACGATATTTGCTTCCAGAATTTTTTCCAAATAACTATTTTTGAATTATATATCTACAGGTAATTTGTGTAATTACTATGGATCTGTGCGACTTTTCGAGCTTTCCATTGCTTGTTAATTTTTTTTTCAATGTATTTATGTATTTTTATGCGCTTTTGTGTATTTCTTTGAATAAATTTGAATGAATGCTGTTTTTATATCCTTTTAGTGCCGAAATCCTCCTTTCCATGAAACCGACTCTCGGAAACCCACTTTTGCGATTCACAGTAGAACGAACGCTAAAGCTCACACTTTATTGTAATAAACACTATTTTATTATACATTTATTCAGCGGTGAAGCGTATGGAGAAGCAGTTGAGACAATGAGGCTGCATAGTTGGCGAAAGGATGATTCTCGTAGGTCATTGGCTGATTGAGCTACCAATTACTTTCACTCAACTAATGATCTATGATGTAATTGTTGATCTATGACACTATCGACTGATTGACAAGCGATTAGTAATTCGGTAAAACATCACCTGTAAGAATCATAGAGATCTCAACTGGGTAGTTTCAAGGTCTCAATTGCTTCCACTAATTCGCTTCGCGCCTGAATTTATTATATATATATATATGTAATATGATATATATATATTATATATATAAATAAGTAGAGCGGGGGTGGCTCAGTAGGTAGCGTGCGAGGCTCGTAATCTGCAGTTCCCAGGTTCTAGTCCCTACTGGGTCAGCTTTGAGACTTATCTCCGCAAAGCTCCCCGCCCTGTCTGTGGTCAGTAGTGGACACCGATGGACTTGGAAAGGCCGCGGTCCCTCGAATGGGACGTTAAGCCGTGGCACCCTGTGCAGGAGAGCCATACATTGTGCACGTTAAAGAACACACTCAATGGCCTTGACGGGAAGGATAACATCTGCCTCCCAATAGCTGTTCCAGTGGGTCCACCCCAGTCTTCAGAGTCCTCAACGTCAGACTATGCGACAAGTCGGTTGAGGTATTCCAAGTTACATCACCTTGCATCGGACTCGTCTGAGTGGAGAGCGAGATGAAAAAAATAAATGCGGACCCTGTTCTAAGCAGGACTAAACGCAAAAGAGCAAGAATATATATATATATATAAGTATGTATATACATATATATAATTAGATAACTTATATATACATTCTTAAAGTCAGTATATAATTAGATAAACATTAAAAAAACATTTGCGTGTTTCATTCATCGGCAAATTGTCATTAAAATAAAATTCAGCGATAGCTTAAACCTTTTGTAAGAGTTTTTTCACCTTATACTTATATATTTCTGAAATTTGACCTGATAACGAGACAATTTCTTTGGATTTATATATGCCAAACCAGGAGTGTCGATAGAATTTTGTTGGTAGGAGGATTACAAAAGCAACTATATTATATGTGTACTTACAATTTAATTTCATATATATATATATTTATACGAAGGGCTTTCAAACAGTCCATGACATGAATCTGCTTAACAAACACCACTGTACGTACCTCAACAAAAACTTTTACTGTAATTCAATGTACTGCCCTCCAGCATCTACGCAAAGTTGCAGATGTCTACTGTAATTTTGGAATGCTTGGTGGTACTCCTGTAGGAGAATACTCCGCAACTCTGAATGAACGCATTTTGCATGGTCTTGCACCCGTGAAAAATGTTTCCCATCAAGTTCCTTTTGAACTTTTGGAAACAACCAAAAATCACATGGTGCAAGATCGGATGAACACAGAATGCGGTAGCTGTTTGAATTATTCTTGCTCCAGGTAGGCCGTAACTTGCCGGGTTTTGTGAGTACTGACATTGCCATGCAGAAGAACCTTCACACGTTTGTTGTTAGATACAGCTCATTCAAATCTTTAACGATTTTGAGCAAAACATTGTTGATATAGAACAGTATATCATTTTTCATGTAAGATATTCATGGCTACCACAATTTTGGAATTGAAAAAATTGTTAACATCTTCTTTCATGAGCAAAGATCTTGTCGGAGGGAGTTCGACTTCCGCAACGCAGACATAATTGTCAACATTTCTGGGAATTGTATGATAATAAAACTCGTCTCGTCACCTGTTACAATGTACACCGTCGTATCAGAATAATATGACCATCTGCCATACATATACTATGGTAGGTGGTCATATTATTCTGATACGACTGTGTATGTTAACCATTTGGGATCACTAGGTTCAAACATTGCCATTATTTCCTTGCACGAGTCGACTCTAGCCATCTTTTTGCTATTCAATCAGTTTGTGGGACACCCATTAGTCACAGATCTCTCAAAACATTAAATGCAGTTGAGTAATTGTTTCTACACTGCCAATCGATACATTAACATCTAGACGTATTTACCTGAACGGTGATGTGTGTTCGTTTTCCTTGATAAGTTCAGGAAGAGCAGCGATGTTTCTCTCGATCACGGTCGCCTTTGATCTTTTTCCACGAGGAAGGTTTCGAAGCTCTGTCATCCTCTGAATTTCGATATCCATTCCTTAACAGTGCCATATGACTAGGCATGAAATCCATATACTTGTGACAACACGTGTCAAGAACGTTTTGAATGCCCCTTGTATTTCGAAATGTCACAAACGCTCCTTTCTTTGCTATTTGAAAAATTTTTATTATGATAAATCTGTTGCACAACTTTGTAGTTTACAGCCTAACTCCTTTCGTTATTAATATTATAAAGAAAAATGTTTCAAATTCTAGATTGTGGGGAGGGGATATTTGCATCACTCGGAAACAGTGATGCGTTCAACGCAGTAGGTGTATTATGCTCTCAAAGAATTATATTTTTCCCTAATGGATAATGAACTATTCTAAAAAGAACTCATCACTATTTCCCTTTCCTTTTTTATCTCGTTTTCATGGAAAGCGTGATAGTAGTTTCGCTTTGTCTGTCGTCTGTCCGTCTGTAGACATCGAACTTTTTTTGTTTACAGAGATAAATTAAAAAATTATTTTTGTGTTGAATAGGTATTGATGAAATATCACGATATACACTTTCCAGAGCTCTCTAATGGTATAATTACGCCCTCTAATGGTGGAAATGTTTGGAAATTCAAAAATTTCAAACGAATATTTCAAACGATTAATTTATGCTAGAAATTTGAAATTTTGGTGGTGGAATGTGAAGATCAAGAAGTTTTCATTGCCAACAATGAGTTGACCCCTTAGACAGAGGGGTTGAGAAAACACACCTTTTTAATTTTATCAGTAATTGTTTGCTTTTAGAGATAAATGAAAAATTCGTTTTGGATTAGATAGGAATTGGTTAAATATTATGATTCACTTTAGATTGAATAGATTTTTTCGACGTATTTTTTCATATATTAAGGAAGATATTACTCTGAATTTAACGTCGATCAATTTCAGAGGAAAAATCGTCTTGCGTCAGGCGGGATACAAACCCACGACCTCCTGGCAACATGTCAGGTGCTCTGAAGCACTGAGCTACCGGCTGCCGATCAAGATTTCCTCTAATCGATGCTATGAACTTTCTACCAATTATCCGTGTCTCATGAAGGTATTTGTCCCAGCTGCTCTCAGCCTCAAGAAACAATGACAAACATGTCATGAAGATGGTAAGTATATTCTGAGTATACAATTGTTTAGATTGAAAACTTCAGAGTGATATCTTCCTTATTATTCATTAAATACATCGAAAAATATATCCTCAATTTAAACAATTGTATATTCAGAATGTACTTACCATCTTCATGACATGCTTGTCATTGTTTCTTGATTTTGAGAGCAGCTGGGACAACACCTTCATGAGACACAGAGAAATGTGTACTGTTGGTAAAAAGTTCATAGCAACAATTAGAGAGATCTTTATCGACGACCGGTAGCTTAGCGGTCCCGAGTACAGTCCTTTTAAAATTATCCGAACACTTCGGATAACACCCCTCAAAAAATTATCCGAACACTTTATGTCAGAGGAGTAATTTTTAGCACCCCCTCTTTTTCGATCACGTTGGATTAAAAAAAAAACGAGCTTGCTTCAAAACCAGTCATCTACAAGAAAGAGTACTCAGATGACACACACACATGTTTCAAATAGATTCTAATTTTTTGCTTTTCCTAAAACTTCTGGCTTCTTAAAAACTTTTTTTCCAAAGACTTCTTAAAACATATACCACAGTTATTCTCACACTGGAACATGTGCGCTTACGTAATCAAACAGTAAATTCAAAATAATTTGTACCCGAACCACTACGGTTGATTACAGAAAAAAAATATCTGGCAACAATTTGTTTTTTTTAGAAATTAGTGGCAAATTTCGTGTCACAAAGTTACAAATGGTCTTTAAGGATTTGAGACTGCTTTATCAAATGGTCTTTAGGGATTTGAGACTGCTTTTTCAAATGGTCTTTAAGGAGTGTGATGTCACTAATTTCAGTGGAGGGGGGGGCTTCCTTGTCTTGCGGTATCTCCTCTCTTAACGATTCAATAAAATTATTAGGCTCTTTTCGCCTTCTGTCAGCCATAGTAGCTTACCTCTGAGCGGCACTTCAGACCCCAAAGTCTCAGAGCTTGATATTGGTTGAAGAGCTGCTAGCCTCCCGTCAATCCTGCTTGTCCTTTAACGTGCACGAGGGGGGGATGTCCTCCATTCTGGACCACTGTTTATCACTGCAATAGAAATCCGGTGTCGTCGTCTTTCACTCTCGTAAATTCTCAATGATTCACCATCCTTTCACACTGCGTGTCGGCATGGTGCTCTTCCCGTCAAGGTTATCCTGCTTAATATGAATTTCTTACAGCACAATTTGCACTGTTTATCATCGCAATAGAAAGACTCAAGTCCGGCGATGTCTTTTTAAAGTCCCTCAAAAAATTATCTTAAAACTTTGTGTCAGAGGAGTAATTTTAGCCCTCTTTTTCGATTACGTTAAAGAGTAGAGCTTGCTCCAGTCATCTACGAGAAAGAGTACTCAGATGACATCTAATTTTTCGCCTAAAACTTCTGGTTTCTTAAACCTTTTTTTCCAAACCTACTGACTTCTTAAAACATATACCACAGTTATTCTCGCACTGGAACATGTGCGCTTACGTAAATTCAAAACGAACCACTATGGTTGATTACAGAACTGGCAACGGTTTGTTTTAGATGGCAAACTTCGTGTCACAAAGGTTGCCACTAATTTTAGTGGAAGATCACTACAAAATCACTGCAATTCAGTGCAATTCAGTGCAGTAATTTCAGGGGGGCTTCCTCGTCTTGCGGTATCGATAGGTCATTTTGTCTGTCAGCCAGAGTAGATTTACCTCTGAGCGGCACTTCAAAGACCCAGAAGTCTCAGAGCTTGATATCGGTTGAAGAGTTGCTAAGAGTCCCGTCAAGGTCCTTGTTCTTTAACGCGCACGAGGGGAGATGTCATCCATTCTGGACACTGTTTATCAAGCTCCCGCGATATACATAATCTGTCGGTAAATTCTCTCACCATCCTTTAACGGTTCGTGTCTTCTCAAAGAGTGGCAACAATTTTCACTCTGGTAAATTCTCAATGATTCACCATCCTTTAACGCTTCGTGTCTTCTCAAAGAGTGGCAACAAGGAGCAGTCATGTGTGCCCAAATAACTTAAAGAACAGCCATCTTATTATGTAAGGAATTGGTCAGATTAATTCTCAACAATATGGGGGTTTTCCCTTAGAACTTTGAATAGATTCTTATCAATTGTGCAACCTATCAATAGAAGAATTCCATATTTTGAAGGGTACAGAACGACTACACCTGGTTTTGAGGATTTTTACTGCTACGATTGACAGCAGCATTTGAAGAAACGACCACCCCATAAAGCCCACTTTTTCAGCCCCGTACATCCATCTCCAAAGAGAGTACTCGTGCTTTTTCGCAACGAACTTCCATGGGTTACAGTCAAACAGGCCTGCTGGGTTTACCTCTGATCGGCACACCACGGGCTAAAATGGCTAGGTCACATGGCACCCGAAGACTCAGGATCTATTGGAACATTGCCGTCCGTGCACACGGGTCTTTCACTCTGGTCTCAATGATTCACCATCCTTTAACACTGCGTAACTTCGCAATCAGTGGCCCAACAATTTTTCACTCTGGTAAATTTTCAATGATTCACCATCCTTTCACACTGCGTGTCTTCTCAAAGTGACTACACTCGAGCAGTTTCAACAATCTCCTTAAGTGACTACACTCGAGCAGTCTCTTAATAGTACACATTAATTTTTGCCACTGATTGTGTTGAGAAGACAAGCACTGTTAAAACAGGGGCCCAACAATTTTTCACTCTGGTAAATTCTCAATGATTCACCATCCTTTAACATTGCGTGTCTTCTCAACGCAATCAGTGGCAAAACAGGGGCCCAACAATTTTTCACTCTGGTAAATTCTCAATGATTCACCATCCTTTAACACTGCGTATCTTCTCAACGCAATCAGTGGCAAAACAGGGGCCCAACAATTTTTCACTCTGGTAAATTCTCAATGATTCACCATCCTTTAACATTGCGTGTCTTCTCAACGCAATCAGTGGAAAAACAGGGGCCCAAAAATTTTTTCACTCTGGTAAATTCTCAATGATTCACCATCCTTTAACATTGCGTGTCTTCTCAACGCAATCAGTGGCAAAACAGGGGCCCAACAATTTTTCACTCTGGTAAATTCTCAATGATTCACCATCCTTTAACATTGCGTGTCTTCTCAACGCAATCAGTGGCAAAACAGGGGCTCAACAATTTTTCACTCTGGTAAACTCTCAATGATTCACCATCCTTTAACACTGCGTGTCTTCTCAACGCAATCAGTGTCAAAACAGGGGCTCAACAATTTTTCACTCTGGTAAATTCTCAATGATTCACCATCCTTTAACACTGTGTGTCTTCTCAACGCAATCAGTGGCAAAACAGGGGCCCAACAATTTTTCACTCTGGTAAATTCTCAATGATTCACCATCCTTTAACACTGCGTGTCTTCTCAACGCAATCAGTGGCAAAACAGGGCCCCAACAATTTTTCACTCTGGTAAATTCTCAATAATTCACCATCCTTTAACACTGCGTGTCTTCTCAACGCAATCAGTGGCAAAAATTAATGTGAAATATTAAGAGACTGCTCGAGTGTAGTCACTTAAGGAGATGGCTGAAACTGCTCGAGTGTAGTCACTTTGAGAAGACACGCAGTGTTAAAGGATGGTGAATCATTGAGAATTTACCAGAGTGAAAATTTTTTGGGCCACTGATTGCGAAGACACGCAGTGTTAAAGGATGGTGAATCATTGAGACCAGAGTGAAAGACCCGTGTGCACGGACGGCAACGTTCCAATAGATCCTGAGTCTTCGGGTGCCATGTGACCTAGCCATTTTAGCCCGTGGTGTGCCGATCAGAGGTAAACCCAGCAGGCCTGTTTGACTGTAACCCATGGAAGTTCGTTGCGAAAAAGCACGAGTACTCTCTTTGGATATGGATATACGGGGCTGAAAAAGTGGGCTTTATGGGGTGGTCGTTTCTTCAAATGCTGCTGTCAATCGTAGCAGTAAAAATCCTCAAAACCAGGTGTAGTCGTTCTGTACCCTTCAAAATATGGAATTCTTCTATCGATAGGTTGCACAATTGATAAGAATCTATTCAAAGTTCTAAGGGAAAAAGCCCATATTGTTGAGAATTAATCTGACCAATTCCCTACATAATAAGATGGCTGTCCTTTAAGTTATTTGGGCACACATGACTGCTCCTTGTTGCCACTCTTTGAGAAGACACGAAGCGTTAAAGGATGGTGAATCATTGAGAATTTACCAGAGTAAAAATTGTTGCCACTCTTTGAGAAGACACGAAGCGTTAAAGGATGGTGAATCATTGAGAATTTACCAGAGTGAAAATTGTTGCCACTCTTTGAGAAGACACGATGGTGAATCATTGAGAATTTACCAGAGTGAAAATTGTTGCCACTCTTTGAGAAGACACGAAGCGTTAAAGGATGGTGAATAATTGAGAATTTACCAGAGTGTGTTGCCACTCTTTCAGAAGACACGAAGCGTTAAAGGATGGTGAGAGAATTTACCAGAGTGTGTTGCCACTCTTTGAGAAGACACGAAGCCTTAAAGGATGGTGAGAGAATTTACCAGAGTGTGTTGCCACTCTTTGAGAAGACACGAAGCCTTAAAGGATGGTGAGAGAATTTACCAGAGTGTGGTTCCACTCTTTGAGAAGACACGAAGCGTTAAAGGATGGTGAGAGAATTTACCAGAGTGTGTTGCCACTCTTTGAGAAGACACGAAGCGTTAAAGGATGGTGAGAGAATTTACCAGAGTGTGTTGCCACTCTTTGAGAAGACACGAAGCGTTAAAGGATGGTGAATCATTGAGAATTTACCAGAGTGAAAATTGTTGCCACTCTTTGAGAAAACACGAAGCGTTAAAGGATGGTGAGAGAATTTACCAGAGTGAAAATTGCTGCCACTCTTTGAGAAGACACGAAGCGTTAAAGGATGGTGAGAGAATTTACCAGAGTGAAAACTGTTGCCACTCTTTGAGTAGACACGCAAAGAAGCGTTAAAGGATGGTGTGAGAATTTACCAGAGTGAAATTGCCACTCTTTGAGAAGACACGAAGCGTTAAAGGATGGTGAATCATTGAGAATTTACCAGAGTGTGTTGCCACTCTTTGAGAAGACACGAAGCGTTAAAGGATGGTGAGATAATTTACCGACAGATTATGTTTATCGCGGGAGCTTGATAAACAGTGGTCCAGAATGGAGGACATCCCCCCCTCGTGCACGTTAAAGAACAAGGACCTTGACGGGACTCTTAGCAACTCTTCAACCGATATCAAGCTCTGAGACTTCTGGGTCTTTGAAGTGCCGCTCAGAGGTAAAACTAAGCTACTATGGCTGACAGACAAAAGGGCCTATCGATACCGCAAGACGAGGAAGCCCCCCTGAAATTACTGCACTGAATTGCACTGAATTGCACTGATCTTGTAGTGATCTTCCACTAAAATTAGTGGCAACCTTTGTGACACGAAGTTTACCATCTAAAACAAACCGTTGCCACTTCTGTAATCAACCATAGTGGTTCGTTTTGAATTTACGTAAACGCACATGTTCCAGTGCGAGAATAACTGTGGTATATGTTTTAAGAAGTCAGTAGGTTTGGAAAAAAAGGTTTAAGAAACCAGAAGTTTTAGGCGAAAAATTAGATGTCATCTGAGTACTCTTTCTCGTAGATGACTGGAGCAAGCTCTACTCTTTAACGTAATCGAAAAAGAGGGCTAAAATTACTCCTCTGAAACAAAGTTTTAAGATAATTTTTTGAGGGACTTTAAAAAGACATCGCCGGACTTGAGGCTTTCTTTTGCGATGATAAACAGTGCATATTGTGCTGTAAGAAATTCATATTAAGCAGGATGACCTTGACGGGAAGAGCACCATGCCGACACGCAGTGTGAAAGGATGGTGAATCATTGAGAATTTACGAGAGGGAAATACGACGACACTGGATTTCTATTGCAGTGATAAACAGTGGTCCAGAATGGAGGACATCCCCCCCTCGTGCACGTTAAAGAACAAGCAGGATTGACGGGAGACTAGCAGCTCTTCAACCAATATCAAGCTCTGAGACTTTGGGGTCTGAAGTGCCGCTCAGAGGTAAGCTACTATGGCTGACAGAAGGCGAAAAGAGCCTAATAATTTTATTGAATCGTTAAGAGAGCAGATACCGCAAGACAAGGAAGCCCCCCCCTCCACTGAAATTAGTGACATCACACTCCTTAAAGACCATTTGATAAAGCAGTCTCAAATCCCTAAAGACCATTTGATAAAGCAGTCTCAAATCCCTAAAGACCATTTGATAAAGCAGTCTCAAATCCTTAAAGACCATTTGTAACTTTGTGACACGAAGTTTGCCACTAATTTCTAAAAAAAACAAATCGTTGCCAGATATTTTTTTCTGTAATCAACCATAGTGGTTCGGGTACAAATTATTTTGAATTTACTGTTTGATTACGTAAGCGCACATGTTCCAGTGTGAGAATAACTGTGGTATATGTTTTAAGAAGTCTTTGGAAAAAAAGTTTTTAAGATGCCAGAAGTTTTAGGAAAAGCGAAAAATTAGAATCTATTTGAAACATGTGTGTGTGTCATCTGAGTACTCTTTCTTGTAGATGACTGGTTTTGAAGCAAGCTCGTTTTTTTTTTAATCCAACGTGATCGAAAAAGAGGGGGTGCTAAAAATTACTCCTCTGACATAAAGTGTTCGGGTAATTTTTTGAGGAACTGTACCTGACAAATTATCAGTAGGTCGTGGGTTCGTATCCCACCTGGTTCAAAACAATTTTTCCTCTAAAATTGACCGACAATAAATTCAGAGTGATACCTTCCTTAAAATTATGATTAACGCTTTTTAAATCTTCCAAAAGAAATAATTGCCCCCTCTAACGTGGAAAAATTTACAACTTCCAAAATTTCAAACAAATATTGCAAACGACGTATTTAAGCTAGAAATTTTACATTTGGTGGTGGAATGTGAACGCCGTGATCTTTCCATTGGCAATAATGAATTGACCTCTTAGACCCAGGGGGTGTGGGAAAACAAAATTTTCTGTTTTAGCAGATAATTGTTTCAATTTTGAGATAAATGAGAAAATTTTTTTAAAGTTACATAGGAATTGATAAAATATTATGATTCGCAGTCTCGGAATATTTCGAACACTATAATTCCGCCTCTGACGGTGGAAAAGTTTGAAAATTCCAAAATTTCAAACGAATATTGCAACGATGTATTAATAAGAGAAATATGAAATTTTGGTGGTGGAATGTGTGAACGTCATGACGTTTAAATTGGAAGCATTGAAAATTTAACTAGAAAACTCATTTTTAATACGATTGGTACTAATGAAATATTATAATTAGCATTTTTAAATACTTAGTAGTTTTAATATATATAAATCTTTACAGATCACTGAAATCATGAAACGGCATTCATCATTCATTAAACGTTACATGGCAATGGGAGCTCCTTTTTCAGACTTTCCCAATTAGTCATGAAACGGCACCGCTGTTATACAGTTTTATAAATATGTTCAGAATAGAAATTTGAAAAATTAGTGGTAGGTTTAAGAGATATTCCACTGACAGCAATAATCTACCCACTTTTCTGAGAGAGGTGTGGGAAATGCAGCTTTTTAGATTCAAGAATTAAAAAACGACTACTTTTATGCTGTATAGTTATTAAAAAAATACTATTTGCATTTTCCCCATCATTCACTCACTGAAATTAAAACTTTTAACGAATGAAAAAATAGGTAAAGGAAAAACTACATTCTCTTTGATAGCGAGTTTCTCATATATGCCAGAAGTGATATGCGTTCTTCTACTTTTCATTTATTTTGGCTAAAGACAAATTTCATTTAAACTGGCGCAACGGATAATGCAAAGCAAGAGCACTAGCTCAAATAACGGAATTATTATGTGACTAGAATATTAATTTTTCTTTTACTTTCGGATGATAGTTCGTATGATATTTGAAATATTGCATTGTTTAGTAAAATAAAAATGAATGAATTTCTTATAATTTCCAAACAAAGCATTTATTCATATATCTGGGTTTGCCTTCATTCCAAATCAAAAGACCATTTGATGGCCATGCTGCGATTTCTTTCTAGACCATGAAAAAACTAAATTATTATTAGTGAATCTATTCGGTCTGTAAATGGTAGCTAGGTAGTCACTAGAAGGAGAGCTATGCACTAATCTCCTGTGATGGTGCATAGAACCGGCCAGGACTAGCACTTAATGTCCGACCCCGCCTTCTCGTGGTGCAGGGTATTAGTACCTTTCAAACGAGATACTCTCTTGTGGAATTGAACGGAAGGGGAGAGCTGCCAGATTTATGTGGCCTACTGATCTGGACAACTAAGGCAACTTTTCTTTCTACCCTGATGAGGAGTGGTCAACCACACAGGGTCCTGGTGCTGACCATATATGTCAACCTGAACGGAATTATGGCTCTGAGCTTGATTATCGATCCTGCATTTCTACACTGGTGGGCTTCTGTGGACGAAAAATCTTCCGCGGTGTTTTCTGTTTGATTGTGGGTTGACAGTCCCAAGTAAATAGATTCACATGATATGTTAATCAGCTAGTGAATAATTCTAAGCAGAGGTGATCGCAGGCACGTGAATACTTTCCTTCCACTGACATCGTCAAATTCTACATTGGAGGACGTCTTCCAGTGTAGATGGCTTCAGCCTTTAGTGGTGGGGGAACGGGTCTTTGCCTCATGCCTGCGATTAGGGGGCTGTTTCATATTGTCGGCATTTCCTATTTCAATAAACATTATTTCTTTAAACATCCCACTAATCATTTCCTCTCCATAGGTAGTTGGAATGTGCATAGAATTTATTCTCTTGATGTCCTCACACAAGAATTCCACCGTTATAATTTAGATATTTTTGGCTTGCAAGAGAACAGATGGACAGATAAATGTCCGATTCTTAAAAATTATTTTAAAGATCTCTTTTCAGGGAGGGACGAAAATAAGCATCACCAAGGTGTACGTCTACTTCTCAGCCGACACACCAGTGATGCACTTCTAGGATATGAGTGCATTAAATGAACGGTTTCTTACAGTAAAATTTCAGACAATCATTATAGACTTGAATGTTATTTGCTGTTATGTCCCCACTGAAGATGCCGATGAAGGCGATAAAGATAGGTTTTACAAACAACTTCAGGATATTTTGAATTCTTTCAAGAAAGCAGATATTACCCTTGTTCAAGTTGACTTCATTGCCAAAGTTGATACTGACTCTGGCTTTTGGGGGAGGGGTGATACGCCCTTTTGGTATTGCTAGCTGATATGACAATGGGCAACGTCTCCTACAGATAAGCAAATTTAATGGTTTCAGAATAACTAACACTTATTACAAACACTGCGGCATACACAAGTACATATGGGTTTCACCAGATGGGCTGCTTACTAATATGATAGATTATATATTAATTAACAAGAAATGGGCTAGTTCTGTTAGGAATACCAGGGCATATAGGACAGCTGAAATTAGATCTGATCATTGCCTTGTTAAAAGTGTCTTGCAACTTAAACTTAAGCAGTGTTGTGCTAAGGTTAAAAAAATTACCTTTAATTCTGAAGCTCTGAAACATCCAGTTATAGATAAAGCTTACAATGATAGATTACGTAGACATTAATGATATTTATGGTTGGCTTATTACTGCAGTGGAGGAACAATGGGACCGTTTTACACAGGCTTTTTTGGAAACTAACTCATTTAGGAAAAAAGAAGCAGTGGAGGCAGAATTATTTGAGTGATTAGGAACTTGAGATTATTTCAGAAAGAAAGGAATGCAGGAATGTCCTTAATCAATAACCTACTAGTCCTAATAGAAAGTATTACAGAAAGCTTAATAAACGAGTAAAGGATCAGTTAGATGCTGATAAGAATCTTTGGCTTGATGGTTTGGCTAACAAAGCCGAGGAAGCAGTTAGACAGCACAACAGCAGAGAGCTGTACCAGATAGTTAATGTTTTGTGTGGTAGAAGACGGACAGGTATACAGGGATTAAATGATAAACAAGGTAAGCTTATAGAAGGTGAGGATTCCGTTATAGCTAGGTGGGCTGAGCATTTCAATGATGTTCTAAACAATGTGGTTAATTCTACTCTCATTGTTTGTAATAACAATAGATGCATTACTAATTGTAATGTTGGCCCTATAAAGAGATCGAAGTTAGTTTGGCAATTTCTAAACTTGAAGTACATAAATCATCAGGAGTAGAAGAAATTACTAGGGGAATGCTTAGAGCTGGGAGTGTTTCGGTTACCATGTGGATGATTGAAATTTTGAATATCTTAATGATAAAGGTATGGTTCCTAAGGATTATACCAGAGCTATATTATTACTATTTAAAAACAAAACAAGAGGTGATTGATGTTCTTGTGATAACTATAGGAGTATCAGCCTACTTTCTGCTCCAGGGAAAGTTCTTTGCATGATTATACTTAATACAATCAATAATCTGGTCGACAGTAAATTGCGTGATGAAAAATATGGATTTCGAGGTGATAGGGAATGTGTAGATCAGATATTTTCACTCAGGCAGATTCTTGAGAAATGTTTAGAGTTTCAGAAACTTTTGATTGCTAGTTTTGTTGATTTCTAAAAAGCTTTCGACTCTGCTGATTGTCATACTTTGTCGTTTAATGTGAGATCGTATGTCATACCAGACAAGTTAGTTAACATAATGAAAGCTCTCTATAATAACACTGAGTCGAGTGTGAAAGATGTTAAGGCTTGTAGAAATTGGTTTAGTAGTGCTTGTGGTGTTCAACAAGGGTATATTTTGTCACCTTTTCCCTTTAGTTTGGTTATTGATTATTTTTTGCTAAATTCTTTGCAAGGGAACGATTTAGGCCTTAAATGGTCTAGACATTTCAAAATTTCTTATTTAGATTATCCAGATGATTTGACCTTGTGATGAATTCTTTCATTTGTGGCGAATTCTTCACTGGTAATAGTGTTGGTTTGGTGATAAACATAGATAAAACTAAAGTGAAGAACATTGGTCAGGCGGTTGGTGCTTTAGTCGCTCTGAATGGTTGCACCCTTGAATAACTGTCTCAGTTTAATTATCTTGGGAGTTATGTACCAGATACTGCTGATGTGCGGCATGAGATTTACAGGCGAATAGGGATTGTTTCTGGGACTTTTAGGAATCTTTGGAGAGTGTGGAGAAATAGGCGTATACAGCAAAAGACTAAAATTAGACTGTATAATTGTTTGGTTATTTCTAGGATTAATTATGGTAGTGAAACCTGGACGCTTTGTAAACAAGATAACAGGAAAGTAGTTATCTAGTTTCCTGTCCTTTGATTCAAGATGCTTACGCAGTATCTTTGTAAGTATGAAGAGGTATGGATAATTATAGATTAGCGAATGGGGTTATAAACAGTGTGCCTAAAGGTCTCAGAAAGTGGGGGAGACATAGGATGCGGTGGGCAGACAATGTCAAACACGACCTTGTTAGAATTGGTGTGCAGTGGAAAGATGCGGTCTGTAAATGGTAGCTAGGCATAAACAGGAAGTAGAGTTGTGGGCCAATCCCCAGTGATGATGCACAGAACCAGCCAGGTCTAGCGCCTAATGTCCGACCCTGCCTTCTCGTGGTGCAGGCCGTTAGTACCTTTCAAAAGAGATATTCTCTTTTGGAAGGGAACGGAAGCGGAGGGCTGCCAGTTCAGTATGGCCTACTGATCTGGTCATCTATGGCCACTTTTTTCTTTCTTTTTCAACCCTGCTGAGGAGTGGTCAACTTCACAGAGTCCTGGTGCTGACCATTTATACCTACTAGACTGGACTTGTTTATGGAATTGAGCTTGATTATGGATCCTGGACTTGCTACACTGGTGGGCCTCTGTTGAGGAGAATCTGCCACTGTGTTTTCTGTTTGCTTTCTGGGTTGCCAGCCCTAAGTGAACAGAGACATGGGATACCTTATATCAACTGGTGGATAATCCTAATCAGAGGCCATTGCAGGTACCTGAACCTTACTTGGCTAGTTGGGCATCGTCAAGCCTAAACTAGAGTAATGTGTCTCAGGCAGGCCATATGGCTCTTGAAAAAGTCCACTTGAAAAGGAGGTACCTGAAGTTCCTACCAGCATCGGTGACTTCAGCCTTTAGCGGAGGAGGAACAGGTTTTTGCACCATGCCTGCGATCAAGGAGCTGTTTGATATTGTTGTCCCTACCAATCTCAATAAACCTAATTTCTGTAAAAATCCTACGAATCATTTTCTCTCTGCAGGAAAGTGGAATGTGAGGACATTACATAGAGATTATTCTCTTGATGTCCTCACGCAGGAATTCCGGCGCTATAACCTAGATATTCTAGGCTTGCAAGAGACCAGATGGACAGGTAAAGGTGAGATACTTAAAAATAACTTTAAATTTCTCTTTTCAGGGAGGGAGGGTGGAAAGCATCACCAAGGCGTGTGTCTGATTCTCAGCAGACATGCTAGTGATGCTGTTCTAGGATATGAGGGCATTAACGAAAGGTTTCTTACTGCAAAATTTCAGACAAATATTAAAGGATGCCGATGCGGATGAGAAGAATAGGTTTTATGGACAACTTCAGGATATTTTGAATTCTGTGAAGAAAGGAGATATTACCCTTGTTCTAGGTGACTTCAATGCCAAAGTTGGTACTGACTCTGACCTTGGGTAGGAGTGATAGGCCCTTTTGGTATTGGTAGCTGCAATAGCAATGGGCAAAGTCTCCTACAGGTAAGTAAACTCAATGGTTTCAGAATAAATAACACATATTACAAACATCGGGATATATATAAATATACATGGGTTTCACCTGATGTGTTGCACAGGAATATGATTGATTATATTTTAATTAACAGCAAATGGGTCAGTTCAGTTACGAATAATAGATCAGGGAGATAATAATATCAATAATAGATCAGGGGAGCCCAAAATTGGGTCTGACCATTACTTTATCAAAAGTGTCTTGCAGCTGAAGCTTAAGAAATGTGCTAAATTTAGGAAAATTGCCTTCAACACTGAAAGTCTGAAAGATCTAGATATCCAAAGCATATCATGATAGGCTACATAGTCATTATGATAATCGTGGTTTGCTTACTGCTGAAGTTGAGAAAGAATGGGATCAGTTTAAACAGGCTTTTCTTGAAACCAACAGTATTCTTTTGGGTAAAAGAGAACAGAGGAAGCAAAATTGTTTGAGTGATAAAGCTATGGAAATTATATCTGAAAGAAGAAAGTGCAGGATTAATATGAATCAACCATACTAGTCCTAACAGAAGGTATTACAACGAGCTTAATAAATGTGTAAAGAAACAATTAACAGCTGATAAGAATCTTTGGCATGATGGCTTGACTGACAAAGCAGAGGAAGCAGTTAGACAGCACAATAATATCTGGCAAGATTTTTTTAGAAATTAGTGATCTGGCAACCTTCGTGTCACGTGACACGAAGGTTGCCAGATCACTAATTTCTAAAAAAATCGTTGTCAGATAATTTTTCTGAATTCTGTAATCAACCCTAGTGTTCGGATACTTTTTTGAGTGACTGTACCAGGTAGTTGATGTTTTATGTGGGAAGCAACGCACAGGTACACAGGGATTGAAGGACAAACATGGTAAGGTGGTTGAAGATTAGGATTCTGTGATGGCTAGGTGGGCTGAGCATTTCAGAGATGTTCTAAATAATGCGATTATTTCTACTCCCATTGTTTGTAATGAGGATAGATGCATCACTGGCTTTAATTATGGCTCTTATATCACATTCTGAAGTCGCATTGGCTATCTCTAAATTAAAACTCCATAAGTCCCCAGTGGTGGACGAAATCACCACTGAAGTGCTTAGAGCTGGGAACATTTGTGCTATCACATGGCTAACTGAAATTTTAAGTATTTTTTATGATAAAGGGGTTCCTAAGGACTTTACTAGAGCTATCATTGTTCCAAGTTTTCAAAAAGGTGATCGCAGTTCTTGTGGTAATTATAGGGGAATTAGTTCGGTTTGGTGATAAACAGAGAAAAAACTAAAGTGAAGAAAATTGTTCAGGCAGGTGGTGCTTCATTTGCTTTCAATGGCTTTCAAAAACTCTTAAGTAACTGTTTCAGTTTGATTATTTTGGGAACTATGTAACAGATATTGATAATGCGCGGTATGAGATAAAAAGAAGAATAGGGATTGCCGCTTTGACTTTTAAGAATCTATGGAGAGTATGGAAAAATAGGCGAATACACCTAAATACTAAATTTAGACTGTAAAATAGTTTGGTTCTTTCTAAGGTTAGTTATGGTAGCGAAACATGGAACCTTTGTAAGCAGGATAACAAGTAACTTGATGCCTTTGGATCTAAATGCTTACGCAGTATCTTGGGCATTAGGTGGTTTGACTTTGTAAGTAATGATGGGGTTACAAGAAGGAGTCATCAACCTCCTTTGAGCTGCATATTGTAAAGAGAGAGACTTGGTTGGTTTGTCCATGTTGTCCATATGCATAGCTGCAGATTTTCAAAGAGGATTATGAACAATGTACCTAAGGGTATCAGAAAAAGGGGGAGACCTAGGATGCGATGGGCAGACAATATCAAACAGGACCTTGCTAGAATTGGCCTAGAATGGCCAAATGCAGCAGCTGTAACTCAAAAGAGACGAGTCTGAAGATGAAAATTACACAGTCTGGTTGGACCTCTGTAGCCCATAGCTGATTGAGGATGATGATGATGAATCTATTCTAGGAGAATAAATGAATCTATTCTAGAGCTAAAATTGAGTCAAACCTAATATAAACTAAAATTGAGTCAAAAAATTGAGGGAAACTGGAAACCTGGTTGAAAAATTTCACTTTCAGTAAGACCAATTGTAGTTGTTTTCCCGTTTACCCCTTTCTTGAAGTCAATGAAAGAAGAAAACATACATAAATCTTGAAGAAAAAAATCGATGGACTTGGTTCATCACATGTGTGCAGCCTTGTGTGCAGGAAAACTTCAGGTTGAGCAGTCCTCAAAAGCACAATGAATAGCTTTAGCAGGAGAAGCTCACTTTCCCCCATCAAACCCTCTGTGACCCTTTGCAGTATTCTCTATTTTTCAGTGGCTATCTGTAATATTCTGTACTTTAGAATCACATCCCTCCTGAATTCTATTACCACCAAGTTCTTTGATCGTATCAGTTTCCATGGCGATCACATTTTCCTTAAATGACATGTCATCAGTTGAAAAATGTATCCCTTTCACGAGCAGTATCTACTCTATTTGACATAAAGAATGGAGCGGTACAAAGAATTTCTTTCCCTCAAAGAGTTTCTTGTCCAATCTCCGCTTAGTACTCTAACCATGAAAGTCAATGAAAAGCAAGATCACATACCTGATAATTTATCATTCTCAAAACGTTAGAAAGCTTCTATCACAGAGTTTTACCTCACGAATATACAGGCGTAAAACAAACTGTATTTTACCTTATACTTTACAATATTCCCAAATTAAAAAGAGCATTTTCAATTGCTCATTTCCATAAACTATATATAATAATAATTTACGTTAGTAAAGTACTTATTTCTTATAAAACATGGAACCGTTTAATAGTGGAACATCACGCCTGCAAGTTGTTCTTGCTAAAACTCATGTGAGTGTGGCATTTTTCATTGGTTGTTGCCTTCTTTGACCTTCAGATTTTGCGGCTCAAATTTTTATGTTAAATATAGTTTTCTCTAAGTTCTTGTAATGTAAATTAACGGATTTTATTTCACTTAATATGTTAACTGGTTTTTATCATAGGGGAAAAGATATTTTTTCTTAAATCTGAGCAATATTTCTGAGCACCTAATTGAATACCTCACACAGAAAATGGCACAATGGGCGCCTTGAGGCTATGTTGAATCCTCCCATCTGTCCATAAAATCATATTCAAGGTCACTCAGAATGTTCGTCAGCGTGCAGGTGGACGAATCACTTCTGTCGATGTTCCCCTTTCTCGTCGAGGGTTGAGAACTGATAAGAGGAGAAATTCTGAACTCTGGCACATTTAGACCCATTATCTCCTCAATATAGATAAGATAATTCCAACAATTGGTCATCCCTCTGTGTAAGCTGAAGCCAGGCGCTGGATTGAGAAATCGTGCCACATGGGCATAGAGCGTCACTATGTACTAATTCTTCGTGATTGTAATCATTTGTCTACCTTTCACGTGGCGAGAAATGTATTGTCTTGTAAGAAGGACAGAGTTTTGCGAGCAACATCCGCATAGCACTGTCTGTCAGATCAATAATTAAGATGCCCCGGTGTCCGGGTATCCATATCAGCATGTTTTGTGCAGCAATTAGATATGCTTTTTGAAGTGCATTTGCTAGATGGAAAGCTGTCGATAACGACAGAATGTTGACTAACCTAACTTCAGCGGCAAAGCGTAGTGGAAGCAATCGAGACAATGAGACTATACAGGTAACCAAACAATAATTCCCGTAGATCATTGGCTAATTGAGCTTTCAGTCACTTTTCTATCAACCAGTGATGTGTGATGAAATTTTTGATCCATGACACTATTGGTTGATTGACTAATAATACTGATAATTCGGTAAATCAATCCAATTCAAGAATCATAGATATCACAGCTGTGTAATCTCAAGGTCTCAATGGCTTCCACTCACGATTCGCGCCTGCTCAATGTGGAGTGGACTAATATAGGTAGACGCTGAAAATTACCATACTGGTCTGGGTATAGCACTAGTGCCGTAATTTCTAATTTTCTTAGTCGGGTTACTAGTCTTTTAATAGTGATCATCTTGTAATTGCCAGCTGGAAGAGATCTCAAATTCACAGCTCGCGGGCAGCATGAGGTCAGCGGACTAATATAGGTAGACGCTGAAAATTACCATACTGGTCTGGGTATAGCACTAGTGCCGTAATTTCTAATTTTCTTAGTCGGGGTTACTAGTCTTTTGATAGTGATCATCTTGTAATTGCCAGCTGGAAGAGATCTCAAATTCACAGCTCGCGGGCAGCATGAGGTCAGCGGAACCATTTTGTGCACAAATAACTGCATTCATGGTTTTATCATAATCACGGTCGCGAACAAAGGTCATTAGCTTGCCTCGGCTGTTATGATGTCCCCGTAGTATAGAGAATATGGTCGCGTTCAGACGAATAGGAAACCATTTCAAATGACATTTTAGTTTATGTTTTGATGTAATAGTGTCTAACATTTAAGTAATTAAACAATGCATATTATTGTAAAAAAAATTACGCCCCCACAATATATTTAAACATAACTGATTTAGCACTCCCGATATGAACTGAGTTTTATACCTTTGGTGTAGGATGAATAGTGACAATATGTATCAGAGTAAAGCAAAGCATGCCTTGATTAATGGGGTAAGTCGCAGAATTCCAATTACACTGGGCAACACACAAAAGGCTTTAAAATGAAGTAGCCAATCTTTACTAATTTCGAGGTGCTGAACACGAAAATGACATAAAATGTGACGACTGGCTCTGGTTTAGGAAAGACAGAGAGAGTCATGTATAAACGACTCAGTCTGCATTGAGTACATAGTCAACCATTTCGCAATGCTGTATTTTAAACTGCAGATTGCAACATATTGCATTGTATTGCATCAGCCAGCCATACAAACAACCCTCGGCGGTATTGTATTATTGTCTGATGCAATGTAGTTGAGTCATGGCATCGCGGCATTTGTGTGACTCCCATTTACCCCTAAGTCATAAGTTCAGCACAAGTAATCCTTACAGTTTTAATCCAGCAGTAGTGGTGCCTCGTAACTGTTAATACTTAAATTTTGTTACATTTGAGGGAAATTGACGTTTGCAATCCAGAAAAGGGCCATCACTCCAATAGTGAATGTGGCATATAAGTTTTATTTTAGATGCAAGATCGGGAACCAGGACAAGGCATGGGCCCCACACATATGTTGAAGTACGCGTGCAAGAAATCTTCCGAAATGGCTGAAAGGCGAAAAAGTGGCGATGCCGTTTGCCGTTCCTATGGTTTCGAGAGAGTCAAGCAATCACGCAAATGACTGCTACTTCTGCATGGTCCTACATGTTTCTGGAGGCATCACAAGGAAAAAGAATTGGACAATAGCGTACCCGAATATACAATCTGCTCTCCGGCCAGATCTACACGGCGAAGGCATTCCCGTTCCCGAACATCCAAAAGAATTTTCCCTCGATTCAGACGGGGAAGAGAGCGGCGATCCGACGTCGGGTTCTCCGCAGTCTTCGGTGCCTAATGATGATCCATACGTCTGCCACAGTGCTTCATCTGCGCCACACATTCTCACCGAAGAAGAAATGAACGATCTTGTTCGCGATCTGGATCTGTCCAAGACCAAAGCAGAGTTACGTGGATCACGACTTAAACAATGAAATCTTCTCAAGGAAAATGTCCGAGTGACTTCGTTTCTAACTCGTCATGAACAGTTTGCACCTTACTTCAGAAAGAAAGATGACCTTGCGTTCTGCTCCGATGTAGATGGCTGATGAATGCCCTCGGAATCAAACATTACCCTCAAGAATGGCGACTATTCATAAACTCCTCGAAATAAAATCTCAAGGCGATGTTGCTGCATAATGGAAATCGACTTCCACCCATTCTGGTCGGATACGCTGTCTACATGAAAGAAACATACGACAACTTAAAACAGTCATTACACTGTCTTCAATACAGCAAGTATGGCCGGCATCTCTGTTGTTACTTGAAGGTAGTGGCTCTGTTGATGGTTCTGTAGCTGGGATATACGAAGTACTGCTATTTCTTATGTGAATGGGACAGCCGAGCAAAGACTTTCCACTACATGAAGTGAAACTGGCCTCAGAGAGAAGGTTGGAGAGAAGAATGTGGACTCCCAGCACTGACAGAAAAACACAAAATCCTGCTAACATCCCAACACATCAAACTCTGTGTGATGAAAAACTTCGTAAAAGCCATGGACTGGACTGCATCAGCTTTCAAGTACTTGGCTGACAAATTCCCTCGACTCAGCGAAGCGAAAATTAAAGAGGGAATTTTTGTGGGTCCTCAGATGCGCAAGCTGTTCAGAGACCAGATGTTCGACAACCTAATTCAGGGTGAGGAGAAAAAGGCTTGGGATGCGTTTCGTATGGTGTCAACTAAATTCCTCGGAATATCAGGGCAGACAACTACAAGAAACTGGTTAAGGACTTGTTGTCTCTGTACATAAACTTGGCCGCAATATGTACTTAAAGATCTACTTTCTATATTCAAACTTAAATTTCTTCCCCGACAACTGCGGCATGATTAGTGACGAGCACGGTGAACGTTTCACCAGGACATTGCAACGATGGAGAAACACTACCAGGGAAACGATACCAGGAAACTTCAATGTTGGCTGACTACTGTTGGACGCTCACCAGAGATGATCCTGAGCAGCTGTACAAACGACGGACAAAGCGACATCAGAAGTAGAAACGGAGTTTTACCTATACATGTCATATATATGTATTACTCTATTATATAAGAAACTATTGCAGATTTCTCAGAAATCGCAGCCAATTTTGTATTTTCATTGTCATGTTTCCTGTTTAGCACCTTGAAATCTTTAAGAAATGGCTATTTTTATCTCAGAGGCATGACTTTTATGAAAATTTGTTTCCTATTGACATTGAAAAATGACATTGAACTTCCATTGACATTGAAAAATGACATTGAACTTCCACTGACATTGAAAATTTGTTTGTGTTAGTAATCAATAATGCGAGGGGAAATGATGCAAAAAGAAGTTCCCAATGAGGGCACCACCACTCCTTGGAGAGCGTTTCAGAAATATCTAGGGACGTATGGTTTGTCAAACAAATAATGGGAGCGCTACCGCCATCTATAGCAAACTAGTTTTATTTAGGAAAATTAGTTTTATTTTCATGAAAAAGAAGAAGGAGCTAGAAAATAATTCCTGGTAAAAGAGGGCGTTTAGAAAAAAATGCTGGACGAAAGGGACGATGGGATCCAGAAGGTTAGGAACCGCTGCTATAGGACAAAGGTCAATACGTCAGAAACACACTTTTTACTATGCTAAGGAAAAATGTGCTTAATGCTCAAAAACCTCATCATATTAATTATGCTTCGTACTGTCCACTATTGTTCGATTTAAAAATTATGTGATATTTATATATTATTACATATTGCAATACTGCAGATAATATTATATTTTAAGTGCCTTTAGACAAATTTTCATTTTCAAAGAAAGGAAAAACGAGGCAAATCAGTTTCATCAACACCTTTTCTGAATACTGAAGATAACAGTTTCAAAACTGGGACAATCCCGGATAAATGAAAAGTGCGGTCAACCATGATGTATAGAACTTAAAATTTTCAGATTGTCTAACAGGACGAATGTTCGACTGGCATTGAACAGATTAAAGATTCGGCCATTCGTCAGTCAGAACGTTCACAAGGAATTAAATTGATATAATATATTCAATGAAGTATTAGCAATAGATTTAAATGTCATCTAGATGGGATATGAGCCCAGGGCCTCAGTGGTTTACATCCCACTGTTGAGTCAGTTGAAACAACGTTCTTAAAGAGCGTTTTGCTGTTCTAAATATAATTTTTTCTCCAGTGACACTGAATATGTCAGATATTTCGCATTGAAGTAATAAAATGAATGTCTTAAACATCAACCTGTTCTTTATTAATTCATTTTTAAGTGGTTTGAATAGGAACTGGGAGGTCAATGATGAAAGCACGTGACTAGTTGCGAGGAACCTGTTGGCATTCTGTCTAAATGGAATTCAAACATTTTGCTTTCGATCGTATGCTGGAAGTTTCAGTACAAAATAGCAAACTGTGTTTTAACTAATTTAAAATACCTAAAGACGAAAGCAGTAGTTCTAGTGCCCTATGCTAAGCGCTTGATTCGTGATAAAACACAGCTGCCAGAGTTTTGGTTCAAATCTAGGGGAGTCGTGTGCTTCTATTGTCTGTCAGGTAGAAGCTTTTTCCCAAAGAGTTGATTTCTTCATGGCGGCCGATAACTGACAGGTTACTGCCAAATTTGGCCTCAAATGTTTCAAGAGTTAAAAAAATCTTCACACACGCGCATGAGAAAAAGATTAAGAAAGATGAATTACACTGATATCCAGGGCCGTATCTAGAGGGATAAAAGGGTAAACGGCCCCTTGAAAAATTCTAATAAGTGTAATGGAGATAAAAAAAATATATTAAACTTGTTGATATTTCAAGCATTTTTCAAGGAAATTTTAAATACATCTAAAACAGTGAGAAAAATATTATACTCCAATGGAAATGGAGTATTATGCTCTTTGCCCCCCCCCCCCCCCCCACGCTTTTACTTTTTGCTGATCAATTTGTTTCACTTGATCCCAAACTTCTTTTTCTAGATCAGGGCCTGCATGTGACTACTTGCAATTCAAGGTTCCTATCGTTCTCAAATAACAGATGCATCGATTGTTTAGAGTTCATATCAGATGAAACCAGATAATTGATATAAAGTCTATTATAAAAATCTTGGTATGAAATTAGAAATCAGTATCGGTAAAAATTTCTGTCAAAGTGCTATATAAAATCAATTGATTTCATGGTGCACCTGTTACAAAAAACTCGCAAAATGGATAATTTTGATGTATTCAAAATTTATCTATAATCATAATCATATTAATCATTCTCAGTTGCATAACAATGGTCCCATTCTTAAAGTGTTGATGAACTCGTTTGAAAAGTTCCGTGTGAATGATAAAGATATGAATGAACGTGCGGAAGGTGTATAAGTTATTCTTTAATGAAAAAAAAATACCACTCAAGCAGCTTCCAGTAGTGAGGACTGAATGATAATTGCGTTTAGTCACTAGCAAATCATTAATGTAGGTTTGGAGTGCCCGCATAATATTTAGGGAAAACGTTCTTGCCAGCGGAAGAAATTTCAGTGAAATCAGATTGTGGACACAGAAAATGTATTTGTCAGCTCACGATATCACTACTCGTGTTGACCAAGATTCGAGGTCACACAAAGTGCCTCAACAACGATTGATTCAAGAACCTCAACAACGATTGAGGTTAGACAGAGACACCGAAGCGTTTACAGAAGTTAGTCATAATTCTGCGTAGCTCGTAGGAGAAGCAGCTTCTCACTTCATGTGATTCTGTTGGTAAATATCTTTTCTCGACCTGAAAATCACAAAAACTAAATAATCTGATTAACAGCTTACATGATTAGCAACACTAGTTACTTCATTTTGTTCTATAACAGAATGTTACAAACAACAAATATACGAAAAAAACCCAGACAAGCGAAGAAAGCTGCACTAGATTATTTTCCATTTTAAGAAATAAATTGTAAAATTAAATACTCGCTCATACATGTACATATTTATACAATTATTCATGCAATTATGTAATTTTTAAAGATAATTTTGAATTACAATTATTTTTGTTGAAATAAAACTCTCATTTTAATACGAACAAAAATTATCAGAAAACAAAATCAATAAGATGTGCAAAAAACAAGCAAATAAAATATATCCTCGTTTAACACGGTTCTCTCCGGAATGCATCTCCCGCGTTTAAAGGGGATTATCTGTACTCAGAAATAAAACAAAATCACCGTTATCTGAAACAGAAAAAAATCTGCATTTTGTATAAAAAAAATAAATAAACACCCCCTCAAGCAGCTGCTTGCCACAGAGGTCTGACAGGAGCCTGTCAGTTTATATACCACAATAGAAGGTCTGAGAGGATGGCAGGACTTCAGCAGAAAAACGACACATACAGCCATGCCTTACTCAGGGCCCATAGATCAGTAGTCAAGCGCGCTAACCACTCGGCCACGGGACGGCTGCATTTTGTATAGCAATGTTAAATTATCAACTGCGGTAAAACTTATAAAACATTATATTATAAATCGCATATGAAATAAAGTTTCCAAATTATTACTGAAATATTGAATATTAATTATATACAGCTTTTCATGGTTAGTTTACCATGAAAAGCTGTATATAATGAAATATTGCATATGTGGAATTCAAAATCGAAACTGTGTAATTCTAATTTTGAAGGTTTTGATGAAACTAAAGTGAAACAAGCCCTTATAGTTTGTGCAATTCTAATTTTGAAGGTGTTGATGAAATTAAAGTGAAACAGGCCCTTATAGTTTAATAACATTTTTACACCGAGCAATGGAATAAGCAGGTTCATTACGTATATAAATTTTTGTTTTGAATTATGCACATATAAATATGTTCAAAAGCGAATATTTCTGGGCCTCTTCCACTTGTACTTCGACCATCTTATATTTAGATAGATGATAGCCAAGCTATATAAAAAAAAACACTGACAAAAATTAAAAAGTAATAGCTGCAGTTGCCTTTTGTTAAGCTTCACCATGACGACGCGAGGCTGTGCCAAGTTTTCCTACAGTATTACTGCTGATAACGAAGGAATGCTGAAACGTATTGTTGATATGCTGACATCATTATTATCTTAGGAGACTGAATAGGTCAGGGCAAGTGCATTACCTGAGATATGTGCTGCCAGATGCAATTCAGTCATGAGCAAGATATTACTCTAGATGCGATGGTCAACTCGAGCATGAAAAATTATTACCCTAGGTGCAAGAAATAAAATTATCACAAACTCAAATAGAAACAGGTCCTATCCAGAGCAAAATACTATCTCGCTATTTTTTTTTCAACATAATGTGTAACATGAACATAATTGAAGTTTTGGAATGCTTCACCCAAATTCTTGTGCAATGATATTGTAGATATCAACTAAACTGTCGTACTCAATATACTTAGTTGTATATTCGCTATCCCACATAGTTATTTGGAATTCTTACATTTCGTTTGTTAAAAACATCTGGAAAAAAAATTGATGCTGACGCAAAGGTAACGAACCTGCAACTATCTAAATACATGCTAGAGAGTTCCAACCATTAGACCACGTATCAGACGCTAAAGTCGTCCAGAATAAGACCTATAAATCTTTCACTGAGATGTGGCGGATCTTGAGCCATCTATACTTCATGAAAGGCAACTTTTCCAATTGCTGCTAATGATTTAGATGTTAATCAATAGGTGTGGTGCCACATCTCAGTGAAAGATTTATAGGTCAGATTCTGGAAGGTTTTAGCGTTTGATGCTTGGTTTAATGGTTAGAGCGCTCTGGCACGTATCCAGAGAACTGCGGGTTCGATTCCTGCCGCGTAAGCGATAAATTTTTTTCCAGGTGTTTGTAACAAATGTTAAAGTCTATTTCTACAGGTAATCTGTAAATTTACTATGGATGGACTTATATTTCATGTTTCAGTATTTCTTGTAAAGTGACCATTTTTATGATGATTTTGCTGTGAAGAAAAATTTTTGAGTTTAAATATGCGGGAGTATTAATTAATCACATAGTTCTCCCTGCATAATGGTTAGAATACCTGACTATTAATCCAGCGGGCGTGTTTCTTTGTGTAAGCGTTTGTATGATGTACGAGAAGTCAACAGGTCACCTCAGTCCTTTATTTTAAAAAGTAAAATAAATAACAAGCATATGCAGTATCTGAGAAATAAACTGGTATGCTTATTTAGATAGTGAAAAATTGAAGCAATTACGACGATTAGATATCTAAAGGCTTTAAACTGCTGTTACTAAATTATGTTTTCCAGTAGAACTGATTTTTTTCAGTATTAGTTTTTTTTTTCTGTAAAGAGTTAAAGGCAAAAATAAAATATTATTTTTGAAATAATAATATAAAATATTATTTTCCCCACGTGAAGACAAATCATAAAAAGGAATTTAAATTTTTCTCACGAGCCAAGAACAAATGATAAGGCAGTTAAATTTTTCTAATATTTTTTACCCTGCGTTTTATTTATGTACAATATTTTGAAGGGGAGAAACAAATCCCTGTTTTAATTCTTTAATACATTTCACCCAGTCTCCATCTGTCACAATGTTGCTTTCACTCTCCACCACTTCAGAAGCCCTGATATTGCTTTAAGATGGGGGTTAGACAAAAATTCCTATTTGTGGAGGGATTATTAGAAAATGTAGATTTAAATGAAGTTGTAATTAGAAATAAACTACAGCAAAGCTGGGTCTACGACAAATGTGTGGAAGTCAGTTGGATGGATACAACTGGGAGGACACGACAAGTGCGTGTAAGAAAATAAGACAATTGGGAGGATACGCAAGAAATGGTTAGTGATAATTTTGGATTACTGAACCTAATTTTAAAGTATTTGGAGAAGAGGAAACAAAACCATAATTTCCCGGAAATCTCAATAATTCAACAGTCCATGAAACGAAATTATTTAGATCTCAAAGTAGTCCATACTTACTTCGATTCCATCTAATCCGATTTCTAATAGAACTAATTTTTAAGCAAATCGTTTCCTTCTGAAATAAACCTTTTTAAATGAAACAAATGAAGTTCAGGAAACCGACAGAACCAATATTTGCATCTATTCTCTTTAACCAGTCATTAAAATTAAGAGTTTTTATAAATATTTTCTCTAATTCGACATTTCGCTACAACGGATTTGTTTCTAAATATAATCCGCCTAAATGAAGCAAAAAAAAATTGCGAACTGCAAAGAATTATCAATATTTTTATTAATCCGACATTCAATAAAACAATTTTTTTTTACTCTGTTTCATTTGAATTAAATTATCGGGTATCCAACGAACAAATTACAAGAAACTGAAAGGGATAATATTTACCTCTATTCCCTCTAATCTGGCATTTTTAAAACAGGTTTTGGATCTGTTTTCTGTTCATTCTAAATGGAAAAGATGAAATCAAATTTATGCGCTACAGGGGACAAAACAGCACAGAACTAGCAATGTTCTCTCTAATCCGACATTCTATAAATGGAATTTCTTTAGTTGTTTACTTGAATGTGTTTACTTGAATGAAAAAAAAAGGAAATCAAATGGACACATTACCAGATGTTCAAGTAACAATATTTACAATATGTTTTCCCTAATCCGACACCTTAAAATACAGTGGAATTTTTTTCTTTGAAATTCTTACTAAAAAGGAAATGAATGACTGCAATATAGAAACATTACTTCTATTCTCTCTAATCCGAATTTGATTTCAATGGATTATATTCTTGAATTTTTCCTAAGAAACAGAATCAAAAATGAAGGCAATTTAACACAGGAAACAGCCAGAACAAACATTTTCATTTATTCTCTTTTATCTGGAATTCAAGAGCACATTTACATCTATTCTCTTTAATCCGGCTTTTTAATACAATGCACATCTTTTCTTTTTTTATCTCTATTATTTCTGTAAGAAAGTAAAATTTGAACTACCTGTAATGCGTTAATTTCATTTCCAATCGTTCCATGTAAAAGAAACAGAAATAGACAGAAAATATAAAAGCCCGTTTTTACAAATGTAGGATTAGAGAAAATAGATGTAAGTTACAACCGTTTCGGTTTCCAGGTAATGTGTTTCTTTAATTTATGATTATTTCATTCAAGCAAAACAAAGTATGAAAAATATTTTACTGAAGTCGGATTAGTGAGAATAATGATAATGCTGTGTTATTTGCAGGCGCGAAGCGTGGTGAAGCAATTCATACCTTGACACTGCGCAGTTGAGAAAGCTATGATTCTTACAGGTGATTGATTTACCGAATTATCAGTTACTCGACAATCAGTCAATAGCGTTATGGATCAACAATTGCATTCATAGATCATTGGATTATTGAAAAGTGACCCATTTTTCAATCAGCTAATCATCAATAAGAATTATCGTATGGCCAACTGCGCAGTCTCATTGTCTCTATTGCTTCCACTGTGCTTCGCCACTGGTTGTTTGGTTTCCTGTATGCTAATTTGATTTTATATTGTTCCATTTAAAAGGAACAGAAATTGAGAGAAATATAAGAATTCGTATTAACAATTGTCTATTACAAAGAGAAGATATAAATATCTTCTCTTTCTGTTTCCCGTGATGCGTTCCTTTGATTTTCGATTGTTTCATTCATATAAAAAAGAAAAAAAACTCATTTTAGTAAAGTCGGAATAGTGAGACCAACGATCACTCTGTGGGGTTTGGTCTCCTGTATTGTGTCCGGCCCTGCCCAAGGGCAATAGGGAACACCTATGGGGTTGGAAACTTCTGCTCTATATTGAAAACGGTTCCCATAACTTTACTGGATTAGGACAATTCGGTGGATGCGACAACTGGGGGAGGGGGGTACAACAATTGGGTAAAGGCGACCCATTGGGAGGATACTACAATCAGATGGACGACAACTGGGTAGATAACAATAGAGTGAATACTATACATAACTGGGTGGAAGATAATAGAGTTAATATGACAACATGGTGAAAGACAATTGGGAGGGTACAACAATTGGATGGATGCAACAATTGTGTAGATCAAGAAATGGTTAATGATAATTTTGGAACACTAAACTTATTGCAAAATATTTGCCATACAGCAAACGAAACTATCACTAAATTAAGTAGAAGAGTATTTATCCCGACATACATGGCGCCATGAGCGAATCAAATAATATTCGAGAAAATTTATAAATCACATTAACTGAAGAAACAGGCGCTGACAGTTGGTGGATTTTTAATATTCAGAACACCCGGAATGCAACAGTGTGTCCCACTCACAGAAAAACTCCTTTTTTTCCAGCTAACTATTCATGAGAAATCCCTCATTCCTCAGAAATTTATACAACCAGAAAGCATAAATCATTTTAGTTATTAGAATTTAACATAGTGCATATTTGCATCTATCCTTTCTAATCCGACTTCGAATCAACGAATTTTTAAACAAATCAATTCGCTCTGAACAAAATTATTTTAAATTAACCAACATAACCAGTATTTATATCTATTTTCTCTAAACCGTCATTCAGTAAAGGGTTTGATTGAATGTACATTCTTTCTAACAGTTCACGGAAAGGGAAGTTAAAAAAAATGTTTCTTCTAAATGATGTAATCAAAAAGTGAAGAGAACGTATTGCAAACTGCAGCATTCTACCACTTATTAAACTGTGCAACACACAAAAAGGCTTTGAAATGAAAATAGCCAATTTTTACTAATTTCGAGGTGCTGAACACGAAAATGACAATAAAATTTGTCGATTCTTGTTTAGGAGAGAGAGAGATGTTAGGAGAGACAGAGATGGTCATGTACAAACTACTCAGTCCTCATTGAGTACATAGGTAACCATTTCGTAACGCTGTAGTTTAAATTCCAGATTGCAACATATTGCGTTGTATTGCATCAGCTCACCATACACACAACCCTCAGAGGTATTGCATCACACTCTGATGCAATGTAGTTTAGCCATGACATCGCGACTTTACGATGGCCGACAAATGATTATGCAATCGTTAGTTGTAAGCGACGTCTCTTAGGTGAGCAAGTCTTTTGAGTGACTCCCGTTTACCCCCGAGTTATAAGTAGAACACAAGTGATACTTCGAGTTTTAATCCAGTAGTTGTCATGCCTCATAACTGTGTTAATAGTGCAAATGCATTTTGTTACATTTGCGGGGAAGTGACGGTTGCAAGCCAGAAAAGGACCTTCACTCCAATAGTGAATGTGCCATATGAGTTTTATTTTGGATGCAAGATCGGGAACCAGGATAAGGACTGGACCCCACACATATGCTGCAGTATGTGTGCAAGAAATCTTCTGAAGTGAATGAAAGGCGAAAAAGTGGCGATGGTTTGGATGGATGGATGGTTTGGAGAGAGCCAAGCAATAACGCAAATGACTGCTACTTCTGTATGGTTCCACCTGTTTCTGGAGGCATCACAAGGAAAATGAAGTGGACAATAGCATACACAAATATACAATCTGCTTTCTGACCAGTTCTGCACGGCAAAGGCCTTCCCGTTCCCGAACCTTCAAAAGAATTTTTCATCGATTCAGACGATGAGGACCGAGGCAAACCGACGTCAGGTTCCCAGCAGCCTTCGGTGTCTAATGGTGATCCATACATCTGCCACAGTGCACCATCTGTGTCACACATTCTTACCAAAGAAGAAATGAACGATCTTATTCGTGATCTGGAGCTGTCCAAGGCCAAAGCAGAGTTACTTGGATCAAGACTTAAACAATGGAATCTTCTCAAGGAAAATGTCTGAGTGACTTTGTTTCGAACTGGTCATGAGCAGTTTGTGCCTTACTTCAGAAAAGAGGATGACCTTGTGTTCTGCTCTGATGCAGATGGCCTGATGAATGCCCTCGGAATCAAACATGATCCTCAAGAATGGCGATTATTCATAGACTCCTCGAAATTGAGTCTCAAGGCGGTGTTGTGTGGTGATTAGCCAATTACAAAAAATACAATCCTGGTCATGGTCGCCAAAATGTTGTGCGCACCTCGCGGTTGCAAACACTATTCAATTGAAATGAAGAAATATACAGATTTGCATAAGTGTTGTGTGGCGTTATGTTTCCCACATTGCCCAATTACGGTTTATTCCCTCAATTAGATAATGTAGGCCGCCAAAATCCCAGGCCGTCTCCTTAGGGGAAATGTTTTTTAAGATGAAGCCTAATGACGAACACCATTCAGGTTTATGGAAAACATAAAAATAACAATATTTATTGAAAGACAAAACATCTAAAGTTACAGGCAGAAACAATTAATCTTTCTAATAACAAATCCTTTATCTCAGAACTTAAGAAAGAAAGACTTAAAGAATTTAATTAGTTACTGTGGAACCCCTTTAAATTTTAATCTAAAATTAAGGATAACAACTTTTAATTCAAAGGAATGATAAGCATACCGTGTTTACAGATGTCCTTGGTCCTTCCAACCGCTGTGTCATCAGGCTGGTGTCAGGTGACGCTTCAACTGTGGGTAGGGGATCATCTCTTGGTTGCGTCCTTTTGACGACGAAGGGGAAAACATCTCTATCGCACTGTGGCTGATGTGGAAATGGACACTCAGTTGACCGTCACATAGTCAGTTGGATAATTTGTTGCTGAAGAGAGGTGGCTGCATCATCTTGGTTCTGTTGAAAGGGAGAGTGTGTCCTTCACTGGTCAGGTGATTCGAAAACATAATCCCAGTCTTTCTGCTTCTGATTCAAAGTCCTGCAGGCCAAGCAGTGATCCCATTTAAATTCACTTCACAACACGATAGTTCATTTGATTATTAAATCTTTTGCAATATATATGCTTCTTTCCCGACACTTGCATACACTCATTTCCAGATACTGAATTTGCCCGGGGCAGACCAGAGTTCTGTCCTCCCTGTGCTTCTACTCGTTCTGAGTCTAACTGCTACATCCTCTCTGTCTCAAATCTCGGATCTAACTGAGGCCCTCCCTACCTCGCTACTATTCCCCACGTTCCTTTCCTCTTGTTTTTCGAGAAAATGGTATGTGCACTCGACCATCTGTAGTATCTGCAGATAAACTTACCAGTCATAAATTCCACCCAAGGGGTCTGCCTTGGCGCTAGACGTTGACATGTCGCCTGGGAAAACAGAATTCCTCGTTCGTTACTATAAACATTGGACGATGTTGTCCAGTTCTCCATCTGTCTTGCTATGAGGACGATTTCCCGAATACAGCTTCCCATGTGAAGTTGCATTAAAGCTGTCAGCAGTCGTTTGCACCCCAAAACAATTCCGAGACTTACACTGTAAGAGAATAAATCGAGTTTCTGCCTGTCGTCTACCCACAGGGCGCTGTGTCGTGTTGTCTATCGGAAAGGGATTCCTGGATGTGACACATGGTCACTGGACGTAATGTGTGTGAGTGTGGGCTTCGTCTGTAGCTGGGGATTCCATCCTTCCCTCCTAAAATGTCCACCCTGTTAGTCTGTTCCCTTCGTGTTGGAAAAAATCTCAATTAAGTGAGAAATTAATTTTTTCAAAATGAATCGTTATGTCTGATGTAAAATTAGTGCATAACAGTTGCTGCATAATGGAAATCGACTTCCATCCATTCCTGTCGGACAGCTGTCTACATGAAAGAAACCTATGACAACCTAAAACAGCTGTTGAACTGTCTTCAATACAGCAATTATGGCTGGCATCTCTGTTGTGACTTGAAGGTAGTGGCTCTGTTGATGGGTCTGCAGCTGGGATATATGAAGTACTGCTGTTTCTTATGTGAATGGGATAGCCGAGCGCAGACTTTGCACTACGTGAAGAGAAACTGGCCTCAGATGAAATCTCTGAATGTCGGAGAGAAGAATGTGGAACACCCAGCACTCGCAGAAACGCAAATCCTGCTAACGTCCCTACACATCAAACTCGGTGTGATGAAAAACTTCGCAAAAGCCATGGACCGGACTACATCAGCTTTCAAGTACTTGACTGACAAATTCCCTCGACTCTGCGAAGCGAAAATTAAAGAGGGAATCTGGTCCACTTCAATGTTTGCTGACTAGTGTTGGACGCTCGCCAGACACGATCCTGAGCAACTGTACAAACGACGTCGGAAAGTAGAAGCGGAGTTTTACCGATACATGCTTTATGTACGTATTGATCTATTATATAAGACACTATTGCGGATTTCTCAAAAATCGTAGCCAATTTCGCATTTTCATTGTCATATTCGTGTTCAGCACCTTGAAATCTTTAAGAAATGTCTACTGTTATCTCAGAGGCATGACTTTTATGAAAATTTGTTGCCCAGTGTTATTATCAATCCAATATTCAATAAGCTTAATTCTTTTGAGTGTCTTTCATCTTAAAGAAAGAGTAGGGAGATCAAAGGGACACATTGCAGAAAGCTGAAAGCGATGATAGTTCATCTATTCTCTCTAATCCGACTTTTATTAAGGCGGATTTTTATACCCTAAGTTATAAGTAGAACACAAGTGATCCTTCGAGTTTTAATCCAGTAGTAGTCATGCCTCATAACTGTGTTAATAGTGCAGATGCATTTTGTTACATTTGCGGGGAAGTGACGTTTGCAAGCCAGAAAAGGGCCTTCACTCCAATAGTGAACGTGCCATACGAGTTTTATTTTGGATGCAAGATCGGGAACTGTATTTCTGTTCTTTTTCAATGGAACAATCGGAAACCAAATTAGCACACTACAAGGGTTGGGTTTGGTTGTTTATCTTCTGAACAGCACTTTTTTGCGCGCAATGGACTAAATAGACAGGTCACAAAGACCCCGAAGACTCAGAGAATGTTGAGGGAGTGTATCCACTGTAACATCTCTCTGGAGACAGATGGTAGCCTCCCGTCAGAGCTATTCAGCCTGTTCTTTAACGTGCACATGGTATATCTCTCCCGCACACGGGGGCACTGCTTAACGTCCCATTCGACGGATGGGACTTTAAGCCATGTTCAACGTGTAAACGGAGTTCTGATTTAATTTCAATAATGATTTTGGCAATTGCGTCTCGTATTGGAAGAGTCATGCTTTGCGGCTAATATCTTAAATATCGAGCGTTTCTTGAAAAAAAAATGTATATATAAAATAAAACAATTCGTGGTTGAAAAATGCTCTGGATTTAAGAAGTTTCTTGAAAGGTCGTTTCTGCATAAAATCGAAATATGAAATCAAAATGCACAGTTAATGTTCGAATAGTAGCCTGGGTTGCAATTTACAATTCCTTGCTTGTATCTTGCTACAATTCAAGTACAGACTACTATTTAGGTCCTGGCATTTAATATGTCATACAGCCTGTTCCGTGGTTGAATGGTTAGCGCAATTGACTACTGATGATTAGCGCAATTGGCTACTGATGAAAGGGACCTACAACAGCATATATAATGACAGGCTCTTGTCAGACCTTTGTTTCAAGTAGCTGTTTGAGGGTTTAAAAAGAGGGTCGTTGCAATTCATACAAGCAAGTGTCTCAGTTTAACCGTCATGGGAGCTGTTTAACAAATGATGATAATGTGAGGCATGAGATAACGAGAAGAATAGGGTTTGCTGCTGGAACCTTTAAGAATCTGTGGAGAGTGGGCGAAAATAGGCAGTACCTAAAGACTGAAATTAGGCAGTATAATTGTTTGGGTCTTTCTTGGGTTAGTTACAGTAATGAAACTTATACTATTTGTATGCAAGATAACAGGAAAATTCATGCATTTGTTTCTAAATGCTTAAACTGTATCTTGGACATCAGGTGGTTTGACTTTGTAAATAGTGATGTGGTTTGGCAAAGGAGTAGAGAACCTTCTTTGAGCAGCTGATTTTACAAAGAGAGACTGCGTTGGCTTGGCCACGTTGCCCGTATGCATAGCCATAAATTGGTGAATAGAGTTATTAACAGCATCGCTAAATGCCTCAGGAAAAGGGGGAGATACAGTGGCCAAATGCAACAGCTGTAATTCAGGAGAGTCGTGTTTGGGGAACAAAATTGCACAGTCTAGTAGAACCTCTGTAGCCATGGCTGCATGAGGATTTTGTATGCATGTATATAAATTCTTCCACACCTTATGCGAAAAATTAGTACTTTTTTCTAATCTACATTTTGTGTAGTGTATGGAAGTGAGCAATTAAAAATGATGTTTTTAATTTCAGAACATTGTAAAGTACACAATGAAGTACAAATTCCTTTACACTTATTAGTGATTATTATAGAAGATTTGGGTGTTGTTACTGAGATCATTGCTGATGTCAGCTCCCGCTCTCATTTCCTTCGCTTCTCCTAAAATTATCGAGTGTTTAATTTCCATTTCGACAGATTTTATCCCCTGTCATTTCGGACAATCTTGACCAAGGACACTAAACTTCTTACGGTGCTTCTTCCCCCCGTGTGAATCCGTGTTAGATGGAAAAAATAACAGATTTCTATCTACAATGGGACGCCTTAAGATAATAATTTCTTTCTGAATATGAGGTATCTTGCAATGGTTGGTGGCTTTCTCGATTAGATATTGCGAATGAAGAAGCCACGACTAGTGAACATAGGATAAAAATATTTTATTCAAAATACCAATTTCTAACCACTTATTGAACGCTATTGAAGTAATATTTTGCGCTGCACATCCTCATGGAACCTTTGGCCAAACCTTTTGGTTCCTTGCTCTTTGCATATGAACAGTTATGGCGACCACAAACACATATAGAGATATCACCCTTTATTATTATATAGATCACACAGCGGTCACTGAATTAAAAATATTTATGCAGATGTACGTAAACGTCACTTGTGCAGCGTATATGCAAAATACGTGATCATGTGAATCATCACGTGATCTAGGAAACTATGTTAGGCTGTTGTACGTCAGCAGTGTTGATCACAATGGAAAAACAAAGGATCTTTCGGGGTTTGGTAAAGGGCTTATTGTGGGTGATCTTCTGGCCTGAGCCACGATTTTAAAAACAGCAGAGCTGACTGGTTTCTCAAAACGTGAGATATCTTGGGTCTTTAATCAGTGAAAAAATAACCCACATTGCTTGTCTAAGAGGCATAAGTGTGGAACGACGATAATCTATCAGGAACGAGATCGCCGTCGTCTGAGATGGCTTGTACAGAGAAACAGGACATCATGTATGCAGCAATTAACCGAAAAATTCAAGGAAGCCAGTTTTCGACCCATATCTCAGAGAACAATGCGCAGGGAATTGAAGAAGATCGGTATTAGCAGTCGCATGCCTGTATGGAAACCACTGATTTCTGCGAAGAACTGAAAAGTTCGTCTATAATGATGTCAGGAACACCATGACTGGACACTGGAAAATGGGTAAAATGCCATGTGGTCTAACGAGTCGCGGTACACTTTGTTCTCTACCGACGGTAGGCAGAGAGTTTAGCGGGAGCCCCATGAAACAATGGACCCAGCTTGCCTTGTAAACACAACTCAAGATTCTGGAGGCTGTGTCATGGAGTGGAGCACGTTCTGTTGGTAGGTATGGGTCCCCTGATATTGCTGGAAAGTTTGGTGTCCTCCAAGGATTATATGAACATTGTTGCCGATCAAGTCCATCCTGCAATATTGAATTTTAATCCAGCAGGTGACGGCTGTTTCATGGACGACAGTGCTACTGTCCGTCGTACAAGATGTGTTCAGCAGTGATTCAGTGAGCATGATAGAGACTTCCACCATCTCCTCTGGCCACCACAAAACCCGGATCTGAACCCCATTGAGAATGTACGGGACATGTTAGAAAAACAGATCCGGGAGCAAAGTCCTCTTCCTTCAAATCTGAGCGAGTTAAAGAACTGTCTGCTGAATGCCTGGTATGCTGTAGATACATAGGCACTCCAACACCTTGTGGAATCTATGCTGAACCGCAATACATGCTGTAATTTGGGCTAAAGGAGGTCCAACTCGGAATTGAACTATCTGCTATTCACAGAGTGCCGACAACGATTGCAAAAAAAAATTAATCCTATAATAGCACAATTCAAATACCAGGACCAGAGAAATAAATTTTTGAAATCTGCTAAAGTAAAAAAAATTGTTCGCTCCTGATATAAATAAAAAGTTCCAACCAACAAAAATCTTTGTTAATGAACATCTTACACAACAAACAAAAAAATATTTTTTTGAAGCTAAACAATTCAAACTAATGAACGGATTCAAATATTTATGGACAAAAGATGGAAATAATTTTCTTAGGAAAGAAGAAACATCAAGGATAATTAGAATTAGAAATATGAAAAACTTAGATAAAGCATAAAAAATTCTTCTTTATGGATTCTATTGTTGATTCTGATGATAATTTTGTTTTTGACTGTAACCGTTCCGCTAATATATTAATAATTCTGATTAGTTCTTCGATTTCTTTAATGATAGTTCAGCTATTACTATGTTACATTTAAATACACGTAGTTTACGCTGTCATTATGATGAATTTTTAATTATGGTAGAATATATAAAACACAATCTTGATATAATTATTTTAAGTGAAAATTGCATACAAAGAAATGAATTAAGTTTATATATTATAGATGGCTACGAAATGATGTATACTGTGGAAGTAAAAATAAATTAGGTGGTACTATAATGTATTATAAACTTTAATTATTTTTAATGCAATGAATTTTTTGACAGAAGCTGTAAGAATGGAAACTGCAGAATGTGTTTTAGCTTATGATAATAATGAATTATATGTGAATAGCTGAATTAAAATTAATAATATCAAAATTTAAATATAATCGAGTTATTTTAGTAGACGATATAAATATTGATACTAACTTAATTAATAATGATATAAATTCTTCATTTGGATTTCTTCGATTTGCTTCATTTGGATTTCTTTCGTACATAAATTCATATACAAGAGTGACCAATGATTCTTACAGTTGTTTGGGTTACCAGAATGATATTACTAATCATTACCACATTTTATTAAACATTATTAAGAATACAGTTACTCCAGACCAAAAAATCAGCACAGAAATTTGTTATTCTTATATGAATTATATTTGAAGATTTAATTAAATTTTTAATTTTATATATGATGAGAATATTCAAATAAATACAATGTATGACATTTATATAGACCAAATTAAGTCATGTATCCGACAAAGTACTACTAAGAAAAAATATTATATAAAGAATTCCAGTTCAAAGAGACGTAAGCTATGGATAAATTTGGAAATTTTGTCATTATTTAAGGAAAGAGAAAAAAACATGTAAACTGCATAGAAATTATCCTTTAATATTGATTTATAAAAAATAATATCACGAATCAGAAACTTGACCCTTGCAACTATAAAAGGAGCAAAACTAAATTTTTTGTCAATGAATTTAATAAATGTAATGGGAATACTAGAAAACAGTGGCAAATTGCCGATAGTGTTTTAAATAATATAATGAATAATAAACTTATATTGCCCAATGATAGCAATTTTGAAAAACTGGTAGGAAAATTTAATGAGCATTTTCTAAATGTAAATAGTTCAAATTTGTGTTCTAGTAACTCAGTTATAAATATCCTAATGATTTATTTCAACAAAACTCAATGCTTATGATAGAAACAACAGAAGAAGAATATAGTCGTATTATTTTATTCTTAAAAATAATAAAGCAGCAGGATATAAATTTAAAAATAATTATTATAATGGTAAAATACCACTCTAAATTTTTAGTTCCGTTAATAAATAACAGCTTTCAAAAAGGTGTTTTCTTCTCAGACTTAAACATTGCTATTGTAAAACCTATTTACAAAACTGGAGACAAAAAATGTTTTAATAATTATAGACCAATTTCCATTCTTCCCACCTTTTCAAAAGTTATTGAAACCATCATGAAAACAAGACTTAATAATTATTTACAAAAAGTTACCTTTTTATACAAATTTCAGTTTGGTTTTAGGAAAGATTTAAGTACTGCACGTGCTATCTTAGAGTTTCCTACCAATATTTATCAAGGGATAAATAATTCTGAAAAAACACTAGCCCTATTTCTTGACATATATAAAGCATTTGATACAGTTAAACATGATAATGTATTAAAGAAATTATATTTTTTAGGAATTAAGGGAAATTTATGGAGATGGTTTAAATTTTATTTATCTGAACGCTATCAAATGGTTTCTATTAATAATATTGAAACTACTAAAATACTGATTAATAAAGGAGTTCCACAAGGATCTATTTTAGAACCTATTTTATTTTTAATTTATATAAACGATTTTCTTTATCAAAATTTAAAAGGAAAACCAATTTAATATGCTGATGATACAGTGCTTGTCTATAAAAAAATCAACATGATTTATTTCTTGATATTTATAATGATTTAAATATTATTGCAACTTGGTTTAACAACAATGGATTAAAAATCAACTCTGATAAAACATGCTTCATGTATTCTTCACTCATTCCGACAACTTTTTCTAATTAATTACAATTTCATAGTATGCTTTGTGTCAACAAAATTTCTTGTGGATGCCCTGAAATCAAACAAATTAAGACTACAAAATATTTGGGAGTTTCAATAGACAGCAATTTGAAATGGAAATCACATGTTAATATCCTAGTAAATAAAATGCGATTTTTCTTATCAGATTGCACCATTTAAGAAAAATTATCTGTCGATGATTTTTAATTACCCTTTATTTTCTTGGATACAGTCTCTTTCGAAATATGCTTTGACTAGCTGGGGGGGGGGGGGTACTTATATGAATATTATTGAATGTGTAGTAAAGTACAACATAAATTCTTAAAAGTTATGACATTTAATAATAAACTCTATATGACTAAAGTTATTAATGATTATAAAATTCTTAGTTTGAGATCACTATATATATATATAGAACAGCAGTTTTTATTTTTAAAAATCCAACAATTCTACAATTTAAATATAGGGATTATGCTACTCGTCAATCTGGTCTTTTATTTGTAAACCCTGAAGTAAAGAAAGAAATAGCTCATAAACACTTTTTATTTTTAGCTCCTAGAATATTTAATTCCTTACCTAAAGAAATTAGAAATGAACGTTCATATAGTGTTTTTAAATTGAAAGTGAAAAATGTTATTTTTACTTCTTCAAATATTGATTATTACTCTAAAGTTATACAATAATATTTTGTTTTTAACATAATAACACATATTTTTGTCACTAAATACATTTCTCTGAATGTAATAATTCATTTTGGCACCCTAAATGAGTAAATTGCTCAAAGGTCTGCTAATATGTAACTTTTATCTTATTTATTTTGTTCATATTTTATTCTTTTTCTGACTTCCGCTAATATTGTTTTCTGTTTGTATATGCAAGTCTTTGTATTGTATTGTTATTCTTTTCTTATTAAATTATTATAAATTCTTAAAAATATTTTAAAAAATAAATAAATGAATAAAGGTTTCTAATTCAGTGGCCAGTGTGTGTAGATGTAAAACGTTTTACCATAGATTCTTTGTAAAGAGTCAAGTATTGATGCGTTTTCAGAAATAGAATCTTGCTTTTCATTAGCCTTTGTGATTAAACGTAATACACCATGATTGGGCAAGGAACTCTTTGAGGGAGACTTGTTGCTCCATTCTTTATGCGAAACAGAGTATAGTTTAAAATTCAGAAGCAGAAAATATTTCTATAGTTTAACACCGGTTTAACTACATTTTACTTTAAACTTTTATTTTGTGCCATAATTCTCATTTAGCATATTTCTACTAAATGAACATGATGGTTGCCTCTCTTTCATTTACCCTAAACATTTTATTCTGCCAAATAATTTTTGTACTCTGTTTAGTTGTGGTATATATGACATTGCTCTACATGTACTTTCATTTTATTTCTTTAATGTCGATCTTTCTGAAATAATCCAGATGATTTTAAATAAGTAAAAATTATATTTTTCAAGTTTCCAGTTATTACATTATTATATTTGCAATAAAATTTATTTCAAAATCTGGAAATCCAAAATATTGATAGACATCCTGTTTGGCAAAACATCATTTTACACTAATTATTTGACATAAACATTTGGCATTAACAGTTGCAGCTTCGTGTGAACAGCTCAGCTGAAAGGATGTCAGAGGAGCACTTTGGTATTAGATAAGAAAGACATCTGTTTTTCGACTATTTTTATCTTTCGACTATTTTTATCTTTCACTTTGCACAATAAATGCATCTAATAGATTAGTAGCAGCATTTTTCTTTGCAAGCTGGAAACAAGCTTTAAAAAGTGACAAACAAAATTAACTCAAATAAAACTATTTATAATTGTATTAAAATAATAACTGAAGCTCATTTAAAATTTGTTGATGACACCTAGAAGTTTTCAAATATGGCAATATTAACATGTTTGGGATTATTAAGATTCTATTACTATTGGGTAATGGAATCTTAATAATATCATTTATACTCTTAACTACTTTTCTTTTTTTTACTCCAAACCTACACTAATTTTAAGTACCATCTTATTTCTCTGCAGAATACGTCTCAAGTTCATCAATACACTATTCACGTTTTTCTCAATGCAACTACGCTTAAATCCCCCAAACTCCAAATTTTCATTCTTAAAACAACAATATTTCAAATTATTCCCTTTCAGTGGGAAAAACGAATTCAGTAATGTCTCAAATTTCCGTTTAAAATCTATTAACCAACCCCTTTTTAAGCTATAGTGAGGGAAATGGAGAGCTCTCGAAAGGAGCTAATACGGATTTATTTTTTTCCTGTTCTTTATATACCCAACGTTATAATATAACTGCATTAGTGCTCAAACGTTAGACTAAGTGCAAAAATTATACAATATTTTAATAAATTAAAAAAAATTTCAATCTAATGTCTGTTATATAACATAGCTTTCAAACTCACTTAAAAAAATTATCTTTGATACTCCAAGCAAATTTGCATTACCGTAGATAAAAAAAGCTCGATTTCAGGGATGTCACTTTTTTTGTATTGGATGGTTGTTCTTTGTAGTCCTTAATAACAATCACTATGATTATTTGATATTCGATGATCATTTGAGATTTAGAGAAATGGAAAGAATAAAGTCAGGCCAAAATGTCTAGGTGACGAAAGATGAGTCAGTGTTTCCGCAGACTATGGGTAAAATTCCAAATCACTCGAAATGTCTTTTGAAAACCTGTCCAAGACCTTCCTACTATCATTTTAATGCGTGATAGATATTATATCACGTATTATATAAACTTCGAAGTACCATAAAAATTTTACAGCATGTTAAATTGCTTTCAGAGCTTACTGCATCCACAAATAGAGTTTTATTATGACGCAATACCTACAGAAGGCTTAAACAGAGGAGACTTTATATACAACAATGTGTATAAAATATGTTACTGTGTTACCTTGACATTTTTGCAGTTAGGAACCCTTGGTCCTGTTGAGTACAAATTAACAATTACTCTACAGGACTAAGAAACAGTGGACCAATGTGATTTTTCAAAGATGAACTATGATTCAGTCTTTGACCAGATTCTCAACGAACATTCATGTGAGCACAAGAGCCAGATCCCAACCCAACCCCACATAAAATTTCAAACTGGGAAAAGGCAATTGTATTTAATGACTGTGATGGTTGGTAATACGATCAAACATCATTATAAATGGTTTTATACACTTACCAGATGTTTTCAGGAGAGACTGTCAGAGGTTTGAGGTATCAAAATAAATCTCTTTGTTTGCACATTAACAGGAACAATTGGCCCATACTACCTTCTACTGAATAATAATGCTGATCTATATAGAGCTTGGTAGTAAACACTACCCAAGAGTGAAACTATGAATAAATGTGAATTTATCAACAAATTTCAAATAACTTATCATCATACAGCATGTCTAGAAACTTCTAGAATAAAGAGTTCTTAACCTTTTTAAGGTCACGCACCACTAGCTACGTTGTACAAAAACTTCCGAACACAATTTTGGAATTACATTTGCTGCTACAATCAGCAGACATACATGGTAGCCTTAGATATAAGTATACGTACAAGGTGGGTACTCAGTAATTGAACGTTCTTAGAAGACACCTATTAAATATTTTCGCAATAGATGATAGTACGTACTTTGATCCCATCCCTTAAAGAAAATGAAAAGTTTTATATGGAATAAATCAGTTTAAAAAAAATTGTAAGGTTTCTTCTCAGGTTTCTGACACTAGTTTATGAGTTTTGAACCGTATTATGTAAAGATTCTGGGTGTGGAAACTGGAAAAAAGTAAATAAAATTAAAACATTACTCTTATTACAGTGCATCTGAGAAATTTAAATTACCGAAACCGGGCAATAAAATTAACAATGTTACAAACTAGACATACTACTTAGGTAACTGAGTAGGTTTGAACGTATATATCTTGATATTTTTACTGAGGGGTTCAAAATGTTTTCTACACGTCTGTAGATTTACTCTCTTTCCTCCGAATTTAACGAGCTACAACTCGTTTGAAAGCTTGTCTAAACTTGTCATTTCATGTAAAAACCAAAAGCGGTATATCACCATTTCTGTTTTGCTGGGGGCGCGTAAAGTTCAGTCTGTGAAATCTGTCCGTTATTGTTGTAGAGCCTAGCAAAGAAGAGGAAAGATTTTGCATTTTCACAAGGACACATCTTGGTGATCACGTGAAAAAATTTCATGCCATGTATCACAAGTGTATGAGGATCATACTTGTTCATATCGCACTATTACGGGATGGATGTGCAAATTCAGAGAAGAGCAACAGGGCTTCGAAGACCACCTTCGTGCTGGAAGACTGAAGGACCCACACATTACCGTTCAATCAATACGTTTTGATGTTAATTATCTATTGACAGTGTGGGAACAATTATTCATCAACATTTAAAATTCCGAAAGATCTATGCCAATGGGTACCCCACAAACTGAGGGTACAGCAAAAAACAGCTAGAGTCGATTGGTGCAAGATGTTAGCAATGCTTGAACCTAGTGGCCCCAAACGGTTAATAGGCATTGTCAGAGATGATGACAGTTGGTTTTATTATTATACAACTCTTAAAAAGATCTAAAACTATGTTTGAGTTGCGGAAAATGAACCGGGGGATTGGGCGACAGTAATTAAGGACGCTGTCAGACTTGCACCAAAATAGAGCTTGAAATTTGCACTACTGTTCAACACTTCATTTAACACATGGCTACGAATTGGAAATCATATTTATTCTTTCATATTTTAATAGCTGAACATTGTTCATTCTAAATTTCTCATTTCTTTAGTTGTTTTCTTTCCACCCAAGTACGATCAATTTATCTAACTTGATTCTAAGTATTCTATACGTACGAAGAAGCTTTATCGAATTTATTTGTATGTAACTTGCAAATACTTTGATACATTGGGCTGTCCAGAAAGTTCATGCGCTTTATCATGGATGTCACTATCTGACACTTGATGCTTGCACGGAAATGCTGAGTCACACGCTTAGCGTTAGTTGCTAAATAGTCATTGCACTAACTGCCCGTGTGTTCTTTATCGTGTAAAAACACTTTTTTATTATCAAAATTTTAAGGACGAAATGGATAGAAACAAAGTATATTTACGACATATAATAGGAGTATAAAGAAGGGTTAACCTAAGCTGAAACAAGCAAACATATTTCTGATGTATAAGCGTGCTGTTGCTGTTCGAAAATATCAAAAAAAGGTTCAATAAATTACGGGAAGGAAATTTCACAGAGAAAATCCACGCCTTCTGGTGTTGGTCATGTTCAATCGATCGGGATGATATGATATATGGGTTCTTCATCTTTTAACACAAAAACATCGAATTTATCCAGTTGCAATAGATGTTTCGCTCTGGGTTGTTGGAAAAATGGATCCTTTATTGGAGAGAGAGAGTTATAATGGGGAAATAGGAAACATTTTCTTTAAATAATATAGTGAGAAAAAGGCGTTAATAGTACTCTCTCTTCCGACAACTTGAAACGGAATTATACTCCCCCAAACAATGATGCTACGCATTTAGTAGAAGTTTAAAAGAGTCATTGGTTTCAAACCTCTGCAACCAAGTGGAAGAGTCATTTCAGAGAAATATTTTATTAAGTTAAATAATTCGGAAGGAAAAATTGGTATAAAGCATCCATCCTGGCGAACTGATATGGTGCAAATTTTAGCTCGTTTCGAAAAAAAACAAGCTAGTGGTCTATCTGTCTGTCCATTTGTTTCCCCTCTGTAGACCATGGTAGAGTATGATTGCTTAGAGGTTTACATTAACAACAACCTCCAGGAGGAAATGGAGAAATCTCCTTTTAAAAAATAAATGGAATTTTTTTTTGCATTGTATAGGTATTATTTACTTTCCCTAATCATCCATTAGTCCAAATTTTCACTGTTACAAGGTGATAAATGGGGAAAACAAAAACTTCAATAGAGCTCTATAACGGTGAAAAAGATTGGAAAACATCGAAACGTTAATCGATTATTGCATGTTAAACGAAACGTTTAACGCAATTTGAAATTTTAATGATCAAGTGTGATGCTTAAGAGGTTTACGTTGGCAGCAATGATTGTCTTCCACATCAGGGGATTCGAAAGTACAACTCATTCATTTCAAGGGGACAAATGAAAAATTATTTTTGTGTTTTATAAGAAGTAATATAATATTGCTGTTTGCTTTTTTTTCAATCATCCATTAATTCGAATTTCCACTGGTAGAGTATGCTAAAAGCGAAAAACAAAGAACTTCATTATCTTTGAATATTACCGTCCCATATTCGCCAAAAGCTGTTTGATATTCTCCTTGTTTATTCAGACAATCTTAGCTTCCACATCGCAATTAGTACTCAATAAAATAAAAACGAAAACGAACAAACAAAAAAATGTTACGTTACCTTCATATTTCCAGATGTTGTTCCTTTTGACTACTATCTATTCAGGTAACTCTAAAATTCGCTGAATGAAAAAAAAAAATTAGAATAGTTCAAGGTTGTGCAAAAACCACATGGAGAGAGTGTTTTCTATTTTTAGTTTTTTTTTGTTTTTTGTTCAGTTTTTTGAAAAGGGAATAATTCAGCTACCTAGTGGATGAGAAAAAGTCGTAAATGCAGATGGACGTTATACGATTGATTAAATATATATATAATAAGTTTTGCATTTTAATTTCTATGCAGAAAATAGTTCTTTGCGAGCAACATTCTGTTTAAAAACTAATTTATTAGCATAATATATTATTATTTTATAATAAAGCTTATTATATTATAATAAGGTTATTATTATAATAAGGATATTATTATATATTGTAATAAGGTTATTATTACTGATTCAACTCCGGATTTACAATTAATTTTCCTAAAACTGCAAGTGCTATTTCCTACCTAATAAAGTTAAAAAAATACGTTTTACAATTTTTCAAGCCGAGAAATGGCAGTCGAACACCAATATTTTTGTCGGGCAATGGTGTTTGGTGAAGTTCATGATGATTATTTTGAAGCTCAGAGGCGCGGAGTTACATAGCTTGACAGATGAAATCAACCCTACTCAGTGCTAAATATTTCATCTAATACATCTTAGCCTTTCCTAGTAGAGGAGTGTTGAATCAGTCTCAATACTGAAGACGCTTAGGGTTACCCCGTCGGCTTCAGTTCATGATGTACAGCTGGAATTCTGTAAGAGTACAATTTCAATTTATCTCGTATAGCTCTGTGAGCAGTACAGATTGGTTTCCTGCGACAACCTTCGCACGGATTTAGTGGGACTGTGAAGCATTTTGTCCCAAATTTCATTTTTCATTGAGTTTGCCGTCCGTAAGCAATCTACAGGATGCATCTACCACATTTCCCGTTTCATTAAACTTGCTCAACAATTTTTGAATTGGGTTCTGATGAGTTACCACAATGTTCAGGAACTGCTCTGAGAAACGTGTTTTCACTTCTGTTGTGTACTGTCTTTTACGAAACACATGCTGAATCAGAAAGATACGTTTTTCGAGGGATATCATCGTTACCGGTAACTGACTCTTGCAGTACTACTACATACAACTGATAACAAGTGGTGTTTTGTGTTACTTACGATATGCTAATATTGTCAGTGTATGTCATCACACTGCTAGTATTGCCGGGACGTGTATATCTATATAACAGCAACTGCACAGTTTAATATAGTACATACAGATTAGAACACACTGTATAACGTGAACTGTTAATGAAAACTGACGAAAAATAAGTATACCATAATAAATCGGACATATGTAGTATATTACACAAGCTACGAATCTAAACGTCTGCTTGAGAGATTGTTGCAATGACTAGCGAATTTATTTTAAACATAGGCAGATTTTTTAAATATAGTTAATGAATTTGTCACTTTAAAAGACGCTAACACTTTTGCAAAATCTTTCAAATTTTCTGTTTTCCACGTGTATCGAAAGTCGGAAAGGAAACTCCTCGTTACAATGCTTAAAATTGCAACATACTTCGCATTCGGAATCTGCCCTTTCGAGTAGCTCTCTATGGAAAATAAAACTGCTAATGTAGGACATTTTATATCAGAAAACACAGACGCCATTTATCTTTAATACAATTTTTCCCATCTGTTGTCCGAAGACGTTATTTTACTTGGGAGTGGCCTTATCTTTCTTATCTTGCTGAACTTCGATACCCGGAGACCACAGATTACTAAAGTTTCACGTACAGTTAAACTGGAGGAGCCTTCTGCCAATAAGTGCTTTATCAACACACCTAACAAACAGATAAAACAGTATAAGGAAAGGACGAACTGTTCAAGATAAATCTCAACAGTTTGTGGTATTTTATCCAATCTAATTCCGTATACTTATTGCAAAAAGGCTGTAAATGCGGTTATTCTAGCGCCACTCCCTATACTTTGCAGATTTGAGGGGGTAAATATGTCGAGACTGTAAATCTTTAATGTCCCCTCAACAGCTGCTTGCAACAAAGATCTAACAGGAGCCTGCCAGCTTATATGCCATAGTAGAAGGTCTGTGAGGATAATAAGACCTCAGCAGAAAGGCAACCCAAACAGCCATGCCTTACCTGGGGTTCGAAGCCAGATAGATCCGTTTGATCAGTAACCAAGCGCGCTAACCACTCGACCACGTAACGGACTAAATCTTTAACATCACTATCAAAATTGAGAACTTAAAGTGCTCATGTACATGTTTCCTATCAACTTCTAAATAATGAATCAAGAAATGACAGTGTGATTTCTGATCAGTAAAAAGAAAGTAATAGACATTTTCATAATTTTATTCCTTACCCGATTTGATTTCATCTTATTCTTTCCCTAGATCAGTAGATTGTCTTTTAAGTGAGCTTTCTTTCTATTATATTTGGATTTTAAAAAGTTATCTATTTTATCTCTTGCAGTATACCTTTATTTTCAAAAGGAATATTTTCGTAAATAATAAAGTATACAAGGCAAAGGATATGCTTAATGCAACTTAGTGTGTTTCAACTATTTTCCTTCCGCGAGACGATTACAGTTTTTAAGCTGAATATGAGGGCTGGTAGGGTAGTCTCCGAATTGTAACTAGCACCATGAGTAATATTTATACTGAAAAAAAAAAAAACTTGGACCATAATTTCTAAAATTAATAACCATGTTTTATGATTTCATTATGGCAAAAACATTTGTTATCAAAAGATTGTTTAGAAAAAAACTCACCTCAGTAGTTTTGGCAATTCTTAGGTGACAAATATTAATACATCATCAAAGATGTGGTAGTTTGCCTGCCCAATTCCTGATAATAGATAGAGCCACTGATGAATCAACAGGAACCCGTGTATGTCACTTAGTTGAAGAAATGGCCAATTCTTTGGTGGTCAAGCGGTCATGACTCTCGGTAGGCTTCTGGGAGAGCTGGGTTTGAATCCTAGTCAGATCAACTAATGATTTCAAGTGTTCCTTATCTACAGAAGGTTTTACTGTGCTAATTTATTACTGATATGTTTACTTTTCTTTAACACAATTTTAGAATCGTAGAAGTTTTTCGTGGTCGGACAACCAAGCCTTTTCAGGTTTCACAGTACAAACAAAATAGTTTAACGATTTCCTCAAAGCTCTTTTCTTTCAATATATTCAGATGTTAGATACTGAACAAAATTATGCTTCTGCGTTACAAGAAGAAAACAATTTCACAACTAGTCTCGTGGAGAGGTCCGGTCTAAGTGAAAATGGGCTGCGTGTTGTACCATATTGATATAATTCATAAAGTTTTTCATGTGGACGGAACAGCTGCTGTCCAACAAATTCTGTATGCCAGCTCACCAGCGGTGGCAGTTTTTAATCATTAGATATGGATAAAAAGTCAGCGTTTATAATCACGTCGGTAAAAAAATAAATGGTGGGGAGGGATTGGATTTGAAATAAAGTAATTTTACATCCGACGTTATGAAAATTAGCTTACAAAACATACACTGTTAATTCAGTTCTCTATCTTTATTATTTTTTTAATAACTGGAACATTTGGATGTAGCTTTCTCTCTGAATTCATATGTATATTTCAATGAATAAAAGTAACATCAATACTACTCCGTACACCATCAAGAACTATTCTGAAAAAGTGTAGATGTAATATCAATTCCAAACACTATTTGCTGTTAAAAATACTAGATATCATCTTGATCTGAAAAAAAAAAAGTAAAATCTCTCGATAGGAAACTCTAAGACAGAGTTCACTAACGTTTACTCTTTGAAAAAAAAAAGAGAGACTAAACTGGCATAGTGGTTAGGCAGCTAGCGACTGTTCCAGCAAGGCAAACTTTGTGTGTTGTGTTAGCTCTAACTAAAGCAGTGGTCAGCAGTGACTTCGGTCGTAGTAGGGCATGATCTTGTATGAGAAGGCATGTAAAAACTAGGAGTAGCTTCTAGGATTCTTCTCTGTCCTATATGTCGCAAAAAAAAGTTATTAATTGTCAGCCACAAAATTAATATTTGGCATTGAAATAGGAAACATCTATAGAAATGTGTCTAATCACCTTTACGAATAACAGAGTAAAAAAATTCCACATGTTATACAAATATATGACCTGAACTTTGGAAAACCAAATTCTGAGATATATCGAAATACGTGTAACCAAATTTGTTTGTATCTGTAAAGTCCTATGGTTATAAAATATCTCGATACAGAAATATATATGTACCTATAAAGGGATTTTAATATCATGACTACTATATATATATCCTAAAGTAAAATTAGTTTCTGTAATAAAAAAAAGCATTTGATATAGGTTACTTTACCTCTGACCCGCACTTTTATTGCAGAGAATGTGCTAAATGGCCAGGTCACAAGGGCTTCAAAAAGGCTCAGAGAAAATTGGAAGAAGGGAATATCTTGATGGGAGACAGATCGAAGCCTCCCGTCAAGGTCATCCAGCTTGTTCTTTAACGTGCACAGAAAACGACTCTTTCACGAACATGGATAATGGTTTAACGACCCATCCGATGAACAGTGGCCTTTCCATGTGCGGTGAGAAATCTGAACTCTTATTATACAGGTGGGAATCGAACCTGGGAAATGAAGATTTTGAACCTGCAGCGCTACCCGCTGAGCCAGCACCTCCCACACATATATCGTAATCATAATGCTTAATATTGTATCGAATATTCAAGATTTCTATAACACAACATACTGTCCTGTACACTCTAGTTCATTACTGCTCTTTCTGAAGGAAAAAAAAACTAGAAGAATATCGTATCGCCCTGGGAATATGGGATGCTCGTTTTCGAAGAGCGTGGATGGTTCAGTCGGTAGCGTGCCAGGCTCGTAATTTGTAGTTTCCAAGTTCGAGTCCCAGCTGGACAGAGTTGAGATTTATCTTCGCAAAATCACCACCATTCCCATGGTCAGTAGGGGACACTGATGGGCTTAGAAATCGAATCAGTCGTCGTTACTGATGGGCTGTGAAAGCCCATCAGTAACACCATCCGTCGGATAGGAGGTTAAGACATTGGACCAGGTGCTGGAGAGCCATACTCTGTGCACATTAAAGAACACGTTGGATGGCCTAGACGGGAGGCTACCATCTGTTACCCAAGAGCTGTCCAACAGCTCCTCTCCCCCAAATTTATCTGAGCATTTGGAGTCCTTGTGACCGGGCCATTTAGGCCATTGTGTGCAAAAAAGTATTACTCAGAGGTAAAACAACACAACTTTTCGAAGAGAATTAAGTTTTTCTATTTTTCCGCATTTAGCACACTACTAGTGAAAATTCGAATTAATTGAAGTTACTATTGGGAAAATGCAAATAGTAATATTTTAATAGCACGTATAAGAGAGAAAAAGCATTTCTCATTTTTCTCTTAAAACAAAAGAAGTCCCCCCCCCCCTCCTCTAGGAGTATGGGAACAAATCATTGTCATCACTGTAAATTCCTGACTTTCATATTTCCATTCTTAACCAGTAAAATGTTCAATTTATTAACATAAACAAATCGTTCGCAATATTCGTTGAAAGTGCAACCTTTTTAAATTTCTCACTGTTAGAAAGGTATACTGAAGTTTTTTTTTTCTTGTGTAGGAGCTGCTAACAGTAGAAATTGCAATTAACGAGAGATTTCCAAAATTTTAAATAATAATACTTTATTAGCAACTAATGCAAAACAAAATTAATATTTCATTGAGCAAACATTGTTCTTCAGTTAAGAGTTTTGTTTGAAACGCGCAAATAATTATTCTAAACGTATGTGTCTTGAGCATCACACTCTACCATCAAAAATTCCAATTTTGTCGCATAAATATAACGTTTCAATATTCCTTTAAAATAATGACATTTTTCAAGAATTTTCGGGTAAAGCATTAATGCTTGCGCTGTTTTTCTGTTGAGGTTCCGCCATCCTCACAGACTTTCTACTATGCCGCATAAAATTGAGAGGTTCCTGTTAGACCTCTAGGACAAGCAGCTGCTTGAGGAATTTTATTTTTGTTTTTCATTTAGTGGTCTATTAAAGCTATTGGGAAATTTGTAAAATGCGAATCGTAATATATCTTCAATTCCTATCCAACTCAAAAAGGAATCGTTAATTTATCTATAAAAAAAAAAGAAGTTAATATTTCACAGAACAAAATCCAAATGACAAATTGCAAAATTGAAAAATGAATTTTTTTGGGGATGGGGGGTGGGAATTAGGAAGATACAAATATATATTTACATTTTTTGTGAATACATTATCAGTCTAATGCAAAATTAGAAGCAGTAACCTATAAAACATTTAGAAAAAATGAAACTTATATTGAGATTCAATTCAAAATTTAAACGAAAAATTAAAACTTGATCATCATTTGATTTATCAAATAAACAATTTTTTTCATTGTATAGCTGATATTTTTTTTATTTTGTCTACATAAATATATAGAAAAATTATATTCATTTCATATCTAATAAGCAAGATGCAAGTATTTCTATCCAGATTTCAAAGATTTTGTCTACAAAAAAGCTTTCCGCAACAGCTGTCCAATGGGAATTGTTATAAATTTTAACATATATTAAAAATATTATTTATTACTTAAAACTGCAAGAAAAAGCTAACTTAATTTACCCACTAAAACATTTCTTGTTCAATGTTAAATATATCATCATACGATTTCTTACTTTCATTTTAAATACAGAAATTATTTTCTCATTCCCAATGTCAAACTCTAGGTTGTCCCTTGCTTAAAGCAATTCTGTCCTGATATATATGTTTAACTAAAAATTTCAAATCTAAACTGCAACTCCTAGTCAAATCTTAACTAAGACTCTTATGAAACTTTTAACTAAAACTGATATGAAACTCTTAACCAAAACTCTTAGAAAATCTTACCTAAACCTCTTAGCAAATTTTAACTAAACCTCTTAGCAAATCTTAACTAAAACTCTTTCTTCACTGCACTATTTCTGCAACTTAAAAGAGGATAAACAAAGTATGAGAGATAAATGGGTCCTTACCAGCAAAATTCACTTTACACAGGGATCAGCTCTATGAAAGATTCCTTTATATGCTGAAGCACTGCACTTTTTACTGCGACACTGTCTTTCTCTCTGAAGCTCATGAAACTGGGGAAGGACAAGATTTTTTACTCTAAGGGGTGGAGGCTTTCTCTAAAAATACTGGTAATGGTAGAAGGCACTCAAACCAGACACAAAAGTAGGTGGTGGAAAGCTGTAGTTGAAAACTGTAGTGGTCGAACAATTGCGGAGTCACGTTATATATTAGAGTGATCTACCTGCATCGCCAAGGAAGGGGATAGAGTTAGCACTTGCACATGTTAGTGAGAGTAGATTAAACCTCGGCAGACACGCTGGTGAGTTGAACTCATGGCAGCTTTTCAGACTTAAGAGTCCCTTTTAAGTATGATGTCTTATCAACCCAAAAGTGTCATGTTTTTTAACAGAATGTTCTAAATGCTTAATAAACTTTTCCAAGAGAATGGAAAGGTCTGCTATAGCTATATAAGGAAATGTCCTGTCGATCGATATGCATTATAATGTGTTGTTCCCTAACTTATCCGCTTCCCCACCCTGGGCTTCTCTAACTAAATTCTCTCCACAATGAAAAGCGTGCTCCTAACCTCCGATGACGAAAATGAGAAGACCAGAAAGATGCACTGGACTGTTGGGTGGCGAGGGTATATTGGTGATTGACATCACTTATTTGTTAGTAACATATCTTGTTGGGTGTTGCTCTGTTGTGGTTGAAGTGGAGGAAAGTGGCTCATTGTTTCTGTTGGTGTGTAGCACCATATTGTAATAGTTGTTTAAACCTATAATTTGTTTAAGGAGAATAATTTCACAGTTGTTTGCTTAATATTTAGATACGTTTTGCGATAATGCACTATTAAAGCTGTAGGGCAGTTTGAAAGCATACAACGAGAAGAGCTACTGCGAATTAAAATAATTACATAAAAATTTAAATACATTTAGACACTTTTTTGGAATATTGCCAAAATCAGTTCCTCAGAGCAGAGCTGTTTCCAAATATGTAGTTGGGAATTCCTTGTTTTAGGTTTCTTTTTCCAAATTTATTGTTCAGTTAGCCCTTTTTAGTCCTTTGATTCAAGTGTATAATATAACGTACTTGTCAGTTCTTTGATTCACGCTTTTCATTGTAGAGCGGATTTAATTAGAGTACTTTTTAGTTATTTCTTTCACAGCATTATGATCGAAATAAGTTCACTGTTTCACAAATAGTCCGTTTCCGTGATTGGAGCAGTTGTTTTTATTATTTGCTATTAAATGTCCGAGTACTACGATGCTTTGTTATGCACCCGGCAGTTTTTTTATTTTAAAAGTCAGCAGTTTTTCTGCATTTACTATTAATTTTGCTATTTATTTTGCTACTATAAATTTAAAATATAATTTTGCTGTTGGAATTCGCAGTAGCTCTTCTTAACTGGTTTTTTTAATTACAATATTTCTAAGTGTGCTGACGTTTTTCAACCGACTGTGTGGTCATCGTCACGAGCATTGATTGTTGACAGTTGTAGGGAACTCTATCGCTGGGTGCTTGTCGGTCAAGCGCGTATATTTCTTCCTTCTGCTGCCTAGTTGATGCTCTATGGGGAGATTTCATTGAATTGGGATAGGATGGGACTGCAGTTTGTTTGTTGTTTGTTGGTGTTATCATACTTCGAAACAGGGTACTTTAAGAGTTTATTTCCTACTAGATTTTGGGATATTTTATATTTTACTGCTTGTTAGTCATATAGACACTCTTATAGTCAAATAGTCACTCTTATAGTCTTATAATCTTGTTAGTCAAATAGACAAGTCCTCTTTTTGAAGTATGATAACACCAATAAACAACAAACAAACGGAGCCCCACCCCTCCACAAAGCAAACTCCTCAAAAAGTATCAGCTAGGCAGCAGAAGGAAGAAATACACGTTCATGTGCTGCACGCAGCCAACAATATAGTCGAATTTTCAGAAATCAGTGCTTGTGACGATGATCAGGCAGTTGATTGAAATCGGTCAGCACACTTAAGAATATTGTGATTGCGTGATCTACTGCGAACTCCAACAGCAAACGTTAATCTAAAACTTTAATTAATAGTAAATGTAAAAAAAAAACGCTGTGTGTTGAAAAAAACTGCAAGGTGCATAACAAAACATTGTAGTCCTCGGACAATTAATGGCAACTAATAAAAACGGAAGCGCCAATTACACAACCGGACTATCTGTGAAACAATGAACGAGTAATACACGTGAATTAAAGTACTAAAAAGTGCTGTAATAAACCTGGAAAAGAAACTGAAAACGAGGAACCTCCAACTCCAAATCTGGGAACAACTTTGCTCTGAAGAACTGGATTTTGTCAATATTCCAAAACAGTGTTTAAAAGTATTTATAACCTTCTACGAAACCAATGAAGCTTTAAACTGCTCTACGGCTTTAATAGTACATTATCGCAAAACTTGTCTAAACACCAGATTGTAACTAGTACAAAGTTTAGTAGTGCATAGGAAGCGTATTGTGGAGTTTCTATCGGTGATCAAGAGAAATCATGGGTTTGTAATGTGTGCTGTGATAGCTGCCGATCTACATTGGGAAGTTTGATGCATGGAACCAGTAAGTGTATTCCATTTGCAGTTCCAGGAATTTGGAAATTTGAAACCTCCTACTTACCACTACTCTTGCTACGTTTGTATGGTGGACATAATACAGTACAGAAAGACGAAAGGTCGAAGAAATATAGCACATCAAAATATACATTCATCTATTGCCATAGTCCACACGGTGAATAATTATTACCTATTCCAACTGCATTTACAATTTTATTGTCAGAAGAGGAAACTATAAGCTGAACTGTTAGCTCCGATGTGGTTTTTTGCAGAACAAGTGGCAGCAAAAAGTCACATTTTCCTAATCAAAAAGAATTAGATAATTTAATCAGGAATTTAGGTCTCACTAAATAAAATGCAGAGCTTTTAACATCCGTCTAAGACAGTGGAATTTATTTTTTCCGAACTGAAAGATATCAATATATCGAGAATGACATTAAAAGCTTCACTCTCCTAATATCTTTTGGCAGAAAGTTTGTATGTGCTACTGTGCTAAATACAATGGTTTTTTTTAAGCTACCTCATGATTCACAAAAAGTGCGCCTATTCATCGATAGCCCAACCAGAAGGCTAAAGGCTATTTTGGTACACAATGGCAATTAATTTCCCTCCATTCCGGTAGCGCATTCAGTGGCTTTAAATGAAGATTATAAGAATGTAAAGTAATTGTTGGAGAAAATAAACTATAAATGTTATAATTGGGATGTTTGTAGGGACTTCAATATGTTACGATTTCTATTACATGTAGAAGGTGGCTGTACCAAGTATTCTTCTTTCCTTTGCTTTAGGGACAATGGAACATCAGGCCAGCATTATGTAAAAAGAGAATGGCCAGCCAGAAGAAAATAACTCCAGGCACACACAATGTTATTCATGAATCTCTTGTTCCAACCGATAAGATTTTTTTGCCGCCACTTCACATTGAGTTGGGACTTGTGAAGCAGTTGTTCTTTCTGAATGAAAGGTAAAGGGCTTCATATTTACTGGACCACAAATACGATGGTTGCTACAGTCTCAAGAACTGCAAGACAAAATGACTGTTATAGAAAAGATTGCTTCGTAGGCTTTTCGGCAAGTAGTGCATGGTTTTCTCCGCAACAACAAGAGTGTGACATACAAAGAACTTGTGAAAATTTAATTGAGCAGTATCGTTAAATGGGTTGTTACATGTCTGTAAAAATGCACTATTTACATTCACACTTGGACTTTTTCAGACCACGTTTGGGTGATGTGAGTGAAGAACATAGTTTTTTTTCCCCAAGATATTGGAACCATGAAAAAGAGATACCAAGAATGTACGGCAGTGATGGAGGGACTACATTTGGGGCTTACTTCGACAAGATGAATCCAGTCACAAACGACAAAGACATTCAAATGTTAACTTTGAATCAGGCCTTAAAGCTCCGTTCATGTAACTATAGCCTAGAATGTATTTTTATTCATTTCCATACGATCAAGCATTGCTTTTGGAAATTACATTTACACATTATGATATGTTACATAAATTAATATAATACTCTATATAAATATAAATATTAATATTAATATTCTGTATGATTAGTTGATGCTATGTACAAATCATTGATATATCTGTAACCAGCATAATTAATGTGCCCCCCCCCCCGAAAAAAAAAACAACAAAAGATAAACACAAATGTCATTAAAGTGTGAGCGGAGTTTATAGCCTCCCAAAACGTGCTCTGTGAAAGATATTGGACATTCTGTATATAGCCCTGATCTGATTCCTAACGATTACCATCATTTTCCAATGGTGACAGATCATATTGAAGGTTCAAAGTGATGACTTGATGGAAACATCAGAGATACGATGGCTGAGCGGAAAGGACACTGACTATTACCGAGAAGGAATAGAAATGCTCTCCCCAAGAAATGTAAGTGTCTCAATCCCTGGGGAGACTATGTTGAAAAGCAATGGGGTTGAAAGCAGAATTACCCTGCATTGTTCGTATTAGGAACGGTATTAGAAAACCTCGACTACACTGCTGAAAGTGGAAATCGCAACACCAAGAAGGAATGGAAGTAGAGATATCTAAATCACAGTAGGCAATCGGTCATCAGAGATATGCAAATGATGAAAGTTACCGAGTGAATGGTCATATGACACTCAGACAAGCCTTGGATAAATACCGAGTGCCAACACGACGAACAACGAAGGAACATGCCTTCTAGACGCCGGCAGGGCCCTAATGTGCCATTTACTACTTCTGAGAAATAGCGAATCATCGGTATGTGAGAGCTCAGATTGAGCCTTTGAATGATTGCCACATGCATGGGACATAATGTAAAAAACCAAATGACAAGAAGGATAGGTATGCAACCACCACGCTGCACCACAGGACGTAATGATCTCATGCTCCATAGGAGGGCCATCCGTGACCCTTTCCCTACAGTGACTATGCTGCGGAGTGATTTGCGGACCACTACGAGTACCGTTGTCTACATGCAAACCATTAGACAATGTTTGCTTGACACAAGAATAAGGGCGAGATGTCCAGCATGGCATCTATCGTTGCAGACACATGACCAGTTACGCCATCTCCACTGATATCGATTGAGACAACATTTGATTATGGAATGAAGAAGAGTGTTGTTCACAGATGAGTCCTAATTCTGTTTCGGCATGCCAGAGAGACGTTTGCCTGCAAGAAGTCGGCAGCTTCAACAACATGAGGAAGCCTATTCCATTAGTAACCATATGGCTCCCCACCTTGGTTTAATGGCATGGGGTAACATCATATATGACAGTCGGACACCTTTGCTCTGTGTTTCTGGCGTGCAAATGGCAAGATGTTACATCATTGACATCGTTAATCCTGTGGCACGACCCTTCCTTACCACCATGCGTGGACTGATTCTGCAACAGGACAACGCCACCCCCATACTGCACCAGTAACGATGGACAGTCTTCAAGGTGAGGAGAGTCCGAGAAGTATGGTGACCATTATCCAATGGCCACCAGACTCCTCGGACTTGAGCAAGTGTAGAACCTTATGGGTCGCTGACTTCACTAGCTCCCTCTTGTGGCGAATCTGATATAGATGCATACCCAATTGGATGCTGTTTGGAACTCAAACTTGTATCAAACTATGATAATATACATGTATTGATAACTCTGCAATAAACGCACGTACCTTGCATTCTAACTTTCCGTTTTTTGATCATTTACACATTTACCCTCATAGCTTCGGTCTTGTCAGTTTCCTTCAGATACATCACTTCCATCATAATGTTGCGACTTACACTTTGAGCAGTGTATATACCTAGTAAGGGTATTTCTAACCGACCCTCCGACTTTTAATAAACAAATTGTTTATAAATATATAGTAATAGCAAATTATTCCTGTTTTCATCATGTCCTAACCTCAATAATGTTAATCTTTCAGTTCCAAAATAAATTTGGATGATATATGAATATTTAGAGCAAGATATTTTTATTTGAACTCAAACATCTTTTGCAAAAATATGTTAACATTATGACAATGAAAAATAAATATGCACAATAAGTGTACAAAAATCTGCTATTAGTTATAAACAGATGCTTCCATATAGGAACTAATATTTAATTGTTCAGCTAACAGAATATAAGAAATGCTTTTCAATTAGTATTTTTGTATAAGGGTACATGGGGATTGAAATTAAATTCTCTAAAATATTGATATGTAACATAATGAGCAACATCTGTCTGCTTTGACTGTAAGAGTAGTTCGTGCGATGTGGAAAAAACTGAAGTTAAGCTCTGAAGGTGAGAATCTGAAGTGAGCAAGTAAGTTTTGCATTGGTGGGTTTGGCAAATATTTAATAGAATTTTAGTCTTGGTTACTTCCTAACAGATGATCGTATATGTCCAAAATATTTCGTAGCAGACTTTCTTGGACCACCGCTTATTTTGTTCCAGAATTAAGAAGCTATTATTAAGAGAACCAAAGATAAAGTTGCAGATGTCATCTTTTAATTTTCCGCTTTTTGCGTTTCCGTGCTTAAAATATTGCAGTCGTGTAAATATTCACAGAAACTTCCAATGAGCCGGAAGAGAGGGGGGTGAATTGCTTGAGTGTATGGTTTTCGGGAATTTTTTGAAAATATAGTATATGTAAGCTTTCAAGAAGGGAGTGCATGCCCAGTTGAATGGATTGGGCTATAAATCCCCTTTGGTTATGTTATTGTATGTAAATCCCCAAACACTTTATCTCCATGTCACAAATTTCTCCAAGAGATTTTTCCAAAGCTACCTACGTGTTACGTTCATAATTCGAGTCTCTATCTACAATGGAAACCAATTTCCAGTTTAAGATTGCCGGAGGAGAATTTCATTTACCGCCAGCAACATGTTTGGCTGCCGATATGCTAGTTTAGGAGTAATACTCCCTATGTCGTACGCTTTCTTTTGACATCCAACTTGTTCAATATGCCTCCACAGTAAAATTTTCAAAGACTATTTTTCTTTTCCGAAAGAGCAAAATAGTGAACATAACTTAAGATAACCCATGACACTCACTACTCATACGATTGCCAATCACAATGAGTTATAATTCATTAATTAAATGTTAGTTTAATTAATTAATAAATTGTTGGTTCAGTCGGTAGGCCGTGAGGCTCGTAATCTATAGTTCTTAAGTTGTATGGGCGAGCATTCCAACTTATCTACGCTAAACCCGCACACTGCCCTCAAAGAACAAACTGAATGGATAGCAAGAGACACTCTGAGTCTTTTGGCTCCTTATGACCTGGCCATTTAGTCAATTTTTATAACAAAAAAAGTGCTGCTTGGAGGTAAAAGAATCCGAAGAATCCGCTCTTTTACCCATTTCGGAAGTCCTAGATGAGATTCGGAGGTCCTATACCTAGATGAGAAGAAAATGCTGGTAACCAAAACTTTAAGTTACGATAAGAGGATGCTATATAACGATTTTGATGGCTCTAGGTCTTACATTTGGCGAGTTGTTTTCCCCTTTCTCTGGTAGGTCAGCCGTTTTTTTTTTTTTTTTTTTTTTGCTTTTTTTTTGGGGGGGAGGGGTTCTACCAGGGCATCAAATCCTTGTGTTGCTTTAGGTTGTGATAAGAGGAAACTAGGACTTAGGAATAGCGCATTAGTTCTTATTGTTTTAAGAGAAATTTCCCCCCTTTCATGAGACAGGCATAAATAGGAGACAAACACTCTTATTTATGATGATAGGAAGTTGTATATCTAATTTGGTGTTCCTAGCTATTACCTTAAAAGACAATACGTTAAGAATATTGAACTTAGGTGCTATATAGGTTCATATAATGTTTATATCTTCAGCTCGTATATCTGTTTGGCGACATTATTTAAGCATTCAATCTTCTTGCATTCTCGAAGAATCTCGCTTGTTTCGCACTGTTTTCTTCACTTCGCAGATCGAAGTTGAGCTACTGTCGTCAAAGGATCCTGAATAATTCCCTGTGTTACGGTTATAATAGGAATTTCGTTTTCATTTTATTTCCTACCGTTAAATTATTGACTTTTTAACGGTAATTAAAAACAAATGGGAGACAAATCAGGTTCGGGAAATATGATGTAACAAGGGCCCGGATTTAGGAAGGGGCGGAGGTGCAAGAAGGTAATGGCCCTTCCCCTTTCAGAATGCTAGAAAGGGTAAAAGAAGAAAAATAAGTTGAACTTAAGTGGCCGAGTGATTAGTGCGCTTCGTTACTGATCAAAGGAACCTGAATTCGAGCCCCGAGTGAGGCATGGTTGTTTTTCTGCTGACGTCCCGCCTATCTCACAGACCTTATAGTATGGCGTATAGAGTGACAGATTCCTATCAGATCTTGGTGACAAGTAGCTGCTTAGGGGAGTATTTATTTTTTTTATTTACATTTGATGCATTTTTCAAGAAATTTTAAGGACCTCTAAAGCGAAGGGGAATATGTCATACTGCATTGAAAATACAGTCTCTTTCCATCCTTCCTCACTTTTTAAAAAATTTCCTGCTCGGTTATGATTATTGGCCTACACCTCGATTTTTTTCTAGATCCGGGCTTGAATGTAACAACGTTTACTCATTTTCCTTTTCCAGGTAAAAGAAAGGATGAAGGAGAATTTGTATAGTCTTTGGCTTTGCTATATCCCAAATTTCAATATGGTACAGAGTTTTTGCAAAGGATTCGGGTGATATGATGGGATAACTGCTTTGACAAACCTAAAAACGCATTGCGAAGAGACCAAATGTCAAAAGAAAAGCAAGATATTCTGATCTATCAAAATAGTAAAGAATTTTCATGTTATACCAATTTGAATCTAATGCCGAAGCTTTATACCTTCTAAAGTATGCATTTATTGGAAAAATGGCAATAATGATTATAAACAAAACTATTTAAATCTTGATATTCACCAATATTCGCTCAGTATTTAAATAGTTACTGATGCTGGAATGTTTGACAACATTAAATGCGTTGCAACGTTTTACTCATTGTGTTTTACCTGAAAAATTGATAAAATTTAAATAATAAGTATTCTTTAAAACTATATAATAAAGCAAATATACTTTTTAGAAGTTTGAATAATGATTATTTTACTATTAGACAATTTCGAACGACTTTTATAATAGAAGTTAATTTATTTTTTAATATTACAACTTCCATAATTCTCTAAACACTGAAAGAATATTGTAGGAAATCGATATTTAAAAAGATCTGATTTTGATATTTAATGTATCTTAGTCACATTTTCTCATTAAGTGCATATTTTAGAAGTTAGAGAGCTTGGAAGTTAGACTCCCATAACATGGAAATTCTCTTAATATTTTGGTAAGATATTATGAATAGCAAATTTCAATGATACATGCTCATTACGCTTAGTTCTTGTGTTTAAAAATATTTCAAACACAAGAAACCAATCTTCTCTGATGTTCTGTCACCTTTACAGTGGCAAAACATCAGAGTAAAAATCAAGAACATAAGTACTCGAAAAACATATCATATAAGTACTCGAAAAACAACCATGTCTCACCCAGATTATCTTAGGTTAGGTCTTCCTTCACTCCATCCCTCTCGCACGGACACACATAATTACGCCGATCTATTGTGTTATTTGTAAAGTGAAAGCTTCTGACGAGGGTAAAACTGCTACAAATTATAACCTCCAACCAAATAGGGAAAGGAAATTTAACGCTGCTCAATATCAACTTATTTTATTCAAATAGAAGCTTATTTCACAATAGCATAGGAGATCTGAATACACTCTGTGTCATTGAAATTGTACCATCCAGAAAGCATGAATGGATTTGCATGCAAATCATCACATGACTGCAGGGCAACGATAAATACAAATGATTACATTCCACGAGTAACGTGTGGTTTCTGTAAGAAATTACAGGACAAAAGCTGAGAGGCTAAGCCAAATACTTCAGGAACTGTAGTTGTTCAAAACAAGCAACGAAAGAGTGTTCATAACAGATATTGAGAACGAAGTGAACAGGATAACGGAACGATCCTTTTGCCAACCATATCAGCAGTTGGATGCATTTCAGCGTTTTATTATTGTTGTACTATGTGAAGATAGTTGATTAACCCACCTTGTCCCCGCACATGTGTGTCGCAATGCAAGAACGGTTGGACGTTGTTGGCTCCAATCATCTGAAGAAGACTCAGAGACATCGTACAGGGCTAGGCGCTCTTAGACGCAGAACAGCACCGATAAATAGTATGATTCGTCGGCAAGTGGTAGCAGACTCATCTGCAACTGCAGCTACCATTCGGTAAACTGCAACTGATACCATAGAAGCTTACATCACAACTAAGAAAATTGCCAGGAGACTAGCATATGCAGGGCTGCGGGCTTGTCTTCCATTTCATAGACTACCCCTGATCATTGCCACTCTTATAGCTACCTGGAATGAAGAATGGAAATGCCATGTCTTCAGCGATGAAGGACTCTGCCAGTCTTCATTCCAAGTTGCTAAAACTAAACATAGGTCAAGCCAAGCCCGACAGTGTTGCAAATTCAATCTACGAAAAATTGCAGCCTTCGTATATTTGTCTAAGGCGCGATGGGAACTTCCATGGAAGCAGTTACAGTTCATCGAATGGTAGTTATTTGAGGTTGAGTCTGTTACCTCTTGCGGACGAATCATGCTATTCCCTTTGCTGCTGTGTGAGACAGCGATTGACCCTGTGCGATGATTCTGAGTCCCCATCTGAGGCAAATGAAACCACCAACATCCAACTGTCCTTGCATCGCTGTCCACGTGTGCTGCAATACCGCAGGTAGAAATTTCGACCTCACAACTTCTATAAAATGCCCACCCTGACATGCGTCTCGCAGCTCATACGAAAGGCAAAAGGGTCAACCTGGCATATTCTACACTTCGTCTTGAATGTCTTCTATCAACATCCTTTCGTAGTCTGCCGCAAACAATTGCAAAATTTGAAGCATTCGGTTTAGCCGCCCAGCTCTTGTCTGTGATCTCACAAACTTCCACGTGTTCACCATTTGGAAACTTAGTCATTTGTACTATATTACTGTCATACACTCGCATGGTGATTTGCATGCAAAACCGTCCACACCTGAAAAATGCAATTTCAATAGAAAAAAAAAAATGTCATAGAGTTTATATTCTCCTCTGAACGGAATAACTAATTTTTTCAATGCCGAAATAACCTGTGAATTTGCCACTAAGTCTAAAGTGCAAATGATAAAAATAGAAAAAGAATTTTCTTTGTTTAGGCTTTAAAAAGAAAATAATAAAAATAAAACATAGTAATAATAATTAAGTGATACAATGATGAAATCACTTAATCAATTCTTATGAAAAAAGAAGATTACGCAACAGAACTGATTTTTTCACAAGTTGAAAAAAGATTATTTCCTTTAAGTTAATACAAAATTCGTAATAATTTTTTGTTGTTGAATTATGGTTTGATTCTTTTATTTTTCAGACACGAGAGAGATTTTTAGTTTTCACTTTTAATTTTAATATTAAAATTTTAATTTGTTTGCTATATTACAAAAGCGTATTGCTAAAACGTGGTGAAACTATCTTGTGATTACGTTCCTATGACGCTATTGACATACAGTGCAATGTCTAAACTGCCGATAACTTTTATCTAGAGTCAGTCACATGACAAGGGATGTTTCGGCCAGCATTATATCTTGATGTGGGAAACCAAACTCTACTCTCTTATGTTTTAACAGCTTCCACGACTTGCCAGTGAAAATTCTACGCTCTTGTAACATTATAATTTAAAATGTTTCCCGGAGATTGGGTATAAATTTATAGCTTTGTATTGCAAGCAATTAGGAGTACTCATATTTCATCAATCATCGATTTGCAATTAAAGATTGAATTCATCAAGATAAAACACACCATACACCTGAACACGGTACTTTCTCTGCTTTCTAACTGATTGCAGATTGAAATATAACCATGCTTCCGAACTTTTTACAACTTTTTCTCTTAGTGCTGTGTGTTTCCTATGGATATCAACTCACACTGGATGTAAGAAAACGTAACGATGTTGCTCAAAACAGCAAAGATTTTTTAAGGATTAAGAGAGACACTGGCGGTAAGTTCCTGCTTTTTGAAATTAAATTAATATTTCGAATGAGTGATATCTATTCTGACATAGATTATATCATTTCATACTGTAATTTCAGGCATAAAGCAAATAAATTGGGAGGATATTATTATACCGAAAGACTTTCGCACATGTTTCTAATATATACTTTGGAGGAAAAATAATGTACCTATATGTTACTTCCTCTATAGAATGATAATCTCAAAAGAGTGTGAGTTCTCCCACTTTCTTCAAAATTAATTATGCAAGGTAACTAAAAGGAAAAGGTTAGGTCGTTTTGAACATTGCGCACGCATGGGTTTAAATGAGAAAGCAATTATATGATCAAAAAATAATTAAATGAGAAAGCAATTTAACGATCAAGCGCTCAGAAATGAATTAAAGATCTATCTGAATTTTGTATTTCAGTAATATTTGTGTACTATTTAATGAGTTATGACATTAGAAATATCCCTGGAAATGCAATCACTTTACAATATTTTTAATATCGCCTGCACATTTACAATATTCTTAATATCTCTGCAAACCTACGCATTTCACACACCTTTTCCGAAAATGTATCCGAAGTTTCGAGTGTGATCTTTTCAGGCGAAACCTCAATTTTTCATAAAAAAAATATAAGCTTAAAATCTCTAGACGCAGACAACCTAATATGTGAAACGCCCGATAAACAGAATGATGAATCTGGAAAGAATGATATAAGTGCCGTGAAATTCGATAAATTTGTGGGTATTAAATTAATGTTCCAAATTACATCAGTCCCTCATGTATTTTTCACAGAAGTAATTTTAAATAATTCCTGCTGGAAATTAGCAATGACACCTATTTTAATCTCTGTTAATTATATCAGTTATTATAACAACATTGAAAAGAACGGTGCTAACCTCTAAAGCTTCCATTGATTTCTCACACAGTACACAAACACTTACACAAGGATTTAATCCATCATTTGCTCTGTAGTCTGCTTTTTTAAACTTTACACTATTTACGACTCAGATACTCAATTAATATACGTATTATATCTAATTCTAGACACCATGGAATGTCTTAATAGGTCATCCAATAACTTATTTTAAATAATATTGTTTAAAGCTTTATGCTTATGTAACTTTCAATTCTTAACCACCAAAGTGGAATAAATTGTTATGTAATATTCTATTCTCATTACCGTGTAATTGCTCCTGTTCCCTGTTATTCTTGCTTCAGGCTTGTCAAAGTGGAAGAACATACATCCCCTCCTTATGACGTTTCGTGTAAAGTCAACTTAAACGACGTGTAAATTCAACTTAACGACTCAGTGCATTGATTGACGTTCGTATCACTTACTTGGGTCACTTTATATCGCTATAACATCTCAGTATTTGATGATATTCTCACTTAGACGGCGGAGACAGTTTCTGTATTGCTACAACACTTTAAATTTTCCGCAGATGATCATTCTGTGTTAAATCAGAATCGGTTAACTTGACCAGCTTAATGGCACTGTCTCTTATATATACTACCAGTCTGAACCCTGTTGGACAACTTTGATGGTCTGCTTGAATTTCGATCTGACTCGCGAAAGTTGATTTGAGTAATTGCTAATGAAATTATTCATAGCACCAAAAACTTACCTCTATGATAGATTAACTCAGACCAGAATGTATAAAAAACAGGGGGAGGTGTCAAAGTAACAAAAGTAAAGGCGGGTGGGGGGGGGGTAAAAGCTGGACTTCTATGCAATATAACATTTCCTTTCCGTTTTAGGGGTTTTCGAATCATTTCTTGAAAAATCCCTGAACTATGCATAAGTTTAAAATTGTTTAGCCTCCGTTACCGTTACTGCATTCTCAAAAGGTCGTGACCGCTTATACCAATAATATCATTTGTCTGTGTAAAATAGTCTGGTTAACTGAAGCTCAACAATGGATTCACACTGAAAATTATGGCTGAAAAATACATGGTAATGTCCTCGTATAGCCACGAAATGTTTTCCATAAAACGAAAAATGTTTGGTTTATAAAAATCACACAAGGATTAATTAGGCAAGTGGGAAAAATCCACTCACCTGTCTCTTGGACTTGAAATCTCCTGAATACGCGCCAGTTGCTCTACCATTTGAACTAGTGAGGACTTGGGTTGGAACAGCTGTTGGGACACTGGATGGCTTTGACGGGATGGTAGACTCCTGTCAAGGCCATCCAGCATCATCTTTAACGTTTAACGTGCACAGGTTATGGCTCTCCCGCACATGGCTTAACGTCCCATCCGGTGGAAGGCGGCCTTCCCAAGCCCATCATGTAGCCACTGACCGTGGGCAAGGTGGAGAGTTTTGCGGAGATCAGTCTTAACCCTCACACAGCTGAGATCGAATCTGCAAACTGCACATTACGAGCCTGGCGCGCTACTGATTGAGCCATCCCGCCCCTAAGCCCCCCCTTGAGGTAATTTTTCACATTTACCTAAATACTGCAAACGATTATTACTGTAGTGAGATTCCTTCCTTCCCATCACACAAGGATTTTATGCGTTTTTACACAATAATCTGTTGTCATTAATTTTGGGAAAACTACGACCTCTATAAAAGGAATATCTTGGTCAACTTTTCTGTCACCGATTATCGTGTCCCCCCATTTCTGTTTTGTTTTTAGTGAAGTGAACAGAGTGGATCCCTGTTTAATATGTGATTGTGTTCCAAGTAAATCTGCGTTTGCAGGGATATTGTAACAACTATTTCAATAAGATAGGGTACGAACCCAATAAATAATTATAACTCACAAAATATAAACACAGGCACATGAAGTGAAAAGAACAGTAAAATGAGATTAGCATTTCCTTACTTAAATATAAAAGATAAAATTTATATATAAAAATTACACGATGAAATCACTCGAAACTCATTGCCTAACCATCTTAATGTCCTGGGAGAGGCTCTCGTCTAAGAAAGAATTCAAGATCTATCGCTGGGCTTTTACTGCTAGTATACAATATTTCATTATAGCACACAGGCAACGCTTCACAACAACATTTCACGGCACTCACTCGTGTGAAATCATTATCATTCTCCTCCAACAAAACCATAATCAATCGATTATACGAAGAAAGTGCCTGAAGATCGAAAATCTACTGAAACAAAAATCTACTGAATCGAAAAATCTACTGAAAATCTACTGAAACAAAATCTACTGAATCGAAAATCCTCGAAAATCTACTGAAGACAGCAGTGAATTATGAATAGACTGCTTCCCAAATTTTGTGTCGTTTACGATGTGCGTAAGAAATTCTTTGGATAAAATGTATTAATTTTTTATATAATTTGTTGTAATTTTTTTAAGTATTATAGCGAATCCGCTTTCGCCAGAGATGCGTTAAGGGACTTCTTTGTAGCTGCATTTCAGACAGTATTCCTTCATCAAAACAAAGTTTTTGAACTTTTTAAATTATGTTTTCACAATTACTCTTGGGAACCACAACTGTTAACCGTAGAATGGACTCCATTTTTAACTGATCCGACATAATAATAATAATACGATGTGTTTTCGTTAGATGTCCAACCTTCCGCCCCTAGCGATGTCTAGAAGAAAACATTTCCTCACTAAGCTTAAAAATATTTTAAAAATATTCTTGTAATAACACCATTATCAATTAAACTAAGTTGTACTGATAATGGCTTAAAATGCATTTTACGAATCGGTAAAGACATCGCTAAAACGAAAACACGCCAAAAGTATATATATATATAAAACAATAAACGCATATTAAAACACTTAAAAGTTTGCTTTACCATATCAAAGAATACCAGCAAAAATAACTGCATCTAATGCATTTTTTCTTAAATGCGCATATCGCTAAAGAACGAACGTCACCTAAGCACTTTAACAATGCCAAGCGAACCCACTTCTTTCAAAAGTAAAACCTAAATGTCCTCTCATCACTTAGAAAAAAAATATCCAGAATAGTATATATAATCTGCTTAGAGACAACTAATAGAATGATTCTTAAGTCTGCGCGTCTTTGCCATGCAAAATGTGTTCAGTGACGACACATCACAGTGTTGCATTTGCGTACTTGAACATAGTACTAAGGGAAAGAATAAGTACTACTGTGTCAGTCCAAAATTATTGCAAATATCGAAGTCTTGGTTTCCATTGTTAGAAATGTACACTTGCTGACCATTGAAATTCCTGCAATTTCGTATCATTATTCGGAAAAAGATTAAAAGTTGCCGAAGCAGCCCTAGAAATATTCGAAGCTGCAGGTGCGAGGGCAGTCTCCATTTGTTCTATTCAAGCTTAGTTTAAGAAGTTCAAAGCTAATGACACGAGCCTCGAAAGTAAGACACGATCAGAAAGGCTAATTTCGGTAGATCGCAACATTCTCTGGTACGCTGTTGAAGTTGATCGATCGACAATCACCCTAAGGCTCTCCTCCGAACTTGGTTACTCACAAGCAACATAGTGCGGCATCTGCAACTCATCTGTAAGATAACCAGGAGTTGCTTAAGTGTTCCACATTAACTTCTTTCAGTTCCAGATGAACTGACTACTGAACAAGCAAACTATCGTTAAGAAGTCTGCAGGAAACTCCTTGCTAATCCATGCAATCATCGTTTCGTCAAGTGAATAATTGTTACATAGGATGAAAAATGGTTGTTTTTTCAACAATCCAAACTCTCAAAAGCAGTAGCTTGATCCAGATGTGCCTGCAAGTCCTGCCCCAAAGAGTGGACGATTCGAAACGAAGAGAATAGGTGTTGTGTGGGGAAATTTTTAGGGTATAGTGCACTTCGCATTGGTTCCCAATGAACGTGTTATAATCGTCACAAGTGGAGTGCTGCTTCAACGCTATCCAGAAGTGGTAAACAGATAGGACTCCTCGAAGACAACGTAAAACCGCACAAATCACTTCGGACCAAAGAAAAACTTCTGGAACTGGCATTTGAGCTTCTTCATTACCCAGCTTATAGCCGAACTTAGCTCCTTCCTACCGCCACCTTTTTCATTCCATGGCTCATTTTCTGCGAGATAGGTGGTTTCAAATATTTCAGAAAGTCGGAAATAGATGTCGGAGGTTTTCCACTTCCAAGGACCAAGCATAGTATCGAAGAGGAGTCAGTAATCATGATACTTTTTAGAGGGAAGAGGAAAAGTTCCTTCCCCCTTCCCCTGCGTGTTCACTGGAAGCTTGAGGGGCTGTGACTACATATTTTTTTCTGCAGTGTTGTTTACTTCCCCCATTTCTTTCTTCCCAGTGGTGTCCTAACTTGGTCTTCCACTGTCGGTGAAGAGTTCAACATCCTAGGATGGAGCTACGAATTTTATTGGTTGACCCCATTTTCCCCCTTCACTATCACTGGAGAGAAGTGTTGCAGACCTCTAAGTTTATGTTGCAAGGTTACTTGCAACAGAAACTTAGAGTGGAACCACAACAGTTGTGTCCTAACTTGGGACAGTGGAGAGTTCGACATCCTAGGATGGGACTACGAATTTTATGGGTTGAGCCCCCCCCCCCCCCCTTCACTCGCGCTGGAGAGATGGGATTCCCATGAATGTTTTACACAGGTGTTCTCTAAACGTGATAGCATAGGAGAAAATGTCGTAACTCATGTCAGTATTGAAAGGTAGGCTAATGGACCAGATTCTATCACTCTTATTGTTTCTTGAGTGTCATTCCTATTCTGAGAGCTCCCCTCATCCAAGAGCAAGGTACTTTGAGAAGCGTTGGGAAGCAGCTTTGTACTTAGGAAACATGACAATAAGCGCGAATGTAACAGTCAAGGAGGCATCCCTCTGAATAGTTGCTGTGGACGAATTGCTTCGAGGGTGGTTCTGTAGGGAAAATAATTTTAGTTGATGCGTTGTCTGCTATTTAGACAGGTAAGTCGAAGACTAATAATAGGGAGTGCAACAATACCCTTCGGGGACCCTGCTACCTGTACCAAGGGTTTCGTTGTTCAAATCGTAAACGTGGTAATAAGTGAGAATGTAACAGTCAAGGAGATGTGTCTCTGGACAGTTCCCATCCCTGTCGTCTAGTATCTAATTGTTAGCGAAAAGTGTCGTAACTCGCGTCACTTTTATTAAAGGAGAGGGGTGGAAGAAAGTGTTCGTTGGAGTCGGGTGCATGTAGTAGATAATACAAGTGGATGTGCAATAAACCAGGATGCTGAATGACATAATGTGAGAGCGCTAAAGGAGGTGTGTCAGAAAGTCTGTTCTGTAGAGAAATAATTATAGGGGTCTGTCGCTTAGACAGGTATGTATACTGATAACAAAGTCCTTTTGGAACACTTCTTAGTTGGGGAGGCCTTCAGCAAGGGCTGACCACCCACCTTCAAGGGCGTAACATCCACTCAGAAGGGTCATTGCTTGTTACCGAATCTTCCCCAATGGCATGTTCTGTTTAACAGAAGGGATGATACTGAAAATGAATGGGAGACTTAGGTTGGTGATAAGAAAGCAGTAATTGTTTTAAGAAGCCCCAAGGGGAGCTCTTCTCGTCCGTGCGTTGCTCCATTATAACAGAAGCGGGGGAGGTAATGAAAAACCTATAGCTGACGTCAGCATTGAATGGTAACGTTAAGGTGAACAGTGGCAGGTACACTCTTAACGCATAAAGAAATGTCGTAACTCATTTCAGTATACAATAGAAGCATGGGGAGATGGCCGCTCGAGAAATGTCGTAATTCATGTCAGTATACAATAGAAGTATGGGGAGGGTGGACGGTCCAGGTGTGGGATTTAACCAGCCTTGTGATGCAACCTCCTATCCAAAGAAAAAAACCAGTACATCACAGGGGAAAGGAATTTAAAACGTCCCATTGGAGGGAGGTGAAGGTGGGTGGATTAGTGCATGCATATGAAGCAGTTTACATACTACTGCACAGCGTGGAATAAGTCATTAAACAATGGATCTCACCTATGAAGAGAAATTGGAAGCCTTAGCCAACATTCAGTGTGAGCTAGATGCTATTTTAGATAAGGTGGAACGTCCACCAAAAACTTCACGACTTAGTCTTAAGAGATGGAAAAAGAGCAACCAGGTGCCAATGATGAAGCATGCCAGGGTAGAGGAATCATCTACCGGGGACGGTCCGTCAAGCCCACTGCACACCGACGAAGTACGTACCATGCCTACATCAAGATCACGCCTTAGTCTCAACAGATGGCAGGGACAGGCGGCGCCAATATTGAAATCCCAGAGAACAGAAACACCGTGCAGTGGGCCACCAGCTGCTGCGGAAGGAGCGAGCATAGCCTCGGCCGTGTCTGCGCCGAGGACGCCAGCCATTACCATGACAATGGAGCAGCAGCCAAGCACTTATGCCATCGTTACCATGGCAACACCAGCCACTGATGAACCAGGTTGCGTCATCACGAAGAGCAGCAGCTATCGCTCTTCAAAATATAAGGTACAGGACACGAGTCACACAGTTCGTTTAATTAACTTTGAACTTGTGAACCCCCTTGAATTCACGGACACTCTTCTGGAAGTTCAAAGGGGTATTTTTAAAGAAATATTGCCAGAGAAGGAATACAGTCATGTCAGACTCTGCATCCACTCCAAATGCCTCTGGAACCCATCAAGCATCTGTTGACCTGACATAATGAGGTCACACCTCTCTTATGTTGCAATCTTATGCAACCACAGCAATTCCCGATTCCGCCGATATGACACTACCAGTTATGAAAAGTCATGCTATCTAGAGCCAGGGGCAAGGAATACGCCCTATAGGCGCACCTCAACCCTGGCCTCACATCGCAGCAGTCCTATAGAAGGAAAGCTGGTTAGCTTTCCTTTAACCACCGGAAAAGACCTAACTTTAATCTGTTCCCTGGTTAGCCATGAACAAGGATATATAGATCCAAGTTCGCTCGGCATCCAGGGTGGAGACTCTTAGTAAGGCCCAGACTTTGGTGAGGGCTCGACCTACTGGGGCACAAATCTTTTCAGAAGAGCCCTAGAACTGCTCACCCAGAGCACCTGAGAGGTGAGGTCTCAGACACCGTCACCGCCCAACTCAGCGGCATCCTCGACCTTGGTTGGTCTTGGCTATGTCCAACCAGGGACCCAATCCGGTCGGCCCAGCCTTCGACCAGGTTGCTGGACCCTAAGCCCCCCCACCACCACGACAAGGTGGTCCCCTATTGGGGGTGATAATGAGGTCACAGTAGAGAAATTTATGACTACACTGGAGAAATCTTCAATCTAACGATGCAATCGGGACAGATCTAGATTTATATTTTGATATGACTCTTGCTGATCTGGAACATTCCGGAGGCGTCAGTAACACCTGTGGACCACGATGCAGACTTCTAGTGAACCTCAAGGCAGTCAACACCAGTAAAAAGTCTGTTATCAACATCTTCAACAATGACAACCTGTGTCTAGCCCGAAGTCTTGTAGGGGGCATGCCCTGTGTTTAAAAAAGCAGGGTAAGGTGACAGTTGGTGTGTTCAGGTACATCTGCGAGCGAGATTCTGGCCGACAGAGGGATGAGGCTAAAGCCTTGCATCGTGAGGCTGGAGTCCCCGAGGGCAAGTGCGGTCTGTCTGAACTTCACACCTTTCAGTCGTTTTCAAGTGACTTTTCTTTCAAGTGACTTTTTTTTTCAGTCACTTTCAAGTGATTTTCGCAGGTAAGAAAGTTGCAGAAAACCTCATTTACATGTTACATGATACTGGACACTTTTCCGTCATCACAAAACCTTCAGGATATTTGCAGGCGGGGTCCTTTGGCATGCTCTGTCTGAATCTCATCTACCACAGGTCCCACGTCTGTAAGGGCACCTGTTGGGCATGTATAACACCAGACTGTGGAAAAAAAGGTACTAGAATCTTCTGCAACTTCTGTCGGTGTTACTTTAAAGGCCAGCAGTGTCTGACATCCCACCTCTTTAACTGGTCCTGTGCTAATCAACACAGGTGTGTCGACTGTGGGGTCATTTACCAGACCTCCAAACCGCCTCACCAGTGTGTACAGAAAGAACTGGAGTGTGTGAAAGTGGCTAAAGAATGTGAAGTCACTGGAAGCCATCTCTATTTTGATATAGTGACGGTAGAAGAGGACGGTTTATTAACCCTCATTCTATGCATCATCACCTACGAAGAGGGGGACGGTATATGGAAGTATGAAGAGTTCGAGCACATGGACACATTCATGGACTGGTTGCTGTCTATCCAGAACGGTAAGCCTAAATTTAGAGATGTTACTTTGCTAGCACATAAAAGTAAAGGATTCGATATCATTCCCATTCTAAATTACCTCTATCGAAAGTGTCCGAGGCCGGAATTGATTTTTAACGGCAACAAAATTCTTCTTAATTTACCCGGCCTCAAAATCAGGTTTATCGATTCTCTCTCTTTCATTCAGGTCCCTTTACGATTTTTTCAAAAACTTTCGCCATTTACCGCAGTCAAAAAAGTTTCTTTTCTCAAAATTTTTATACGAAACAAAATTTCAATTATTCTGGACCCATTCCCGACGCCCATTATTTTGAATCACAGTACATGACCCCAGGAGAAGCTTCAGAATTCCATCAGTAGTATGAAACAGTGAAGCGGATTCACTGGGATTTTAAATCTGAAATGACTGCGTAATGTAAATCTGACGTCAACACTTTAATGCGAGTTTGTGAGAGCTTCCAAACAGAAGTTTTAGGGATGACAGGGGTAAACCCTTTTTCTAAAATTACTTTTCCTTCAGCTTGTCTGCAGGTCTACGGACAGAAATTCATGTCCGCAGGATTGATTGGTGTTTACCCCTATAACGGATATTCCTCGGGTGACAGAAAGAGCAGGAAAGGACTTGCCTGGCTAACCTACATAGCAGAGACTTTAGAATCTCACCCTCCAGACTGCACGCTCTGCAGAGGGGGAAGCCAAAGTTGGTTGATATTATTTGCACGATCTGTGTAGACAAACCAAGCAGGCCACGGATTTTTCGAGTTGATACTTCCACCCTTTTCCCGAATGTTTCAGCCCCAGCATTACCCACCCCCTCACTGGACAGCCCATGGGGCTAAATTATTTAAGGACGCTGGATAGAGAGCGATGCATCCGACAGCTTTTACCTGATTACAGGTACAGAGTGTGCTGGGAACACAATTTCGACCGGCTACTCAAAACAAATCCCACCGCTGCACACATTTATCAGCAGACAGAAAAGGTAGGGAGAAATAGCAGGCGCTCCTTCCTCTACCGTGGGAGAACGGAGACATTCTCCTTGTTTTGTGACACGAAGGTCGAAAACTGTGACATGAAGTATTTCGACGTGAACTCGCTCTATCCCGCCATTTGTAAGCGTGGGGTTTTCCCTGTAAAATACCCCAGGAGGATCACAGAAAATTTTGATTACACCCCCAAGCTTATTTTGGCATTATTCACTGCACTGTGTTACCTCCTACAGACCTCTATATCTCCGTACTTCCCTACCGTTGTCGCAACAAACTGTTATTTCCTCTGTGCATCATTTCTTCAGAATTAGCACAGGTAGACCAGTGTACTCACACAGAAGCACAGAGAGCTCTCACAGCCTCTTATGTGTCGCTGGAAGTGTATAAAGCCGTCTGTGAGGGTACATAATTCTCAAAATTCACGATGGTTGGCACAATTCGGAAAATATTACTTACACTGCCCAGGACCCCGGCTTATTTGGAAAATACATCAACACTCTTTTAGAGGCCAAGCAAAAATGTTCAGATTACCTGTCAAACGTCAACACAGACGCTGAAAAATCGAAATTTTGCGATTTTTCATGCAGGGGGGGTAAGAATAAACCCCCAGGAGGTTGTGTTTAACATCACTAAAAGAAGCCTTTCAAAAGGGGGGGTTGAATAATTTATGGGGGAAGCTATCAGAAGTCCTTTCTAAACCTGTGTCTCAAGTCATCAATAACCCCATAAAGTTTTTGGACTTAGCAAACGATCGCTCCAAAATTCTCACTGACCTCCATCCGGTCAATTCGGATCATATCCTAGTGAACTACAGACCCGCTAAAGAATTCACCCCCACAAACCCTAAAGGTAATTGATCTCTATGTTGCGATCTTGTGCAACCACGGCAATTCCCGGTTCCGCCTGACAGCACTACCTGGTTTAAGAAAAGCCATGACTATCTAGAGCCGGGGGCAAGGAATACGCCCTATAGGCGCACCTCAACCCCGGCCTCACATGGCAGCAGTCCTATAGAAGGAAAGCTAACCACCGGAAGAAACCTAACTTTAATCTATTCCCCGGTTTGCAAATGTGCAAGGATATAAAGATCCAAGCTCGATCGGCACCCGGGGTGGAGACTCTTAGTAGGACCCAGACTTTTATGGACGGCTCGTGCCTACTAGGCAGGAGGGACCTTTCGACCGAGCCGTCGAACTGACCACCCAAGGTCCCTGAGGTGAGGTCTCCGACGCCGTCACCACCCGACCGGCAATCAAGCCGGCCAGCAGCGTCTTCAACCTCGGTTGGCCTTGGCCATGTCCAACCGGCGCCCAACCCGGTCGGCACAGCCTTCAGCCGGGTTGCTGGGCCCTAGGCCCCCCCACCACGACAAGGTGGTCCCCTATTGGGGGGGACCCTAAAGGTAATATTGCCGTGGCCTCATTCGTCACCGCCCAAGCACGTCTCACTCTATATGACATGCTTTCCAAATCAAAACAACGAGCCCTCTTCGCCGACACATATTCGTGCATTTTTAAAACATCACCCAGCGACATATTCATTCCAGAGTCCTCTGATTTCATGGGGGATAACCGATCAACGAGATAACCGATCAGTATGGACTATAGATCGGTACATCTCCATAGCCCCTAAAATTATATACTGGAACTATCTAACGGTGAAATTATCACCCGTGGTAAAGGCTTTAAATTGAGTGTGTGTAACAGGGAACGTTACACTACGGAGCTTCTCCACGATTTAATTCTAGGAGGACCCCCAACCACTTTTAACGTACCCTTCAACGTCAAATTAACAAGCATAAGGCAACCCTAACTAATCGTCCTTTCCATAAAAAACTATCTTTTAATTTTAATAAGAGGATCTTTAAACCTGGTCAAAGTGACACATCCCCTTTCAGTTTCAAAGCTTAAATTCCAGTTAACCGTTCAGATGAGCAACCACCAGACCTCATTAAAACCATATTTTACATTCTTTAGCCACTTTGACACATTCTAACTCTTTCTGCAGTATGTCACTGTTTTTAACATACTCTGATTTTTATACTATATCACTGCTTTATTTTTTATGATTTTAGTATTATGTTACTATCATATGTGTATTATTCACTTTGATTTTAAATGCTATGATTTTACATTATTATTTCTGCACTATTATTTTTATATTATGCTATGTCACTGCTTTATTATTCCTGAAGTATTATTTTTATGCTATGCTATTATTTTTTTTATATCACTGCTTTATTACTTCTGAAGTATTATTTTTATGCTATGGTATGTCACTGCTTTATTACTTCTGAAGTATTATTTTTATGCTATGGTATGTCATTGCTTTATTATTTCTCCTGTACGTTTTAAATTGGTCATGTACGTATTATTCGTAAATTATATTACTGACTTATACACGTTATTCACTCTGCAGTATTATTTTTATACTATGCTATGGCACTGTTTTATTATTCCTGAAGTATTATTTTTATGCTACGCTATTATTTTTTATATCACTGCTTTATTACTTCTGAAGTATTATTTTATGCTATGATTTTTATACTATGGTATGTCACTGCTTTATTATTTCTGCAGTACGTTTTAAATGGTCATGTACGTATTATTTGTAAATTATGTTGCTGACTTATACACGTTATTCACTCTGATTTTACATTATTATTTCTACTATTTAATTCGTCCACACATGTATTATTTTGTAAATTATGGTTTATTATTATTTCTGCAGTATTATTTTTATACTATGCTATGTCATATTTCCTGAAGCTTTATTATTATATCTATGCTTTATTATTCCTGAAGTGTTATTTTTATACTATGCTATGTCACTGCTTTATTATTCCTGAAGTATTTTTTATGCTATTATTTTTTATATCACTGCTTTATTACTTCTGAAGTGTTATTTTTATGCTATGATTTTTATACTATGGTATGTCATTGCTTTATTATTTCTGCAGTACTTTTTAAATTGGTCATGTACAGTAGCTCAAAAAAGTATCCGAACACTACGGTTGATTACAAAATTCAGAAAAAATATCTGGCAACGATTTTTTTTAGAAATTAGTGATCTGGCAACCTTCGTATCACGTGACACGAACGTTGCCAGATCACTAATTTCTAAAAAAATCGTTGCCAGATATTTATTTTGAATTTTGTAATCAACCGTAGTGTTCGGATACCTTTTTGAGCGACAGTACGTACTATTTGTAAATTATGTTACTGGCTTATACACGTTATTAACTCTGATTTTACATTATGTCGTTTTTACTCTGAGATCTTATACTATGATTGTTCAAGTTATTATTTTGATTAAACCTGAAATGTTTTTAAACCCTGAATTGCGTGTACTGCACGATCTATGAGTTTTGTTTTACTCCTTCAAAAATGAATGGTATTACCAATGAGCAGGTGACGTGCAGGGGAACCCCACAGTGCACGGTTACCGAACAGTGAGGACCCCATAGCTCACGGCCTTCCAGGTATTGGGGAGATGCACTGACTGCATTCCACGAGTGTGGGAAGTCAGACTTTGGAATTCGTGTTATACAATCGGAAGGAAAACGAATCTAGACACGTTAGTAGGGAGATACATTATTTTTTATTAAGGCGATTACTGAGACTATATTAATATTTCCAGCGTTTACATTAAAAAATTTCCTAATTTATTTGCTCTATAAATTCCTTCTAACCGGGGATGTCAAGTTTTCGATTTTTTCTGACTGCTTCTGTGAGTAGGGCAGGTAGATATGAGTCTGCTACGGGTCTACCGTAATTTAAAAGTCTACCTCTTGAATCACATCGAACTGTTTCAAGCAAATATTTCATTTTTTCTTGAACCTTGCCTTTGAAGTGACGAGGAGACTTGTCAATTATGTTTTTTGCTGATAGACCTAGAGTGATTGTCATTTCGTCTGGCGCCTCGATTTTTTTCGATTATTGTAAATATTTTCGTAATTTCGTAAAGCGGTCAGATATGCCTCTGCTTTCTGATCGGGATTTCCAGGAGATTTCAAAATACGTTGCATGTCGCTATCGAGATCACCTGTTTTCGCTTTTAGATGGCGCTTTTCTACGGGTTTAACTGAGTGACTCATCGCTGGAAAAAATTAGCTATCAGGGGTACCACACTTGAGAGAAGAGGAAGCAGAAATCCGGCTCCTTTCTGACTTATGTATGCACGTTTAGATTTCACACTAATGTTTTTTGCAGCTAGCTTTCGTATAATGCACTTGTGTTTGGACAATTTTTTCAGTACATTTGAAGAAACTGGTAGATTGGCTCTCACTAAATTGAAACAAATTTCGCACATAGCGAGTAGCTCACTGTCACTTGCGGCTTTCAACAGCGCCGAACGTTTGTTAGGGGTTCTTCCTCATGTAAATAATTTTAGGATACTCAGGAGGAAGTATTCTACTTCTAAGACGCTGCTCATCTGGTGTTGTTACAGCACAGTCCAGCAATAAATACCCATGAGGTCTCTGTGTAGCTAGCTTAAATGCATCCAATAATAATTTCGTCTCTCTGGGAAACATTTGTCTTGCTAAATAACTAATCTTAGAAACTTCCCTGTGGTTTTTGAATAAAACTAAATAATGAGAATTTAGACTGATGTTCCTTGCGCATTTACCTTGAAAAAAATAAATTCTGAGTGATGAAGACGACCGTGGCATTCAGATGATGAGACCCCTTTGTGAATAGATCAGATACCCTTGTAGCATCTGCGGCTTGAACAAACATATCATCCAGCATGAGCTCCATGCCTAGGGGTCATCCAGCATGAGCAAAGTACGCTGCTTTGCATTCAACGGTAGGTCGGGTAAGCCTTCCATGAATTCTACTTTTCGTTTGAAGGGTTCGAACGAAGGCTGCCACAAAGAATAATAGTAGATGATTCTGTAGGGATTCGGAGAAAACACTTTATCTGCTTGACGAATGAGTTCCAAAACAAATGTGGTTTTTCCACTCTTACTAGGTCCCGAAACAAGAATTATACTTGGCGATTGCATAGTGGAAAAAGACTGTCTAATAATCGAGCATGCCATTAAACAGCGTTATCAAGACCAGGTTCCTTCAGCGGTTATCAAGACCAGGTTCCTTTAAGCGGTTCCTTCAGGAACCGCTTAAAGGAACGCCTCTCATTCATAGAAAGAGGAAATAGAGACAGTGAACCCCACATGTAATGGAAACTGTCGACTGTAGTGGTAACGTTGGGTACAATATCCGGTCCATCCCTATCTTCCTATAATATTCTCCGGTGCTAGGCTCCATGCCTAGGGGTCAAAATGTTGAACTACTCTGTTGTTCACGTAGACAGCTATCCAATGTTCTCCAGTGCTAGGCTCCATGCCTAGGGGTCAAAATGTTGAACTACTCTGTTGTTCACGTAGACAGCTATCCAATGTTCTCCAGTAGAGGTCGAAACATCGGTGTTAAAGATCATAAGACACGGCTTCTTTGTAATGTTTGGTAGCTGGTCTCTAGCAAACACTCCTAGAAACAAAGGACGAGTAAAGGGGTCATTACGAAGAACGTGAGATAGTTGAAGGGTATCCATCACGCAGAGAAATCAAATAAAATTTTACGATGTTGGTCTATCTCCAAAAGGTTCTCGAATTCCACATATAGGATCACGCTCACTGCTTCGATTAGAGGAGTACCGAATTTGATCTCTAATCTACAATTTGCAGTCTTCACTAGATTAAAGTAATCTTCACATTGTTTACCATCTGCAGACAGTTCGAACCCGTACAATGTGTACCCTTTCGCATAAGCTGAGCGGCCAAATTTTACCCTTTTGTTGTCTTTCCAGACGTATAGTGATTCCGATAACGTTTGATAAGAGCGTATATATTAATGATTTGGATAGTCAGGGGTGAGCGGTTGAGAGGGGAATTACTCGCTGTCAGCATTCAGAGATATATAATTTGGATTGTAATGTTGAAGTTGTATGGATGGGGCGGGGATGGATCAGTCGGTAGCGCACCAGGCTCGTAATCTGTAGTTCCCAGGTTCGAGTCCCAGCTGGGTCAGCGTTGAGATTTATCTCCGCAAAATTCCCCATTCTGCCCACGGTCAGTAGGGGACACCGACGGGCTTTGAAAGTCCGCCACCCATCGGATGGAACGTTAAGCCGTGGTCCCATGTGTGGAAGAGCCATACCCTGTGCACGTTAAAGAACACGCCAGTTGGCCTTGACGGGAGGCTATCATCCAGTGGGTCCCCTCCCTTAACCTTCTCTGAGCCTTCGGGGTCCATGTGACCTGGCTATTTAGCCCATAATGTGCAAAAAAGTGCCGCTCAGAAGTAAAACAACCCACCCCAACGTTGTATGAATTTCTTGCAAAATCCCCGTTCATGGCAGCTTAGTCGATGATCCCTACAATGACTCTTTTCGGCATCTGAGAGTTGAATAAATTTTCTCTCGTGCACGAAGTAATTCCAGGGCTGAGAGTGAACGATCTCACTTCCACACGTCTTAAAGGATATTTGGCCGAGTTCGTGTGTAGTATCTGGGCCTGAGCAAGTAGCATTGGACTGCTGACTTTGACTCTCCTTACAGAGAAAGCAGCTTCTTCAAATTTCACTTTGTAAGCAGGGTTTGTTTCGCTAGTCATGAGACAGAATTCTGGTTTTGACCTCGTCATCCTCAATCAAAGGTCTACGTGATTCAGTAAATACCTGTCTTGAACGAATAAATTCGCATGCACCCATCCGATTAATTCGATGTTATGTGCACCTGCTAAAGTTCTCTTCGTTTTCAAACTGAGATTAACATCCTCACATTCTTCCATTTTTCTTGTAGCATCCAGATGCTATAGCCCACACGTTAAATGGCTTTTCACTGCATTGGCTCCATAATTGAGTAAAGTTTGCAGATAACTTCTGTAGGAATAATGACTTTGGCTTCCACTCTCTAATTGTTCGTTCAAGTACACATCCACATGACTAAACAAGCCGTGTAAAAAATTGTTCGATGGAGCAACAGCTTCCTCGTCCGTTATTGCCCTTCCTGCCGCGTCTGTTATTCTTGCCTTGATTCTTAAGTGACATCGGGAAAAATCGATATATTCATCACCGCCAAAAATGTTAAATTCCAACGGGGCATTTTCTTCTAACGAAGCAAGAGGCTGGTAAGCAACATAAGTAGCTCTTTCAGTCCGTGAGTTGGTCAGAGGTATAGAAAACAGGTCGAGTTCGGATAGAGCGCAATCGCCAGATGGACCGTGGATTCTTTCGCTCATTTTGCAAAAACGTCCTTCACTCTAGAGTGTCTCTTTGACCATCTGACAATTTTATTTTGTTTCTTACGCTTTATACCTCTCCCACGCAGGTTTTTGTCGGCTTCTTCTAGCAAGGTAGCCGCACCGTCCTTCAAATTCGATTTGAACACTTTTTTGGATCGCGACCTGATGCAACTTCCGAAGCGAATTTAATTTCTGATCTAGCTGCTTGCTTTCCTACAGAAAATTCCATGGGCTTCAGAATCGGGGATACAAAACGTCTGATACTTCTAAATAAGGAACCGAGCCCTCCTCCTCTTTGATATCGGGGACCCCTGAACACCCTGCGCCCGTCTGTGCCGTATAGTACATGAGATAGGTGGAGGGGCTAGGCTCTGTGTACTTGATTCGCATGACGAAAGTGCAGCTTGACTAAAACTTTACAATACTTAAAAGATAACGATTCACCACTATCTGTGCGAAGAAATATTCTCACACTCTCGAACACGTTCCTTTCCAGAGGGAAATAATCAGCACTCATAAAAGTTTTCACTATAGCCTCGTTGTTGGGTGTTCTTGTAGAGGGATTAATCACACGTAAGAGCTCTGCATAAGTGTCGCCTAATAAATGAGGCGCTACCAGGTCGGAGTACACATAAATACCAGATAAACCCACGTTAATATCAATGGCATACTTGGACACAGAGATGTTATACAAATATTCGAATTTGTCAAAACCTAGTAATTCTCCCAACCCTTTGGAGGAGTCAGGGAACATGAGGTAATAACTAGAACTATTGATAATTTGTGTATGATTATTAGCCAGTTTCTTGAGACCATAATGTTTTCTATCTTCGGAAGACATAGTTTGAAGTATAGCAGAGAAAATAGCTTCCACATTTTCGTAATGACCGTGGGGTATCTGGTTCTCGCTTCCCCTTATCACAGGATGGGAAAATAAGCAAAAATAAAATGATGAATCGGGGGTGAAGAAATCGCCGTCATCCTTTCTGACCTAGCTAGCGAAGTTGGCGTGGTGAGGAGTTTCCACGTACGGCTCGTCGATATTGAAGAATGTGTTGAAACTCTCTGCCTCTTTCGTAAAAAACAAACCGTAATTAGGAGCTCCAATCTTTTCAACCATAAATCATCTCTTTTCATCACTTTAATCTATAGTAATCACTATATCTGTAGGAATTTGATGCTGAATATTTTTTACAATCCCCGCTCTCTTCATAGATTTTTCAAAGTATTGCGAACTTAGCGAGATCTTAATGACATCTTTAGGAAAGGTGGGTAACCATCTGAAATGTGTGGAGAAAGAGCTATTCGAATCGTAGGTATTATACAAACTCGTACGAATGTGAATCTCAGATAGCGTACCTCCCATTCACCATTCAGCTCGATTTGCGGTGCCAGTCTCGTAGTAAAATCGCTCCGAGTGTTAGAAGGGTAAACTTCAATGCTGGCTGAGGAAGGGAGAGTTAACTAGAAACCCATTTTCTAGGTATCCAGCTGGGAGTAGGATAATCTCTCCACTTCACTAAGACGCCTTTATTGCGGTCCTGGTCTAAGATTTTTTCCACCGTGTAGAGTTCAGGAGAATTTATTTTCTGCAATTTGCTTCTATAGAAAGTTCCACGTATCTTGTTACCATCACTCTCTGTTGCTTCGTAAACGAGGTTGTTAGGGTTGGGTTGAATGCTTTAGGCATGATTCTTTTCACTCGAAATGTTGTGACTCACCTTTCTTGAATGGAAGCTTCAAACTGCTGAGTCTCATGGGCTGAGTTAAAATGGACAGGTTCTGTCTGCTTTGGCGCTCGGTATAATCTCTCCCAGACGACACTCTCATTAAAGAGATCCATGTCCTTCGGAACAAAGCCATGAGCTGGATGTTTCGAAGCATTATAACCCTTCACTATGGAATCCAGAACATGTGAGAATCTAAAATTTTTATGTTTAGTGAAATAACGCCATAATTTTTCTCTCGGGGTTCGATTCAGTCTTTCTACCAACGCAGCTTTCTTATCACTATAAGACACGAAGAAGTGAATGTTTTTTTCTTTTAGGAATTTTTGAAAAACATGGTTTGTGTATTCTGTACCCAGATCGGTGTTTAGAGTCATGGGTTCATGACCCTGCACTAGAATCTGATCAAATGCTTCTTTTACAACAGTTCCTGTTTTCTTTTTCACAGGAACCGCCCATGCATAGCGAGATAAAATATCGATGACGACTAATATGTATCCATAGCCATCATTAAATCGTCAATATTTTTCACGAACATTAAATCCGCCTGCCATTGTTGATCCAGTCCTATCACGTACGTTTGGTTCCTTCGGAATTTTCTCATTGCCAGTCTGTGGAGAGTGTACGACTCTTGACCCGCTAACCATTCTCTGACTGTCCTTGGATCCTGTCCAGTATTCTGGAATAATCGAGTCACACCTCCTTAGCTGCCAGGGTTCTTGGGGTCGTAATAAGCTTTTTCCAATGCGGCGTTCATCGACCAGCAGTAGCTTTCCCTCTTTAATCCAGATTTCGATAGGGAGAGAGTCATGTACGTCTATACATATGCGGTCTGCAGCCTCTTCACACAACTCTCTCGACGTGTAAATGACCGGATAGTCATAGTACATCGCTTTTGTTCCCACCTCCACCAGGCAGAATCGGTAACTAGGAGCTCACAACATTTTGCTCGACCCAACCATCCAGGGTAACGAGTTTCTTCCACTGAGAAGAAGATAAGTTAGTTCCTTTCACAGTCAGTTGTTTACATAAGAATAATCTGATATCCACTGTTTCATTACACACGCTCAACCAAATATTTCCTACCAAATGTCTAGAATCTCAGCAATGTGGGGCTAAATAATCTGGAGATAACGTAATCCCGCAAATCACAGTGACCCCTATCAGCATACAGAGAGCGGTTGTTGCTGATGCTGTTTTCACAGATTCGTAACGTAAATGAGTACAAAACACAGTGATTGTTAGGTAATATCAGACTTTTATTTACAAAACCAATTGTCGGTAGTATACAAGTTGTCTTTCGCTCTCTTTAACACATCACCATAGGACAGAGAAGAAAGAAAAGCGTCGTCTACATAACAGAGGTGTCCTCAAGCCCATGCTTAGTCATCAAATGCATTAGCAATAGCGTCAATGTCCAACGAGCGCACTGCAAAATAAGTATTCAAACAATGTTCTTTATCCTCGGGCTCTATAAGCCTAGTACCGGGTAGCAAGGCTTGAATTAGATCGTGCATCACAATGTCCATCAATAGTAGCATCAAATGTCCTTGACCCTCCGACGGGGTAGTCGAAAGAAACACTAGTAGAAGGTCTCTCTGTTTGGTGATGTGTGTCGCAGGTGAAAATTAACATCGGACCTGCGATGATGGTTCAGGCTGTTCTTCACATCATCACGACGGTTTCGCATTTCCTCCCACTGGGCCAAGGCAAGGTTCGCGCCTCATGATGTTGAACCAGGTAGGGAGTAGATGATGTTGAGTCGCCAACACCCATCACTATTACAGTAAGCACACAATTGTAGGTTGCTTATCACAAACCAACTCTCTTTTCGGTGGAATTCAGTGGAATTTTCAGTGGAATTCCTGCCACTCCGGAAAGGTTAGAGTGATCCCTTCCTTCGTAGAGTAAAGTAGGCCTCTTTCACTGAAGCTTCGGTAAAGGTGCATGTGGACCTAGAGGCATTCACGGTACAGTCTAGGTACGATGAAAATAACTCCGAGAGGGTAGGAGTGTTCACTAGCAGGCTGCATGGCGGCAACTGATGTAGGCCTATAGAGTTTTCAGTTTAAGTCTCTGTCAGGCATGAGTGACGTCACGTTGCACGTCCCTAGGTTGTGGAGGTTGCGACTCTAGTGGAGAATCCTCGTACTGGAGAGTGACAGGTTTCCACATCATTTTCCATCTAGGTTTTGGCTTCAGGGGTGGGGTGGGGGTTCATTGGAAACGGGGACAGTGGCGGAGTCACGGGTGAGACAGACGGTTCTGGTACCCACCGTCATTGTCATTTAACACACACTGGATTTTCTTCACTAATAGACTGCACGTGTTCAGCAGGTTCCAGATCATTCACAGGAGGGATGTCTTCATTCACAGAAAGGATGTCTTCAACAGGCCTCGGATCTTCAATCATAGGTGGGTCATCCTCGCCGAACAAGTCCCTGAAGTTCATCAAAGGAAAAGCCTCTAATTGCCCATGCAGCTGACCAATTAATGACCGGTACATTGCGTATAGTGCTTCTCGATATACTCGTTCATTCCTGTGCTAAATGCTACAGTCTCGGCTTGTGAACAATGCACTCCACGATCTTCACGATAACCGCACTCAGTTTCAGATATTTTAGGAAGGCCTTTGAAACGGGGGCAGCTGATTATTTTCTAAATCGAATGAGACTATACCGAGTCTGGCCAATAAGCGCTTCTCGTAGAATCCTCCCTTTTAAGCGATGACAGAACCAAAAGGCTTGCGACATTTTTGGTGGGTGTGACGTACAATATCGTCCAGGCAACCGTACTCTCACACCACGTCACCGAGAGGAGGATAAAAGGGTAGGCCTGTGACGTGTTTGGACAATAACGAATTGTTTTACAGTCGTTCTCAGGAATGTCCATCACAAAGGAAAGGTCGAATCTGAAGACGCCCATCAGGCCCCTACAATCCGAATAACCTAGTTCATGGGTAAGGAATTTACCCTTCACGGTTAAACCATCTAAATCTAACATACAGCAGACGTGACGTATGCTGGAACACAGTGCTTGGCAAAGAGAAGCCTAGAAGTAGAAGATGAAGATTGTCTCAGAGGAGACCAGTAGGGACTTGGAGTATGGGTGGTGTTAAAGGAGGTGCTGAGTGCAGCCCGGGAGGAAAGTAGGAAAATGAGTATGAGAGCAAAAGCAGCTCATGATCTCAAAGGAGAGAGTCCCGGAGCCAGCAGACAAGCCAGCCTATGTCCGTCAAGTGTGACCTGACTCGGGCACTGTCAATGGACACTGTGACCAACTCGCCTGCTACCTCATTGATTGCTTGGGAGTCCCTGAGTTCGTTAGCGAACCCTTCCGTAATCGGACACCTGAGGATGTAGTGCCCGACAGCCGCAGTAACTGTAGGTAGCGATCTTAAATCGCTCCAGGTATTTGGGGAAGTTCCCATGTCCTGTTAGGACCTGCGTCAAATAGTGGTCAGAGGACATCAGGGATAGACTGACCATTTTCAAGAATGTCTTTGTTAGAAGACCATTCTCAGTCGTATCCCAGATCCTCTGCCACTCCGTTATTACTCTTCGACCAATTATAGACTTCAGGGTATTTTGAAAAGTCTTTACTGCTAGCACAGGTTGAGTATTATTACCTGCAGAGCGGGCCAGTTCGTCTGTCCGCTCATTACCTTCATGACCTACATGTGCCTTGATCCAGGAGAAGGATACTCTGGGCATGTTCTGATTGCCTAGGATACACTTGATTTCTTTTACTATCTGATGCCTGTTGTTTGCATCTTCAAGTGCTTGCAGAGCTGCCTGGCTGTCCGTGTACAGCTGTATGTTGTTTTCCTGACCGCCGTCATTGAGGGCTTCTCTGATAGCGAGCAGCTCTGCTTCGAAGTCTGAGCCATTATTTGTAACCCTCCTATTATAGTCATATACCTTGGCTCCTTAATTGTAGACAGTGAAAGCTAGGCCCACACCGTCGTCGCTCTTGGAACCATCAGTGTATATCTCTGATCCAATTCCTGATGGTAACTCCTTGGGACACACTTAGTCGTCCAGGACATACTTAGTCGTCTCATGGGGGACTCCAGGACACACTTAGTCATCTCGTGGGATGGAGTTCGCACTTAGCGGTATTAGTTTCATACTCCTCGGGGTCATACTGAACTCCAAGGAATCTTGCTTTCTCCTTAGCCTGCAAGACTCTAAAAATGGTCGCTTCTTTGTCGACCGTCGAAAATAGCGGAGGGATCCCTGCTAACACCAGGAGGGCATCCATAGATGTTGTCCTGTAATCCCTGGTGATACACAGTAAAGCTGGTCGTTGGGCACCAAACAGCTTTCTACACATTATGGAGTGGTCTGTCGGGCGCCACCAGGCTCCCGCACCATATGTTAGGATCCACTCCATTCCCCTCAGGTAAATTTCTTTGAGGACTTAGCTTCTGATTCCCCATGAGATGTGAGCCATTCGCCCCAGCTTGCACATAACATTTGTGCATTTAGATTTTAAGTCCTGCAAGTGGGAATCCAGCTCATCCTCTCATCCAGAGTGATCCCCAAGTACTTGAGAGTCGTCATGTGGCGGATGTTTTCACCTTTTAATTTATAAATAGGGTACCTCTTTTTGAGGACACCCTCTTTAGCAACAGTCATGGCTGTTGTCTTAGCAAAGCTGAAAGCTAGCTTATTGCTCAGACACCATCCTTCTTTTATTGATAGTGCTGCATTGCCAGCAGTCTCCAGTCTCACACTGGAGGGTGCTGTTATAACAAGCAGCATATCATTGCCATAGGCCTGGAGGCTGACCCGCTAGCGTGGGAATATTTGACCATCCTCTCACTGAGGTATTTGGTCACTAGGACAAATATGTTCCTGGGACAAGAACATTCCTTTAGTCTATTTAATATGGCAGGCCACCAGACATTGTCAAAAGCGCCCGTCAGTCCAAGGCTATAAGAAAGGTATGCATCTTGTGCATTTTATTTACCTTAACAATGTCCACCACTTGTTTGATCACAGCTGTGGTGGACTGGTCTGTCCTGAACCCGAGTTGCTTAGGGTTCAGGTATCCGTTTTTGAAACAGTGGAAATACATCCTGTTTGTCAGGAGAAGGCACTTTTCCAGCACTTTTCCCAACACCAGCAGTACACATATTGGTCTGTACGATCTTGCGTCTGCCGGGTCTCTGACTACCTTATTGAAAAGGACCAGGTCAGCCTGTTTCCATTCTTGTGGGAAAGCTCCCAGTTTCAAACAAGTGTTGAAGAAAACAAGTGTTGAAGTTTCAAACAAGTGTTGAAGTGTTGAACTGGGTGAACAGGTCTTTGTGTTCATTAAATACCTGATATATGATTTCCACATTCAGACCATCGTATTCCGGGGCTTTGCCCCGGGTCATATCCCTAATTACCTCTCCTACTCCCTATTTCGTAAACGGAACGTCATCCGCCATATCCGGTGGTATCCTACTATGTTCCCTGATGAGTTGATTTTCTGCATCATCAGAGCTTCTATCATCTTTAGGGAATAATTCATCTAATAGTATCTGGATTGTTTCGCTAAAGGTAGTGGTCTTGGATTCATCTTCTTTGCTAACATATTCAACTTCCAGGGGTTTGAAATCCTTTCCCATTTCTAGCTTGTACTGCAGAGTAAATGGGTTCAATGCAGAGCCATCACTGCAAAACGTTTGCCAGGAAGCCAGCCACGCTTGGCATATAGCGAGCTTATACTCCGCCTGTTACTTCCTGTATATTTCCTCTCTGGTGCTTTTCTCCCCATTGTGGCACCTTTGAAACCGCCTTCTAAGAGCTCTTACCCTTTTCCTTTTTACGTTGAGCTCAGGTGTCCACCAGGGCACTGATCTACTGCCAATCCTGGGTTGCCTCTTAAACCCAAAGGTTGTCTCACATCCATTGCTTATACACCTTGTCAGTTCTCTTAAGATGTTATTGAGAGAGACACAATCACCTATGTTTGTGACGCACTGGCCGATCTCCACCAGTTCCAGTAACACACAGTGCAGGAGCTTGCACCAATCAGGAGCCCTGCCCACCGCAAACCTTTTTACATATTGTGGGAAAGATGTTGTTCCACCCACCTGGAACACGATATAGTTGTGGTCGCTGTTAGAGACCTTGTCGCTAACGCACCAATTCTGGACCATAGGAAACATCCTAGGCGTTACCAGGGTCAAGTCGATCCTGCTCTGACCTCTTGGGCCATTAAACGTAGCTGGTGTATCCCAATCATTTAATAGAAATAGCAGAGTTGATAAAATCCAGAGTCATGTCACCTCTGACATCTTGTCTGTTTGAACCCCACAGGGAATGCTTCGCATTGAAGTCCTCGCCTACTATAACGTTCTTAGAGTTAACTCGAGTCAGGATGTTTCGTAACTCGGTCAACAAGTCCTCTATGTTGTTATTTGGAGGACAATAGATAGAGATGGCATGTACTAATAATCGTCCGTAGCCTATCTCCACTACTACAATAGTTTCTGTGTGATATGCCAGGATGGCATTCACTTTGGGATTCAAAACGACAACTCCAGCTTTAGGCTTGGCTCCTTTTATGCAAAATAGCCTGCTGGTCAGAGGTAGCCCCCTAATGATGTTCTCAGTGCAGTACGTTTCCTGCACTAGAGCAACATCGACTCCTTCTTTTATCTCCTGGCTGAGTTTGGCCATTGCGGCCCTTGCCCCGTTTAGATTTATCTGTAAAAATTTCAGACTCGCCCTTTGATCGCCTGGAAGCCTACTGCCCATAGCCAGTATGCCTACGTAACAACTTCAACTCTCAACAGTACGATGGGCACTTTGTGTCCATCGCACTGTGGCCAATATCATATTTAGCCCCATGCTCCTTATTCGCTGTTTTACATACAATGCATTTCAGCTTGGGCTTCTTGCACTCCTTAAATGAGTGCTTGCCCTCGCACTGAGAGCGCCATTGCGTCTTTACTTCGCAATCTTTCTGCATGTGCAAATGCATCTTCTGCATTTCATCTTTCTGTATGTGTAGGATTTGAGCACCTTGATGTAATTTTTTGCGAAGCAACGTGACCATCTCTCGTTAATCTTACCTACTTCTAGGATTTTCCTGTGCGAGGCACTACTGACCTCCAACACCCAGTGGACTGTATTTTCCACTCGGGCCTTTACCGAGAACAGCGGGGTTAGGTCTGCCTGTTCATCCCTCAGACCATTTTGGCTTTGGATAACCCTCTGGAGGTCTTCGCGGCGGATGTCCTTGTCCACTCCGCAGACCACGATCTTTGGCTATAGCCTTTTGGCCGATTTGGCCCCGAGGATCTCTTTGAGTGTATCATGGCTGTCTACTGCCTTCTTCAGACAGTCCATGTCACTCTGAGAGCTGCACTCCACTATTACTCCATTAGTCCTCATTGGCTTCACTGTCATTACCCCCAGATTGAGATCTGTAGGGTTTATATTGCTCTTAAGGCTGTCCCTGACCTCTAGTGCTGTCTATTCTTTATTTTTAGAAAAGATCAACAGGGTGTGCCTTTGCCTAGGGGGAGTTGGCTATTTCGCTACCACTAAACCACTCTTCCCTGATCCCTGCCCACCAACAGCCTTGGCGTGCGTACGTTGGTGGCTTTACTTTATTTTCCTGAGGACCTGCAGCTCTCTCTGTAAGTTCTCCTCGCATGGTCGCAATCTGGAGTTCCTGATCGCATACAATGTTGTGCAGCTTCTTAGCTGCACCAATTACTACATCCCTCACATCTTTTTCCACCCTATATCGGAACATCGCCACCGCGAGTTCCTCCAGAAGGCCAGCAGCTGTTGCCAACCTTCTTGAGCCCGTCTCGTTTACGTTGGGCTCCGCCTTACTATCTGGGGCCGTCTCTATAATTGGGCACCCTTCATCTCTTCCTGTTCCTGGGTCCTCAGCTACTTGTAGAGTCCCATCTTCTTCCTCATTAGTATTTGTGGTGGGAGGGGGAGTCTCAGGGACGTCCTCCACTACCACAGCAAGGTCGGTATCCTCAGTAGGTTTACCATCTTTTCTTCCAGTCCGTTTCACTTTATCGCCTGATAAACTCGTCTCCTTCGTCGGTTTCATGTTTGTGTTAGGGTATTCAACCCAGGCGGTCTCCACCCACTACCGAGCCCAACAAGGGAGGCCTCAGAGTTATAAATCATCGTTCGAGGTACCTCAGAGCTGCACCCAGGTTATATCCAGACTTTGGATCTCCCCTTGGACCAGAGCATGATCCGGGTCGAGGCCCGGAACTAGTCCGGGTTCCTGTCTGGACCCATCCCCTATCGTCAAGAATCACCTCCACCCGGTTGGCTCCACAACCGCCCCTGACTCACCCCGGTCAAGGGGTAGGACAGGGGATGCCTCACGAACCGATTGATCTGAGTGAGCCAGCTCAGACCACCCGTTTTATTGAAGCAGAGGTCAAGGATGGTGCATTGGGCTACCAGCTTGCCTGACCCTCAACCTCCAGGATCCCCTTTTCCACATTATGGGTCTTCACCCACGGTAAACTGGTGGGCCACTCATTGGCGTGGCGACCATGATATATCTCCCCGCTTGCCCCTATGGGCCAATCATAGCCTACTACTGGCCACCTCATTCCCTATTAGGTATATTGACCAATTCCGGTCAATCTAAGGCCAGGAAACTCTCCTGAGTCAGCATCGGAGGTGGGGCCCGCACACCTAGGACGTATTAGGGTGCAAACGCTCGCCTAAGTTTCCGGCAGCTTCAACACGGAAACAGGAATTTGGCGGAGTAAAAAAGGGCAGGACAGGAATCCATTTTCAAAGGACCAAGGACTCCTATCTTCCCCCGTGTTAAAGAGTTACGATCCCAACCTAAACTCACCGAATGACACAGAGACCTGTGATCCTGAAAAAGAAAAGAAACTGTGGGAACGAGACTTGTATCTCTTGACACAAGCTCCCTCCCCTGAATTTAACAGACCTGTAAGTTTTTGAGCTCTCCCCTTAGCCTCATGGTGTCTGTACGCCTCTAACCTTTTATAGTATGTTCACTATTGCACTTATTCCAATCCTTAGTCCTTATACTACAGTACACCTTTTGGTACTGCCAGTATTGTTTTTGTCCTTAATGTTTTCTCATCCAACTCAATAACTCGTTTTACTCCTCCTATTCATTCATCTCGCTTCACTTTCGCAACCTTAATTTTGTCTTGTGCTGATATTGCACTTTCCTCCTTATACGTCTCATTTTACTTTACTTCATTTCTACTGCACTTCACTTCTTTATACTTACAGCCCACCTCCAGCTGTTTTCAAGCCCGTTGGCTGTTGAACTTCAGTCAACTGATCACCACGGACTTTCTTGTGCTGCCTCTGTGGTGTCATCTCAGATAGGGAACTCTTAGTTTGGCCTTTCCGTTTCGGCCTGTCCGACATGAGTGACTCTAGTCGGCTTAGCCCTCCACTTCACTAACGCACGCAAGCCCTCCCACCACGTCAAGGTGGTTCCCGTCGAGGGGGCACTTTCTCTACAGAAGGATAGGGAAGTCGACTAATGATACTTTCACACACTAGCTGCTCCAGGACACCGGGAAACACAGGTACTAATTGCTTATCTGGCTGACCACACCAATACTGTTGAACAGATTCGAAGACAATGTCTGCAAAAGCCATGACTGTGGCTCCCGAACCGCTTCAGCGACTTTTCATTAGAAACCTCCACCAATGAGCAACATATCCAGTCAGATTCCAGAAAAATGAGGTCGTCCAATTAAAAATTGAGGGGCGAAGGGGTTAATGACCAATCAAACCTAGAGACTAAAGGGGTAACAACCAACCAAAACCACGTCTCTGTAAACAAAGATCAGGGAGGGGTTGAAGCGCTAGATACTGTGCGCATGCATGAGGATCTATCTGTATGAGCAAACTACTTATGTGTGTAAAAAGAATTTGGAAAATATTTTTGATACGTGAGATGTCATGACATTTCGCTGGTTTTGGTCTGGTAAAAATAATGTCATATTAATGTGTTACAAATGTATGTAAATTTATTGGTTTGTGTAAGAAAATGGTAATTTACTTTAATACGATAATTGATTTTTAAATAATGGTGAAAAGAGTCAGTTTGGTTTCGGAGTGCATAACTGTAAAATTAGTACTTTTGACATGTGCAGTAAATTTGTTATGCAGGCTGAATGGTTGTAATTAGTACTTTTGATATGTGAAGTAAATTTGTTAAGCATACTGAATGGCGTTATGTATAATTTGTTAAGTTTTATTTTTAGTAGTGTGACATTGTATTAATAATATTTATTGGTGTTAAGTCACATGAATAGAGCAAAAGTGTAAAGTGCAGAAAGAATATTCTAAGAGTTTGATGCATGTTTTATTAGGCAAAGTAGCCATTTGCATATCTCAGTGTTCTGTGCCATTGTTTGTTCCAAAAAAGTAGTGTTAGTCTCCTATGCAGTGGAATAGTTGTTTAACGTTTCTGATAATTCGTAACTTACATAGAATACTGAGATTAAAATATGCAAGTTGATGATTGCCATTATAGAGAGTATGTTTAAGGTGCAGCGCTAGGTTTTAACACTATTGATGCTCTGTTAAGTTCTCTAAAGTGTTAAACGGTTAAATGTTGGAAGGAATTAGTGCTAAAAGAGTATTGTAGCGTTGCACGAAAGTGATCACTGCCCAGTAGCTCAATTGGACAGAGCAGCTGACACGCAATCAACAGGTGTAGGAGTTCGGATCCCACCTGGAAATATCAGCTTTCTTAATTTGCTACATTGTTAGAGTGTCATAATTAAAAAAGAATATCACAGTTAATTAGTAGTGTTAAGAGTTTAATGATTTTTATGTGCATAATTGAGGTTGAGAATTTTTAGTTAAGTTAGGTAGACATTTAGTAGATTTTGTTTGTGATGCTAATGAGGTTATAATTAAGATTATATTTTGAAATATTAAGAGTTTACAAGATACTAAGAATTTTTTGTGAAATGTTGGTTGAAAAGTTGAGCTAGTGGGAAAAAACTATTGTCAGAGTGATAGTGTATAAGAATGTATTGAATGTTTTAGTGATTTTTATATCTGTCAGTATCATTCACGGTTTCCTACACATAATTAGATTATTCTCGAATATTTTAGTTTTCTATTGGTGTGTAGATAGTTTTGCTGGTAGGAATTAGTTTGCACTGTGATCACCATAGTTAGTCATGGAGACCCAAAACGTCGAGACGGATAATCAGACGGGTGTGACAGCCACTGTCTTATTCTGTTTTTTACAATTAGTAAATGTTTACACAGGGGATAAGTCAGGTAGCGCCGCCGATTTTTTCTCCCGCTTGGAGAAAGTAGACTAATTAGCTGAATGGCTGGAATCACACATGCTTTTGATCGCCAAGACAAAATTCAAAGGAGCAGCAGAGGGTTTTTTAAACGGTTCCCAAGAGCTGAGGATTAAGAGAGATTATGTGATTTTTAAAGAAAGGGTAATCAGTAGGTTTTATAGAGAAGAACGTTTAGTATTCAGGCTGCAGAAGTTTGCAAACTGTAGGAAGGAGAGAGAGGAAAGCGGTAGGGAATATGCCGCCAGAGTTAGGTCATTAGCCTACTGATATATAAAGGTGACTTCAAGGAACACTGCTGAACTTTCAGCGGTACAAGAGCAGGTTAAATTGTCTCAATTTGTTGCCTAATTTGAAGAGATTTTTGCTTTCACACGATCCGAAAATATTTAGCGAGGCTGTAGATAGAGCCAATTTAGAAGAGAGCACTGAGCACTTGGCAGAAAATTCTGCTCAAACAGTGGTGGAACAAACCTTTCTGAATATCCCTCGTCATAACCCCGTGGAGGAGGTGTTAGAATTATTTAATGAGCAAGCTCACAGTCATGAGATTAGGATGGAACAAATGTCTGCAGAGCTCCTTCAATTGACTTATAAGGTACGGAAGTTCAATTGTCAGCCAATGCTGCGCCTGCCTCGAAATTTACGACCTCCCTGTTCGCTCAGTTGCAGCAGTGTGCTATGCTTGTGGGTGGGTGGGTCACTGCGCACACGATTGTGAGACCAATTACAGAAGGCAACTTGCAAATCAGCAGGTAGCGCCAACAATTCAGGCTAGATTTCCGATTTACGAGGCAGTTCGAGGAAATGGCAGACGAAATGGGAGAGATCAGCTCTTATCCCAGGGAACTCCAAACAACCCTACTAGGCGCAGTTCCTACAGAGACATAGCTAATGGTAATAAATGGGACTTTTTGAAAACAGTTAATTTTTCAAGCAATGATTACTGCGATGTCTGCCGATGAAACGTGCTTGAGAATGTGAGATAAAGATAAAAATTTATTGCTTGGTCTGTTGACGCAGAATGGGAAAAGTTTATCCATATACGCCGATAATTATTATTCAGAAGTACATTAATATTACACAGGACTATGTTAAAACCATTTACGATGATTTATGAAATGGTTTAGTATAAAAGGTAATGATATTTAGTAAGTAATAAAAATGCGAAAACGGTGCGAAAGTGGCAAGTAGGAAGATAATGGGGGTTCTAACTCTAAGGCGGGTTAATTTTAATCCTATGGGACCCGCCACCCTGTGTTCTAAAGCGGAGGCAGGTCATTTATGTCACCCATACAGGTCACCAATCCATATTGCCCCCTCAATATTTTTCATAATTTCAAATAATCTATTTTTAAAACAGAGATTTTTTTCTCCATTTTCCTTTTATAATTTTTTTTTCACTTTTACCCAATATCATTTTTTCATTTCATTTTCTGCGGAACAGTCCTTCTTCTAGTATAAATTTATTATTCAGAGATGTGTGATTCCCCGTTGGAATAATATTTTTTTTTAATAACGCAGGACTTTTCAGTTTGCAAAATCATCCGTTAGTAAAAAACGTGGTTGAGAAAAAAAAATGTGCGAGAAAGTTAAAAATTAATAACTAGGGCTGATTCATTTAGTGTATCCAAATAAATTACGCTGATAATCATTATTCAGAGAAAGGATTCCCATTTTATATTACAAAATATATTTTATTACGCAGCACTTTTCAGATTGTAAAACCATCCGTCAGTAAAACGTGGTCGACGGGAGGGGTGCGATACAGAGATGGATCGCGGTTGTTGTGTAATGCGCGTGGCAAGACTTAGAATTATACAAAATCGATGTCACGTATATGGGACTTCACAATTAATTGGAGGATTGCATCAGCCGTACTGAGAGGGGATGTCACCGAAAGTTAAGTTGGACTAAACAAGTAATGAGAGTGGAAATTACGATGTTAGGCGACCGAGGGGTTGGAACTTTTGATAAGTGTTTAATAAAAGGGACAAATATTAATAAGGGTTTTTAATGAGGGGGCGAACTTTTGATAACCCTTTTAATAAAGGAGAGGCGAAAATAAATAAAGGGGATGTCAGTTATAAGTGTTTAATTAATAAGGAATAAAACTAAGTACATGAAATATACAACAACCACATTAAAGTATAGAAATATTTGTGGGGTTGATAAACGAGGAAAACCAAGAGTTATAAAGAAATAAAAAACAAAATTTGTGTTGAATTAAAAGCACTAAAAATACGATGGTTATAAAAAAATAAAAACAGAATCATTTTGTAAAGAGTGCTTATAACCACTTGAGACACATCTAAGCCACCTCAGCAAGTAACAAAGCCGTATCCGATTGCGTTAACGCGCAGCTACTGATCAAACGTAGTCGTTTCATATCACTGCGTAAGAAGCGACTTTTTTTAAATACAGGAGACGAACTAAAAATAATACGGACACTAAATGGCACCATCATAAATGAATTACAAAAAAAGACTTTTACAGAGGGGGCTTAAAGGTGAGTTAGGAAAAATACATGTGGGTCAACCAGGGGGTTTGTGACGTGAGTATTCAAAATGGTGGATCTGTACTTGGAAAAAATTACCGATCAGGGTAGAAACCAAGGGACTTATTCGGGTGAATGGTGGGGGGAATTAAATAAAGGGGGGTCCGACACTATTTAAGAATGAGTTATGAAGTATGAATATTAATAATTAATAAGGGGGCATGGTCAGAACTGACAGTAAAACGTGATCCACATAAGACAGAGCATATGGGGTGACCGGAAATGTCTAATAAACGTATAATGGAAAGGCATATGCCAAGACCGGAAATAACCAATAACCTAAATGTGTACAGGATGTGACCGAAGTAACCAATTACACTGTAGTGCGACACCAATATTTATATAACATATTTCCTTAGGCTTTGGTTAGCATTGAATAAAAAGTTGGTTGGTAAAGGAAAAGTGGGTTGGAACTTTTCGGAATGTCGCAATTTGCAGTAATATATCCATTGCCGATTTAGAAAGAGCATTTCATGATGTGAAAGGAAAGCATATTCGTAGGTAAAGTAAAATTTTAGTGTAAAGTGTTTTATTGAAGATAAAATAGTCATCATAACACGTGACTCTTTAATTCTATATTTTCAACAAAATTCACTCAATATTTAAAGTGTTATAGAAATTTAAATATTTAACAAGCTTATTGTATCAGAAATCTATTTCAGAAGTACTTTAAAACTATATAATAGTTTTATATAGGTCGGTTCTAGAAAAAAAATTACGGGAAGAGCAATTAACTGGATCGAACCGGAAAAGAGATAAACGAAAGAAGAAAATAACTGAATTGGTGTTTCAGTATAAAATTGCTACTCCATTGTAGAGGTCTTAAAGTTTTTTTCAAAATCTTGTTACGTATTTGTTTCATATTATTTTCATCTCCAATGCTATTACTAACATTCTGAAGATGAGAGAAAGAGGGACATGCTCTCCCCTCGCCCCCAATAATAAATGAAAATGAATGAAAAATAATATGAAACAAATATGTAACCAATTTTATCAAATAATTGTTTATTTTGGAAGTTTTATAAATAATTATTGCTCTGTTAGTGATGATTATATAAGTTCCTTACGCATTGCTTCTGTTAAATATTCCAGCATATTCAACTCCTTAAATAATAAGAGAATATTATTGAAATTTAAGAATTAGCTCCACTAAATGTAGATCTTTTTTTTTTGTTTTGTTGTAACATTTTTCCCTGAAGTCTTATATTTTAAATTAGAAAGCTTCAAAAGTTAGCATTCCGTTAATAAAATGTGGAAATTTTTCATATTGTTGTCTAAGCATTATATATATACATACGTACTGAACAGAAAAAACGTTTCATGTTATTTGAATATGGAGTCATATTCAGATATCAGCAACGTCTTAAGTAATATTAATATGGACAAAATATGACTAAAGTTATACTAGAGGTCTCTATCAAATCTCCTTAAATGTTGAATTATTCACAAATAATTGTTCAGTATCCAAATAGTTTTGTAAGCTGGAAAATGTACTCAATTAAAACTTGAAAAATTAATTCAACATATTAAAATGAAAAAGAAGCATTCTGTAAACTTTAATAAAATGTATATTTTAGCAGTATATGCAATGTTGAACAGTATATGAGTTTTGAATGATTTTTGGTTAACAAGGTAAGTTAATGTTAAATATTCCCGATTATTTAACTCATTAAATATTAAAAATATCAAAAGTAGGTATTTAGGCAGACCACAGTTAGATCTCCAAATGTGATTGCCAATAATCGCATTTTTTCTATAAAAAGCTCTTTCAAGAAATTGTAGAGTTATGAATCTGATTCCCTCTTGATCAATCATTTAACTATTTCAACTGTTTCTACTTTCTGTTGAGAACCTATCAATGCATGACTATATTATTCAGTCCTAAGACTTTTTGATCTCCCCTTCAAATCCAAAAAAATTATTCCATGATTCGCTTTGTTTTTTGTTGAAATGTAACTTTCAAGAAAGCAACAAACAATCCACATTCCGCAGTCGACTCTTAGAGTACACCTGTTACTTGGAGGGATGCAGGCAGTTTGTCAATTAGACGTTAGTTGATGATCGTTTGAACCCTCTGAGCGAGAGATGCACAAAGAGGGGAGGAAGAGTTCATCCGTTCAACGTACCTTCTCCCGGCCCGTCGGCCAGTACGTTAGCGAAAGGGATTTGGCCCGTAAGACCGGAACTGTAGCGAAAGGGTTAATAGAAGTTTTTAACTGTTTTTTCGGCAAATGACATTTAAAAAATAAACTTGTTAATAAGGGTAAAGCAGCTCTTAGTAAGGGTAACAGGAATCCTGTACCTTTTTGACGGATTAATTTCTTCTTGGGTTTCACGCTGATTTATTTCGAACCTAATTTATGTATTAGACATCTGTGTTTTAATAAGCGGCGTAAGGTTCCTGGTTTCAAAGGTATATTGTTCTTCAAAATATTATGACGAGTTCACAGATGGCTAAGATCTCTTTCTCTGTAGCACTTTTGAATAAATCCGCTCATTTCTTCGACGACACAGACTGTAGATAGAGTAAAAATCAGCCGTGATTCTTAATCCTCATATTTTATAAATAGTGTTTCTGGTGCTTCGAATGGCATTATTCTTGAATGTAATCTCTCGTCATCAGATGTTATCATCCTGCAGTCAACAAATGAATAACCCCGAGGATCTCGGGTAGCTATTTTATAGGCATGTAGCAAAACTTTGGTTTCCCCCGGATACATTTGTCTTGCTAAATAAGATAATGGTCTCAAGTCTCTGGGATTCTTGAAGAGCACGATACATTGTGAGTTGAGAGATATATTTCTTGAACACTTGTCTTGAAAAAATTATTTCTGAATGATCTTTTGATCACTCAGAAATTATGTTTTCAAATGATGTGAACCCTGTGTAAACAGATCTACGACTCGCTGATCATTCGTATTCTAGTATAAGATCATCCAGAATAAGCAGTGTATGTTTTTCTGGGGTAAATTGAAGGGATGGGACACCTTTGATGAAATTCACCCGAAGTTTGAAGATTTCAAAAGTGTCTTGCCATAGAAAATAAAAATATATTATTTTAGAGGGTGATGGGTTGAACATTTTGTCTGCATGATGTATCAAGTTTAAAACAAACATAGATTTTCCACACTGCGAAGGTCCTGCCACAATAACGGCACACGGGGATTCCATTTTGAAAAAAGACTATTTAATTCTTGAGGGTCTGATTAAATAGTAATATCATCGCTTCATTCAAGTCTAGATTACAAGAATAATAATCTGCTAACATACGTGTCACACCTACAGCAAAATGACACAAAAATATAGAGAGTGGTAGCTTCGGGGTATTGCACGTAATACGAAGTATATACTACTCGTTTTATACCATTTTCAGTATAGTAGGGTTCCATATCTGTAGGAGGATGTACTAGAGCAGTGGTTCTCAACCTTTTATGCTTCATGAACACGCTGGAAATGTGTGTGTAATTGGCCTACCCCTTGTATGAATAGATAAAACTATAGTTATAGCATAACAATGTTTTTTTTTCACTTTGTTATTAGATCTAGTGACTTTTGAGTTCTTATGGCCTAACACAAAAACGTTTATCACATACCCCACATTGAGAACCCCTATTCTAGAGGATAGAAATATTCTACGCGATAGTTATTCATGCAAATTGCAATCCATTGTGTTCCTGAATAATTAGAAACGTCTGTGTTGTATATAAACCTACAGGGATTCTTAGCAACATATGGTAATTGATCTCTCGCAAACACTCCTAGAAAAAGGGGAGAGGTATAGGGGTCCGTTTTGAATATCCTGTTCAGCTATAAATGAGGCAGAATAATGAAATAGCACTTTTCTGTCTTGATCGATTTCTAGAAGATTTTCAAACTCTTCGTAGAAGATCACACTCACAATGGGAGGTAAAAGGACACCAAATTTTAGCTCTTGTCTGCAATTCCCAGATTTTATTACATTATAATAATCGTTAAACTCCTTTCCTTCTAGAGATATTTCTAACCGTAAAAGAGTAATTCTTCTCGAGTAAGAAGCACGACTGAATGGAAGTCTCTTATCACTTTTCCATACATCCAAACTCTCGAGAAGTGTTTGATAAGATCGCAGGTACTGATTGTTCCCAAAATCTGGTGTTAAGGGTTGTTATGGGAACGATTCGGAATCCATATATAACGTTGAAAATTTTAATCTCTAATGCTTGAAGTTGTAGGTATTTTTAGCATAATTTCCATTCAAAGCAGCCGATTCAAAAAGTCCTACATACACCGTTTAGGTAACTGTCCAGAAAATAAATTATCTTTTGTTACTGCAGTAATGCCTGGTTCTAGCGCTTAGCCTCGCATCCAAATATTTCAAGCAGTGCTATATCTCTTTAAACGATTAGCAAAAGCAGACTGGAAAAAGAGAGCAGAAGTAACCAAAGATGATTCCAACGAAAGCCGTATCGATGTACAATGTGCATCCGCCATAGCTGTCTTGGTTCAGTCTTATCACTACCAGAAGCAGAAATGTGAAAAGGGGATAACAAATCAAAGAAAGAATATGAACTCACTTAGCCGTTTGAAATGTAATCCTTTGCAAGATAATATTTGTGGAGTAGCGTAATACAGAAACTAATACACATTCCTTTAATTGTATTGTCCCATAAAAGTTGGCCATTATTTTTCTTAAATATAAGTTTTGTTTAGCACTATAAATAAGGCTGTCACCTTTTGAGATTTAAATATCCAGAGATCATAAAAATGGCTTTAAGTAAATTCGCCCCCCCCCAAAAAAAAAAACAGTAGCAACGATATATTTATTTAAAAATAATCAACGCAATCATTATTTTTGTTTCAAAATTTTATTAATTAGTAATATATATATTAAATTTAGATTCATACATTCAATTATCTTTACAATCTTTTTAGAATATTTTCGTTACGGTTTCTGAATATATTCCGAAAATTTTACACAATTCTTATTATAATCAGTTTACGTGCATAATTCTGCTTTCACTTGAATCTTGTTCGTTTTTTTTTTAAATTGAAAAGATATTTTTTTTCGCTTCGGCCCAATCTCTGGGTTCGAGCCCCGGATAATGCATGGACGCTTGTAATGTTTTTATACTGAGTTCCCCCTCATACACACAAGGAAAAAAATAAATTGGGCCTTTTTCCGTTTTGGGTTTCATAACAGATTTTTAAAAAAATGTGTTTATCACTTCCCTTAAAAACCAAAGCTAATTTTTGGAGCTGGTTTCTGTAGTCATTTTAACGAGTTGAGTTTGGTTGAACATGGTAATCGTGTGTGTAATCTACGGTTTTGCACATTTCATAACTTGCGTAGGCCGTGGTAGTACAAAGGGCGGCATCTCTTTGATCATTTCCAAACCGTAATTGCAGTAAACAGAAATTTGCTTTCAAAAACCGGAGTCTTGAGATAGATTTCAAAACGTAGATTCTCCTGATGAAAACCGGAAAAGTGGCATCCCTAACTCTAGGCGAAATATTTAAAACTTTCTTTTTTCTTGATAAGTTGCATAGAGAACAGAGAAAGGCATTTGAAACTACTTGTATATTTTAAAGGCCTTCTTGTACATGAATAGCACAGACCAGGATTCGAACCTGGATCCCAGCTGCTGCGGTGTCACCGCTATGTAACGTGATACCACTACACAACGAGGCAGCTTGTAAATTGTTATAGCAGTGAAAAAAAAAATTGGTACTATTGAATTGATTATGTGGTAGTGTGATGTGGGCAGTAGAAAGAACAAGTAAGGTATCTTCATACTAAATTATAATAAATAAATATATACCCGCTCAAACAGCTGCTTGCCACAGAGGTCTGACAGCAGTCTGTCAGTTTATATGCCATAGAGAATATCTGTGAGTATGGGGTAGTTGGAAAACCTCAGTAGAAAATCAACACAAGCATCTGTGCATTATCCGAGGCTCGAAAAAAGGTCCTTTTGATCAGTATCCTAGTACGCTAACCACTCGGTAACGTAACGACTTTATACTAAATTAGTTGAATATAGATTTCTAAAAAAATTGGCTAAATTAGATTATCAAAAAAACTTGGAATAGTCGGCTCCCCCCCTCTCTTCAAGGAAAGTCGAACCATTTCCCTCCTCTGCAAATGTCAATGTCAACTTATATACTAAATTCAGCTATATACTTATTCATTATATAGCTTATATAATGAATGTAAAATATATACTAAATTCATATTCTTTATACTAAATTCATATATAGCTTATATATAACTTATATACTAATTAATCGCATTCTATATAGCTTATATACTAATTCATTTATATACTAATTCATATTATATACTAAATTTCAGGGAATATTAGCTAAATGTCAGCTAATATTCCCTCCCCTGCCCCTCTCTTTTGCTATTGAATATCTTCCTTACGGAAATAATAAAGAATAAAACTAGAAAAATATAAGATGAAAAAAAAAAGGTTTTCCTTTTCCTTCTTATTAAATAAATTTAATTTTTCGTTTGTGCTTCTCGATTTTGGGGGGCACTACTTAGTGTGTGGTCCGGAAGAAATGCCCCCATTTTTTCTTCATTCTGAATGACTTGTAGTAGCCACTCCTTCTAAGGCAGGAATTTTTTTATGAATTTTAAATATTAAATTGTCCTCCGTAGCCATTTTTAAAACTGGTGGTCTACTTTGCCATCTCCTGAACGTATTAGGGTTCAAACAGACATACATTCATAGTACACATACACAGAGAGTATGCACACTCTGAAATTCAATAATTTTACCTCCTACCTACCTCGTTCCTCAGAAGTTTAATTTTAGGCCCTTCAAAAAATATTTTGTGGCTCAGTCTTGTCGCCAAGATACTACAGAGGAGAATGATTTTTGTTTCAGAGCAGTTACTTTGTTTATAGAGTTTGAAAAGAAAACTTCGTTTTGTTAAAATTTTCGCTTTGTAAGTAACAATATCCTAATGGAATTCTGTTTGCTTGTTTGATGTCAAATATGAATATAAACGATTTCGAAAAATCCCCGACTCGTAATTCGTACCTATAGTATGAGATTTTTGACATCGAAAATAGTCCCCATAATCAAGAAAATTAAAATGAATCCTTATATTCCATCAGTAGATTCCAGTTTTAACTTTTATAACCACTATCATTTTCACGAAATTCAGTATATTTATTTGTATATGTGCAGCGTATCAACAGTATCACCGGTAAAAAAGAAATTTAAAATAATGTTTAGTTAATGAAAAAGAAGCTAGTTCATGAATAAGGTCCAAAGAGGATTCAAAATGATTAACAAAAAGTGTGTTGTTAACCGACAGTTGTAAAATATATTGAGTTTTAATCATCGACCTGGTGATCAAGTGGTTTGCACGCTTCGCTTCGATATATAGAACCTGGGTCCAGGACCCTAGTTATGAATTTTCGTTTTCGCATTGTCTTTCTGTTGAGATCTTGTCTTCCTAACTTGTCTTCTGACATCTTATATTGACATGCTGTTATGAGACCTGTGAGAAAACAGGGATGTAAAAAATTAATCAACTAAGAATTTAATTCTCTAGTGCTTTTTCATTTTATACATCACTTGGAATTTAGCCTTCAGTATCACAAGTTATAGTACTTGCATGCATACTAGATACGCCAAGCCGTTTCGGATCCCAAAATGTCAGAATCATAATAATCAAATAACAAAAAAATTGATTGTCAACTTCTGATAAAGATTATTATCAACTTTTTAATTGCACCAAACAATAATTTTGTATTAAAAACAATGCTAAAGCGTGTTCGCCTGCGTGCGATTTTCTACACATAGCTATACTTTGAAGCGTACCGGAAAGAAGTGAAATCTACTTTCACCACTGCTAACAAGTGTCCAGTGGGTCCACTTCCCCCAACCTTTTCTGTACTCTTGGGGGTCCATATGACCTGGCCAATTAGCCTATTGTGTTCAAAAAAGTGCCGCTCAAATGTACACCAACCGAACCAATTTCAGACATAGCCCGTTACACTTGATGTTAACGTTCAGAACAGTAACGGAACAATCGTTTATAACTTTAACCTCTTTTGATGGGAAAGAAAACTTTGAGAGGAGGAGGATTTTTGCAACCTACGACATCATTCCAGAACAGAAATTTTCATTTCGCACTGAACTCATTATGCTTGTTACATCGGAACAATCGTTTAGACCAGTGGTTCTCAACCTTTTATGCTTCACGTCCACCCGGAAATGTGTTTGTAACTGGCGTACCCCATGTATAGATACTATGGTTATAGTATAACAATGGTTATTTTTACTTTGGTACTAGATCTACCGAATTTTGAGCTCTCACGGCGTACCCCAAAAATTTTTACAACGTACCCCACGTTGAGAATCCCTAGTTTAGACAGTTCTACTCTTTTGAGGGCAAAAAAGTATAGGAGTAATTTTTATAGCCTATATTGTCGTGTTACAAGCTTTCATTCGGTAGATCAATCATTAAGCTCGGCATATGATAGAACAACTATTGTAGCAAATGATGACAGAAAAACAATAGGAAGATAGGTAAAACATGTGGACTTCCTTTCAGGGTTATTAAAAATGGTGTTTAATGTCTTTTTGCATTTCCGAACACTTTTTACTATTAGGACTGAGCTACATATACTATTACAAAAGCATAACTATTACATAGTTATTACTAATATCCCATTATAAAAGCATAACTATTTCGTACAAACGAAATTTTTGCTGTACAATACGGTAAGAACGAATGACTATGGGAACTATCATGCACTCCTTCTAAGGCAGTGGGCTAAAACACAGGTATTCGGCAACAAGTAATGCGTTCTACCATAATCATGGTAGCCAACTGGGCTTACTAGCTTCACTTAACTGCGATGATTTCATGCAAGTATGAAAATATGGTCATGTTCAATCGAAGATGAAGTCAATAGAAATGGAATTTACATATCCGTGTGTACTTAAAAGTAGGCAATATTCAACTATTAAAAAAATATAAATCTTACGTTTTGCTTATTTTTGTTAAGAAAAATTGCTGAATGGTACTGATTGATTAAAATGAAATGCTCCCGCCAACCATTGAGAAAAATAATTGGCTTTTATGTGAGATGTTTGAGACCCCTGTCCTACAATGAGAAATTCACTATGAATTTTTTAAATTAAGCGCACTTTACAACTGAAATAAACTGGCATCTTCCCTATTTCCTTTTTAATTGAGAATTTCTGACAGTATTTAACAATATTTATCACTTCGAAATGAGGCAGAGAATTCCTCAGTTGGTAGCGTGGGAGTCTCATAATCTGTTGCCCATAGGTTAAAATCCCAACTACACCTGCGTTCAAAGATTTCTGCGCTAAGTCCCGTTTTTCCTTTGTAAGATAAGGCACGATTTTCCAAATATTTCATGGTGACCACCCCCAAAAAAACTACATTTTTCGAGGTACTTGTACTCTGAAATTTTAATAAATTTAGCATTAATGCATATTATTTCATTTATTATATTTGTAATTTAATATAAATTTGATTTCAACAAGCTATTCATAATGATGCATGAATAGACTTTTGAAATAAAAATGTCATGGTTTTCAATATTTGCGAAAGAAACTTGGTTCCTTCCAATTTTCATTAAGTTGAGTTATTCAATGGTTTATTTATTTGTAATTCATTTACGATATTATGTCATTTGGATTTTTTTTATGTTATTTTTCTTGAGTATGAGTATTTAACCTTTTGATGGCGAATCCGTTTCTTGGACATATCATTGCTGTAACGGCATATTTCCTGCCAATACCTGCAGAGGGGTAGGCGGAGTAAAAGCCACTACACTCAGTTTACAATAACCATCTCCGTCAATTAGTTAATCGTCAAGTGCTTCCACCCTCCTCGTTGCTCCTCGTTCCATGACTGTTCCTTCTGGTTATCCGTTTGGTAAAGGTTTGCACGATAATAAGTGCTATAGGTACTGGGCAGAAATATTAAACAGTTCCATGTTATCTTAACAAAAATCACATTGAGAGCAAATAATTTCCTCAATGTGATTTTTAACTAAAAATATGGCAAAAGCAAATGAAAGATATCAAACAAATTTGCCTATTTCTCGATTTTAAACAATATTTGTTCAGTATTGAAAAAACATGAATGCTGAAATATTTAAGAGGCTACATATATTTTACCTCAAAATTTAATTAAAATATAAACCGGTTAAGAGATCACAGATCATACTTCACTCTAGTAAAATGTTTTAATGTTTTTATTAAATTGGGATAAAAAGTTTTGCGGTCATTTTTTTTCTATCCTCTTAAATATTCCAGCATTCATAGCTCTTTCAATACTGAATAAATGCTGTTTAAAATCCAGATTTTCATAGATTTGACTGAGACCTTAATTTATCTTTTTTGATGAAGAATATATCTAATCATATTTAAGAGGTTATTGAGCTCTGAATGTGATATTCTTTTGAGATAATATGGAAATGTTTCCGTTTTTCCTGTCCAGGATCTGTAGTTTCACTTCAAAGAATATATATATGTCGCATTATCTTTGTTATGCTGTCTCTGTTAATACTAGTTTTTTGCAATTTGCTTTAATATTCAAGAATGTTAGTTTAAAGAATATGAACTAAAATTACGCATTTTAAAAATAATAATAAATGTTCAAAATTTTTAGGTTGAAGATTTCTTTATTGAATCTTAAAATACAAAAAGGGGTGGGGGGTCAATTTTGACTTCCACCTTATTTTGAGGCATTTAAAATAGTATGCAAAAAAAACGATATTTCCCACCATAACGTATATTTTTTAATTAATTATTAATCTGAAAAAAGTTATCCTTGATACAGCGGGAACTCGACCACGCAAATCTCTCGCTGTGGCATGTATCTAGAGAGTTGCAGGTTCGATCCCACCGCGTGAGTGATAAATTTCTTCAGACGAATAATTGTTGACTTCTATATCTACAATTAATCTGTGTATTTATTATGGATGTATATTTTTCATTCTCATAACGTTTGGGGAACATAATTCACTAAACTTCATTAGGCACTTTTTTCCTTCTGTGCTTAGTCATTTTAACCACACTCTTCTCGTAGTGTTTTGGCTCAATTTTACCCAATTTGTTTCTGTATTATAAAACCATATAACTAAAAAAAAGTAAATATTTTTATCTCGTTTACAAAAAAAAAATAATTAATTAAATTCATCTGTATACACAGATTTTTCTTTTTCTAAGATAAATTAAAAATCCTTTTTGGTTTGGATAGGTATTGATCAAATACTACGAGACACAATTTTCGAATCTCCGTAAAGCTATAATTGCCTTTTTACGGTTGAAAATTTGAAAATTCCAAAATGTTTAGGGACTATTGCAAACGATGTATTTATTTATGAAGAAATTGGAAATTTTGGTGTTTAAATGTGAAGGTCAGTAAGTTTTCAGTGAGAAAAATGAGTCGATCCCATAAACCGAGCATGTGGGCGAAATGCAACCGTTTTGTAAGAGATAATTGGAAAGTTTTCAGATGGATTGGTACTAACGAAATATTATCTTTCGCAATTTTCAAATACTTAGGTAGTTTCAATTAACATCTTTAAGGGTAACTAAATATGGAAACCGCAAAACTCTTAACAAATGTTTCAAATGATATGTTTATGGTAGAAGTCTGAAATTTCAGTAGTACAATGTCAAGGGATATTCTACGGCCTAATAATCTGCCCCCTTTTCTCACGCTTTTTTCTGACACATCTGCTGAATCACACATATCAAAAAATATGAAAAGAAACTTAAAGGTTGTTTTTCTCACTGGGGTGTGAGAATAAACTTTTTAAATTTAAGCAATAAAATAAATACTTTATATGTTTTAAAATTATTAATAACATACTACCATTTGCAATATCTTCCCATACATTAGCTCAATTTAAAACTTTTAAGGAGTGATACATTTGGAGGTCTGTAAATGGTAGCTAGGTAGTCACTGGCAGGAGAGCTATGCAACAATCCCCTGTGATGATGCATAGAACCGGCCAGGCCTAGCACCTAATGTCCGACCCCGCCTTCTCGTGATGCAGACCGTTAGTACCTTTCAAAAGAGATACTCTCTTGTGGAAGTGAACTGAAGATTCTGGGTTGCCAGATTAATGTGGCCTACTGATCTGGACATCTATGGCTACTTTCATTTTTTTTTCTACCCTGCTGAGGAGTGGTCAACCACACAGGGTCCTGGTGATGACCATACAAACCCACTGGACTGGACAGATATATGGCTCTGAGCTTGATTATGGATCTTGATTTTGCTGCACTAGTGAGCTTCTGTGGAGAAAAAATCTTCCGCTGTGTTTTCTGTTTGTTTGTGGGTTGACAGCCCCAAGTGAATAGATTCACAGGATATATTTATCAGCTGGTGGATAATCTTCAGCAGAGGTAATCGCAGGCACCTGAACTCTTTGCTTCTATTACATAGTCAAATTCTACATTGGAGGAAGTCTTCCACGGTAGATGGCTTCAGCCTTTAGTAGTGGGGGAACAGGTTTTTGCCCCATGTCTGCGATTAGGGGGCTGTTTGATATTGTCGGCATTCCCGACAATACTCAATAAACATAGTTTCTTTAAACAACCTACTAACCATTTTCTCTCCATAGGTAGTTGGAATGTTAGGATTCTGCACAGACCTTTTTCTATTGATGTCCTCACAAAAGAATTCCACCATTATAGTTTAGATATTCTCGGCTTGCAAGAGACCAGATGGACAGATAAAGGTCAGATTCTTAAAAATAATCTTAAATTTCTCTTTTCAGGGAGGAAGGAAAATAAGCATCACCAAGGCGTGGTTCTGCTTCTCAGCAGACACGCTAGTGATACTCTTCTAGGATAATGAAATATAATTAAGATAATGAAAGGTTTCTTACAGAAAAATTTCAGACTAGCGTTAAAGACTTGAATGTTATCTGCTGTTATGCGCCCACTGAGGATGCCAATGAGGATGAGAAGGATAGGTTTTATGGACAACTTCAGGATATTTGAATTCTGTCAAGAAAGGAGATATTACCCTTGTTCTTGGTGACTTCAATGCCAAAGTTGGTATTGACTCTGACCTTTGGGGAGGAGTAATAGGCCTTTTTGGTATTGGTAGCTGCAATGGCAATGGGCAACGTCTGCTACAGGTAAGTAAACTCAATTGATTCAGAATAACTAATACTTATTACAAACACCGCGACATACATAAGTACACATGGGTTTCACCCAATGGGCTGCATAAGAATATGATTGATTATATATTTATTATTTAACAGCAAATGGGCTAGTTCTGTTAGGAATACCAGGTCATATAGGGGTCACTGAAATTGGATCTGACCATTACCTTGTTAAAAGTGCTTGCAACTTAAACTTCAAAAGTGTTGTGCTAGAGTTAAAAAATTTACTTTTAATACTGAAGCTCTGAAAGATCCTGTTATAGTTAAAGCTTAACATGATAGGTTACTTAGTCATTATGACAGTCATGGTTGCTTACTACTGAAGTCGAGGAAGAATGGGATCATTTTAAAAAGGCTTTTTTGGACACTAAGAGTATTGTTTTAGGAAAGAAGGAGCAGAATAGACAGAATTATCTGAGTGATAAGGCACTTGAGCTTATTTCAGAAAGAAAGAACTGCAGGAATATCCTTAATCAATACCCTACTAGTCCTAATAGAAAGCATTACAGAGAACGTAATAAACGTGTAAAAGATCAGTTAGCTGCTGATAAGAATCTTTGGCTTCATGGTTTGGCTGACAAAGCCGAGGAAGCAGTTAGACAGCACAACACCAGAGAGCTGTACAAGATAGTTAATGTTTTGTGTGGCAGAAAACGGACAGGCATAAAAGGATTGAAGGATAAACAATGTAAGGTTATAGAAGGGGAGGATTCTGTCATGGCTAGGTGGGCTGCGCATTACGGTGATGTTCTAAACAATGTGGTTAATTCTATTTCCATTGTTTGCAATGATGATATATGCATTGGTGGCTTTAATGTTGGCCCTATAACACAATGTGAAGTTATTTTGGTTATTTCTAAACTTAAACTTTACAAATCCCAAGGGGTAGACGAAATTACTACTGACATGCTTAGAGCTGGGAATGTTTCGGTTACCACTTGAATAACTGAAATTTTGAATATCTTTTATGATAACGGCATGGTTCCTAAGGATTTTACCAGAGCTATTGTTATCCCTATTTTCAATAAAGTGATCGCAGTTCTTGTGATAACTATAGGGGTATCAGCCTACTCTCTGTTCCAGGTAAAGTTATTTCCATGATTGTGCTTAATAGAATTAAGAATCTGGTTGACAGTCAATTGCGTGATAAGCAATATGGATTCAGAAGTGGTAGGGGATGTGTGGATCAGATATATTCTCTTAGGCAGATTCTTGAGAAATGTTTAGAATTTCAGAAACCTTTGGTTGCTAGCTTTGTTGATTTCAAAAAGGCTTTCGACTCTCTTGATCGTCATAATTTGTTGTTGATTGCGAGATCATATTGCATACCTGACAAGTTAGTTAACATAATGAAAGCTCTCTATAATAACATCGAGTCATGTGTGATAGTTGGTAAGGCTTGTAGCAATTGGTTTATTATTGCTTCTGGTGTTCGACAAGGGTGCATTTTGTCTCCTTTTCTCTTTAGCTTGGTTATTGATTATGTTATGCGAAATTCACTTCAAGGGAAAGATTTTGGCCTTAAATGGACTGGAGATACGAAAATTTCTGATTTAGATTATGCTGATGATTTAGCCCTTTTGGCAAATGATGTTGATGAGATGAACTCTTTCATTCGAGCTGTTGTTGAAACTGGTAGTAGAGTAGGTTTGGTTATAAACAGAGAGAAAATTAATGTGATGAAAATTGGTCAGGCAGGTTGTGATTCAGTTAATCTGAATGGTTGCAGTCTTGAGCAGGTGTCACTGTTTAATTATCTTGGGAGCTATGTAACAGATAATGGTGATGTGCGGCATGAGATTAACAGACGAATCTGGATTGCTGCCGGGACTTTTAAGAATCTATGGAGAGTGTGGAGAAATAGGCGTATACATCTAAAGACTAAAATTAGACTGTATAATAGTTTGGTTCTTTCTAGGGTTAGTTATGGTAGTGAAACTTGGACACTGAGATGCTTACGCAGTATCTTGGTCATTAGGTGATTCAACTTTGTAACTAATGATGAGGTTAGGCAAAGGAGTTTGCAACCTCCTTTAAGTAGCATATTGTGCAGAGAGAGACTCCGTTGGTTTCGCCATGTTGCCAGTATGAATTATTATAGATTGGCGAATAGGGTTATGAACAGTGTGCCTAAAGGCCTCATAAAGAAGGGGAGACCTAAGATACGGTGGGCAGACAATGTCAAACAGGACTTTGTTATAATTGGTGTGCAGAGGCCAGATGCAGTAGAAGTAGCTCAGGACAGACTTTCTTGGAGAACTAAATTGCATGGTCTGGTCGGACCTCCGTAGCCCATGGCTTCTTGATGATGATGATGATGATGATGATGATGATGATGATGATGATGATGATGACGACGATGACGACGACGACGACATTTGGATATTGTACGATATTCAGAAATCTCGTCCATTTCCTTATCAATAATTTTTAGTTATCTGTAGCGTCAATTATTATTTCATGATGTCCAGACTGAAATTCTTCTAATCATTAAAGCAATTACCTTAAGTATATCATTCAATTTTTAGGGTAAATATTATATAATATGTACAAATACAATTCCATTTCACATTTCTGTTATACGAAATAAATGAGTACGCGATATGTAGTGGCGCGTTTCCCGCTATATTCCTGCATAGGGGAAAAAAGAAGGAAGAGAAGCATGCGCCGCTATATATATTTTTTTTTATTTCTTGGTTTTGTTGAAATTATATTTTGTGATTTCTGTTCGAAAAATAATGGTAACAAAGTTATTTGTTCTTTAATACTTCATACGCAATTTTAAATATATCATATGCATATTTTTCATTCGACATTAATGTAGCATATAAAAATTCGAAACAATCAATATTCCCTGCAGCAGTAGCAGAACTACAGTAGCTCAAGCACTGCAATTGCTGATATAACACTTTCTTCAAATCAAATTTCCTAAGGCTCTGTTTCTAATTTAGAATTCTGATTCACAAGTAATAATATAAATTATATAGTTTGCAGGCATTAGTCATTTGATTCTCCTAAATCATGGATCCCACTATTCAGTATACAGCTTTCTCTTATCATAACTTAAAGCAATATAAATACCCTACCCCCAATAAGATTGCTAGTAACTGGAAAGGAGTAGAAAAAATATTAATTATATATTACATATATTTTCCAGAAATTTGTTTAAAAACTACTAAAAAGGCAGGAAACCTTTTATGTTACATACCAGATCCGCTCCCCAGCTCGGATCTCCCAACTTTATTTCTTTCTAGACCCGGGTCTGCTTGCCACATAGCTCTGTAAGTAAAACTTCAATATACAGAAGGTCTGTGACTAAGGCGAAACCTCAGCAGAAACAACACATGAAAAGAAATGTGTATGATATAACGGGGTTGGAACCCATTCCACTAACGATCATTAGTCACGGACGCTAAGTACTGACAATGGGATATCTGCATTCAGGGCCATATCTACGTGGGGAGGGGGAAGGATCCATGCCCTCCCCCTTTTACCCTTTCAGAATGGTAAGAGGTAATGGAGTTAATTAATTTTAAGGCTCGATTGTGTTTCTTGGCCATTCCCCTCGTTTACCTTTTTTTTTAGATTCGAGCCTGTCGGTATTCATCATAAACAGATTTCATGCATGAATATATATTTTTTTTCATTATACTAAAATTAAAGTGAACACATTATTGAAAAACCATGTTCCTGAAACAATCACATTTGTACAAATTAAACTATCCAGTATAATAAGCTCTCTGATTTTTGGAGTTGGATAATAAATGTTGCTAGGAGTGGGGGAATGAGGATTTTACTTGTGGTATTTCCACTGAACTGCAGAATATTGAAGAAAAGAACTCCACCGTTGGAATAAATAACAACGTGGTAGCGTTTTTAGGGCAGACATAACCATATATTTAAATGATATTCAAAGTTTGTAGAGGCCCTATATAGGTAGAGGTTGGCCATCTCAAAACTGGAAGCCACGTTTTGTCGTCGCTCGGATTTTTGGGCATGAAAAGCTGAATGGTATTGCACGGATACTTATGGATTCCGGAAAAGGGTAATATTTCATACAGATTTCAGTGCAAACGATTGGAAGCACTTTAGAGAACGGTTAAAAAGGAAAAGTAAATTTTTCGGATTTTGTTTTTTAAAGAAATAATAACATCGCTTTGTTGTCTGTCGTTTGTAGACAATGAGCATTTTTGTTTATACAGAAGAATAAAGAAATATTTTTGTGTTGGATAGGTATTAATGAAATATTGCGATTTGCATTTTTCGAATCTCTTAAAAGTTACAATTGCCCCCTCTAACCGTGGAAAAAGCAAAAATTCCAAAATATCAAACAAACATTACCAAGCAATGTTGTTATGTTAGAAATTTGAAATTTTGGGGTTGAAATGCAAAGATTACGAAGTTACCATTGGCAACAATCACTTGCATTTCAGACCCGGGGGGGGGGGGGTGAGAATGCAACTTTTTTAACAGAAAATTGTACGTTTTTAAAGATAAAATAAAAATTCTTTTTTGGGTTGGACAGGTTTTGATGAAATATTACAATTTGCATTTTCCGAATCTCCCAAAAGCTATAAATGCGCCCTCTAACGATGGGAAAAAAATCCAAAAATCCCGAAATTCAAAACGAATATTGCAAACGATGTAGTTATGTTAGGAATTTTGGTTGTGGAATATGACGGTATGACGGTATAACAATGCGTTGACCCCTATGCCCAAGGTAAGTAGGAAACAGAACGTTTTTAAGACATAATTGGAAACCCTTTTTAGTTGGTACTAATGAAATATAATTCGCATTTCCAAAGGTAGTTTTAATTCATATCGTTAGAGACTACTAAACAACAACATAACAGCAAAACTTTTAACGAATGTTAAAAGTTTTGCTCTTTGGATATTTTGTGATCTCGGCTGCAGATTCCGTTATGGTTATATAATTACTAATAATATAAGTATAGTGTATTTTCTCCCATTATACATAAAAAAATTAAAATAAATAACACCTCAAGTAACTGCATGCCACAGAGGTCTGACAGGAGTCTGTCAGTTTTTAAGCCGTAGTAGAAGGTCCATGAGGATGGCGGGACCTCAGCAGAAAAACAACACGAACTTTCATAATTAAGACTTTTAAGGAGTGAAAAAATAGGCAAAGGAGGAATTTAATTCTCTTTGAAAATGAGATTCCAATATGCGTTAGAGGCGATATGCGTTCTTCTAGTCATTTTATATTTTCTGTACCTTCTGACAGTGGAAATTCGAACTACGTAAAATTGAGAAAATAAATTATTAATATTTTATTATACCTGTAAAACACAAAAAAGTTTTTTATTTATCTCTTAAAGCAGAAAACTTGCATTTTGCCAAAGGAAGAAATCAATACTATTAGGGTAAACCACTTGATCATTACACTCTATGACCAAAAATTTAAGTTTGTAGCAAAAATAGATCGTTTGCAATATTCATTTAAAGGTTTGGTATTTTCCAGCTTGAGACCTCTTTGGTATTTTCCTGCTTCTAGAAGTCGGCTTTAGAGTTTTTATTTACCGCCTTTAGCACTCTCCAACACTGGAAATTCCAAGTAATGGGGATTCGAAAAATGAAAATATTAATGTTTTTGCGAAAACATTTTCGCCGACACATGGGATCCGAACCCGCATCTCTCGAGAAACATGCCAGAGTATTCTAACAAGTTGAACTAACGCCGCCGTTTTTCACAAAAAAAAAAAACATTTATTGACTAATAAATCAGCACTTTGACGTCGATTCTAATTTTAGAGGAAAAATTGTCTTGAGCCGGGTGGGATACGAACCCACGACCTCCTGATAATATCATAACCGGTAGCTCAGTGGTCCAGAGAACCTGACATGTCATCAGGAGGTCGTGGGTTCGTATCCCACCCTGCTCAAGATAATTTTTCCTCTAAAATTAGAATCGACGTCAAAGTGCTGATTTATTAGTGGATGTTGAACAGTCGAGTTTATCTTATTATTTATAAACATTTAGTGATTTATAGATGTTTAAACCTCTACAGGTAACGCTGATATTATTAAATATTGTTTAAATCATTAATAACGTGAAGTAGCGTGATGTGACTATATTATTTATTTCCATCTTACTCAGAGCACTTAAAATGAAATAGTTGTCACCTGAGATCATAGATGGTGTCATAAGAAGTCGTCCAAAATTCACGGGAAGAATGATCATCATTATTAGTGAGAAAAAGACTGAGATGACATTAAATAGATCGTCGTATTCGTAGAATACTCTGACATGTTTCTGGAGAGATGCGTTTCTGGAGAGAACGGGATTGGATCCCGTTTGTGGATGAAATTTTTTCCACAAAAACATTTATTGATTTATAGATATATAAACGTCTACAGGTAATGCTGAAATTATCAAATATTGTTTAAATCGTTAATATTTTGTTAGTGCCTATGAAACACAATATATATATATATTGTTTCATTTATCCCTTAAAAAAAGTTCATTTTCGCACCCCCATTTGGCTAAGACAGCAAAGCCTTGTTGCCATTGTAAACCTTCTGACTATAACACTGTACTATCGAAATTTCAGAATTCCCGTGTACATAGTTTGTTTGCAATATTCGTTCGAAATTTTAACATTTTCCGTCCTTTCTCACCGCTAGAGAGCGGAATTAAAGCTATTGAAAATTTCAAAATTCGAATCGCAATATCTGTTTGACACCTATCCAAACCAAAAAGATTATTTCATTTAGCTCTAAAAGTAAAAAAAAAATTATTGTCTGTAGACGGACAGACAGAAGAATTAATATTGACATAGGCAGACAACAAAGTGAAAACATTAGCTCATTTTTCAAAAGAACCTTATAAGAAATTATTTGTTGGTTTTCAGTTAGCTCATTTCACTTTTGCAGACGATTGGCGTCTTTTGATGTAGTTTCTTGGTAAAAAATTTTAATTAATTTATTTCTTTGAGTGGAATTTTTACACCCAAATGCAGCGCAGTGAGGCATTCATAAAATATGACAGCTTTTATAGACATAAAAGTGGTAGAAATATATAAAACTCTAACAATTGTGAAGTTTTAGCTTAGTACACACACTAACTAATATTCTTTCGTCTCACAGTACGACAAAACATGGCGCCAATAAACCACGTGCCTCAATCAACCAATGACAGTGAATCATCGAGATGGCCAGCCTCTAACTATACAGGACTTCTAAAAGTTTGGTGTCTCTAGCTCTTCTGGGGGCTGAGTGCATAAGTGTATAGACACTAACACATTCTTTTTTATATATATTAGATTTTTATATACTTTTATTAGGCATATTTTTCAAAGTAAGTTAATGATTTTAACTTCCGATACATTTAATTCTTGAATTTCGTGTTCTGCTCATGCTTAATTAGAACGACTTCAATATTCATAGACGCTCACGCTCTTAACCCAACAAACTGAATAATGAGTTTATCACGCGAAATCAGAAAAAAATTAGTTTGATGCATTCATTATTTCAAATTTAATGGAGGTAACATTTATTTTCAATAACTTTTAGCTGTTTTTTTTTAATCATGGGAATCAGGTATTAGGTTAGTTTGATGTATTCCTCTTTTCAAATTTATTAGTGGCAATAGTAATTTTGAATAATTTTCAACCGTTATGTTACGTCTATGGGGATTTTGAGAAATTCAAATCCGCACACTTTAAATTTGGTTGACCCCAACGAGTTCCCACATAGCCCATATTCTTCCCCTGGTTTAAGGGAACGTTCATTCAAAGTTTGGTGTCTCTATCTTTTCCTGGGGCTGAGTGCATAAGCGGACAGATACTCAAACAAACATTCTTCTTTATATATGTATTAGATTTGTCATTACAGTTCTACAAACATAATACCCTACTTTTAGCAAACGCACGTTAGAGCAATGTTAGAAAAAAAAACGATCAAAATATATATTATGAAATTTATTTTTCATAGATTTCATCAGATGCATCACTACATCGTATCCCAATCCTTTTCCAGATCTGGAAATTTCATCATTTTTTCCTCAGTAAAATTCGAAATTTATTGTATAGCCCTGATATGAGATACACATCATCCAAACTTTCAGTCCTCTATTTTCAGGTTTTAGCACTATATAATGCACTATACCCAAACTTACTTTGTATTTTATTAACTCCTCATTGACAGAAATTTCTCGGTATGGATTGAATTATACATAAAACTTATGTTTTATTTCGGATGTGAATGGCTCGATCTTCTGTAATAAATGATAACTTGGGTCAACATCTTTGGCCTCTTTTTCTCGATCTGAAATTAAAAATATTGGTGATTTTAAAATATCTTTGGCAATTTATAATACATTTAACTGCACCGTTCCCTAATATAGGATTTAGTGACCAGTAATGTTACATTTTTGACATCTGAACAGCACCTATAATCATAATAATTGCAACATATCCCCTTAAGTCGTCAATGCTCTCTACTGAGTTCCAGTTTTGATTATAATCCCGAGCATGTTTACAGTATTCTGCATATTTGTTTGTGCTCATCCGTAGGATTTCCATAGTATCATCGGTAATGGTATTACATAGTGTCATCAGTATAGCTGATGATCCAGGAGTCAGTTCATGAACAGTACCAGCACAAGATTCGCAATAATTGACAAACACTGCGTAGTTTATTTACTGTGTCTCCAATTTATTGAGCTACAGTCAACATTCAAAAAACCATTTTATAAATCTTTTCCACAAATTTAACATATTCCTAATGATTAAAATTAAATTTCGATTATCATTTTGTTTTAGAATAATAACGATTGGAAACACAAATATTTATATTAACATTTAAGAGGTAATTATATCTCTTCTTCAGCCATCTTCCTAACCATTAATTGAGCACTTTGCACCAACAAAGAGCGCTCATCAGTTCTAAACCTTAACGATTTTTGTGAAAAAATAATATGATACTATTAAAATTTGCCCATTATCACCATTTTCAAAATATCAACCTGATTTATTTCACCTGCAGTTCTCATTCAAAATTTAAGGATATTTTAGTTATATTATCTAGAAAACTATAAACTTCCAGTGAGTTACATAACTGATTGAATTTCATTAGATATTTATTTAACAAATAAATGTTACATTCCCGCCATTTTGAAAAAATAAGGTCATATACATCAGCAATTAATTTTCCGAATTTCGGAATGATTGAATATTTCTGTATCAGTTATACAGTTTAGAAACATTGTTTGTATCATGAAAGTGTTTAGCAAATTAAACGTTCTTTTACACTTGATGTAATTTGTGTATTTTTTTTTCATATTCAGTCGCCAACTAGATATAAATTGAAAAAAAAGTTTCCAAAAAACTTATGGACCAATCCAATGATTATCAAAATATGTTTGTGGAAATATATGCATCGTAGTATGACACCAATCATTCCATTTTTGATCAGATTCGTTTAAGAATGAATTAAAAAATACCTTATTCCTGCACTTCAAAATACCATTTTTCCACAGATTTTAACATTCGGATATATTCCATTACTTTCTTTGTTATTGAATTATGCGCAAATTAGAATTTTGGAATCAATATCCAATTATTTGAAATGTGTTTCTCCTGTTCTATGATACAAAAGATGTTCACTTTCTTATCACAACAAGAAATCAGTTTCAGCGATGGAAATCACTTGATTTTTGGATCATAATTCTACCTTCGTTTATTATCAATAAACAAAAAACCTAAAAATTAACATTTATTTTTCAGTTCTGCCTAAATAATACCCGTGTTGCAAAATATTAAGCACTCCACCTCTCTTCTAAAGATATTTACCATCTGATATCTGCAGATACATTTCATGATATATTTCTCATATTTTGACTTTTCTTCGATTCGAAAAATAAGCAAGCTTGAATATTTTGCCCTTTGACAGAAGAAGGTCTATGTTTAATACATCTTTGCACGCGAATCCTGACATAAAAAATTTCACATCATTTCTGCAATCGAATCAAATCAAGTCAAGAGCAATCAAATCAACAGTGAAATATTATGCAACTGCAAATTTCGAACTTTCTACCTCTAATGGATGATTATTTCGGTTTTTCTACTGGAATGTCCCACCGATCTCAAATTTCCTAAAGTTTCCGTATTCAGTAACTCAAAACAAACAGACCACTTACCGCATTTCCAGTAGATTTAGGTAATACTTTCAACATTATTTTCCTCCATTTGACATTCAAGCACAGTTCGGAGGTCGAATTTCGTATTTTTTTTTTCTAGAAAAGAATTCTTCTGTCCTTATGTTTACAGTCCATACTTACAATTAGCATGATCAACTCTCAGACATAAGAGAGTCAATCATAGGTCAATCACTGACAATCATCTATATATATATATCAGGTATGAAATCGAATTTAAATCGCTTCTCATTGCAATTACACTGTTGGAATCAATTCAGGAAATGCGATCATAGTCTGAGTATGAAAAAACGGTTTAATGTGCTGTTAAAATAATGACAACGAAGAAAATTAAATTTTCTCATTTACACATTTCCCCCTATAACATGCATGAAACACTGCAACGAAAGAACATCTTGTACATTTTTTAGGAGATATTGAACAATGCGACTGCCCAATAGGCAAAGGAGAGAAGGCCTATAATTATGTAGAAAAGTACATGATAATTCTCTATTTACAACAGTGTAGTGTGTATAATATGAAAATGGCTTTATATCTAATGCCACCTTATTCTCTACGGTTTCAAAACAATTTATGTGAAAGTCCCTAAATATTTTTTCAGCTACTTATTAAATAATACCTAAACGCACCACTCTTCTGAATTCTAGGATGTCATATATCCTAATGACCAAAAATATATTTATATTTTAACGAAATTTTCAATTATTCATTAAAATAGAAATTATTCACACCATCATAATTTCATATATCTTCTCCAATTTAAAATTTGGTAGAATTCCTCCAAGTAATTTTCATGTTTGCGAATCTTTCAGTTCAGGTTTTACTTTAACATCAAATACACTGCAGCGTTCAACTACACCATGAAAGGAATGTCCGAAATCTCTAATCATATTTTTTGAGGACAATATTTTTATGTCTGTAGATGTTATGCATCCTAATTAGTGTCGCAGAAAGTGAAATTTTCCTTCAATATATGAAGTCCTTTTCTGAATTCAATAGATGTGTGTATCTTGATATTTGTGCATAGATCTTTCGAGTAACTTATCGAGTAATGTATACTATTCTTTGGTTATCACATAGGTAGATACAAAATATATAAGAGCTATATTTCTCCTTCGAAAATTCACATTTATCACTTAATTGCTAGTAACAGAAAAATTACCGCATATTATTCACAGTTTTATTATCTATAATGTAGATCTAGAATTATATTAGGAATTAACCCTAATACACTAACTCCTCTAATATACTCTTTCTAATAGCATTACATTATACCATTTAAGACGAAATATATCATTAATCTTTATCTATTTATATATTTCCTGATGAAGTTTTGAGTGTCATTTCCTAACTAACAGATAAAAAATAAAAATTTACATAATTAAAATTAAGATAAATGAGTTTAAAGAGTAGAAATTTACATAAAAAAATTAGGAGACCATTTTATTCTGAATAATAAAAGCATTCCACCTTATATAAGGGTAATCATTATAATAAACAATTTTAGTATAATTTCCTACTGCACTCATTTGTCATTCCACATTGCCAGAAAGCATGTAACACTGGAAAAACGTGCACATTTTTAGATGAGGTTCAACAGTGTGACTGCCCAACTGGTAAAGGGGAGAAAGGTGATGATTGCGTAGGTAAGAACAACATAATTTTCATTTGATGCTCTTTATTCCAATTAGATTATCAGTCCTTCGCTTAATTTGATATTGCCATATGTCTTGAGCACACTAAATCTGTGTTCATTTAATATATTGTTGCTCTAATTATGAGTACAAATTATTTGCTTATGTAATATACATATATATATATATATTTCTGCAGCTGTAGGTAAGCATGAAACTCTGCTGCATATATTTCTCATATAGAAATGTCTCAATTAAACGTTCTTTTACATTTGATGTAATTGGAATATTTTTTTTTTCAAATTCAGTCTCCAACTAGAAATAAATTGAAAACAATTTTTCAAAAAACTTATGGACCAATCAAATAATTATCAAAAAATGTTTGTGGAAATATATGCATCCTGATGTGAAACCAATCATTCCATTTTTCATCCGATTCGTTTCTGAATGAATTAAAAAATACTTCTCTCTGGCATTTTCAAATACCATTTCTCCACAGATTTCAACATTCGGATATCTTCCATTACATTCTTTGTTATTGAATTATGCACAAATTAGAATTTTTGACTCCATATACAACTATTTGAAATGTGTATCTCCTGTTCTATGACACAAAGGATGTTCGCTTTCTTACTACAACAAGAAATCAGTTTCAGCGATGGAAATCACTTGATTTTTGGATCATAATTCTACCTTTCATTTATTTTCAATACAACAAATAACCTAAATATTACACTTTATTTTTCACTTCTGCCTAAATAAATACATTTATTGCAAAATATTAAGCTCTCCACCTCTCCTCTAAGGATATTTACCATCTGATATCTGCAGATACATTTATGATATATTTCTCATATTTTACCTTTTCTTCGATTCGAAACATAAGCAGGCTTGAATAATTTCCCCTTTGACAGAAGAAGGTCAATGTCTAATACATCTTTGCACGCGAATCCTGACATAAAAAATTTCACATCATTTCTGCAATCGAATCAAATCAAGTCAAGAGCAATCAAATCAACAGTGAAATATTATGCAACTGCAAATTTCGAACTTTCTACCTCTAATGGATGATTATTTCGGTTTTTCTACTGGAATGTCCCACCGATCTCAAATTTCCTAAAGTTTCCTTATTCAGTAACTCAAAACAAACAGACCACTTACCGCATTTCCAGTAGATTTAGTTAATACTTTGAACATTATTTTCCTCCATTTGATCTTGAAGGACAGTACGGAGGTCGAATTTCGTATTTTGTTTCCAGAACAGTGACAACATTACTCTTGGCTGCCAAATCTAGTGTCCTTACGTTTATAGTTCATACTTACAATTAGCATGATCAACTCTCAGACATAAAATAGTCAATCACAGGTCAATCACTGACAATAGTCTATATATATATATATCAGGTATGAAGTCGAATTTAAATCGCTGCTCATTACAATTACACAGTCGAAATCAATTCAGGAAATGCGATCAAAGTCTGAGTATGAAAAAACGGTTTAATATGCTGTTAAAATAATGACAACGAAGAACATTAAATTTTCTCATTTACACATTTCTCCCTATAACATGTATGAAACTCTGCAAGGAAGGAACATCATGTACATTTTTAGGAGATATTGAAGAATGCGACTGCCCAATAGGTAAAGGACAGAAGGCCAATATTATGTAGGAAATTACATGATAATTTACCATTTATAACACTGTAGTGTGTTTAATATGAAAATGGCTTTATATCTAATGCCAAAGTATTCTATTCGGTTTCAAAACAATTTATGTTAAAGTCATTAAATATTTATTGTGCTACTTATTAAATAATACCTAAACACACCACTCTTCTGAATTCAAGGATTTCATATACCCTAATGACCAAAATGTATTTATATTTTAACGAAATGTTCAATTATTCATTAAAATAGAAATTATTCACACCATCATAATTTCATATATCATTTCGAATTTAAAATTTGGTAGATTTCCTCCAAGTAATTTTCATGTTTGCGAATCTTTCAGTTCAGGTTTTACTTTAAAATCAAATACACTTCACCGTTCAAATACACCATACAAGAAATGTCCGAAATCTCTAATCATATTTTTTTGAGGATAATATTTTTTGTCTATAGATGTTATGTAGCCTAATTAGTGTCCCAGAAAGTGAAATTTTCATGAAATATCTGAAGTCCTTTTCTGAATTCAATAGATGTGTGTATCTTGATATTTGTGCATCGATCTTTCGAGCAACCTATCGAGTAAAGTACACTATCCTTTGGTTATCACATAGAGAGATACAAAAATACAGGAGGTATATTTCTCCTTCGAAATTTCACATTTATCACTCAATTGCTAGTAACCGAAAAATTACCGCATATTCTTCACAGTTTTATTATTTATAATGTTGATCAAGAATTATATTAGGAACTATCCCTAATACACTAACACCTCTAATTATTAATTTCCAGTAGCATTACATTATACCATTAAAGAAGTATATCTTTAATCTATATCTATTTATATTTTACCTGATGAAGTTTTGAGTTTCATTTCCTAAAAAACAGGGAAAAAATGAAAATAAAGAGAATTAAAATTAAGTTAAATGTGTCAAAATAGCAAAAATTTACAGATTTAAAATTAAGATAAATCTGTTTAAAGAGTAAAAATTTATATAAATAAAATTAAGAGACAACTTTAGTCAGACTAGTAAAATATTCCACCTTATAAAAGGGTAATTATTATAATAAACAATTTTAGTATAACTTGCTACTGCACTCATTTGTCTTTCCAGATTGCAAGAAACCATGTAACAGTGAAAAAACGTGCACATTTTTAGATGAGGTTGAACAGTGTGACTGCCCAACTGGTAAAGGGGAGAAAGATGATGATTGCGTAGGTAAGAACAACATAATTTTCACTTGATGTTCTTTATTCCAATTAGATTATCAGTCCTTCGTTTAATTTGATATTGCCATATATCTTGGGCAGACTAAATCTGTGTTCATTTAATATATTGTTGCTCTAATTATGAGTACAAATTATTTTGTTATGTAATATACATATATTTCTGCAGCTGTCTGTAAACATAAAACTCTGCTGCACTAATTTCTAATATATAAATGTCTCAATTAAACGTTCTTTTACACTTGATGTATTTGGAATATATTTTTTTTCAAATTCAGTCTGCAACTAGATATAAATTGAAAACAATTTTTCAAAAAATTTATGGACCAATCAAATAATTATCCCAAAATATTTGTGGAAATATATGCATCTTGGTGTGAAACCAATTATTCCATTTTTGATCCGATTCGTTTCTGAATGAATTAAAAAAATACCTCCTCCCGGCACTTGCAAATACCATTTCTTCACAGATTTTAACATTCGGATATCTTCCATTACTTTCTTTGTTATTGAATTATGCGCAAATTAGATTTTTGGAATCCATTCCTAATTATTTGAAATGTGTTTTTCCTGTTCTATGACACAAAGGATGTTCACTTTCTTACCACAACAAGAAATCACTGTCAACGATGGAAATCACTTGATTTTTGGATCGAAATTCTACCCTTCGTTTATTTTCAATACAACAGATAACCTAAAAATTACACTTTATTTTTCACTTCTGCCTAAATAAATACACATATTGCAAAATATTAAGCTCTCCACCTCTCCTCTAAGGATATTTACCATCTGATATCTGCAGATACATTTATGATATATTTCTCATATTTTACCTTTTCTTCGATTCGAAACATAAGCAGGCTTGAATAATTTCCCCTTTGACAGAAGAAGGTCAATGTCTAATACATCTTTGCACGCGAATCCTGACATAAAAAATTTCACATCATTTCTGCAATCGAATCAAATCAAGTCAAGAGCAATCAAATCAACAGTGAAATATTATGCAACTGCAAATTTCGAACTTTCTACCTCTAATGGATGATTATTTCGGTTTTTCTACTGGAATGTCCCACCGATCTCAAATTTCCTAAAGTTTCCTTATTCAGTAACTCAAAACAAACAGACCACTTACCGCATTTCCAGTAGATTTAGTTAATACTTTGAACATTATTTTCCTCCATTTGATCTTGAAGGACAGTACGGAGGTCGAATTTCGTATTTTGTTTCCAGAACAGTGACAACATTACTCTTGGCTGCCAAATCTAGTGTCCTTACGTTTATAGTTCATACTTACAATTAGCATGATCAACTCTCAGACATAAAATAGTCAATCACAGGTCAATCACTGACAATAGTCTATATATATATATATCAGGTATGAAGTCGAATTTAAATCGCTGCTCATTACAATTACACAGTCGAAATCAATTCAGGAAATGCGATCAAAGTCTGAGTATGAAAAAACGGTTTAATATGCTGTTAAAATAATGACAACGAAGAACATTAAATTTTCTCATTTACACATTTCTCCCTATAACATGTATGAAACTCTGCAAGGAAGGAACATCATGTACATTTTTAGGAGATATTGAAGAATGCGACTGCCCAATAGGTAAAGGACAGAAGGCCAATATTATGTAGGAAATTACATGATAATTTACCATTTATAACACTGTAGTGTGTTTAATATGAAAATGGCTTTATATCTAATGCCAAAGTATTCTATTCGGTTTCAAAACAATTTATGTTAAAGTCATTAAATATTTATTGTGCTACTTATTAAATAATACCTAAACACACCACTCTTCTGAATTCAAGGATTTCATATACCCTAATGACCAAAATGTATTTATATTTTAACGAAATGTTCAATTATTCATTAAAATAGAAATTATTCACACCATCATAATTTCATATATCATTTCGAATTTAAAATTTGGTAGATTTCCTCCAAGTAATTTTCATGTTTGCGAATCTTTCAGTTCAGGTTTTACTTTAAAATCAAATACACTTCACCGTTCAAATACACCATACAAGAAATGTCCGAAATCTCTAATCATATTTTTTTGAGGATAATATTTTTTGTCTATAGATGTTATGTAGCCTAATTAGTGTCCCAGAAAGTGAAATTTTCATGAAATATCTGAAGTCCTTTTCTGAATTCAATAGATGTGTGTATCTTGATATTTGTGCATCGATCTTTCGAGCAACCTATCGAGTAAAGTACACTATCCTTTGGTTATCACATAGAGAGATACAAAAATACAGGAGGTATATTTCTCCTTCGAAATTTCACATTTATCACTCAATTGCTAGTAACCGAAAAATTACCGCATATTCTTCACAGTTTTATTATTTATAATGTTGATCAAGAATTATATTAGGAACTATCCCTAATACACTAACACCTCTAATTATTAATTTCCAGTAGCATTACATTATACCATTAAAGAAGTATATCTTTAATCTATATCTATTTATATTTTACCTGATGAAGTTTTGAGTTTCATTTCCTAAAAAACAGGGAAAAAATGAAAATAAAGAGAATTAAAATTAAGTTAAATGTGTCAAAATAGCAAAAATTTACAGATTTAAAATTAAGATAAATCTGTTTAAAGAGTAAAAATTTATATAAATAAAATTAAGAGACAACTTTAGTCTGACTAGTAAAATATTCCACCTTATAAAAGGGTAATTATTATAATAAACAATTTTAGTATAACTTGCTACTGCACTCATTTGTCTTTCCAGATTGCAAGAAACCATGTAACAGTGAAAAAACGTGCACATTTTTAGATGAGGTTGAACAGTGTGACTGCCCAACTGGTAAAGGGGAGAAAGATGATGATTGCGTAGGTAAGAACAACATAATTTTCACTTGATGTTCTTTATTCCAATTAGATTATCAGTCCTTCGTTTAATTTGATATTGCCATATATCTTGGGCAGACTAAATCTGTGTTCATTTAATATATTGTTGCTCTAATTATGAGTACAAATTATTTTGTTATGTAATATACATATATTTCTGCAGCTGTCTGTAAACATAAAACTCTGCTGCACTAATTTCTAATATATAAATGTCTCAATTAAACGTTCTTTTACACTTGATGTATTTGGAATATATTTTTTTTCAAATTCAGTCTGCAACTAGATATAAATTGAAAACAATTTTTCAAAAAATTTATGGACCAATCAAATAATTATCCCAAAATATTTGTGGAAATATATGCATCTTGGTGTGAAACCAATTATTCCATTTTTGATCCGATTCGTTTCTGAATGAATTAAAAAAATACCTCCTCCCGGCACTTGCAAATACCATTTCTTCACAGATTTTAACATTCGGATATCTTCCATTACTTTCTTTGTTATTGAATTATGCGCAAATTAGATTTTTGGAATCCATTCCTAATTATTTGAAATGTGTTTTTCCTGTTCTATGACACAAAGGATGTTCACTTTCTTACCACAACAAGAAATCACTGTCAACGATGGAAATCACTTGATTTTTGGATCGAAATTCTACCCTTCGTTTATTTTCAATACAACAGATAACCTAAAAATTACACTTTATTTTTCACTTCTGCCTAAATAAATACACATATTGCAAAATATTAAGCTCTCCACCTCTCCTCTAAGGATATTTACCATCTGATATCTGCAGATACATTTATGATATATTTCTCATATTTTACCTTTTCTTCGATTCGAAACATAAGCAGGCTTGAATAATTTCCCCTTTGACAGAAGAAGGTCAATGTCTAATACATCTTTGCACGCGAATCCTGACATAAAAAATTTCACATCATTTCTGCAATCGAATCAAATCAAGTCAAGAGCAATCAAATCAACAGTGAAATATTATGCAACTGCAAATTTCGAACTTTCTACCTCTAATGGATGATTATTTCGGTTTTTCTACTGGAATGTCCCACCGATCTCAAATTTCCTAAAGTTTCCTTATTCAGTAACTCAAAACAAACAGACCACTTACCGCATTTCCAGTAGATTTAGGTAATACGTTGAACATTATTTTCCTCCATTTGATCTTGAAGGACAGTACGGAGGTCGAATTTCGTATTTTGTTTCCAGAACAGTGACAACATTACTCTTGGCTGCCAAATCTAGTGTCCTTAAGTTTATAGTTCATACTTGCAATTAGCATGATCAACTCTCAGACATAAGATAGTCAATCACAGGTCAATCACTGACAATAGTCTATATATCTGTATCAGGTATGAAGTCGAATTTAAATCGCTGCTCATTACAATTACACAGTCGAAATCAATTCGGAAATGCGATCAAAGTCTGAGTATAAAAAAAACGGTTTAATATGCTGTTAAAATAATGACAACGAAGAAAATTAAATTTTCTCATTTACACACTTCTCTCTATAACATGCATGAAACCCTGTAACGAAGGAACATCATGTACATTTTTAGGAGATATTGAAGAATGCGACTGCCCAATAGGTAAAGGACAGAAGGCCAATATTATGTAGGAAATTACATTATAATTTACCGTTTATAACACTGTAGTGTGTTTAATATGAAAATGGCTTTATATCTAATGCCAAAGTATTCTATTCGGTTTCAAAACAATTTATGTTAAAGTCATTAAATATTTATTGTACTACTTATTAAATAATACCTAAACGCACCACTCTTCTGAATTCTAGGATTTCATATACCCTAATGACCAAAAATGTATTTATATTTTAACGAAATGTTCAATTATTCATTAAAATAGAAATTATTCACACCATCATAATTTCATATATCATCTCCAATTTAAAATTTGGTAGAATTTCTCCAAGTAATTTTCATGTTTGCGAATATTTCAGTTCAGGTTTTACTTTAAAATCAAATACACTTCACCGTTCAAATACACCATACAAGAAATGTCCGAAATCTCTAATCATATTTTTTTGAGGATAATATTTTTTGTCTATAGATGTTATATATCCTAATTAGTGTCCCAGAAAGTGAAATTTTCATGCAATATCTGAAGTCCTTTCCTGAATTAAATAGATGTGTGTATCTTGATATTTGTGCATCGATCTTTCGAGCAAAATATCGAGTAATGTACACTATTCTTTGATTATCACATAGAGAGATACAAAAACACAGGAGGTACATTTCTCCTTCGAAATTTCACATTAATCACTCAATTTCTAGTAACCGAAAAAACACCGCATATTCTTCACAGTTTTTTTATTTATAATGTTTTCGAGAATTATATTAGGAATTAAACCTAATACAGTAACACCTCTAATATATACTTTCCAGTAGCAATAAACTACCCCATTAAAGAAGTATATCATTAATGTATATCTATTTATATTTTACCTGATGAAGTTTTGAGTTTCATTTCCTAAAAAACAGAGAAAAAATGAAAATTAAGAGAATTAAAATTAAGTTAAATGTGTTTAAAGAGTAAATATTTATATAAATAAAATTAAGAAACAACTATAGTCAGACTAGTAAAGTATTCCACCTTATAAAAGGGTAATTATTATAATAAACAATTTTAGTATAACTTGCGACTGCACTCATTTGTCTTTCCAGATTGCGAGAAAAAATGTAACAGTGGAAAAACGTGCACATTTTTAGATGAGGCTGAACTGTGTGACTGCCCAACTGGTAAAGGGGAGAAAGGTGATGATTGCGTAGGTAAGAACAGCATAATTTTCACTTGATACTCTTTATTCCAATTAGATTATCAGTCCTTCGTTTAATTTGATATTGCCATATATCTTGGGCAGACTAAATCTGTGTTCATTTAATATATTGTTGCTCTAATTATGAGTACAAATTATTTGGTTATGTAATATACATATATATTTCTGCAGCTGTCCGTAAGCATGAAACTCTGCTGCATAAATTTCTGATATATAAATGTCTCAATTAAACGTTCTTTTACACTTGATGTAATTGGAATATTTTTTTTTCAAATTCAGTCTGCAACTAGATATAAATTGAAAACATCTTTTCGAAAAATTTATGGAACATTCAAATAATTATCAAAAAATGTTTGTGGAAATATATGCATCCTGATGTGAAACCAATTATTCCATTTTTGATCCGATTCGTTTCTGAATGAATTAAAAAAATACCTGTTTCCGGTACTTTCAAATACCATTTCTTCACAGATTTTAACATTCGGATATCTTCCATTACTTCCTTTGATATCGAATTACGCGCAAATCAGATCTTTGGAATCCATATCTAATTATTTCAAATGTGTTTTTCCTGTTCTATGACACAAAGGATGTTCACTTTCTTACCACAACAAGAAATCACTTGATTTTTGGATCGAAATTCTACCCTTCGTTTATTTTCAATACAACTAACCTAAAAATTACACTTTATTTTTCACTTCTGCCTAAATAAATACACCTATTGCAAAATATTAAGCTCTCCACCTCTCCTCTAAGCATATTTACCATTTGATATCTGCAGATATATTTTTGATATATTTCTCACATTTTACCTTCTCTTCGATTCGAAACATAAGCAGGCTTGAATAATTTCCCCTTTGACAGAAGAAGGTCAATGTCTAATACATATTTGCAAGCGAATCCTGATATAAAAATTTCACATCATTTCTGCAATCGAATCAAATCAAGGTCAAGAGCAATCTAATCAACAGTGAAATATTATGTAGCTGCAAATTTCGAAATTTCTACCTCTCATGGATATTTATTTTGGTTTTTCAACTGGAATATCCCACCGATCTCAAATTTCGTAAAATTTCCATATTCAGTAACTCGAAAGAAACAGACCAGTTACCGCATTTCCAGTTCATTTAGGTAATACTTTGAACATTATTTTCCTCCATTTGATCATGAAGGACAGTACGGAGGTCGAATTTCGTATTTTGTTTCCAGAACAGCGACCAACATTACTCTTGGCTGCAAAATGTAGTGTCCTTACGTTTATAGTTCATACTTACAATTAGCATGATCAACTCTCAGACATAAGATAGTCAATCATAGGTCAATCACTGACAATAGTCTATATATATATATCAGGTATGAAGTCGAATTTAAATCGCTGCTCATTACAATTACACAGTCGAAATCAATTCAGGAAATGCGATCAAAGTCTTAGTATGAAAAAACGGGTTAATATGCTGTTAAAATAATGACAACGAAGAAAATTAAATTTCATCATTTACCCATCTCTCCCTATAACATGCAAGAAATCCTGCAAGGAAGGAACATCATGTACATTTTTAGGAGATATTGAACAATGCGACTGCCCAATAGGTAAATGAGAGAAGGCAAATAATTTTGTAGGGAAGTACATGATAATTTCCCATTTATAACACTGTAGTGTGTTTAATATGAAAATGGATTTATATCTAATGCCACCGTATTCTCTTTGGTTTCAAAACAATTTATGTTAAAGTCACTAAATATTTATTCTGCTACTTATTAAATAATACCTAAACGTGCCACTCTTCTGAATTCTAGGATGTCATATATCCTAATGACCAAAAATATATTTATATTTTAACGCAATGTTAAATTATTCATTAAGATGGAAATTATCCACACCATCATAATTTCATATATCATCTTCAATTTACAATTTGGTACATTTCCTCCAAGTAATTTTCATGTTTGCGAATCTCTCATTTCAGGTCTTACTTTAACATCAAATACATCTCACCATTCAAATACACCATGAAAGGAATGTCCAAAATCTCTAATCATATTATTTTTTAGGATAATATTTTTTTGTCTATAGATGTTATGTATCCTATTAGTGACTAATTAGTGTGCCAGAACGTGAAATTTTCATGCAATATCTGAAGTCCTTTTCTGAATTCAATAGATGTGTTTATCTTGATATTAGTGCATCGATCTTTCGAGCAACTATCGAGTAATGTACACTATTCTTTGGTTATGACATATGTAGATACAAAAATATAGGAGGTATATTTCTCCTCCGAAATTTCACATTTATCACTTAATTGCTAGTAACAGAAAAATTACCGCATATTCTTCACAGTTTTATTATTTATAATGTAGATCAAGAATTATATTAGGAACTAACACTAATACACTAACACCTCTAATATATACTTTCCAGTAGCATTGAAATATACCATTAAAGAAGAATTATATCATTAATCTATATATATTTATATTTTTCCTCATGAAGTTTTGAGTTTCATTTCCTAAATAAGAGAGAGAAAATGAAAATTAAGAGAATTAAAATTATGTTAAATGTGTTTAAATAGTAAAAATTTACAGATTTGAAATTAAGATAAATGTGTTTAAAGAGTAAAGATTTACATAAATAAAAATTAAGAGACCACTTTAGTCTGACTAATAAGATTATTCCACCTTATAAAAGGGTAATTATTATAATAAAAAATTTTACTGTAACTTGCTACTGCCGTCATTTGTCTTTCCAGATTGCCAGAAAACATGTAACAGTGGAAAATCGTGCACATTTTCAGGTGATGTTGAACAGTGCGACTGCCCAACTGGTAAAGGGGAGAAAGATTGCGAAGGAAAGAACAACATAATTTTCACTTCATGCTCTTTATTCCAATTAGATTTTCAGTCCTTCGTTTAATTTGATATTGCTATATATCTTCGGCAGACTAAATCTGTGTTCATTTAATATATTGTTGCTCTAATTATGAGTACAAATTATTTTGTTATGTAATCGTCATCATCATCGTCATCCTCAAGCAGCCATGGGCTACGGAGTTCCAACCAGACCGTGCAATTTGGTTCTCCAAGTAAGTCTATCCTGAGGTACATCTAGTGCATCTGGCCACGACACACCAATTGTAACAAGGTCCTGTTTGACATTGTCTGCCCACCGTATCCTAGGTCTCCCCTTGTTTCTGAGGCCTTTAGGCACACTTTTCATAACCCTATTCGCCAATCTATAATTATTCATAAGGGCAACATGGCCAAATCAACGTAGTCTCTCCCTGCACAATATGATGTTAAAGAAGGTTGCAAACTCCTTTGCCTAACCTCATCATTAGTTACAAAGTTGAACCACATAATGCCCAAGATATTGCGTAAGCATCTGGAATCAAAAGCATCTAGTGTCCTGTTATCTTGTTTACAAAGTGTCCAAGTTTCACTACCAAAACTTACCCTAGAAAGAACCAAACTATTATACAGTCTAAATTTAGTCTTTAGGTGCATACGCCTGTTTCTCCACACTCTCCATAGATTCTTAAAAGTCCCGGCAGCAATCCCTATTCGTCTGTTAATCTCATGCCGCACATCACCACTATCTGTTATGTAGCTCCCAATATAATTAAATTGTGACACCTGCTCAAGGGTGCAACCATTCAGATTAACTGAATCACAGCCTGCCCGACCAATTTTCATCACTTTAGTTTTCTCTCTGTTTATAACCAGACCTACTCTACTACCAGTCTCATCAACAGCTCGAATGAAAGAGTTCATCTCATCAACATCATTTGCCAAATGGGCTAAATCATCAGCATAATCCAAATCAGAAATTTTTGTATCTCCAGCCCATTTAAGGCCAACATCTTTCCCTGAAGTGAATTTCGCATAACATAATCAATAACCAAGCTAAAGAGAAAAGGAGACAAAATGCACCCTTGTCGAACACCAGAAGTAATGCTAAACCAATTGCTACAAGCCTTACCAACTCTCACACACGACTCAGTGTTATTATAGAGAGCTTTCATTACGTAAACTAACTTGTCAGGTATACCATAAGATCTCACAATCAACCACAAATTATGACGATCAACAGAGTCGAAAGCATTTTTAAAATCAACAAACCTAGCAGCCAAAGGTTTCTGAAACACTAAACATTTCTTAAGAATCTGCCTAAGTGAAAATATGTTCATCCACACATCCCCTACCACTTCAGAATCCACATTGCTCATCACGCAATTGACTGTCAGCCAGATTCTTAATTCTATTAAGCACAATCATGGAAAGAACTTTACCTGGAAGAGAGAGTAGGCTGATACCCCTATAGTTATCACAAGAACTGCGATCACCTTTATTGAAAATATGGATAACAATAGCTCTGGTAAAATCCTTAGGAAACATGCCTTTATCATAAATGATAAACAGAATTTCAGTCATCCAAGTGGTAACCGAAACATTCCCAGCTCTAAGAATTTCCGTAGTAGTTTCATCTACCCCTGGGGATTTATGTAGTTTAAGTTTAGAAACAGCCAAAATAACTTCAGATTGTGTTATAGGGCTAACATTAAAGCCACCAATGCATCTATCATCATTGCAAACAATGGTAATAGAACTAACCACATTGTTTAGAATATCACTGAAATGCTCAGCCCACCATGACAGAATCCTCACCTTCTATAACCTTACCTTGTTTATCCTTCAATCCTTGCATACCTGTCCGTTTTCTACCACACAAAATATTAACTATCTGGTACAGCTCGCTGCTGTTGTGCTGTCTAACTGCTTCCTCGGCTTTGTCAGCCAAACCATCAAGCCAAAGATTCTTATCAGCAGCTAACTGATCTTTTACACGTTTATTAAGTTCTCTGTAATGCTTTCTATTAGGACTAGTAGGGTATTGATTAAGGACATTCCTGCAGTTCTTTCTTTCCGAAATAAGCTCAAGTGCCTTATCACTCAGATAATTCTCTCTCTTCTGCTCCTTTTTTCCTAAAAGAGTACTGTTAGTGTCCAAAAAAGCCTGTTTAAAATGATTCCATTCTTCCTCAACTTCAGTAGTAAGCATACCACGACTGTCATAATGACTAAGTAACATATCATGGTAAGCTTTGGCTATAATGGATCTTTCAGAGCTTCAGTATTAAAAGTAAATTTTTTAACCCTAGTACACACAACTTTTAACAAGGTAATGGTCAGATCCAATTTCAGCTCCCCTATATGCTCTGGTATTCCTAACAGAACTAGCCCATTTGCTGTTAATTAATATGTAATCAATCATATTCTTATGCAGCCCATCAGGTGAAACCCATGTGTAGTTATGTATGTCATGGTGTTTGTAATAAGTGTTGGTTATTCTGAATCCATTGAGTTTACTTTCCTGTAGGAGACGTTGCCCATTGCCATTGCAGCTACCAATACCAAAAAGGCCTATTACTCCTCCCCAAAGTTCAGAGTCAGTGCCAACTTTGGCATTGAAGTCACCAAGAACAAGGGTAATATCTCCTTTCTTGACAAAATTCAAAATATCCTGAAGTTGTTCATAAAACCTATCCTTCTCATCCTCATCGGCATCCTCAGCATTCTCAGTGGGGCATAGAGACAGATAACATTCAATTCTTCAACGCTTGTCTGAAATTTTATTGTAAGAAACCTTTCATTAATGCACTCATATCCTAGAAGAGCATCACTAGCGTGTCTGCTGAGAAGCAGACCCACGCCTTGGTGATGCGTATTGTCGTCCCTCCCTGAAATGGGAAATTTAAGATTATTTTTAAGAATCTGATCTTTATCTGTCCATCTGGTGTTTTGCAAGCCGAGAGCATCTAAATTATAATGGTGGCATTCTTCTGTGAGGACATCAAGAGAAAAAGCTCTGTGCAGAGTCCTCACATTCCAACTACCTATGGAGAAAAAATGGTTAGTGGGATGTTTAAACAAACTATGTTTATTGAGAGAGGGAATGCCGACAATATCAAACAGGACCCTAATCGCACACATGAGGCAAAGACCCGTTCCCTCACTACTAAAGGCTGAAGCCATCTACACTGGAAGACTTCCTCCAATGTAGAATTTGACGATGCCAATAGAAGCAAAGAGTTCAGGTGCCTGCGATGACCTCTGCTCAGGATTATCCACGAGCTGAAAAACATATCCTGTGAATCTATTCACTTGGGGCTGTCAACCCATAAACAAACAGAAAACACAGCGGAAGATTTTCCCTTCACAGAAGCCCACAGTGCAGCAAAATCAGGATCCATAATCAAGCTCAGAGTCATATATCTGTCCAGTCCAATGGATTTATATGGTTAGCACCACGACCCTGTGTAGTTGACCACTCCTCAGCAGGGTAGAAAAAGAAGGAAAGTAGCCATAGTTGTCCAGATCAGTAGGCCACACTAATCTTGCAGCCCTCCCCTTCCGTTCACTTCCACAAGAGAGTATCTCTTTTGAAAGGTACTAACGGTCTGCACCACGAGAAGCCGGGGTCGGACATTAGGTGCTAGGCCTGGCCGGTTCTATGCATCATCACAGGGGATTGGTGCATAGCCCTCCTTCCACTGACTACCTAGCTACCATTTACAGACCGTTATGAAACTCTGCTGCATAAGTTTCTCATATAGAAATGTCTCAATTAAACGTCCTTTTACACTTGATGTAATTGGAATATTTTTTTTTTAAATTCAGTCTCCAACTAGATATAAATTGAAAAAACTGTTTCAAGAAACTTATGGACCAATCAAATAATTATCAAAAAATATTTGAGGAAATATATGCATCCTGGTGTGAAACCAATCATTCCATTTTTGATCCGATTCGTTTCTGAATGAATTAAAAAAATACCTCATTCCGGCACTTTCGAATACCATTTCTCCACAGATTGTAACATTCGATATCTTCCATTACTTTCTTTGTTATTGACCTATGCGCAAATTAGAATTTTGGAATCCATATCCAATTATTTGAAAGGTGTTTCCCCTGTTCTATGACACAAAGGATGTTCACTTTCTTACCACAGCAAGAAATCAGTTTCAGCGATGGAAATCACTTGATTTTTGGCTCATAATTCTACCCTTCGTTTATTTTCAATACAACATATATCCTAAAAATTACACTTTGTTTTTCACTTCTGCCTAAATAAATACACCCATTGCAAAATATTAAGCTCTCCACCTCTCCTCTAATGATGTTTACCATCTGATATATGCAGATACATTTATGATATATTTCTCATATTTTACCTTTTTTCGATTCGAAAGATAAGCAGGCTTGAATAATTTTCCCTTTGACAGAAGAAGGTCAATGTGTAATACAACTTTGCACGTGAAACCGGACATAAAAATTTCACATCATTTCTGCAATCGATTCAAATCAAGTCAAGATCAATCAAATCAACTGCGAAATATTATGCAGCTGGTAATTTCGAATTTTCTACCTCTCATGGATGATTATTTCGGTTTTCTACTCGAAGGTCCCACTGATCTCAAATTTCATAATGTTTCCATATTCAGTAACTCGTAAGAAACAGAGCAGTTACCGAATTTCCAGTTCATTTAGGTAATACTTTGAATATTATTTCCCTCCATTTGATCTTGGAACACAGGTCGGAGGTCGAATTTTGTATTTTGTTTCCAAAACAGAGACCAACATAACTTTTAGCTGCAAATTCTAGTGTCCTTACGTTTATAGTTCATACTTACAATTAGCATGATCAACTCTCAGACATAAGATAGTCAATCATCTGATGATTATCATCACTGACAATCGTCTATATAGGGTGATTCAAAACTTATCGTTCAAATTTCGTTGGGAGGTAGGGAATACGTCAGGAAACCGATTTCACATAGGAAAGAATGTACGCATGCATATGTAGAGGGCGCTGTCTGTACCCAACCACTGTACAGCTCTCCCGACCACTCCCGCTGTCATCAGTGTACGAGCTGATGTTATCACATTTAATGTTATCACATTAATGTGAATAACATTTAATGTTATCACATTAATAAATGTTATCACATTTAATGAATTGATTCCGATTGTGGAATTGTAATGATAAGATGAATTGTATTGATAAGATGAATCGTTTTACGCATCAAGAGCTAGCGGATATGCATCTCGCATATGTTGCAGCTGGCGAAAGCGGCCGCCGAGCTAGGCAAGTTTACGAAGACCAATACCCCAACAGAAAAATACCGCAGCATCAAATGTTTGCACGTGTGCATCGCAATCTGCGCGAACGTGGTTCACTGTGCAGCAACATGTAGGATACAGGGAGAAGACGACTGACGCAGACTGTCAACATCGCAGAACAAGTCCTACATTCCATCGAAGATAATCCGAATACCAGCACACGAGCTATTGCTCAGCAGCTTGGGGTCTCTCAGTCAGCAGTGTGGCGAATACCGCACGAGGAATGTGTGCATCCTTCCCATCTGCAAAAGGGTGCAGTTACTGCATTCTGATGATTATCTGAAGCATGTGGAATTTGCACAATGGTTCATGCAGAAAGGTGCCGTGGACCCCAGTTTTCCAGCTTCTGTCCTTTTTACAGATGAAGCTACATAGACTCGTGAAGGTGTGTTCAATACACCCAATTCACATGTGTGGGCTTACGACAAACAGCATGGTACGAGAAGTCACACTGCGCAACATCGTTTTGCCGTAAATGTGTGGGCTGGAATCATTGGTGACTGTTTGTTGGGACCTTACTTGCTACAGCCTCGATTGGACGGCCGGAAATACCTAATATTTCTCGATACAGTGTTACCGACTTTTCTGGGCGCTGTTCCTGCGCATATCCGCCGAGATATGTGGTATCAACATGAAAGTGCTCCAGCCCATAGCACAATTGTTGCGCTATGGGTTATTGGTTATTGGCTATTATTGAACATTCGGAGCTCGATGGATCGGTAGAGGTGGACCGATCGCTTGGCCACCCAGGTCACCTGATTTATCGCCCATGGATTTCTTTTTGTGGGGGGCCATGAAAGACCATGTGTACGAGACCCTCGTCGACAGTGAAATGGACATTGTTGCACGAATAGTGGCCGCTCCAAGTATTGTCTGTGATATGAAAGGCGTTTTAGAAAATGTTCGGCGGTCAATGCAACGGCGCTGTGAATCCTGTGTCCGTGTAAATGGTCGCAATTTTGAGCACCTACTGTGAAACTGTACTTTACCTTGTTGGAATAAAAGTCACATTCGTTACCACTTAACTCTACTGTTTCCTTGTGTTCACTTTACTTGTCCATTTTGTTCATGTAGATGATGTTTGCGGACATACTTTCCTAGGTGAAATCTGTTTCCTGACGAATTCCCTACCTCCCCACGAAATTTGAACGATAAGTTTTGAATCACCATCATATATATATATATCAGGTATGGAATCGAAATCAAATCGCTTCTTATTGCAATTACACGGTCGGAATCAGTTCAGGAAATGAGATCACAGTCTGAGTATGAAAAAACGGTTTAATGTGCCGTTAAAATAATGACAACGAAGAACATTAAATTTTCTCATTTACACATTTGTCCCTATAACATGCATGAAACCATGCAACGAAGGAACATCATATACATTTTCAGGAGATATTGAACAATACGACTGCACAGTAGGTAAAGCACAGAAGGACAATAAATATGTAGGAAAGTATATGGTAATTTTCCATTTACAAAAGTGTACTGTGTTTAATATGAAAATGGCTTTATATCTAATGCCACCGTTTTCTCTTCGGTTTCAAAACAATTTATGTGAAAGTCACTAAATATCTTTTCAGCTACTTATTAAATAATACCTAAACGCACCACTCTTCTGAATTCCAGGATGTCATATATCCTAATGACCAAAAAATGTTTTTATATTTTAAAGAAATCTTGAATTATTCATTGAAATAGAAATTATCCGCACCATCATAATTTCATATATCATCTCCAATTAAAAATTTGATAGATTTCCTCCAAGATATTTTCATGTTTGCGAATCTTTCAGTTCAGGTTTTACTTTAACATCAAATACACTTAACCGTTAAAATACACCATGAAAGGAATGTCCGAAACCTCTAATCATGTTTTTTTTGAGGATTATATTTTTATGTCTATAGATGTTATGTATCCTATTTAGTGCCCAAGAAAGTGAAATTTTCATGCAGTATCTGAAGTCCTTTTCTGAATTCAATAGATGTGTGTATCTTGATATTTGTGCATCGATCTTTTGAGAAACATATCGAGTAATCTACACTATTCTTTGGTTACTACATAGGTAGATACAGAAATATAGGAGGTGTATTTCTCCTTCGAATCTTCACATTTATCTCTTAATTGCTAGTAACAGAAAAATTGCCGCATATTCTTCACAGTTTTATTATTTATAATGCAGATCAAGAATTATATTAGGAATTAACCCTAATACACTAACACTTCTAATACATACTTTCTAATAGCATTAAATTCTTCGATTTAAGATGAAGTATATCATTAATCTACATATATATATATATATTTTCCTGATGAAGTTTTGAGTTTTCCTAAATAACAGATAAATAGTAAAAATTAACAGAATTAAAATTAATATAAATGTGTTTAAATAGTAGATATTTACAGAAATAAAATTAAGAAAAATGTGTTTATAGAGTAAAAATTTACATAAAAAATTAGGAGACCACCTTAATCTGACTAATAAGAGTATTCCACTTTATATAAGGGAAATTATTTTAATAAACAACTTTAGTATAACTTGCTACTGCCTTCATTTGTTTTTCCAGATTGCCAGAAACCATGTAACAGTGGAAAAACGTGCACATTTTTAGGTGATGTTGAACAGTGCGACTGCCCAACTGGTAAAGGGGAGAAAGGTGATGAATGCGTAGGTAAGAACAATATAATATTCACTTGATGCTCTTTATTTCAATTAGATTATCAGTCCTTCGTTTAATTTGATATTGCCATATATCTCGGGATGACTAAATCTGTGTTCATTTAATATTCTGTTGCTCTAACTATGAGTATAAATTATTATGTTATGTATTATACAAATATATTTCTGCAGCTGTAGGTAAGCATGAAATTCTGCTGCATAAATTTCTCATATAGAAATGTCTCAATTAAATTTTCTTTTACACTTGATGTAAATGGAATATTTTTTTTTCAAATTCAGTCTACAACCAGATATAAATTGAAAACAATTTTTCAAAAAATTATGGACCAATGAAATAATTATCAAAAAATATTTGTGGATATATATGCATCCTATTGTCAAACCAATTATTCCATTTCTGAACCGATTCTTTTCTGAATGAATTAAAAAAAACCTCCTCCCGGCACTTGCAAATACCATTTCTCCTCAGATTTTAACATTCGGATATCTTCCATTACTTTCTTTGTTATTCAATTATGCGCAAATCAGAATTTTGGAATCCATATCTAATTATTTGAAATGGGTTTCTCCTGTTCTACGACACAAAGGATGTTCACTTTCTTACCATAGCAAGAATTAAGTTTCAGCGATTGAAATCACTTGATATTTGGATCATAATTCTAACCTTCGTTTATTTTCAATACAACAAGAAACCTAAAAATTACACTTTATTTTTAACTTCTGCCTAAATAAATACACCTATTGCAAAATATTAAGCTCTCCACCTCTCCTCTAAGGATATTTACCATCTGATATATGCAGATATGTTTATCATATATTTCTCAAATTTTACCTTTTCTTCGATTCGAAACATAAGCAGGCTTGAAAAATTTTCCCTTTGACAGAAGAATGTCAATATTTAATACATCCTTGCACGCGAATCCTGACATAAAAATTTCACATTATTTCTGCAATCGAATCAAATCAAGGTCAAGAGTAATCAAATCAACAGTGAAATATTATGCAGCTTCAAATATCGAAATTTCTACCTCTCATGGATGATTATTTCGGTTTTCTACTGGAATGTCCCACCGATCTCAAATTTCGTCAAGTTTCGATATTCAGTAACTCGAAAGAAACAGACCAGTTACCGCATTTCCAGTTCATTTAGGTCATACTTTGAACATTATTTTCTTCCATTTCATCTTAAAGCACAGTTCGAAGGTCGAATTGCGTATTTTGTTTCCAGAACAGTGACCAACATTACTCTTAGCAGCAATGTTCTAGAGTCCTTAGGTTTATACTTCATACTTACAATTAGCATGATCAACTTTCAGACATAACATAGTCAATCATAGGTCAATCACTGTCAATCGTCTATATATATATATCTGGAATGAAATCGAATTTAAATCGCTGTTCATTACAGTTAAATGGTCGGAAATTTCAGGAAATGCGATCACAGTCTGAGTATGAAAAAACGGTTTAATATGCTGTTGAAACATTGACAACGAAGAAAATTAAATTTTCTCATTTGCACATTTCTTCCTATAACATGCACGAAACCCTGCAACGAAGGAACATCATGTACATTTTTAGGACAAATTGAACAATGCGACTGCCAAATAGGTAAAGGAGAGAAGGCAAATAATTATGTAGGAAAGTACATGATAATTTCCCTTTTATAACACTGTAGTGTATTTAATATGAAAATGGCTTTATGTGTAATGCCACCGTATTCTCTTCGGTTTCAAAACAAATTATGTGAAAGTCACTAAATATTTTTTCAGCTACTTATTAAATAATACCTAAACGCACCACTCTTCTGAATTCGAGGATGTCATATATCCTAATGGCCAAAAATGCATTTATATTTTAACGAAATATTTAATTATTCATTAAATAAAAATTATCCACCCGATCATAGTTTCATATATTATCTCCAATTTACAAATTGCTAGATTTCTTCCAAGTAATTTTCATGTTTGCGAATCTTTCAGTTCAGGTTTTACCTTAACATCAAATACATTTAACCGTTCAAATACACCATGAAAGGAATGTCCGCAACTTCTAATCATGTTTTTTCTTGAGGATAATATTTTTATGTCTATAGATGTTATGTATCCTATTTAGTGTCACAGAGAGTGAAAATTTCGTGCAATATCTGAATTCCTTTTCTGAATTTAATACATGTGTGTATCTTGATACTTGTGCATCGATCTTTCGAGCAATAACATACCGAGTAATGTACACTATTATTACATAGGTAGATACAAAAATATAGGAGTTATATTTCTCCTTCGAAACTTCACATTTATCACTTAATTTCTAGTAACAGAAAAATTACCGCATATTCCTCACAGTTTTATTATTTAAAACGTAGATCAAGAATTATATTAGGAATTAACCCACTCTAATATACACTTTCCAATAGCATTGAAATATACCATTTAAGAAGTATATCATTAATCTACATCTATATATATATTTTGCTGATGAAGGTTTGAGTTTTATTTCCTAAATAACAGATAAAACATAAAAATTAACATAACTAAAATTAAGATAAATGTGTTTAAACAGTAAATATTTACAGAATTAAAATTAGGATAAATGTGTTGAAAGAGTAAAAATTTACATCAATATAATTCGACCACTTTAGTGTGACTAATAATGGTATTCCACGTTATATAAGGGAAATTATTTTAATAAACAATTTTAGTATAACTTGCTACTTCCTTCATTTGTCTTTCCAGATTGCCAGAAACCATGTAACAGTGGAAAAACGTGCACATTTTTAGGTGATGTTGAACAGTGCGACTGCCCAACCGGTAAAGGGGAGAAAGGTGATGATTGCGTAGGTAAGAACAACATAATTTTCACTTGATGCTCTTTATTCCAATTAGATTATCTGTCTTTCGTTTAATTTGATATTGCCATATATCTTGGGAGGACTAAATCTGTGTTCATTTAATATTCTGTTGCTCTAATTATGAGTACAAATTGTTACGTTATGTATTATACATATATAGTTCTGCAGCTGTAGGTAAGCATGAAACTCTGCTGCATAAATTTATCATATAGAAATGTCGCAATTAAACTTTCTTTTACACTTGATGTAATTGGAATAATTTTTTTTTTTCAAATTCAGTCTCCAACTAGATATAAATTGAAAACAATTTTTCAAAAAACTTACGGACCAATCAAATAATTTTCAAAAAACATTTGTGGAAATATATGCATCCTGGTGTGAAACCAATTATTCCATTTTTGATCCGATTCGTTTCTGAATGAATTAAAAAATACCTCATTCCGTCACTTTCAAATACCATTTCTCCACAGATTGTAACACACGGATATCTTCCATTACTTTCTTTGTTATTCTATTATGCGCAAATTAGAAATTTGGAATCCATATCCAATTATTTGAAATGTGTTTCTCCTGTTGTATGACACAAAGGATGTTCCCTTTCTTACCACAGCAAAAAATCAGTTTCAGCGATGGAAACCACTTGATTTTTGAATCAACATTCTACCCTTCCTTTATTTTCGATACAACAAATATCCTAAAAATTACACTTTATTTTTCACTTCGGCCTAAATAAATACAGCTACTACAAAATATTAATATCTCCACCTCTCCTCTAAGGATATTTACCATCTGATATCTGCAGATACATTTATGATAGATTTCTGATATTTTTCCTTTTATTCGATTCGAAACATAAGCAGGCTTGAATAATTTCCTCTGTGACAGGAGAAGGTCCATGTTTAGTACATCTTTGTACGCGAAACCTGACATAAAATTTCACATCATTTCTGCAATCGATTCAAATCAAGTCAAGATCAATCAAATCAACTGCGAAATATTATGCAGCTGGAAATTTCGAATTTTCTACCTCTCATGGATGATTATTTCGGTTTTCTACTCGAAGGTCCCACTGATCTCAAATTTCGTAATGTTTCCATATTCAGTAACTCGTAAGAAACAGAGCAGTTACCGAATTTCCAGTTCATTTAGGTAATACTTTGAATATTATTTCCCTCCATTTGATCTAGGAACACAGGTCGGAGGTCCAATTTTGTATTTTGTTTCCAAAACAGAGACAAACATAACATTTAGCTGCAAATTCTAGTGTTATTCTAGTGTTATTCTTACCTTTATAGTTCATACTTACAATTAGCATGATCAACTCTCAGACATAAGATAGTCAATCATTGGTCAATCACTGACAATCGTCTATATAGGGTGATTCAAAACTTATCGTTCAAATTTCGTTGGGAGGTAGGGAATACGTCAGGAAACTGATTTCACATAGGGAAGAATGTACGCATGCGTATGTAGAGGGCGCTGTGTGTACCCAACCACTGTACAGCTCGCCCGACCACTCCCGCTGTCATCAGTGTACGAGCTGATGTTATCACATTAATGTGAATAACATTTGATGTTATCACATTAATAAATGTTATCACATTTAATGAATTGATTCCGATTGTGGAATTGTAATGATAAGATGAATTGTATTGATAAGATGAATCGTTTTACGCATCAAGAGCTAGCGGATATGCATCTCGCATATGGTGCAGCTGGCGAAAGCGGCCGCCGAGCTAGGCAAGTTTATGAAGACCAATACCCCAACAGAAGAATACCGCAGCATCAAATGTTTGCACGTGTGCATCGCAATCTGCACGAACGTTTTTCACTATGCAGCAACATGTAGGATACAGGGAGAAGACGACTGACGCGGACTGTCAACATCGCAGAACAAGTCCTACATTCCATCGAAGATAATCCGAATACCAGCACAGGTGCTATTGCTCAGCAGTTTGGGGTCTCTCAGTCAGCAGTGTGGCGAATACCGCACGAGGAATGTGTGCATCCTTACCATCTGCAAAGGATGCAGTTACTGCATCCTGATGATTATCTGAAGCGTGTGGAATTTGCACAATGGTTCATGCGGAAAGATGCCGTGGACCCCAGTTTTCAAGCTTCTGTCCTTTTTACAGATGAAGCTTCATTCACTCGTGAAGGTGTGTTCAATACACACAATTCACATGTGTGGGCGTACGACAAACAGCATGGTACGAGAAGTCACGCTGTGCAACATCGTTTTGCCGTAAATGTGTGGGCTGGAATCATTGGTGACGGTTTGTTGGGACCTTACTTGCTACCGCCTCGATTGGACGGCCGGAAATACCTAATATTTCTCGATACAGTGTTACCGACTTTTCTGGGCGCTGTTCCTGCGCATATCCGCCGAGATATGTGGTATCAACATGAAAGTGCTCCAGCCCATAGCACAATTGTTGCGCTATGGGTTATTGGTTATTGGCTATTATTACCTGAACCGAACATTCGGAGCTCGATGGATCGGTAGAGGTGGACCGATCGCTTGGCCACCCAGGTCACTTGATTTATCGCCCATGGATTTCTTTTTTGTGGGGGGCCATGAAAGACCACGTGTACGAGAACCTCGTCGACAGTGAAATGGACTTTGTTCCACGAATAGTGGCCGCTGCAGGTTTTGTCTGTGATATGAAAGGCGTTTTTGAAAATGTTTGACGGTCAATGCAATGGCGCTGTGAATCCTGTGTCCGTGTAAATGGTCGCAATTTTGAGCACCTACTGTGAAACTGTACTTTACCTTGTTGGAATAAAAGTCACATTCGTTACAACTTAACTCTACTGTTTCCTTGTGTTCACTTTACTTGTCCATTTTGTTCATGTAGATGATGTTTGCGGACATACTTTCCTATGTGAAATCGGTTTCCTGACGAATTCCCTACCTCTCCACGAAATTTGAACGATAAGTTTTGAATCACCATCATATATATATATATATATCAGATATGGAATCGAAATTAAATCGCTTCTTATTGCAATTACACGGTCGGAATCAGTTCAGGAAATGAGATCACAGTCTGAGTATGAAAAAACGGTTTAATGTGCCGTTAAAATAATGACAACGAAGAACATTAAATTTTCTCATTTACACATTTGTCCCTATAACATGCATGAAACCCTGCAAAGAAGGAACATCATATACATTTTCAGGAGATATTGAACAATACGACTGCACAGTAGGTAAAGCACAGAAGGACAATAAATATGTAGGAAAGTATATGGTAATTTTCCATTTACAAAAGTGTACTGTGTTTAATATGAAAATGGCTTTATATCTAATGCCACCGTTTTCTCTTCGGTTTCAAAACAATTTATGTGAAAGTCACTAAATATCTTTTCAGCTACTTATTAAATAATACCTAAACGCACCACTCTTCTGAATTCCAGGATGTCATATATCCTAATGACCAAAAATGTTTTTATATTTTAAAGAAATCTTGAATTATTCATTGAAATAGAAATTATCCGCACCATCATAATTTCATATATCATCTCCAATTAAAAATTTGATAGATTTCCTCCAAGATATTTTCATGTTTGCGAATCTTTCAGTTCAGGTTTTACTTTAACATCATATACACTTCACCGTTCAAATCCACCATGAAAGGAATGTCCAAAATCTTTAATCATATTTTTTTAGGAAAATATTTTTATGTCTATAGATGTTATGTATCCTATTTAGTGTCCAAGAAAGTGAAATTTTCATGCAGTATCTGAAGTCCTTTTCTGAATTCAATAGATGTGTGTATCTTGATATTTGTGCATCGATCTTTTGAGAAACATATCGAGTAATGTACACTATTCTTTGGTTACTACATAGGTAGATACAGAAATATAGGAGGTATATTTCTCCTTCGAAACTTCACATTTATCTCTTAATTGCTAGTAACAGAAAAATTGCCGCATATTCTTCACAGTTTTATTATTTATAATGCAGATCATGAATTATATTAGGAATTAACCCTAATACACTAACACTTCTAATACATACTTTCTAATAGCATTAAATTCTTCGATTTAAAATGAAGTATATCATTAATCTACATATATATATATATATTTTCCTGATGAAGTTTTGAGTTTTCATAAATAACAGATAAATAGTAAAAATTAACAGAATTAAAATTAATATAAATGTGTTTAAATAGTAAATATTTACAGAAATAAAATTAAGAAAAATGTGTTTATAGAGTAAAAATTTACATAAAAAATTAGGAGACCACCTTAATCTGACTAATAAGAGTATTCCACTTTATATGAGGGAAATTATTTTAATAAACAACTTTAGTATAACTTGCTACTGCCTTCATTTGTTTTTCCAGATTGCCAGAAACCATGTAACAGTGGAAAAACGTGCACATTTTTAGGTGATGTTGAACAGTGCGACTGCCCAACCGGTAAAGGGGAGAAAGGTGATGATTGCGTAGGTAAGAACAACATAATTTTCACTTGATGCTCTTTATTCCAATTAGATTATCAGTCCTTCCTTTAATTTGATATTGCCATATATCTCGGGATGACTAAATCTGTGTTCATTAAATATTCTGTTGCTCTAACTATGAGTACAAATTATTATGTTATGTATTATACAAATATATTTCTGCAGCTGTAGGTAAGCATGAAATTCTGCTGCATAAATTTCTCATATAGAAATGTCTCAATTAAACTTTCTTTTACACTTGATGTAATTAGAATATTTTGTTTTTCAAATTCAGTCTACAACCAGATATAAATTGAAAACAATTTTTCAAAAAATTATGGACCAATCAAATAATTATCAAAAAATATTTGTGGATATATATGCATCCTATTTTGAAACCAGTTATTCCATTTCTCAACCGATTCCTTTCTGAATGAATTAAAAAAAACCTCCTCCCGGCACTTGCAAATACCATTTCTCCTCAGATTTTAACATTCGGATATCTTCCAATACTTTCTTTGTTATTCAATTATGCGCAATTCAGAATTTTTGAATCCATATCTAATTATTTGAAATGGGTTTCTCCTGTTCTACGACACAAAGGATGTTCACTTTCTTACCATAGCAAGAATTAAGTTTCAGCGATTGAAATCACTTGATATTTGGATCATAATTCTAACCTTCGTTTATTTTCAATACAACAAGAAACCTAAAAATTACACTTTATTTTTAACTTCTGCCTAAATAAATACACCTATTGCAAAATATTAAGCTCTCCACCTCTCCTCTAAGGATATTTACCATCTGATATATAGGGGGCGGGGGTGGCTCAGTCGGTAGCGCGCCAGGCTCTTAATCTGTAGTTCCCAGGTTCGAGTACCGGCTGGGTCAGCGTTGAGATTTATCTCCGCAAAATTCCCCGCCCTGCCCACGGTCAGTAGGGGACACCGATGGGCTTGGAAAGGCCGCCGTCCGTCGGATGGGACGTTAAGCCGTGGCCCCGTGTGTGGGAGATTCATACCCTGTGCACGTTAAAGAACACGCTGGATGGCCTTGACGGAGGCTACCGTCTGTCTCCCAACAGCTGTTCCAGTGGGTCCCCTACCCCAACCTTCTAGGAGCCTTCGGGGTCCATGTGACGTGGCCATTTAGCCCATGGTGTGCAAAAAAGTGCCGCTCAGAGGTAAAACAACCCAACCCATCTGATATATTCAGATATATTTATGATATTGTTGCGGATTACAAAAATGGATAGCCACTGAGCGTGAGTATTAAAAGCTATATTTCAAAACCAAATTCAATACAAGGTAAATTGTTACAAAGGAAATATGGATGAAGTATCTTATTAACCAATCAACTACTAACATGCACAAATCATCAATCTTCCTGCGTAGAGCACACAATATCAGCTCTGTGTATTTTACTAAATACTACCTTTTACTTGATTTACCAGGTCACCCGAAGATCTTCACTCGTAAACCAATTCTCGTCCTGTGCTAATAACTGTTCACACACTAGCCGAACAAAAAGACAGTCCGTGTAGACATTCGAAGTTAGCCATAAAAGTCCCCACTTTTATACTTCCGCGTATACACAACACATCAAGTTACTTCTTGATACCTAACGATAAAAGATCCCACTTTTATCCTTCCGTGTATACACAACACATCAAGTTACTTCTTGATACTTACGCGCACTGTCTCAGAACAGCTCACCGTCCATTTTCGAACTCTCCGACCGTTACAATACAACAACCGTTACAATACAAAACGACCGCTAACGCTCCACTGTTCTCAAATTCTCCCAACGTTCTTATTCGTTGGCTGAAACTTTGCTTTCGGTTGCCAGATTCTTCTGTCGTAACAATATATTTCTCAAATTTTACCTTTTCTTCGATTCGAAACATAAGAAGGCTTGAAAAATTTTCCCTTTGACAGAAGAATGTCAATATTTAATACATCCTTGCACGCGAATCCTGACATAAAAATTTCACATTATTTCTGCAATCGAATCAAATCAAGGTCAAGAGTAATCAAATCAACAGCGAAATATTATGCAGCTTCAAATATCGAAATTTCTACCTCTCATGGATGATTATTTCGGTTTTCTACTGGAATGTCCCACCGATCTCAAATTTCGTCAAGTTTCGATATTCAGTAACTCGAAAGAAACAGACCAGTTACCCCATTTCCAGTTCATTTAGGTCATACTTTGAACATTATTTTCCTCCATTTCATCTTAAAGCACAGTTCGAAGGTCGAATTGCGTAATTTGTTTCCAGAACAGTGACCATCATTACTCTTAGCTGCAAGATCTAGAGTCCTTAGGTTTATACTTCATACTTACAATTAGCATGATCAACTTTCAGACATAACATAGTCAATCATAGATCAATCACTGACAATCGTCTATATATATATATCTGGAATGAAATCGAATTTAAATCGCTGCTCATTACAATTACACGGTCGGAATCAATTCAGGAATTGCGATCACAGTCTGAGTATGAAAAAACGGTTCAATATGCTGTTAAAACATTGACAAAAAAAGAAAATTAAATTTTCTCATTTACACATTTCTTCCTATAACATGCACGAAACCCTGCAACGAAGGAACATCATGTACATTTTTAGGAGAAATTGAACAATGCGACTGCCAAATAGGTAAAGGAGAGAAGGCAAATAATTATGTAGGAAAGTACATGATAATTTCCCTTTTATAACACTGTAGTGTATTTAATATGAAAATGGCTTTATGTCTAATGCCACCGTATTCTCTTCGGTTTCAAAACAAATTATGTGAAAGTCACTAAATATTTTTTCAGCTACTTATTAAATAATACCTAAACGCACCACTCTTCTGAATTCTAGGATGTCATATATCCTAATGACCAAAAATGCATTTATATTTTAACGAAATATTTAATTATTCATTAAATAAAAATTATCCACCCGATCATAGTTTCATATATTATCTCCAATTTACAAATTGCTAGATTTCTTCCAAGTAATTTTCATGTTTGCGAATCTTTCAGTTCAGGTTTTACTTTAACATCAAATACATTTAACCGTTCAAATACACCATGAAAGGAATGTCCGAAACTTCTAATCATGTTTCTTTTGAGGATAATATTTTTATGTCTATAGATGTTATGTATCCTATTTAGTGTCACAGAGAGTGAAAATTTCGTGCAATATCTAAATTCCTTTTCTGAAATTAATACATGTGTGTATCTTGATACTTGTGCATCGATCTTTCGAGCAATAACATATCGAGTAATGTACACTATTATTACATAGGTAGATACAAATATATAGGAGTTATATTTCTCCTTCGAAACTTCACATTTATCACTTAATTTCTAGTAACAGAAAAAATACCGCATATTCCTCACAGTTTTATTATTTATAACATAGATCAAGAATTATATTAGGAATTAACCCACTCTAATATACACTTTCCAATAGCATTGAAATATACCATTTAAGAAGTATATCATTAATCTACATTTATATATATATTTTCCTGATGAAGGTTTGAGTTTTATTTCCTAAATAACAGATAAAACATAAAAATTAATATAACTAAAATTAAGATAAATGTGTTTAAACAGTAAATATTTACAGAATTAAAATTAGGATAAAGGTGTTGAAAGAGTAAAAATTTACATCAATATAATTCGACCACTTTAGTGTGACTAATAATGGTATTCCACGTTATATAAGGGAAATTATTTTAATAAACAATTTTAGTATAACTTGCTACTTCCTTCATTTGTCTTTCCAGATTGCCAGAAACCATGTAACAGTGGAAAAACGTGCACATTTTTAGGTGATGTTGAACAGTGCGACTGCCCATCTGGTAAAGGGGAGAAAGATGATGATTGCGTAGGTAAGAACAACATAACTTTCACTTAATGCTCTTTATTCCAAATAGATTATCAGGTATGCCCAGTAGTGGTATGCCCAGTAGGTAAAGCACAGAATGCCAGTAATTATATAGGAAAGCACATGATAATTTTACATTTACCGCATTGGTGTGTGTTTAATATGAAAATGGCTTTATATCTAATGCCACCATAATCTCTTCGGTTTCAAAGCAATTTATGTCAAAGTAACTAAGTATTTATTCAGCTACTTATTAAATAATACCTAAACGTGCCACTGTTCTGAATTCTAGGATGTCATATATCCTAATGACCAAAAATGTATTTATATTTTAACGAAACGTACAATTATTCATTAAATAAAAATTATCCACACCATCATAATTTCAAATATCATCTCCAATTTACAATTTGATAGATTTCCTCCAACTAATTTTCATCTTTGCGAATATTTCAGTTCAGGTTTAATTAACATCAAATACAATTCACCGTTCAAATACACCATGAAAGGAATGTCCGAAAGCTCTAATCATATTTTTTGGAGGATAATATTTTTATGTCTGTAGATGATATGTGTCGTAATTACTGTCCCAGAAAGTGAAATTTTCATGAAATATCTGAAGTCCTTTCCTTTACTTTCTTTGTTATTCAATTATGCGCAAATTAGAATTTTGGAATCAATATTTAATTATTTGAAATGGGTTTCTCCTGTTCTATGACACAAAGGATGTTCACTTTCTTACCACAGCAAGAAATTAGTTTCAGAGATTAAAATCACTTGATATTTGAATCATAATTCTAACCTTCGTTTATTTTCAATACAACAAGAAACCTAAAAATTACACTTTATATTTTAGTTCTGCCTGAATAAATACGCCTATTGCAAAATATTAAGCTCTCCACCTCTCCTCTAAGGATATTTACCATCTGATATATGCAGATATATTTATGATATATTTCTCAAATTTTACCTTTTCTTCGATTCGAAACATAAGCTGGCTTCAAAAATTTTCCCTTTGACAGAAGAAGGTCAATATTTAATATATCCTTGCACGCGAATCCTGACATAAAAATTTCACATTATTTCTGCAATCGAATCAAATCAAGGTCAAGAGCAATGAAATCAACAGCGAAATATTATGCAGCTACAAATTTCGAAATTTCTACCTCTCATGGATGATTATTTCGGTTTTCTACTGGAATGTCCCACCGATCTCAAATTTCGTCAAGTTTCCATATTCAGTAACTCGAAAGAAACAGACCAGTTACCGCATTTCCAGTTCATTTAAGTAATACTTTGAACATTATTTTCCTCTATTTCATCTTAAAGCACAGTTCGAAGGTCGAATTGCGTATTTTGTTTCCAGAACAGTGACCATCATTACTCTTAGCTGCAAGATCTACAGTCCTTAGGTTTATACTTCATACTTACAATTAGCATGATCAACTTTCAGACATAACATAGTCAATCATAGATCAATCACTGACAATCGTCTATATATATATATCTGGTATGAAATCGAATTTAAATCGCTGCTCATTACAATTACACGGTCGGAATCAATTCAGGACTTGCGATCACAGTCTGAGTATGAAAAAACGGTTTAATATGCGGTTAAAATATTGATAACGAAGAAAATTAAATTTTCTCATTTACACATATCTTCCTATAACATGCACGAAACCCTGCAACGACAGAACATCACGTAAATGTTTAGGAGAAATTGAACAATGCGACTGCCCAATAGGTAAAGGAGAGAAGTCAAATAATCATGTAGGAAAGTACAAGATAATTTCCCTTTTATAACACTGTATTGTGTTTAATATGAAAATGGCTTTATATCTAATGCCACGGTATTCTCTTCGGTTTCAAAACAAATTATGTGAAAGTCACTAAATATTTTTTCAGCTACTTATTAAAAAATACCTAAACGCACCACTTTTCTGAATTCTAGGATGTCATATATCCTAATGACCAAAAATGCATTTATATTTTAACGAAATGTTTAATTGTTCATTAAATAAAAATTATCCACCCGATCATAATTTCAAATATTATCTCCAATTTACAATTTGCTAGATTTCTTCCAAGTAATTTTCATGTTTGCGAATCTTTCAGTTCAGGATTTACTTTAACATCAAATACACTTAACCGTTCAAATACATCATGAAAGGAATGTCCGAAACCTCTAATCATTTTTTTTGAGGATAATATTTTTATGTCTACAGATGTTATGTATCCTATTTAGTGTCACAGAGAGTGAAAATGTCGTGCAATATCTGAATTCCTTTTCTGAATTTAATAGATGTGTGTATCTTGATATTTGTGCATCGATCTTTCGAGTAACAGCATATCGAGTAATATACACTATTCTTTGGTTATTACATAGGTAGATACAAATATATAGGAGTTATATTTCTCCTTCGAAACTTCACATTTATCACTTAATTGCTAGTAACAGAAAAATTACCGCATAGTCCTCACAGTTTTATTATTTATAATGTAGATCAAGAATTATATTAGGAATTAACCCACCTCAAATATACACCTCTAATATACACTTTCCAATAGCATTGAAATATACCATTTAAGAAGTATATCATTAATCTTCATCTATATATATATATATATTTTCCTGATGACGTTTTGAGTTTTATTTCCTAAATAACAGATTAAACATAAAAATTAACATAATTAAAATTAAGATAAATGTGTTTAAACAGTAAATATTTACAGAATTAAAATTAAGATAAATGTGTTGAAAGAGTAAAAATTTACATCAATATAATTCGACCACTTTAGTGTGATTAATAATAGTATTCCAGGTTATATAAGGGAAATTATTTTAATAAATAATTTTAGTATAACTTGCTACTTCCTTCATTTGTCTTTCTAGATTGCCAGAAACCATGTAACAGTGGAAAGACGTGCACATTTTTAGGTGATGTTGAACAGTGCGACTGCCCATCTGGTAAAGGGGAGAAAGGTGATGATTGCGTAGGTAAGAACAACATAGCTTTCACTTAATGCTCTTTATTCCAAATAGATTATCAGGTATGCCCAGCAGTGGTATGCGCAGTAGGTAAAGCACAGAATGCCAATAATTATGTAGGAAAGTACATGATAATTTTACATTTACCGCAGTGGTGTATGTTTAAGATGAAAATGGCTTTATATCTAATGCCAACCTTTTCTCTTCGGTTTCAAAACAATTTATGTGAAAGTCACTAAGTATTTATTCAGCAACTTATTAAATAATATCTAAACGTGCCACTCTTCTGAATTCTAGGATGTCATATATCCTAATGACAAAAAATGTATTTATATTTTAACGAAATGTTGAATTATTCATTAAATAAAAATTATCCACACCATCATAATTTAAAATATCATCTCCAATTTACAATTTGATAGATTTCCTCCAAGAAATTTTCATGTTTGCGAATATTTCAGTTGAGGTCTAATTATCATCAAATACACTTCACCGTTCAAATACACCATGAAAGGAATGTCCGAAAGATCTATTCATATTTTTGGAGGATAATATTTTTATGTCTATAGATGATATGTGTCCTAATTAGTGTCACAGAAAGTGAAATTTTCATGCAATATCTGAAGTCCTTTTCTGAATTCAATAGATGTGTGTATCTTGATATTTGTTCATCGATCTTTCGAGCAACATATCGAGTAATGTACACTATTCTTTGGTTATTACATAGGTAGATACAAAAATATAGGAGGTATATTTCTCCTGCGAAACTTCACTTTTAATACTTAATTGCTGGAACAGAAAAATTGCCGCATATCCTTCACAGTTTTATTATTTATAATGTAGATCAAGAATTATATTAGGGATTACCCCTAATACACTAACACCTCTAATATATACTTTCTAATAGCATTAAATTATACCATTTAAGACGAAGTTTATCATTTATCTACATATATATTTATATATTTTCCTGATGAAGTTTTGAGCATTCGTAAATAACAGATAAAAAATAAAAATTAACAGAATCAAAATTAAGATAAATGTGTTTAAATAGTTAATATTTACAGAAAAATATTAAGATAAATGTGTTTATAGAGCAAAAATTTACATAAAAAATTTGGGAGACCACCTTAATCTGACTAATAAAAGTATTCCACTTTATATATGGGAAATTATTATAATAAACAATTTTAGTATAACTTGCTACTGCCTTCATTTGTTTTTCCAGATTGCCAGAAACCATGTAACAGTGGAAAAACGTGCACATTTTTAGGTGATGTTGAACAGTGCGACTGCCCAACCGGTAAAGGGGAGAAAGGTGATGATTGCGTAGGTAAGAACAACATAATTTTCACTTGATGCTCTTTATTTCAATTAGATTATATGTCTTTCGTTTAATTTGATATTGCCATATATCTTGGGAGGACTAAATCTGTGTTCATTTAATATTCTGTTGCCCTAATTATGAGTACAAATTGTTATGTTATGTATTATACATATATATTTATGCAGCTGTAGGTAAGCATGAAACTGCTGCATAAATTTATCATATAGAAATGTCGCAATTAAACTTTCTTTTACACTTGATGTAATTGGAATATTTTTTTTTTTTCAAATTCAGTCTCCAACTAGACGATAAATTGAAAACAATTTTTCAAAAAATTACGGACCAATCAAATAATTTTCAAAAACAATTGTGGAAATATATGCATCCTGGTGTGAAACCAATTATTCCATTTTTGATCCGATTCGTTTCTGAATGAATTAAAATATACCTCATTCCGTCACTTTCAAATACCATTTCTCCACAGATTTTAACACTCGGATATCTTCCATTACTTTCTTTGTTATTCAATTATATGCAAATTAGAATTTTGGAATCCATATCCAATTATTTGAAATGTGTTTCTCCTGTTGTATGACACAAAGGATGTTCCCTTTCTTACCACAGCAAGAAATCAGTTTCAGCGATGGAAACCACTTGATTTTTGAATCAAAATTCTACCCTTCGCTTATTTTCGATACAACAAATATCCTAAAAATTACACTTTATTTTTCACTTCGGCCTAAATAAATACAGCTACTACAAAATATTAATATCTCCACCTCTCCTCTAAGGATATTTACCATCTGATATCTGCAGATACATTTATGTTATATTTCTGATATTTTACCTTTTATTCGATTCGAAACATAAGCAGGCTTGAATAATTTCCTCTGTGACAGGAGAAGGTCCATGTTTAGTACATCTTTGTACGCGAAACCTGACATAAAATTTCACATCATTTCTGCAATCGATTCAAATCAAGTCAAGATCAATCAAATCAACTGCGAAATATTATGCAGCTGGAAATTTTGAATTTTCTACCTTTCATGGATGATTATTTCGGTTTTCTACTCGAAGGTCCCACTGATCTCAAATTTCGTAATGTTTCCATATTCAGTAACTCGTAAGAAACAGAGCAGTTACCGAATTTCCAGTTCATTTAGGTAATACTTTGAATATTATTTCCCTCCATTTGATCTTGGAACACAGGTCGGAGGTCGAATTTTGTATTTTGTTTCCAAAACAGAGACCAACATAACATTTAGCTGCAAATTCTAGTGTCCTTACCTTTATAGTTCATACTTACAATTAGCATGATCAACTCTCAGACATAAGATAGTCAATCATTGGTCAATCACTGACAATCGTCTATATAGGGTGATTCAAAACTTATCGTTCAAATTTCGTTGGGAGGTAGGGAATACGTCAGGAAACTGATTTCACATAGGGAAGAATGTACGCATGCGTATGTAGAGGGCGCTGTGTGTACCCAACCACTGTACAGCTCGCCCGACCACTCCCGCTGTCATCAGTGTACGAGCTGATGTTATCACATTAATGTGAATAACATTTGATGTTATCACATTAATGTGAATAACATTTGATGTTATCACATTAATAAATGTTATCACATTTAATGAATTGATTCCGATTGTGGAATTGTAATGATAAGATGAATTGTATTGATAAGATGAATCGTTTTACGCATCAAGAGCTAGCGGATATGCATCTCGCATATGGTGCAGCTGGCGAAAGCTGCCGCCGAGCTAGGCAAGTTTACGAAGACCAATACCCCAACAGAAAAATACCGCAGCATCAAATGTTTGCACGTGTGCATCGCAATCTGCGCGAACGTGGTTCACTGTGCAGCAACATGTAGGATACAGGGAGAAGACGACTGACGCGGACTGTCAACATCGCAGAACAAGTCCTACATTCCATCGAAGATAATCCAAATACCAGCACAGGAGCTATTGCTCAGCAGCTTGGGGTCTCTCAGTCAGCAGTGTGGCGAATACCGCACGAGGAATGTGTGCATCCTTCCCATCTGCAAAAGGGTGCAGTTACTGCATCCTGATGATTATCTGAAGCGTGTGGAATTTGCACAATGGTTCATGCAGAAAGGTGCCGTGGACCCCAGTTTTCCAGCTTCTGTCCTTTTTACAGATGAAGCTTCATTCACTCGTGAAGGTGTGTTCAATACACACAATTCACATGAGTGGGCGTACGACAAACAGCATGGTACGAGAAGTCACGCTGCGCAACATCGTTTTGCCGTAAATGTGTGGGCTGGAATCATTGGTGACTGTTTGTTGGGACCTTACTTGCTACCGCCTCGATTGGACGGCCGGAAATACCTAATATTTCTCGATACAGTGTTACCGACTTTTCTGGGCGCTGTTCCTGCGCATATCCGCCGAGATATGTGGTATCAACATGAAAGTGCTCCAGCCAATAGCACAATTGTTGCGCTATGGGTTATTGGTTATTGGCTATTATTACCTGAACCGAACATTCGGAGCTCGATGGATCGGTAGAGGTGGACCGATCGCTTGGCCACCCAGGTCACCTGATTTATCGCACATGGATTTCTTTTTGTGGGGGGCCATGAAAGACCATGTGTACGAGACCCTCGTCGACAGTGAAATGGACCTTGTTCCACGAATAGTGGCCGCTGCAGGTATTGTCTGTGATATGAAAGGCGTTTTTGAAAATGTTCGGCGGTCAATGCAACGGCGCTGTGAATCCTGTGTCAGTGTAAATGGTTGCAATTTTGAGCACCTACTGTGAAACTGTACTTTACCTTGTTGGAATAAAAGTCACATTCGTTACCACTTAACTGTACTGTTTCCTTGTGTTCACTTTACTTGTCCATTTTGTTCATGTAGATGATGTTTGCGGACATACTTTCCTATGTGAAATCGGTTTCCTGACGAATTCCCTACCTCCCCACGAAATTTGAACGATACGTTTTGAATCACCATCATATATATATATATCAGGTATGGAATCGAAATTAAATCGCTTCTCATTGCAATTACACGGTCGGAATCTGTTCAGGAAATGAGATCACAGTCTGAGTATGAAAAAACGGTTTAATGTGCCGTTAAAATAATGACAACGAAGAACATTAAATTTTCTCATTTACACGTTTGTCCCTATAACATGCATGAAACCCTGCAACGATGGAACATCATATACATTTTCAGGAGATATTGAACAATACGACTGCACAGTAGGTAAAGCACAGAAGGACAATAAATATGTAGGAAAGTATATGGTAATTTTCCATTTACAAAAGTGTACTGTGTTTAATATGAAAATGGCTTTATATCTAATGCCACCGTTTTCTCTTCGGTTTCAAAACAATTTATGTGAAAGTCACTAAATATCTTTTCAGCTACTTATTAAATAATACCTAAACGCACCACTCTTCTGAATTCCAGGATGTCATATATCCTAATGACCAAAAATGTATTTATATTTTAAAGAAATCTTGAATTATTCATTGAAATAGAAATTATCCGCACCATCATAATTGCATATATCATCTCCAATTAAAAATTTGATAGATTTCCTCCAAGATATTTTCATGTTTGCGAATATTTCAGTTCAGGTTTTACTTTAACATCATATACACTTCACCGTTCAAATCAACCATGAAAGGAATGTCCAAAATCTCTAATCATATTTTTTTTTAGGAAAATATTTTTATGTTTATAGATGTTATGTATCCTATTTAGTGTCCAAGAAAGTAAAATTTTCATGCAGATCTGAATTCCTTTTCTGAATTTAATAGATGTGTGTATCTTGATATTTGTGCATCGATCTTTCGAGCAATAACATATCGAGTAATGTACACTATTATTACATAGGTAGATATAAAAATATAGGAGTTATATTTCTCCTTCGAAACTTCACATTTATCACTTAATTTCTAGTAACAGAAAAATTACCGCATATTCCTCACAGTTTTATTATTTATAACGTAGATCAAGAATTATATTAGGAATTAGCCCACTCTAATATACACCTCTAATATACACTTTCCAATAGCATTGAAATATATCATTTAAGAAGTGTATCATTAATCTACATCTATATATATATATATATTTTCCTGATGAAGGCTTGAGTTTTATTTCCTAAATAACAGATTAAACATAAAAATTAACATAACTAAAATTAAGATAAATGTGTTTAAACAGTAAATATTTACAGAATTAAAATTAGAATAATTGTGTTGAAAGAGTAAAAATTTACATCAATATAATTCGACCACTTTAGTGTGACTAATAAAGGTATTCCACGTTATATAAGGGAAATTATTTTAATAAACAATTTTAGTATAACTTGCTACTTCCTTCATTTGTCTTTCCAGATTGCCAGAAACCATGTAACAGTGGAAAAACGTGCACATTTTTAGGTGATGTTGAACAGTGCGACTGCCCATCTGGTAAAGGGGAGAAAGATGATGATTGCGTAGGTAAGAACAGCTTAATTTTCACTTAATGCTCTTTATTTCAAATAGATTATCAGGTATGCCCAGTAGTGGTATGCCCAGTAGGTAAAGCACAGAATGCCAATAATTATGTAGGAAAGCACACGATAATTTTACATTTACCGCAGTGGTGTGTGTTTAATATGAAAATGGATTTATATCTAATGCCAACATATTCTCTTCGGTTTCAAAGCAATTTATGTGAAAGTAACTAAGTATTTATTCAGCTACTTATTAAATAATACCTAAACGTGCCACTCTTCCGAATTCTAGGATGTCATATATCCTAATGACCAAAAATATATTTATATTTTAACGAAACGTACAATTATTCATTAAATAAAAATTATCCACACCATCATAATTTCAAATATCATCTCCAATTTACAATTTGATAGATTTCGTCCAACTAATTTTCATCTTTGCGAATATTTCAGTTCAGGTTTAATTAACATCAAATACAATTCACCGTTCAAATACACCATGAAAGGAATGTCCGAAAGCTCTAATCATATTTTTTGGAGGATAATATTTTTATGTCTGTAGATGATATGTGTCCTAATTAGTGTCACAGAAAGTGAAATTTTCATGAAATATCTGAAGTCCTTTTCTGAATTCAATAGATGTGTGTATCTTGATATTTGTTCATCCATCTTTCGAGCAACATATCGAGTAATGTACACTATTCTTTGGTTATTACATAGGTAGATACAAAAATATAGGAGGTATATTTCTCCTGCGAAACTTCACTTTTATCACTTAATTGCTAGAACAGAAAAATTGCCGCATATTCTTCACAGTTTTATTATTTATAATGTAGATCAAGAATTATATTAGGAATTAACCCAAATACACTAACACCTCTAATATATACTTTCTAATAGCATTAAATTATACCATTTGAGACGAAGTATATCATTAATCTACATATATATATATATTTATTTTCCTGATGAAGTTTTGAGCTTTCCTAAGTAACAGATGAAAAATAAAAATTAACCGAATCAAAATTAAGATAAATGTGTTTAAATAGTAAATATTTACAGAAATAAAATTACAATAAATGTGTTTATAGAATAAAAATTTACATAAAAAAATTAGGAGACCACCTAAATCTGACTAATAACAGTATTCCACTTTATATAAATGAAATTATTATAATAAACAATTTTAGTATAACTTGTTACTGCCTTCATTTGTTTTTCCAGATTGCCAGAAACCATGTAACAGTGGAAAAACGTGCACATTTTTAGGTAATGTTGAACAGTGCGACTGCCCAACCGGTAAAGGGGAGAAAGGTGATGATTGCGTAGGTATGAACAACATATTTTTCACTTGATGCTCATTATTCCAATTAGATTATATAAGTCCTTCGTTTAATTTGATATTGCCATATATCTTGGGAGGACTAAATCTGTGTTCATTTAATATTCTGTTGCTCTAATTATGAGTACAAATTATTATGTATTATACATATATATTTCTGCAGGTGTAGGTAAGCATGAAACTCTGCTGCATAAATTTCTCATATAGAAATGTCTCAATAAAATGTTCTTTTACACTTGATGTAATTGGATTTTTTTTTTCAAATTCAGTCTCCAACTAGATACAAATTGAAAACAATTTTTCAAAAAGCTTATAGACCAATCAAATAATTATCAAAAAAAAGTTTGGGGATATATATGCATCCTGGTGTGAAACCAATTATTCCATTTTTGAACCGATTCCTTTCTGAGTGAATTAAAAAAATACCTCCTCGCGGCACTTGCAAATACCATTTCTCCTCAGATTTTTACATTCGGATATCTTCCTTTACTTTCTTTGTTATTCAATTATGCGCAAATTAGAATTTTGGAATCAATATCTAATTATTTGAAATGGGTTTCTCCTGTTCTATGACACAAAGGATGTTCACTTTCTTACCACAGCAAGAAATTAGTTTCAGAGATTAAAATCACTTGATATTTGAATCATAATTCTAACCTTCGTTTATTTTCAATACAACAAGAAACCTAAAAATTACACTTTATATTTCAGTTCTGCCTGAATAAATACGCCTATTGCAAAATATTAAGCTCTCCACCTCTCCTCTAAGGATATTTACCATCTGATATATGCAGATATATTTATGATATATTTCTCAAATTTTACCTTTTCTTCGATTCGAAACATAAGCTGGCTTCAAAAATTTTCCCTTTGACAGAAGAAGGTCAATATTTAATACATCCTTGCACGCGAATCCTGACATAAAAATTTCACATTATTTCTTCAATCGAATCAAATCAAGGTCAAGAGCAATGAAATCAACAGCGAAATATTATGCAGCTACAAATTTCGAAATTTCTACCTCTCATGGATGATTATTTCGGTTTTCTACTAGAATGTCCCACCGATCTCATATTTCGTCAAGTTTCCATATTCAGTAACTCGAAAGAAACATACCAGTTACCGCATTTCCAGTTCATTTAGGTAATAGTTTGAACATTATTTTCCTCCATTTCATCTTAAAGCACAGTTCGAAGGTCGAATTGCGTATTTTGTCTCCAGAACAGTGACCATCATTACTCTTAGCTGCAAGTTCTAGAGTCCTTAGGTTTATACTTCATACTTACAATTAGCATGATCAACTTTCAGACATAACATAGTCAATCATAGATCAATCACTGACAATCGTTTATATATATATATATCTGGTATGAAATCGAATTTAAATCGCTGCTCATTACAATTACACGGTCGGAATCAATTCAGGAATTGCGATCACATTCTGAGTATGAAAAAACGGTTTAATATGCTGTTAAAATATTGACAACGAAGAAAATTAAATTTTCTCATTTACACATATCTTCCTATAACATGCACGAAACCCTGCAACGAAAGAACATCACGTAAATGTTTAGGAGAAATTGAACAATGCGACTGCCCAATAGGTAAAGGAGAGAAGTCAAATAATCATGTAGGAAAGTACAAGATAATTTCCCTTTTATAACACTGTATTGTGTTTAATATGAAAATGGCTTTATATCTAATGCCACGGTATTCTCTTCGGTTTCAAAACAAATTATGTGAAAGTCACTAAATATTTTTTCAGCTACTTATTAAAAAATACCTAAACGCACCACTTTTCTGAATTCTAGGATGTCATATATCCTAATGACCAAAAATGCATTTATATTTTAACGAAATGTTTAATTGTTCATTAAATAAAAATTATCCACCCGATCATAATTTCAAATATTATCTCCAATTTACAATTTGCTAGATTTCTTCCAAGTAATTTTCATGTTTGCGAATCTTTCAGTTCAGGATTTACTTTAACATCAAATACACTTAACCGTTCAAATACATCATGAAAGGAATGTCAGAAACCTCTAATCATTTTTTTTGAGGATAATATTTTTATGTCTACAGATGTTATGTATCCTATTTAGTGTCACAGAGAGTGAAAATGTCGTGCAATATCTGAATTCCTTTTCTGAATTTAATAGATGTGTGTATCTTGATATTTGTGCATCGATCTTTCGAGTAACAGCATATCGAGTAATATACACTATTCTTTGGTTATTACATAGGTAGATACAAATATATAGGAGTTATATTTCTCCTTCGAAACTTCACATTTATCACTTAATTGCTAGTAACAGAAAAATTACCGCATAGTCCTCACAGTTTTATTATTTATAATGTAGATCAAGAATTATATTAGGAATTAACCCACCTCAAATATACACCTCTAATATACACTTTCCAATAGCATTGAAATATACCATTTAAGAAGTATATCATTAATCTTCATCTATATATATATATATTTTCCTGATGACGTTTTGAGTTTTATTTCCTAAATAACAGATTAAACATAAAAATTAACATAATTAAAATTAAGATAAATGTGTTTAAACAGTAAATATTTACAGAATTAAAATTAAGATAAATGTGTTGAAAGAGTAAAAATTTACATCAATATAATTCGACCACTTTAGTGTGATTAATAATAGTATTCCAGGTTATATAAGGGAAATTATTTTAATAAATAATTTTAGTATAACTTGCTACTTCCTTCATTTGTCTTTCTAGATTGCCAGAAACCATGTAACAGTGGAAAGACGTGCACATTTTTAGGTGATGTTGAACAGTGCGACTGCCCATCTGGTAAAGGGGAGAAAGGTGATGATTGCGTAGGTAAGAACAACATAACTTTCACTTAATGCTCTTTATTCCAAATAGATTACCAGGTATGCCCAGCAGTGGTATGCGCAGTAGGTAAAGCACAGAATGCCAATAATTATGTAGGAAAGTACATGATAATTTTACATTTACCGCAGTGGTGTTTGTTTAAGATGAAAATGGCTTTATATCTAATGCCAACCTTTTCTCTTCGGTTTCAAAACAATTTATGTGAAAGTCACTAAGTATTTATTCAGCAACTTATTAAATAATATCTAAACGTGCCACTCTTCTGAATTCTAGGATGTCATATATCCTAATGACAAAAAATGTATTTATATTTTAACGAAATGTTGAATTATTCATTAAATAAAAATTATCCACACCATCATAATTTAAAATATCATCTCCAATTTACAATTTGATAGATTTCCTCCAAGAAATTTTCATGTTTGCGAATATTTCAGTTGAGGTCTAATTATCATCAAATACACTTCACCGTTCAAATACACCATGAAAGGAATGTCCGAAAGATCTATTCATATTTTTGGAGGATAATATTTTTATGTCTATAGATGATATGTGTCCTAATTAGTGTCACAGAAAGTGAAATTTTCATGCAATATCTGAAGTCCTTTTCTGAATTCAATAGATGTGTGTATCTTGATATTTGTTCATCGATCTTTCGAGCAACATATCGAGTAATGTACACTATTCTTTGGTTATTACATAGGTAGATACAAAAATATAGGAGGTATATTTCTCCTGCGAAACTTCACTTTTAATACTTAATTGCTGGAACAGAAAAATTGCCGCATATCCTTCACAGTTTTATTATTTATAATGTAGATCAAGAATTATATTAGGGATTACCCCTAATACACTAACACCTCTAATATATACTTTCTAATAGCATTAAATTATACCATTTAAGACGAAGTTTATCATTTATCTACATATATATTTATATATTTTCCTGATGAAGTTTTGAGCATTCGTAAATAACAGATAAAAAATAAAAATTAACAGAATCAAAATTAAGATAAATGTGTTTAAATAGTTAATATTTACAGAAAAATATTAAGATAAATATGTTTATAGAGCAAAAATTTACATAAAAAATTTGGGAGACCACCTTAATCTGACTAATAAAAGTATTCCACTTTATATAAGGGAAATTATTATAATAAACAATTTTAGTATAACTTGCTACTGCCTTCATTTGCTTTTCCAGATTGCCAGAAACCATGTAACAGTGGAAAAACGTGCACATTTTTAGGTGATGTTGAACAGTGCGACTGCCCAACCGGTAAAGGGGAGAAAGGTGATGATTGCGTAGGTAAGAACAACATAATTTTCACTTGATGCTCTTTATTCCAATTAGATTATATGTCTTTCGTTTAATTTGATATTGCCATATATCTTGGGAGGACTAAATCTGTGTTCATTTAATATTCTGTTGCTCTAATTATGAGTACAAATTGTTATGTTATGTATTATACATATATATTTATGCAGCTGTAGGTAAGCATGAAACTGCTGCATAAATTTATCATATAGAAATGTCGCAATTAAACTTTCTTTTACACTTGATGTAATTGGAATATTTTTTTTTTCAAATTCAGTCTCCAACTAGACGATAAATTGAAAACAATTTTTCAAAAAATTACGGACCAATCAAATAATTTTCAAAAAACATTTGTGGAAATATATGCATCCTGGTGTGAAACCAATTATTCCATTTTTGATCCGATTCGTTTCTGAATGAATTAAAATATACCTCATTCCGTCACTTTCAAATACCATTTCTCCACAGATTTTAACACTCGGATATCTTCCATTACTTTCTTTGTTATTCAATTATATGCAAATTAGAATTTTGGAATCCATATCCAATTATTTGAAATGTGTTTCTCCTGTTGTATGACACAAAGGATGTTCCCTTTCTTACCACAGCAAGAAATCAGTTTCAGCGATGGAAACCACTTGATTTTTGAATCAAAATTCTACCCTTCGCTTATTTTCGATACAACAAATATCCTAAAAATTACACTTTATTTTTCACTTCGGCCTAAATAAATACAGCTACTACAAAATATTAATATCTCCACCTCTCCTCTAAGGATATTTACCATCTGATATCTGCAGATACATTTATGTTATATTTCTGATATTTTACCTTTTATTCGATTCGAAACATAAGCAGGCTTGAATAATTTCCTCTGTGACAGGAGAAGGTCCATGTTTAGTACATCTTTGTACGCGAAACCTGACATAAAATTTCACATCATTTCTGCAATCGATTCAAATCAAGTCAAGATCAATCAAATCAACTGCGAAATATTATGCAGCTGGAAATTTTGAATTTTCTACCTCTCATGGATGATTATTTCGGTTTTCTACTCGAAGGTCCCACTGATCTCAAATTTCGTAATGTTTCCATATTCAGTAACTCGTAAGAAACAGAGCAGTTACCGAATTTCCAGTTCATTTAGGTAATACTTTGAATATTATTTCCCTCCATTTGATCTTGGAACACAGGTCGGAGGTCGAATTTTGTATTTTGTTTCCAAAACAGAGACCAACATAACATTTAGCTGCAAATTCTAGTGTCCTTACCTTTATAGTTCATACTTACAATTAGCATGATCAACTCTCAGACATAAGATAGTCAATCATTGGTCAATCACTGACAATCGTCTATATAGGGTGATTCAAAACTTATCGTTCAAATTTCGTTGGGAGGTAGGGAATACGTCAGGAAACTGATTTCACATAGGAAAGAATGTACGCATGCGTATGTAGAGGGCGCTGTGTGTACCCAACCACTGTACAGCTCGCCCGACCACTCCCGCTGTCATCAGTGTACGAGCTGATGTTATCACATTAATGTGAATAACATTTGATGTTATCACATTAATAATGTTATCACATTTAATGAATTGATTCCGATTGTGGAATTGTAATGATAAGATGAATTGTATTGATAAGATGAATCGTTTTACGCATCAAGAGCTAGCGGATATGCATCTCGCATATGGTGCAGCTGGCGAAAGCGGCCGCCGAGCTAGGCAAATTTACGAAGACCAATACCCCAACAGAAGAATACCGCAGCATCAAATGTTTGCACGTGTGCATCGCAATCTGCGCGAACGTGGTTCACTGTGCAGCAACATGTAGGATACAGGGAGAAGACGACTGACGCGGACTGTCAACATCGCAGAACATGTCCTACATTCCATCGAAGATAATCCGAATACCAGCACACGAGCTATTGCTCAGCAGCTTGGGGTCACTCAGTCAGCAGTGTGGCGAATACCGCATGAGGAATGTGTGCATCCTTACCATCTGCAAAGGGTGCAGTTACTGCATCCTGATGATTATCTGAAGCGTGTGGAATTTGCACAATGGTTCATGCAGAAAGTTGCCGTGGACCCCAGTTTTCCAGCTTCTGTCCTTTTTACAGATGAAGCTTCATTCACTCATGAAGGTGTGTTCAATACACACAATTCACATGTGTGGGCTTACGACAAACAGCATGGTACGAGAAGTCACGCTGCGCAACATCGTTTTGCTGTAAATGTGTGGGCTGGAATCATTGGTGACTGTTTGTTGGGACCTTACTTGCTACAGCCTCGATTGGACGGCCGGAAATACCTAATATTTCTCGATACAGTTTTACCGACTTTTCTGGCGCTGTTCCTGCGCATATCCGCCGAGATATGTGGTATCAACATGAAAGTGCTCCAGCCCATAGCACAATTGTTGCACTATGGGTTATTGGTTATTGGCTATTATTACCTGAACCTGAACATTCGGAGCTCGATGGATCGGTAGAGGTGGACCGATCGCTTGGCCACCCAGGTCACCTGATTTATCGCCCATGGATTTCTTTTTGTGGGGGGCCATGAAAGACCATGTGTACGAGACCCTCGTCGACAGTGAAATGGACCTTGTTCCACGAATAGTGGCCGCTGCAGGTATTGTCTGTGATATGAAAGGCGTTTTTGAAAATGTTCGGCGGTCAATGCAACGGCGCTGTGAATCCTGTGTCCGTGTAAATGGTCGCAATTTTGAGCACCTACTGTGAAACTGTACTTTACCTTGTTGGAATAAAAGTCACATTCGTTACCACTTAACTGTACTGTTTCCTTGTGTTCACTTTACTTGTCCATTTTGTTCATGTAGATGATGTTTGCGGACATACTTTCCTATGTGAAATCGGTTTCCTGACGAATTCCCTACCTCTCCACGAAATTTGAACGATAAGTTTTGAATCACCATCATATATCTCTATAGCAGGTATGGAATTGGAATTAAATCGCTTCTCATTGCAATTACACGGTCGGAATCAGTTCAGGAAATGAGATCACAGTCTGAGTATGAAAAAACGGTTTAATATGCTGTTAAAATAATGACAACGAAGAACATTAAATTTTCTCATTTACACATTTGTCCCTATAACATGCATGAAACCCTGCAACGATGGAACATCATATACATTTTCAGGAGATATTGAACAATACGACTGCACAGTAGGTAAAGCACAGAAGGACAATAAATATGTAGGAAAGTATATGGTAATTTTCCATTTACAAAAGTGTACTGTGTTTAATATGAAAATGGCTTTATATCTAATGCCACCGTTTTCTCTTCGGTTTCAAAACAATTTATGTGAAAGTCACTAAATATCTTTTCAGCTACTTATTAAATAATACCTAAACGCACCACTCTTCTGAATTCCAGGATGTCATATATCCTAATGACCAAAAATGTATTTATATTTTAAAGAATTCTTGAATTTTTCATTGAAATAGAAATTATCCGCACCATCATAATTTCATATATCATCTCCAATTAAAAATTTGATAGATTTCCTCCAAGATATTTTCATGTTTGCGAGTCTTTCAGTTCAGGTTTTACTTTAACATCATATACACTTCACCGTTCAAATCCACCATGAAAGGAATGTCCAAAATCTCTAATCATATTTTTTTTTGGAAAATATTTTTATGTCTATAGATGTTATGTATCCTATTTAGTGTCCAAGAAAGTGAAATTTTCATGCAGTATCTGAAGTCCTTTTCTGAATTCAATAGATGTGTGTATCTTGATATTTGTGCATCGATCTTTTGAGCAACATATCGAGTAATGTACACTATTCTTTGGTTATTACATAGGTAGATACAGAAATATAGGAGGTATATTTCTCCTTCGAAACTTCACATTTATCTCTTAATTGCTAGTAACATAAAAATTGACGCATATTCTTCACAGTTTTATTATTTATAATGCAGATCAAGAATTATATTAGGAATTAACCCTAATACACTAACACCTCTAATACACACTTTCCAATAGCACTAAATTCTACGATTTAAGATGAAGTATATCATTAATCTACATATATATATATTTTTTTTTCTGATGAAGTTTTGAGTTTTCCTAAATAACAGATAAATAGTAAAAATTAACAGAATTAAAATTAAGATAAATGTGTTTAAATAGTAAATATTTACAGAAATAAAATTAAGAAAAATGTGTTTATAGAGTAAAAATTTACATAAAAAATTAGGAGACCACCTTAATCTGACTAAAAAGAGTATTCCACTTTATATAAGGGAAATTATTTTAATAAACAACTTTAGTATAACTTGCTACTGCCTTCATTTGTTTTTCCAGATTGCCAGAAACCATGTAACAGTGGAAAAACGTGCACATTTTTAGGTGCTGTTGAACAGTGCGACTGCCCAACTGGTAAAGGGGAGAAAGGTGATGAATGCGTAGGTAAGAACAATATAATATTCACTTGATGCTCTTTATTCCAATTAGATTATCAGTCCTTCGTTTAATTTGATATAGCCATATATCTCGGGATGACTAAATCTGTGTTCATTTAATATTCTGTTGCTCTAATTATGAGTACAAATTATTCATCATCATCATCATCATCCTCAAGCAGCCATGGGCTACGGAGGTCCAACCAGACCGTGCAATTTAGTTCTCCAAGCAAGTCTATCCTGAGCTACATCTACTGTATCTGGCCACTGCACACCAATTCTAACAAGGTCCTGTTTGACATTGTCTGCCCACCGCATTCTAGGTCTCCCCTTCTTTCTGAGGCCTTTAGGCACACTCTTCATAACCCTATTCGCCAATCTATAATTATTCATACGGGCAACATGGCCAAACCAACGGAGTCTCTCTCTGCACAATATGCTGCTTAAAGGAGGTTGCAAACTCCTTTTCCTAATCTCATCATTAGTTACAAAGTTGAACCACCTAATGCCCAAGATACTGCGTAAGCATCTGGAATCAAAAGCATCTAGTTTTCTGTTATCTTGTTTACAAAGTGTCCAAGTTTCACTACCATAAATAACCCTAGAAAGAACCAAACTATTATACAGTCTAATTTTAGTCTTTAGGTGTATACGCCTATTTCTCCACACTCTCCATAGATTCTTAAAAGTCCCAGCAGCAATCCCTATTCGTCTGTTAATCTCATGCCGCACATCACCATTATCTGTTACATAGCTCCCAAGATAATTAAACTGTGACACCTGCTCAAGACTGCAACCATTCAGATTAACTGAATCACAGCCTGCCTGACCAATTTTCATCACTTTAGTTTTCTCTCTGTTTATAACCAAACCTACTCTACTACCAGTCTCATCAACAGCTCGAATGAAAGAGTTCATCTCATCAACATCATTCGCCAAAAGGGCTAAATCATCAGCATAATCTAAATCAGAAATTTTCGTATCTCCAGCCCATTTAAGGCCAAAATCTTTCCCTTGAAGTGAATTTCGCAGAACATAATCAATAACCAAGCTAAAGAGAAAAGGAGAAAAAATGCACCCTTGTCGAACACCAGAAGTAATGCTAAACTAATTGCTACAAGCCTTACCAACTCTCACACACGACTCAGTGTTATTATAGAGAGCTTTCATAATGTTAACTAACTTGTCTGGTATACCATATGATCTCACAATCAACCACAAATTATGACGATCAACAGAGTCGAAAGCTTTTTTGAAATCAACAAAGCTAGCAACCAAAGGTTTCTGAAACTCTAAACATTTCTCAAGAATCTGCCTAAGTGAAAATATCTGATCTACACATCCCCTACCACTTCTGAATCCACATTGCTCATCACGCAATTGCCTGTCAACCAGATTCTTAATTCTATTAAGCACAATCATGGAAAGAACTTTACCTGGAACAGAGAGTAGGCTGATACCCCTATAGTTATCACAAGATCTGCGATCACCTTTTTTGAAAATAGGGATAACAATGACTCTGGTAAAATCCTTAGGAACCATGCCTTTATCATAAAAGAGATTCAGAATTTCAGTCATCCAAGTGGTAACCGAAACATTCCCAGCCCTAAGCATTTCCGTAGTAATTTCATCTACCCCTGGGGATTTATGAAGTTTAAGTTTAGAAACAGCCAAAATAACTTCAGATTGTGTTATAGGGCCAACATTAAAGCCACCAATGCATCTATCATCATTGCAAACAATGGGAGTAGAACTAACTACATTGTTTAGAACATCACTGAAATGCTCAGCCCACCTAGCCATGACAGAATCCTCCCCTTCTATAACCTTACCTTGTTTATCCTTCAATCCTTGTATGCCTGTCCGTTTTCTACCACACAAAACATTAACTATCTGGTACAGCTCTCTGCTGTTGTGCTGTCTAACTGCTTCCTCGGCTTTGTCAGCCAAACCATCAAGCCAAAGATTCTTATCAGCAGCTGACTGATCCTTTACAAGTTTATTAAGGTCTCTGTAATGCTTTCTATTAGGACTAGTAGGGTATTGATTAAGGGCATTCCTGCAGTTCTTTCTTTCCGAAATAAGCTCAAGTGCCTTATCACTCAGATAATTTTGCCTCTTCTGCTCCTTTTTTCCTAAAAGAGTACTGTTAGTGTCCAAAAAAGCCTGTTTAAAATGATCCCATTCTTCCTCAACTTCAGTAGTAAGCAAACCATGACTGTCATAATGACTAAGTAACCTATCATGGTAAGCTTTGGCTATAACTGGATCTTTCAGAGCTTCAGTATTAAGAGTAAATTTTTTAACTCTAGCACAACACTTTTTAAGTTTAAGTTGCAACACACTTTTAACAAGGTAATGGTCAGATCCAATTTCAGCTCCCCTATATGCCCTGGTATTCCTAACAGAACTAGTCCATTTGCTGTTAATTAATACGTAATCAATCATATTCTTATGCAGCCAATCAGGTGAAACCCATGTGTACTTATGTATGTCGCGGTGTTTGTAATAAGTGTTAGTTATTCTGAATCCATTGAGTTTACTTACCTGTAGGAGACGTTGCCCATTGCTATTGCAGCTACCAATACCAAAAGGGCCTATTACTCCTCCCCAAAGGTCAGAGTCGGTACCAACTTTGGCATTGAAGTCACCAAGAACAAGGGTAATATCTCCTTTCTTGACAGAATTCAAAATATCCTGAAGTTGTTCATAAAACCTATCCTTCTCATCCTCATCGGCATCCTCGGTGGGGGCATAACAGCAGATAACATTCAAGTCTTTAACGCTTGTCTGAAATTTTGCTGTAAGAAACCTTTCATTAATGCACTCATATCCTAGAAGTACATCGCTAGCGTGTCTGCTGAGAAGCAGACCCACGCCTTGGTGATGCTTTTTGTCGTCCCTCCCTGAAAAGAGAAATTTAAGATTATTTTTAAGAATCTGACATTTATCTGTCCATCTGGTCTCTTGCAAGCCGAGAATATCTAAATTATAATACCATTTCTCCTCAGATTTTAACATTCGGATATCTTCCATTACTTTCTTTGTTATTCAATTATGCGCAAATCAGAATTTTGGAATCCATATCTAATTATTTGAAATGGGATTCTCCTGTTCTATGACACAAAGGATGTTCACTTTCTTACCACAGCAAGAAATAAGTTTCAGCGATTGAAATCACTTGATATTTGGATCATAATTCTAACCTTCGTTTATTTTCAATACAACAAGAAACCTAAAAATTACACTTTATTTTTAACTTCTGCCTAAATAAATACACCTATTGCAAAATATTAAGCTCTCCACCTCTCCTCTAAGGATATTTACCATCTGATATATGCAAATATATTTATTTATAATATATTTCTCAAATTTTACCTTTTCTTCGATTCGAAACATAAGCAGGCTTGAAAAATTTTCCCTTTGACAGAAGAATGTCAATATTTAATACATCCTTGCACGCGAATCCTGACATAAAAATATCACATTATTTCTGCAATCGAATCAAATCAAGGTGAACAGTAATCAAATCAACAGTGAAATATTATGCAGCTTCAAATATCGAAATTTCTACCTCTCATGGATGATTATTTCTGTTTTCTACTGGAATGTCCCACCGATCTCAAATTTCGTCAAGTTTCGATATTCAGTAACTCGAAAGAAACAGAGCAGTTACCGCATTTCCAGTTCATTTAGGTCATACTTTGAACATTATTTTCCTCCATTTCATCTGAAAGCACAGTTCGAAGATCGAATTGCGTATTTTGTTTCCAGAACAGTGACAAAATTACTCTTAGCTGCAAGTTCTAGAGTCCTTAGGTCTTCAAAAGTTCTAGAGTCCTTAGGTTTATAGTTCATACTTACAATTAGCATGATCAACTTTCAGACATAACATAGTCAATCATAGATCAATCACTGACAATCGTCTATATATATATATATGGTATGAAATCGAATTTAAAACGCTGTTCATTACAATTACACGGTCGGAAACAATTCAGGAAATGCGATCTGAGTATGAAAAAACGGTTTAATATGCTGTTGAAACATTGACAACAAAGAAAATTAAATTTTCTCATTTACACATTTCTTCCTATAACATGCACGAAACCCTGCATCGAAGGAACATCATGTACATTTTTAGGAGAAATTGAACAATGCGACTGCCCAATAGGTAAAGGAGAGAAGGCAAATAATTATGTAGGAAAGTACATGATAATTTCCCTTTTATAACACTCTAGTATATTTAATATGAAATGGCTTTATATCCAATGCCACCGTATTCTCTTCGGTTTCAAAACAAATTACGTGAAATCACTAAATATTTTTTCAGCTACTTATTAAATAATACCTAAACGCACCACTCTTCTGAATTCTAGGATGTCATATATCCTAATGACCAAAAATGCATTTATATTTTAACGAAATGTTTAATTATTCATTAAATATAAATTATCCACCCGATCATAATTTCATATATTATCTCCAATTTACAATTTGCTAGATTTCTTCCAAATAATTTTCATGTTTGCGAATCTTTCAGTTCAGGTTTTACTTTAACATCAAATACACTTAACCGTTAAAATACACCATGAAAGGAATGTCCGAAACCTCTAATCATGTTTTTTTTGAGGATTATATTTTTATGTCTATAGATGTTATGTATCCTATTTAGTGTCACAGAGAGTGAAAATTTCGTGCAATATCTGAATTCCTTTTCTGAATTTAATACATGTGTGTATCTTGATATTTGTGAATCGATCTTTCGAGCAATAACATATCGAGTAATGTACACTACTCTTTGGTTATTACATAGGTAGATACAAAAATATAGGAGTTATATTTCTCCTTCGAAACTTCACATTTATCACTTAATTGCTAATAACAGAAAAATTACCGCATATTCCTCAGAGTTTTATTATTTATAATATAGATCAAGAATTATATTAGGAATTAACCCACCTCTAATATACACCTCTAATATACACTTTCCAATAACATTGAAATATACCATTTAAGAAGTATATCATTAATCTACATCTATATATATATATATATTTTCCTGATGAAGTTTTGAGTTTTATTTCCTAAATAACAGATAAAACATAAAAATTAACATAATTAAAATTAAGATAAATGTGTTTAAGCAGTAAATATTTACATAATTTAAAATTAAGATAAATGTGTTGAAAGAGTAAAAATTTACATCAATATAATTCGACCACTTTAGTGTGACTAATAAAAGTATTCCACGTTATATAAGGGAAATTATTTTAATAAACAATTTTAGTATAACTTGCTAATTCCTTCATTTGTCATTCCAGATTGCCAGAAACCATGTAACAGTGGAAAAACGTGCACATTTTTAGGTGATGTTGAACAGTGCGACTGCCCATCTGGTAAAGGGGAGAAAGGTGATGATTGCGTTGGTAAGAACAACATAATTTTCACTTAATGCACTTTATTCCAAATAGATTATCATGTATGCCCAGTAGTGGTATGCCCAGTAGGTAAAGCACAGAAGGCCAATAATTATGTAGGAAAGTACATGATAATTTTACATTTACCGCAGAGGTGTGTGTTTAATATGAAAATGGCTTTATATCTAATGCCACCATATTCTCTTCGGTGCAAAGCAATTTATGTGAAAGTCACTAAGTATTTATTCAGCTACTTATTAAATAATACCTAAACATGCCACTCTTCTGAATTCTAGGATGTCATATATCCTAATGACCAAAAATGTTATTTATATTTTAACAAACGTTCAATTATTCATTAAATAAAAATTATCCACACCATCATAATTTCAAATATCATCTCCAATTTACAATTTGATAGATTACCTCCAAGTAATTTTCATGTTTGTGAATATTTCCGTTCAGGTTTAATTAACATCAAATACATTTCACCGTTCAAATACACCATGAAAGGAATGTCCGAAAGCTCTAATCGTATTTTTTGGAGGATAATATTTTTATGTCTGTAGATGATATGTGTCCTAATTAGTGTCCCAGAAAGTGAAATTTTCATGTAATATCTGAAGTCCTTTTCTGAATTCAATAGATGTGTGTATCTTGATATTTGTTCATCGATCTTTCGAACAACATATCGAATAATGTACACTATTCTTTGGTTATTACATATGCAGATACAAAAATATAGGAGGTATATTTCTCCTGCGAAACTTCACTTTTATCACTTAATAGCTAGAACAGAAAATTTGCCGCATATACTTCACAGTTTTATTATTTATAATGTAGATCAAGAATTATATTAGGAATTAACCCTAATACACTATCACCTCTAATATATACTTTCAAATAGCATTAAATTATACCATTTAAGACGAAGTATATCATTAATCTACATATATATATTTTTTTTTTCCTGATGAAGTTTTGAGCTTTCCTAAGTAACAGATAAAAAATAAAAATTAACAGAATCAAAATTAAGATAAATGTGTTTAAATAGTAAATATTTACACAAATAAAATTACGATAAATATGTTTATAGCGTAAAAATTTACATAAAAAAATTAGGAGACCACCTTAATCTGACTAATAAGAGTATTCCACTTTATATAAGGGAAATTATTATAATAAACAATTTTAGTTTAACTTGCTAATTCCTTCATTTGTCTTTCCAGATTGCCAGAAACCATGTAACAGTGGAAAAACGTGCACATTTTTAGGTGATGTTGAACAGTGCGACTGCCCATCTGGTAAAGGGGAGAAAGGTGATGATTGCGTAGGTAAGAACAACATAAGTTTTACTAGATGCTCTTTATTCCAATTAGATTATAAATCCTTCGTTTAATTTGATATTGCCATATATCTTAGGAGGATTAATCTGTGTTCATTTAATATTCTATTGCTCTAATTATGAGTACAAATTATTACGTATTATACATATATATTTCTGCATCTCTAGGTAAGCATGAAACTCTGCTGCATAAATTTCTCATATAGATATGTCTCAATTAAACGTTCTATTACACTTGATGTAATTGGAATATTTTTTTTTCAAATTCAGTCTCCAACTAGATACAATTTGAAAACAATTTTTCAAAACACTTATAGACCAATCAAATAATTATCAAAAAATGTTTGTGGAAATATATGCATCCTGGTGTGAAACAAATTATTCCATTTTTGAACCGATTCCTTTCTGAATGAATTAAAAAAATACCTCCTCCCGGCACTTGCAAATACCATTTCTCCTCAGATTTTAACATTCGGATATCTTCCATTATTTTCTTTGCTATTGAATTATGCGCAAATTAGAATTTTGGAATCAATATCTAATTATTTGAAATAGGTTTCTCCTGTTCTATGAAACAAATGATGTTCACTTTCTTACCACAGCAAGAAATAAGTTTCAGCGATTGAAATCACTATATTTGGGTCAAATTCTAACCTTCGTTTATTTTCAATACAACAAGAAACCTAAAAATTACGCTTTATATTTCAGTTCTGCCTAAATAATTGCAAAATATTAAGCTCTCCACCTCTCCTCTAAGGATATTTACCATCTGATATATGCAGATACATTTATGATATATTTCTCATATTTTACCTTTTCTTCGATTCGAAACATAAGCAAGCTTGAATAATTTCCACTTTGACAGAAGAAGGTTAATGTCTAATGAATCTTTGCACGCGAATCCTGATATAATAATTTCACATCATTTCTGCAATCGTATCAAATCAAGGTCAAGAGCAATCAAATCAACAGTGAAATATTACGTAGCTGCAAATTTCGAAATTTCTACCTCTCATGGAAAATTATTTCGGTTTTTCAACTGGAATCTCCCACCGATCTCAAATTTAGTAAAGTTTCCATATTCAGTAACTCGAAAGAAACAGACCAGTTGCCGCATTTCTAATTCATTTAGGTAATATTTTGAACAATATTTTCCTCCATTTGATCTTGAAGGACAGTACGGAGGTCGAATTTCGTATTTTGTTTGCAGAACAGTGACAACATTACTCTTGGCTGCCAAATATAGTGTCCTTAAGTTTATAGTTCATACTTACAATTAGCATCATCAACTCTCAGACATAAGATAGTCAATCACAGGTCAATCACTGACAATAGTCTATATATATATATCAGGTAAGAAGTCGAATTTGAATCGCTGCTCATTACAATTACAGAGTCGAAATCAATTCAGGAAATGCGATCAAAATCTGCGTATAAAAAAACAGTTTAATATGCTGTTAAAATAATGACAAAGAAGAAAATTAAATTTTCTCATTTACACATTTCTCCCTATAATATGCATGAAACTCTGCAACGAAGGAACATCATGTAAATTTTTAGGAGATATTGAACAATGCGACTGCCCAATATGAAAAGGAGAGAAGACCAATATTATGTAGGAAATTACATGATAATTTACTATTTATAACACTGTAGTGTGTTAATATGAAAATTTCTTTATATCTAATGCCAAAGTATTCTCTTCAGTTTCAAAACAATTTATCTTAAAGTCGTTAAATATTTATTGTGCTACTTATTAAATAATACCTAAACGCACCACTCTTCTGAATTCTAGGATTTCATATACTCTAATGACCAAAAATGTATTTATATTTTAACGAAATGTTCAATTATTCATTAAAATAGAAATTATTCACACCATCATATTTTCATATATCATCTCCAATTTAAAATTTGGTAGAATTCCTCCAAGTAATTTTCATGTTTGCAAATCTTTGAGTTCAGGTTTTACTTTAAAATCAAATACACTTCACCGTTCAAATACACCATGAAAGAAATGTCCGAAATCTCTAATCATATTTTTTTGAGGATAATATTTTTTTGTCTATAGATGTTATATATCCTAATTAGTGTCCCAGAAAGTGAAATTTTCATGCAATATCTGAAGTCCTTTTCTGAATTCAATTGATGTGTGTATCTTGATATTTGTGCATCGATCTTTCGAGCAACATATCGAGTAATGTACACTATTATTTGGTTATCACATAGAGAGATACAAAAATACAGGAGGTATATTTCTCCTTCGAAATTTCACATTTATCACTCAATTGCTAGTAACCGAAAAATTACCGCATATTCTTCACAGTTTTATTATTTATAATGTTGACCAAGAATTATATTAGGAACTAACCTTAATACATTAACACCTTTGATATATACTTTCCAGTAGCATTAAATTATCATCATCATCATCATCATCATCCTCAAGCAGCCATGGGCTACGGAGGTCCAACCAGACCATGCAATTTAGTTCTCCAAGCAAGTCTATCCTGAGCTACATCAACTGCATCTGGCCACTGCACACCAATTCTAACAAGGTCCTGTTTGACATTGTCTGCCCACCGCATTCTAGGTCTCCCCTTCTTTCTGAGGCCTTTAGGCACACTGTTCATAACCCTATTCGCCAATCTATAATTATTCATACGGGCAACATGGCCAAACCAACGGAGTCTCTCTCTGCACAATATGCTGCTTAAAGGAGGTTGCAAACTCCTTTTCCTAATCTCATCATTAGTTACAAAGTTGAACCACCTAATGCCCAAGATACTGCGTAAGCATCTGGAATCAAAAGCATCTAGTTTCCTGTTATCTTGTTTACAAAGTGTCCAAGTTTCACTACCATAACTAACCCTAGAAAGAACCAAACTATTATACAGTCTAATTTTAGTCTTTAGGTGTATACGCCTATTTCTCCACACTCTCCATAGATTCTTAAAAGTCCCAGCAGCAATCCCTATTCGTCTGTTAATCTCATGCCGCACATCACCATTATCTGTAACATAGCTCCCAAGATAATTAAACTGTGACACCTGCTCAAGACTGCAACCATTCAGATTAACTGAATCACAGCCTGCCTGACCAATTTTCATCACTTTAGTTTTCTCTCTGTTTATAACCAAACCTACTCTACTACCAGTCTCATCAACAGCTCGAATGAAAGAGTTCATCTCATCAACATCATTTGCCAAAAGGGCTAAATTATCAGCATAATCTAAATCAGAAATTTTCGTAACTCCAGCCCATTTAAGGCCAAAATCTTTCCCTTGAAGTGAATTTCGCATAACATAATCAATAACCAAGCTAAAGAGAAAAGGAGACAAAATGCACCCTTGTCGAACACCAGAAGTAATGCTAAACCAATTGCTACAAGCCTTACCAACTCTCACACACGACTCAGTGTTATTATAGAGAGCTTTCATTATGTTAACTAACTTGTCTGGTATACCATATGATTTCACAATCAACCACAAATTATGACGATCAACAGAGTCGAAAGCCTTTTTGAAATCAACAAAGCTAGCAACCAAAGGTTTCTGAAACTCTAAACATTTCTCAAGAATCTGCCTAAGTGAAAATATCTGATCTACACATCCCCTACCACTTCTGAATCCACATTGCTCATCACGCAATTGCCTGTCAACCAGATTCTTAATTCTATTAAGCACAATCATGGAAAGAACTTTACCTGGAACAGAGAGTAGGCTGATACCCCTATAGTTATCACAAGAACTGCGATCACCTTTTTTGAAAATAGGGATAACAATAGCTCTGGTAAAATCCTTAGGAACCATGCCTTTATCATAAAAGAGATTCAGAATTTCAGTCATCCAAGTGGTAACCGAAACATTCCCAGCTCTAAGCATTTCCGTAGTAATTTCATCTACCCCTGGGGATTTATGAAGTTTAAGTTTAGAAACAGCCAAACTAACTTCAGATTGTGTTATAGGGCCAACATTAAAGCCACCAATGCATCTATCATCATTGCAAACAATGGGAGTAGAACTAACTACATTGTTTAGAACATCACTGAAATGCTCAGCCCACCTAGCCATGACAGAATCCTCCCCTTCTATAATAATTTCACATACCACTTACCTTGTTTATCCTTCAATCCTTGTATGCCTGTCCGTTTTCTACCACACAAAACATTAACTATCTGGTACAGCTCTCTGCTGTTGTGCTGTCTAACTGCTTCCTCGGCTTTGTCAGCCAAACCATCAAGCCAAAGATTCTTATCAGCAGCTAACTGATCCTTTACAAGTTTATTAAGGTCTCTGTAATGCTTTCTATTAGGACTAGTAGGGTATTTATTAAGGGCATTCCTGCAGTTCTTTCTTTCCGAAATAAGCTCAAGAGCCTTATCACTCAGATAATTTTGCCTCTTCTGCTCCTTTTTTCCTAAAAGAGTACTGTTAGTGTCCAAAAAAGCCTGTTTAAAATGATCCCATTCTTCCTCAACTTCAGTAGTAAGCAAAATATGACTGTCATAATGACTAAGTAACCTATCATGGTAAGCTTTGGCTATAACTGGATCTTTCAGAGCTTCAGTATTAAAAGTAAATTTTTTAACCCTAGCACAACACTTTTTAAGTTTAAGTTGCAACACACTTTTAACAAGGTAATGGTCAGATCCAATTTCAGCTCCACTATATCCCTGGTATTCCTAATAGAACTAGTCCATTTGCTGTTAATTAATATGTAATCAATCATATTCTTATGCAGCCCATCAGGTGAAACCCATGTGTACTTATGTATGTCGCGGTGTTTGTAATAAGTGTTAGTTATTCTGAATCCATTGAGTTTACTTACCTGTAGGAGACGTTGCCCATTGCTATTGCAGCTACCAATACCAAAAGGGCCTATTACTCCTCCCCAAAGGTCAGAGTCAGTACCAACTTTGGCATTGAAGTCACCAAGAACAAGGGTAATATCTCCTTTCTTGACAGAATTCAAAATATCCTGAAGTTGTTCATAAAACCTATCCTTCTCATCCTCATCGGCATCCTCAGTGGGGGCATAACAGCAGATAACATTCAAGTCTTTAACGCTTGTCTGAAATTTTGCTGTAAGAAACCTTTCATTAATGCACTCATATCCTAGAAGAGCATCGCTAGCGTGTCTGCTGAGAAGCAGACCCACGCCTTGGTGATGCTTTTTGTCGTCCCTCCCTGAAAAGAGAAATTTTAGATTATTTTTAAGAATCTGACCTTTATCTGTCCATCTGGTCTCTTGCAAGCCGAGAATATCTAAATTATAACGGTGGAATTCTTGTGTGAGGACATCAAGAGAAAAAGCTCTGTGCAGAGTCCTCACATTCCAACTACCTATGGAGAGAAAATGGTTAGTGGGATGTTTAAAGAAACTATGTTTATTGAGAGAGGGAATGCCGACAATATCAAACAGCCCCCTAATCGCAGACATGGGGCAAAGACCCGTTCCCCCACTACTAAAGGCTGAAGCCATCTACACTGGAAGACTTCCTCCAATGTAGAATTTGACGATGCCAATAGAAGCAAAGAGTTCAGGTGCCTGCGATGACTTCTGCTCAGGATTATCCACCAGCTGATAAACATATCCTGTGGATCTATTCACTTCGGGCTGTCAACCCACAAACAAAAAGAAAACACAGCGGAAGATTTTCCCTCCACAGAAGCCCACCAGTGCAGCAAAATCAGGATCCATAATCAAGCTCAGAGCCATATATCTGTCCAGTCCAGTAGGTTTATATGGTCAGCACCAGGACCCTGTGTGGTTGACCACTCCTCAGCAGGGTAGAAAAAAAAGAAAAGTAGCCATAGTTGTCCAGATCAGTAGGCCACACTAATCTGGCAGCCCTCCCCTTCCGTTCACTTCCACAAGAGAGTATCTCTTTTGAAAGTTACTAACGGTCCGCACCACGAGAAGGCGGGGTTGGACATTAGGTGCTAGGCCTGGCCGGTTCTATGCATCATCACAGGGGATTGGTGCATAGCTCTCCTTCCAGTGACTACCTAGCTACCAGGTTTTGAGTTTTATTTCCTAAATAACAGAAAAAAAATTGAAATTAAGGAAATTAAAATTAAGTTAAATGTGTTTAAATAGCAAAAAGTTACAGATTTAAAATTAAGATATATGTGTTTAAAGAGTAAAAATTTATATAAATAAAATTAAGAGACAACTATAGTGAGGGTAGTAAAGTATTCCACCTTATAAAAGGGTAATTATTATAATAAACAATTTTAGCATAACTTGCTACTGCACTCATTTGTCTTTCCAGATTGCCAGAAACCATGTAACAGTGGAAAAACGTGCACATTTTTAGATGACGTTGAACAGTGTGACTGCCCAACTGGTAAAGGGGAGAAAGGTGATGATTGCGTAGGTAAGAACACCATAATTTTCACTTGATGCTCTTTATTCCAATTAGATTATCAGTCCTTCGTTTAATTTGATATTGCCATATATCTTGGGCAGACTAAATCTGTGTTCATTTAATACATTGTTGCTCTAATTATCAGTACAAATTATTATGTTATGTATTATACATATATATTTCTGCAGCTGTAGGTAAGCATGAAATTCTGCTGCATAAATTTCTCCTATAGAAATGTCTCAATTAAACTTTCTTTTACACTTGATGTAATTGGAATATTTTTTTTTCAAATTCAGTCTACAACTAGATATAAACTGAAAAAAAATTTTCAAACAATTATGGACCAATCAAATAATTATCAAAAAATATTTGTGGATATATATGCATCGTGGTGTGAAACCAATTATTCCATTTTTGATCCGATTCGTTTCAGAATGAATTTAAAAAAAACCTCCTCCCGGCACTTGCAAATACCATTTCTCCTCAGATTTTAACATTCGGATATTTTCCATTATTTTCTTTGTTATTCAATTATGCGCAAATTAGAATTTTGGCATCAATATCTAATTATTTGAAACGGGATTCTCCTGTTCTATGACACAAAGGATGTTCACTTTCTTACCATAGCAAGAAATAAGTTTCAGCGATTGAAATCACTTGATATTTGGATCATAATTCTATCCACCCGATCATAATTCTTCGTTTATTTTCAATACAATAAATAACCTAAAAATTACACTTTATTTTTCACTTCTGCCTAAATAAATACACCTATTGCAAAATATTAAGCTCTCCACCTCTCCTCTAAGGATATTTACCATCTGATATATGCAGATATATTTATGATATATTTCTCAAATTTTACCTTTTCTTCGATTCGAAACATAAGCAGCCTTGAAAAATTTTCCCTTTTACAGAAGAAGGTCAATATTTAATACATCCTTGCACGCGAATCCTGACATAAAAATTTCACATTATTTATGCAATCGAATCAAATCAATGTCAAGAATAATCAAATCAACAGTGTAATATTATGCAGGTTCAAATTTCGAAATTTCTACCTCTCATGGATGATTATTTCGGTTTTCTACTGGAATGTCCCACCGATCTCAAATTTCGTCAAGTTTCCATATTCAGTAACTCGAAAGAAACAGACCAGTTACCGCATTTCCAGTTCATTTAGGTAATACGTTGAATATTATTTCCCTCCATTTGATCTTGGAACACAGGTCGGAGGTCGAATTTTGTATTTTATTTCCAAAACAGAGACCAACATTACTTTTAGCTGCAAATTCTAGAGTCCTTAGGTTTATAGTTCATACTTACAATTAGCATGATCAACTTTCAGACATAACATAGTCAATCATAGATCAATCACTGACAATCGTCTATATATATATATCTGGTATGAAATCAATTTAAATCGCTGTTCATTACAATTACACGGTCGGAATCAATTCAGGAAATGCGATCACAGTCTGAGTATGAAAAAACGGTTTAATATGATGTTGAAACATTGACAACGAAGAAAATTAAATTTTCTCATTTACACATTTCTTCCTATAACATGCACGAAACCCTGCAACGAAGGAACATCATGTACATTTTTAGGAGAAATTGAACAATGCGACTGCCCAATAGGTGAAGGAGAGAAGGCAAATAATTATGTAGGAAAGTACATGAAAATTTCCCTTTTATAACACTGTAGTGTGTGTAATATGAAAATGTCTTTATATCTAATGCCACCGTATTCTCTTCGGTTTCAAACAAATTATGTGAAAGTAACTAAATATTTTTTCAGCTACTTATTAAATAATACCTAAACGCACAACTCTTCTGAATTCTAGGATGTCATATATCCTAATGACCAAAAATGCATTTATATTTTAACGAAATATTTAATTATTCATTAAATAAAAATTTTTCACACCATCATAATTTCATATATCATCTCCAATTTAAAATTTGGTAGAATTCCTCCAAGTTATTTTCATGTTCGAATCTCTCACTTCAGGTTTTACATTAAAATCAAATACACTTCACCGTTCAAATACACCCTGAAAGAAATGTCCGAAATCTCTAATCATATTTTTTTTTCAGGATAATATTTTTTGTCTATAGATGTTATGTATCCTAATTAGTGTCCCAGAAAGAGAAATTTTCATGCAATATCTGAAGTCCTTTTCTGAATTCAATTGATGTGTGTATCTTGATATTTGTGCATAGATCTTTCGAGCAACATAACGAGTAATGTACACTATTATTTGGTTATCACATAGAGAGATACAAAAATACAGGAGGTATATTTTTCCTTCGAAATTTCACATTTATCACTCAATTGCTAGTAACCGAAATATTACCGCATATTCTTCACAGTTTTATTATTTATAATGTTAACCCAGAATTATATTAGGAACTAACCGTAATACATTAACACCTCTGATATATACTTTCCAGTAGCATTAAATTATACCATTAAAGAAGTATATCATTAAACTATATCTATTTATATTTTTCCTCATGAAGTTTTGAGTTTTATTTCCTAAATAACAGAAAAAATTTTAAAATTAAGAGAATTAAAATTAAGTTAAATGTGTTTAAATAGCAAAAATTTACAGATTTAAAATTAAGATATATGTGTTTAAAGAGTAAAAATTTATATAAATAAAATTAAGAGACAACTATAGTGAGGCTAGTAAAGTATTCCACCTTATAAAAGGGTAATTATTATAATAAACAAATTTAGTATAACTTGCTACTGCACTCATTTGTCTTTCCAGATTGCCAGAAACCATGTAACAGTGGAAAAACATGCACATATTTAGATGAGGTTGAACAGTGTGACTGCCCAACTGGTAAAGGGGAGAAAGGTGATGATTGCGTAGGTAAGAACAGCATAATTTTCACTTGATGCTCTTTATTCCAATTAGATTATCAGTCCTTCGTTTAATTTGATATTGCCATATATCTTGGGCAGACTAAATATGTGTTCATTTAATATATTGTTGCTCTAATTATGAGTACAAATTATTTTGTTATGTAATATACATATATATTTCTGCAGCTGTCCGTAAGCATGAAACTCTGCTGCACAAATTTCTGATATATAAATGTGTCAATTAAACGTTCTTTTACACTTGATGTAATTGGAGTATTTTTTTTCAAATTCAGTCTGCAACTAGATATAAATTGAAAACAATTTTTCAAAAAATTTATGGAACAATCAAATAATTATCAGAAAATATTTGTGGAAATATATGCATCGTGGTGTGAAACCAATTATTCCATTTTTGATCCGATTCGTTTCTGAATGAATTAAAAAATACCTCCTTCCGGCACCTTCAAATACCATTTTTTCACAGATTTTAACATTCGGATATCTTCCATTACTTTCTTTGTTATTGAATTAAGCGCAAATTTGATTTTTGGAATCCATATCTAATTATTTGAAATGTGTTTTTCCTCTTCTATGACACAAAGGATGTTCACTTTCTTAGCACAACAAGAAATCACTTGATTTTTGGATCGAAATTCTTTCCTTCGTTTATTTTCAATACAATAAATAACCTAAAAATTACACTTTATTTTTCACTTCTGTCTAAATATATACACCTATTGCAAAATATTAAGCTCTCCACCTCTCCTCTAAGGATATTTACCATCTGATATCTGCAGATACATTTATGATATATTTCTCATATTTTACCTTTTCTTCGATTCGAAACATAAACAGGCTTGAATAATTTCACCTTTGACAGAAGAAGGTCTATGTCTAATACATCTTTGCACGCGAATCCTGACATAAAATGTCACATCATTTCTGCAATCGAATCAAATCAAGGTCAAGAGCAATCTAATCAACAGTGAAATATTATGTAGCTGCAAATTTCGAAATTTCTACCTCTCATGGATCATTATTTTGGTTTTTCAACTGGAATATCCCACCGATCTCAAATTTCGTAAAGTTTCCATATTCAGTAACTTGAAAGAAACAGAACAGTTACCGCATTTTCAGTTCAGTTAGGTAATACTTTGAACAATATTTTCCTCCATTTGATCTTGAGGGACAGTACGGAGGTCGAATTTCGTATTTTGTTTCCAGAACAGTCACCAACATTACTCTTGGCTTCCAAGTTTAGTGTCCTTACGTTTATAGTTCATATTTACAATTAGCATGATCAACTCTCAGACATAAGATAGTCAATCACAGGTCAATCACTGATAATAGTCTATATATATATATATCGGGTATGAAGTCGAATTGAAATCGCTGCTCATTACAATTACACAGTAGAAATCAATTCAGGAATTGCGATCAAAGTCTGAGTATGAAAAAACGGTTTAATATGCTGTTAAAATAATGACAACGAAGAAAATTAAATTTTCTCATTTACACATTTCTCCCTATAACATGCATGAAACACTGCAACGAAGGAACATCGTGTATATTTTTAGGAGATAATGAACAATTCGACTGCCCAATATGTAAAGGAGAGAAGGCCAATATTATGTAGGAAATTACATGATAATTTACCATTTATAACACTGTAGTGTGTTTAATATGAAAATGCTTTATATCTAATGTCACCATATTCTCTTCGGTTTCAAAGCAATTTATGTGAAAGTCACTAAGTGTGTATTCAGCTACCTATTAAATAATACCTAAACGTGCCACTCTTCTGAATTCTAGGATGTCATATATCCTAATGACAAAAATGTATTTATATTTTAGCGAAATTTTCAATTATTCATTAAATAAAAATTATGCACACCATCATAATTTCATATATTATCTCCAATTTAAAATTTGCTAGATTTCTTCCAAGTAATTTTCATGTTTGCGAATCTTTCAGTTCAGGTTTTACTTGAACATCAAATACACTTAACCGTTCAAATACACCATGAAAGGAATGTCCGAAATCTCTAATCATATTTTTCTTTGGATAATATTTTTATGTCTATAGATGTTATGTATCCTATTTAGTGTCACAAAGAGTGAATATTTCGTGCAATATCTGAATTCCTTTTTCTGAATTTAATAGATGTGTGTATCTTAATATTTATGCATCGATCTTTCGAGCAACAACATATCGAGTAATGTGCACTATTCTTTGGTTATTACTTTGGTAGATACAAAATTATAGGAGGTATATTTCTCCTTCGAAACTTCACATTTATAACTTAATTGCTAGTAACAGAAAAATTACCGCATATTCTTCACAGTTTTATTATTTATAATGTAGATCAAGAATTATATTAGGAATTAACCCACCTCTAATATACACCTCTAATATACACTTTCCAATAGCATTGAAATATACCATTTAAGAAGTATATCATTAATCTACATCTATATATATATATTTTCCTGATGACGTTTTGAGTTTTATTTCCTAAATAACAGATTAAACATAAAAATTAACATAATTAAAATTAAGATAAATGTGTTTAAACAGTAAATATTTACAGAATTACAATTAAGATAAATATGTTGAAAGTGTAAAAATTTACATCAATATAATTCTACCACTTTAGTGTGACTAATAAGAGTATTTCACATTATATAAAGGAAATTATTTTAATAAACAATTTTAGTATAACGTGGTACTTCCTTCATTTGTCTTTCCAGATTGTCAGAAACCATGTAACAGTGGAAAAACGTGCACATTTTTAGGTGATGTTGAACAGTGCGACTGCCCATCTGGTAAAGGGGAGAAAGATGATGATTGCGTAGGTAAGAACAACATAACTTTCACTTGATGCTCTTTATTTCAAATAGATTATCAGGTATGCCCAGTAGTGGTATGCCCAGTAGGTAAAGCACAGAATGCCAATAATTATGTAGGAAAGCACATGATAATTTTACATTTACCGCAGTGGTGTGTGTTTAATATGAAAATGGCTTTATATCTAATGCCACCATATTCTCTTCGGTTTGAAAGCAATTTATGTGAAAGTCACTAAGTATTTATTCATCATCATCATCATCATCATCATCATCATCATCATCATCATCATCATCATCATCATCATCAAGCAGCCATTGGCTACGGAGGTCCAACCAGACCGCGCAGTTTAATTCTCCAAGCATATCTGTCCTGAGCTACATCTGCTGCATCCGGCCACTGTACACCAATTCTAACAAGGTCCTGTTTGACATTGTCTGCCCACCGCATCCTAGGTCTCCCCCTCCTTCTGAGGCCTCTAGGCACACTGTTCATAACCCTATTCGCCAATCTATAATTATCCATACGGGCAACATGGCCAAACCAGCGGAGTCTCTCTCTGCACAATATGCTGCTTAAAGGAGGTTGCAGACTCCTTTGCCTAACCTCATCATTAGTTACAAAGTTGAACCACCTAATGCCCAAGATACTGCGCAAGCATCTGGAATCAAAAGCATCAAGTTTCCTGTTATCCTGTTTACAAAGTGTCCAAGTTTCACTACCGTAACTAACCCTAGAAAGAACCAAACTATTATACAGTCTAATTTTAGTCTTTAGGTGTATACGCCAATTTCTCCACAATCTCCATGGATTCTTAAAAGTCCCGGCGGCAATACCTATTCGTCTGTTAATCTCATGCCGCTCATCACCAGTATCAGTTACGCAGCTCCCAAGGTAATTAAACTGTGACACCTGCTCAAGACTGCAACCATTCAGATTAACTGAATCACGACCTGCCTGACCAATTTTCATCACTTTAGTTTTCTCTCTGTTTATAACCAAACCTACTGTACTACCAGTCTCATCAACAGTTCGAATGAAAGAGTTCATCTCATCAACATCATTTGCCAAAAGGGCTAAATCATCAGCATAATCTAAATCAGAAATTTTCGTATCTCCAGCCCATTTAAGGCCAAAAGCGTTCCCTTGAAGTGAATTTCGCATAACATAATCAACAACCAAACTAAAGAGAAAAGGAGACAAAATGCACCCTTGTCGAACACCAGAAGTAATGCTAAACCAATTGCTACAAGACTTACCAACTCTCACACATGACTCAGTGTTATTATAGAGAGCTTTCATTATGTTAACTAACTTGTCAGGTATACCATATGATCTCACAATCAACCACAAATTATGACGATCAATAGAGTCGAAAGCCTTTTTGAAATCAACAAAGCTGGCAACCAAAGGTTTCTGAAACTCTAAACATTTCTCGAGAATCTGCCTAAGTGAAAATATCTGATCTACACATCCCCTACCACTTCTGAATCCACATTGCTCATCACGCAATTGCCTGTCAACCAGATTCTTAATTCTATTAAGCACAATCATGGAAAGAACTTTACCTGGAACGGAGAGTAGGCTGATACCCCTATAGTTATCACAAGAACTGCGATCACCTTTTTTGAAAATAGGGATAACAATAGCTCTGGTAAAATCCTTAGGAACCATGCCTTTATCATAAAAGAGATTCAAAATTTCAGTCATCCAAATGGTAACTGAAACATTCCCAGCTCTAAGCATTTCCGTAGTAATTTCATCCACCCCTGGGGATTTATGAAGTTTAAGTTTAGAAATAGCCAAACTAACTTCAGATTGTGTTATAGAGCGAACATTAAAGCCAACAATGCATCTATCATCATTGCAAACAATGGGAGTAGAACTAACAACATTGTTTAAAACGTCACTGAAATGCTCAACCCCAAGCCATGACAGAATCCTCACCTTCTATAAACTTGCCATGTTTATCCTTCAATCCCTGTATACCTGTTCGTTTTCTACCACACAAAACATTAACTATCTGGTACAGCTCTCTGCTGTTGTGCTGTCTAACTGCTTTCTCAGCTTTGTCAGCAAGGCCATCAAGCCAAAGATTCTAATCAGTAGCTAACTGATCCTTTACACGTTTATTAAGGTCTCTGTAATCCTTTCTATTAGGACTAGTAGGGTACTGATTAAGGACATTCCTGCAGTTCCTTCTTTCTGAAATAAGCTCAAGTGCCTTATCACTTAAATAATTCTGCCTCCTCTGCTCCTTTTTCCCTAAAATAGTACTGTTAGTTTCCAAAAAAGCCTGTTTAAAATGGCCCCATTCTTCCTCAACTTCAGTATTAAGCAAACCATGACTGTCATAATGACTAAGTAACCTATCATGGTAAGCTTTAGCTATTACTGGGTCTTTCAGAGCTTCAGTATTAAAGGTAAATTTTTTAACCCTAGCACAACACTTTTTAAGTTTAAGTTGCAAGACACTTTTAACAAGGAAATGGTCAGATCCAATTTCAGCTCCCCTATATGCCCTGGTATTTCTAACAGAACTAGACCATTTGCTGTTAATTAATATATAATCAATCATATTCTTATGCAGCCCATCAGGTGAAACCCATGTGTATTTATGTATGTCGCGGTGTTTGTAATATGTGTTAGTTATTCTGAAACCATTTAGTTTACTTACCTGTAGGAGACGTTGCCCATTGCCATTGCAGCTACCAATACCAAAAGGGCCTATTACTCCTCCCCAAAGGTCAGAGTCGGTACCAACTTTGGCATTGAAGTCACCAAGAACAAGGGTAATATCTCCTTTCTTGACAGAATTCAAAATATCCTGGAGTTGTCTGTAAAACCTATCCTTCTCATCCTCATCAGAATCCTCAGTGGGGGCATAACAGCAGATAACATTCAAGTCTTTAATGCTTGTATGAAATTTTGCCGTAAGAAATCTTTCATTAATGCACTCATATCCTAGAAGAGCATCACTAGCATGTCTGCTGAGCAGCAGACCCACGCCTTGGTGATGCTCTCCATCCTCCCTCCCTGTAAAGAGAAATTTAAAGTTATTTTTAAGTATCTCACCTTTACCTGTCCATCTGGTCTGTTGCAAGCCTAGAATATCTAGGTTATAGCGCTGGAATTCCTGCATGAGGACATCAAGAGAATAATCTCTATGTAATGTCCTCACGTTCCACGTTCCTGCAGAGAGAAAATGATTACTAGGATTTTTAAAGAAATTAGGTTTATTGAGATTGGTAGGGCCAACAATATCAAACAGCCCCCTGATCGCAGGCATGGGGCAACGACCTGTTCCTCCTCCGCTAAAGGTTGAAGTCACCGATGCTGTTAGGAACATCAGGCACCACCTTTTCAAGTGGACTTTTTCAAGAACCATATGGCCTGCCTGAGACACATTACTCCAGTTTAGGCTTGACGATGCCCAACTAGCTAAGTAAGGTTCAGGTACCTGCGATGGCCTCTGATTAGGATTATCCACCAGCTGATATAAGGTATCCCATGCCTCTGTTCACTTAGAGCTGGCAACCCAAAAGCAAACAGAAAACACAGCGGCAAACTCTCCCTCAACAGAGGCCCACCAGTGCAGCAAGTCCAGGATCCATAATCAAGCTCAAATCCATAAACAAGTCCAGTCTAGTAGGTATAAATGGTCAGCACCAGGACCCTGTGAAGTTGACCACTCCTCAGCAGGGTTGAAAAAAAAAGAAAAAAGTGGCCATAGATGACCAGATCAGTAGGCCATACTGAACTGGCAGCCCTCCCCTTCCGTTCCCCTCCAAAAGAGAATATCTCTTTTGAAAGGTACTAAAGGCGTGCACCACGAGAAGGCGGGGTCGGACATTAGGTGCTAGACCTGGCCGGTTCTGTGCATCATCACTGGGGATTGGTACACAACTCTCCTTCCAGTTTACGCCTAGCTACCATTTACAAGCCTAAATTGATAGAACTGGATTAGATCTCATACACCTCACACTTATCAACGTACGACGCCTTTACCCTCTACGCCACTTATTAAATAATACCTAAACATGCCACTCTTCTGAATTCTAGGATGTCATATATCCTAATGACCAAAAATGAATTTATATTTTAACGAAATGTTCAATTATTCATTAAATAAAAATTATCCACACCATCATAATTTCAAATATCATCTCCAATTTACAATTTCATAGATTTCCTCCAAGTAATTTTCATGTTTGAGAATATTTCAGTTCAGGTTTAGTTAACATCATATACACTTCACCGTTCAAATACACCATGAAAGGAATGTCCGAAAGCTCTAATCATATTTTTTGGAGGATAATATTTTTATGTCTATAGATGATATGTGTCCTAATTAGTGTCCCAGAAAGTGAAATTTTCATGCAATATCTGAAGTCCTTTTCTGAATTCAATAGATGTGTGTATCTTGATATTTGTTCATCGATCTTTCGAGCAACATATCGAGTAATGTACACTATTCTTTGGTTATTACATAGGTAGATACAAAAATATAGGAGGTATATTTCTCCTGCGAAACTTCACTTTTATCACTTAATTGCTAGAACAGAAAATTGCCGCATATTCTTCACAGTTTTATTATTTATAATGTAGATCAAGAATTATATTAGGAATTAACCCGAATACACTAACACCTCTAATATATACTTTCTAATAGCATTAAATTATACCATTTAAGACGAAGTATATCATTAATCTACATATATATATATATATTTTCCTGATGCAGTTTTGAGCTTTCCTAAATAACACATAAAGAATAAAAATTAACAGAAACCAAATTAAGATAAATGTGTTTAAATAGTAAATATTTACAGAAAAAAAATTAAGATAAATGTGTTTATAGAGTAAAAATGTACATAAAAAATTAGGAGACCACCTTAATCTGACTAATAAAAGTATTCCACTTTATATAAGGGAAATTATTATAATAAACAATTTTAGTATAACTTGCTACTGCCTTCATTTGTTTTTCCAGATTGCCAGAAACCATGTAACAGTGGAAAAACCTGCACATTTTTAGGTGATTTTGAACAGTGCGACTGCCCAACTGGTGAAGAGGAGAAAGATGGTGATTGCTTAGGTAAGAACAACATAATTTTCACTTGGTGCTCTTTATTCCAATTAGATTGTCGATCCTTCGTTTAATTTGATATTGCCATATATCTTGGGCAGACTAAATCTGTGTTCGTTTAATATTCTGTGACTCTAATTATGAGTACAAATTATTTTGTTATGTAATATGGATATATATTTCTGCATCTGTACGTAATTATGGAACTCTGCTGAATAAGTTTCTCATATAGAAATATCTCGATTTAACGTTCTTTTACACTTGATAAAATTGGAATATTTTTCTTTTCAAATTCAGTCTCTAACTAGATATAAATTGAAAAACAATTTTTCAAAAATGTTATGGACCAATCAAATAATTATCAAAAATGTTTTTGGAAATATATGCCTCCTGGTGTGAAACCAATCATTCCATTTTTGATCCGATTCCTTTCTGAATGAATTAAAAAAATACCTCATTCCGGCACTTTCAAATACCATTTCTCCACAGATTTTAACATTCGGATATCTTCCATTACTTTCTTTGTTATTGAATTATTCGAAAATTAGAATTTTGGAATCCATATCTAATTATTTGAAATGTGTTTCTCCTGTTCTATGACAAAAAGTATGTTCACTTTCTTACCACAACAAGAAATCAGTTTCAGCGATGGAAATCACTTGATGTTTGGACCATAATTCTACCCTTCGTTTATTTTCAATACAACAAATAGCCTAAAAATTACACTTTGTTTTTCACTTCTGCCTAAATAAATATACTTATTGCAAAATATTAAGCTCTCCACCTCTCCTCTAATGATGTTTACCATCTGATATCTGCAGATACATTTATAATATATATTTCTGATATTTTACCTTTTCTTCGATTCGAAACATAAGCAAGACGAAACAAAAGTCAATTATATCTTTTACGATAGACCTAGAGTGATTGTCATTTCGTCTGGCGCCTCGATTTTTTTTCGATTATTATAAATATTTTCGTAAAGCGGTCAGATATGCCTCTGTTTTCTGATTGGGATTTCCAGGAGATTTCAAAATACGTTGCATGTCGCTATCGAGATCACCTGTTTTCGCTTTTAAATGGCGCTTTTCTACGTGTTTAACGGAGTTACTCATCGCTGGAATAAATTAGCTATCAGGAGTACCACACATGAGAGAAGAGGAAGCATAAATCCGGCTCCTTTCTGACTTCTGTATGCACGTTTAGATTTCCCAGTAATGTTTTTTGCAGCTAGCTTTCGTATAATGCACTTGTGTTTGGACAATTTTTTCAGTACATTTGAAGAAACTAGTAGATTGGCTCTCACTAAATTGAAACAAATTTCGCACATAGCGAGTAGCTCACTGTCACTTGCGGCTTTCAACAGCGCCGAACGTTTCTTAGGGGTTCTTCCTCATGTAAATAATTTCAGGATACTCAGGAGGACGTATTCTACTTCTAAGACGGTGCTCATCTGATGTTGTTACAGCACATCCACCAATAAATACCCATGAGGTCTCTGTGCAGCTAGCTTAAATGCATCCAATAATAATTTCGTCTCATTGGGAAACATTTGTCTTGCTAAATAACTAATCTGAGAAACGTCCCTGTGGTTTTTGAATAAAACCAAATAATGCGAGTTGAGACTGATATTCCTTACGCATCTACCTTGAAAAAATAAATTCTGAGTGATGACGACGACCGTGGCATTCAGATGATGAGACCCCTTTGTGAATTGATCAGATAACCTTGTATCATCTGCAGCTTGAACAAACATATCATCCAGCATGAGCAAGGTACGTTGCTTTGCATTCAACTGTAGGTCGGGGAAGCCTTCCACGAATTCTACTTTTCGTTTGAAAGGTTTGAACGAAGGCTGCCACAAAGAATAACAGTAGATGATTCTGTTGGGATTCGGAGAGAACACTTTATCTGCATGACGAATGAGTTCCAAAACAAATGTGGTTTTTCCACTCTTACTAGGTCCCGAAACAAGACTTGTACTTGGCGATTGCATAGTGGAAAAAGACTGTCTAATAATCGAGCATGCCATAAATAGCGTTATCAAGACCTCATTAAATCCCAGGTGGCAAGAATAACGTTCCTTCAAGAACCGCTTAAAGGACACACCTCTCATTCATAGAAAGAGGAAATAGAGACAGTGAACCCCACATGTAATGGAAACTGGCGACTGTAGTGGTAACGTTGGGTACAATATCCGGTTCATCCCAATCTTCCTATAATATTCTTCGATGCTAGGTTCCATGCCTAGGGGGTCAAAATGTTCGCTATTCTGTTGTTCACGTAGATAGCTATCCAATGTTCTCCAGTAGAGGTCGAAACATCGGTGTTAAGGATGAAAAGACACGGCTTCTGTGTAATGTTTGGCAGCTGGTCTCTAGTAAACACTCCTAGAAACAGAGGACGAGTAAAGGGGTCATTACGACGAACGTGAAATAGTTGAAGGGTATCCATCACACAGAGAAATCAAATAAAATTTTACGATGTTGGTCTATCGCCAAAAAGTTCCCGAATTCCACATATAGAATCACGATCACTGCTTCGATTAGAGGGGTACCGAATTTGATCTCTAATCTACAATTTGCAGTCTGCACTAGATTAGAGTAATCTTCACATTGTTTATCATCTGCAGACAGTTCGAACCCATACAGAGTGTACCCTTTCGCATAAGCTGAGCGGCCAAATTTTACCCCTTTGATGTCTTTCCAGACGTCTAGTGATTCCAATAACGTTTTATAAGAGAGTATATATTAATGATTTGGATAGTCAGGGGTGAGCGGTTGAGAGGGGAATTGCTCAGTGTCAGCATACAGAGATATATAATTTAGATTGTAATGTTGAAGTTGTACGGATTTCTTGCAAAATCCCCGTTCATAGCAGCTTAGTCGATGATCCCTACAATGACTCTTTTCGGCATCTGAGAGCTGAATAAATTTTCTCTCGTGCACGAAGTAATTCCAGGGCTGAGAGTGAACGATCTCACTTCCACACGTCTTAAAGGATATTTGGCCGAGTTCGTGTGTAGCATCTGGGCCTGAGCAAGTAGCATTGGACTGCTGACTTTGACTTTCCTTACATAGAAAGCGGCTTCTTCAAATTTCACTTTGTAAGCAGGGTTTGCTTCGCTAGTCATGAGACAGAATTTTGGTTTTGACCTCGTCATCCTCAATCAAAGGTCTACGTGATTCAGTAAATACCTGTCTTATAGAAATAAATCCGTATGTACCCATCCGATTAATTCGATGCTACGCGAATCTGCTAAAGTTTTCCTCGTTTTCCAACCGAGATTAGCAACCCCACATTCTTCCATTTTGCTTGCAGCATCAAGATGCCATAGACCGCATTTTAAATGGCTTTTAACTGCGTCGGATCCGAAGTTAAGTAAATTTCCCAGATAACTTCTGTAGGGGTAAACACTGTGGCTTCCACTCTCTAATTGTTCGTTCAAGTACACATCCACATGACTAAACAAGCCGCAAAAATCGATATATTCATCACCGCCAAAAATGTTAAATTCCAACGGGGCATTTTCTTCTAACGAAGCAAGAGGCTGGTAAGCAACATAAGTAGCTCTTTCAGTCTGTGAGTTGGTCGGTGGTATAGCAAACAGATCGAGTTCCGATATAGTGCAATCCCCAGACGAACCGTGGATTCTTTCGCTCATTTTGCAAAGACGTCCTTCCCTCTACAGTGTCTCTTTGAAAATCTGACAATTTTATTTTGTTTCTTACACTTTATACCTCTCCCACGAATTTTTTCCCGACTTCTTTTAATAAGTTAGCCGCACCGTCCTTCAAATTCGATTTGAACGCTTCTCTTGGGTCGCGACCTGAAGCAACTTCCGAAGCGAATTTAATTCCTGATCTAGCTGCTTGCTTTCCTAGAGAAAACGCCATGGGCTTCAGAATCGGGGATACGAAACGGCCGATGCTTCTAAATAGGATCCGAGCCCCCCTTCTCTTTGATAATGGGGGCCCCTGAATATCCCTGCGCCCGTTTGAGTCTTATAGTACGTCAGGTAGGTGGAGGGGCTAGGCTCTGTGTACTTGATTCGCATGACGAAAGTGCAGCTTGACTAAAATTTTACAATACTTAAAAGATAACGATTCACCACTATCTGTGCGAAGAAATATTCTCACACTCTCGAACACGTTCCTTTCCAGAGGGAAATAATCAGCACTCATAAAAGTTTTCACTATAGCCTCGTTGTTGGGTGTTCTTGTAGAGGGATTAATTACACGTAAGAGCTCTGCATAAGTGTCGCCTAATAAATGAGGCGCTACTAGGTCGGAGTACACATAAATACCAGATATACCCACGTTAATATCAATGGCATACTTGGACACGGAGATGTTATACAAATATTCGAATTTGTCAGAACCTACTAATTCTCCCAACCCTTTGGAGGAGGCAGGGAACATGAGGTAATAACTAGCACTATTGGTGATTTGTGTATGATTATTAGCCAGTTTCTTGAGACCATAATATATTCGATCTTCGGAAGGTATAGTTTGAAGCATAGCAGAGAAAATAGCTTCCACATTTTCGTAACTACCATGGGATGTCTGGTTCTCGTTTCCTCTTATCACAGGATTGGGTAGTAAGTAAAAATAAAATGATGAATCGGGGGTGAAGAAATCGCCGTCATACTTTCTGACCTTACTTGCGAAGTAGTAGGAGTTTCCATGTACGCCGCATCGATATTGAAGAATGTGTTGAAACTCTCTGCCTCTTTCTTAAAAAACAAGGCGTAATTAGGAGCTCCAATCTGGAACAACCATAAATCATCTCTTTTCATCACTTTAATATCTACATCTGCAGGAATTTGATGCTGAATGTTTTTTACAATCCCCGCTCTCTTCATATGCTTTCAAAAATATTGCGAACTTAGCGAGATCTTAATTGCATCTTTAGGAAAGGAGGGGAACCATCTGAAACGTGTGGAGAAGGAGCTCTTCGAATCGTCGATATTATACAAACTCGTAGGAATGTGAATCTCGGATAGCGGTACCTCCCATTCGCCACTTAGCTCGATTGGTTGTGCCAGTCTCGTAATATAATCGCTCTGAGTGATAGAAAGGTAAACGCCAATGCTGGCGGAGGAAGGGAGTGTTAAGTAGAAAGCCATTTTCTAGGTATCCAGCTGGGAGTAGGATAATCTCTCCACTTCATTAAGACGCCTTTTTTACGGTCCCGGTCCAAGATTTTTTCCATTGCGTAGAGTTCAGAAGGATTTATTTTCTGCAGTTCTCGGCTGTAGAAAGTTCCACGTATCTTGTTACCATCACTATCTGCCACTTCGTATACGGGAGGTGTTCTAGCCACGATTCTTTTCACTCGAAATACCTCTCGAGTCCACTGTTGCGACGCACCTTTCTTGAATGGAAGCTTCAAACTGTTGAGTCTCACGTGATCTCCCTCTTTAAAACGGACAGGTTCTGCCTGCTTTGGCGCTCCCGTATAATCTCTCCCAGACGATACTCTCATTAAAGAGATGCACGCCCTTGGGAGCAAAGCCGTGAGCTCGATGTTTGGAAGCATTATAACCCTTCACTGTGGAATCCAGAACGTGTAAGAATCTATAATTTTTATGCTTAGTGAAATAACCCATAATTTTTCTCTCAGGTTCGATTCAGTCTTTCTACCAACGCAACTTTCTTATCACTTTAAGACACGAAGAAGTGAATGTTTTTTCTTTTAGGAATTTTTGAAAAACACGATTTGTGAATTCTGTCCCCTGATCGGTGTTTTGAGTCATGGGTTCATGACTCTGGGCTAGAATCTGTTCAAATGCTTCTTTCACAACAGTTCCTGTTTTCTTTTTCATAGGAACCGCCCACGCACAGCGAGATCAAATATTGATGATGACTAATACATATATCCATAGCCATCATTAAATCGTGTAATATTTTTCACGAACATTAAATCAGCCTGCCATTGTTGATCCAGACCTCTCACGTACGTTTGGTTCCTTCTGAATTTCCTCGATGCCGGCCTGTGGAGAGTGTACGTCTCTTGACCTGCTAACCATTCTCTGACTGTCTATGGATCCTGTCCAGTACTCTGAGATAATCGAGTCACCCCTCCATAGCTGCCAGGGTTCTTGGTATCGTAATAAGCTTTTTCCAACGCGGCATTCATCGACCAGCAGTAGCTTTCCCTCTTTAATCCAGACCTCGATAGGAAGGGAGTCAGGTACGTCTATAGATGTGCGGTCTGCAGCCTCTTCACACAACTCTCTCGATGTGTAAATGACTGGATGGTCATAGTACATCGCTTTTGTTCCCACTTCCACCAAACAAAATCGGTAACTCAGAGCCCACAACATTTTTCTCGACCCAACCGTCCAGAGTAATGAGTTTCTTCCACTGAGAAAAAGATAAGATATTTCCTTTCACCGTCGGTTGTTTACGTAAAAATAATCTGATACCCACTGTTTCATTACACACGCTCAACCAAATATTTCCTCCCAAATGCCTAGAATCTCCGCAAACGTGTGGAAAAATAACCTATATTCGGTGACGAATATATCGATTTATCCCGATGTCACACATGTTCTCCACACATTTCAGATGGTTCCCCTCCTTTCCTAAAGATGCAATTAAGTAACCCCACAAATCACAGCGACCCCTATCACCGTACAGAGAACAGCTGTTGCTGATGCTGTCTTCACACGATTCATAATGTAAATGAATACACAACACAGTGATTGTCAGGTAATATCGGACTTTTATTTACAAAACCAATTGTCGTTAGTAAACAGATTGTCTTTCGCTCTCTTTAACACGTCACCAAAGGACAGAGAGGAAAGAAAAGCGTCGTCTGCATAACAGAGGAGGCCTCGAGTCCACGCCGTGTCAACAAATGCATTAGCAATAGCGTCAATGTCCAATGAGCGCACTGCATCGTTCAAATAAGTATTCAAACAGTGTTCTTTATCTTCGGGCTCTATAAGCCTAGTCCTGGGTAGCAAGTCTTGAATTAGATCGTTCACCACAATGTCCGTCAATAGCTGCATCAAATGTCCTTGACCCTCTGCCGGGGAAGTCAAAATAAACGCTAGTAGAAGGTCTCTCTCTTCAGCGATGGCGTGCCACAGGTGAAAACTAACATCGGACCTGCGGTGATGATCCAGGCTGTTCTTCACATCGTCGCGACGGTTTCGTATTTCCTCCCACTGGGCCAAAGCGAGATTCACACCGCAAGATGTCGAACCAGGTCAGGATTTGGTGATGTCGAGTCAGCGGCACCCTTTACTATTACAGTAAGCGCACAATTGTAGGTTACTCGTCACGAACCAAATCTCTCTTTCGGTGGAATTAGCGACGTTGATTCTGTCCGACACCGCTAGTAATTCCTGCCATTCCAGAAGGATTAGAGTGATCTCTTCCTTCGTCGGGTAAGTAGCCCTCCTTCACTGAAGCTGTGGTAACGACGCACGTGGACATGGAGACGTTCATGGTACAGTCTAGGCACGACGAAAATCTCACCTCCGAGAGGGTAGGAGTGTTCACTAGCAGGCTGCATGACGACAACTGATGTGGGTCCATAGATATTTCAGCAGTTTAAGCTTCTGTTCGACAGGGGTGACGCCACGTTTCACCACCCTAGGTTGTGCAGGTTCCGCCTCTAGTGGAGAATCCTCGTACTGGGGAGGTACAGGCTTCCACATCATTTTCTGCCTAGGTTTTGGCTTGAGGGGTGGGGGGTGCATTGGAACCGGGGACAATGGCAGAGTCACGGTTGAGACGGTTGGTTCTGGGTTCCTCCGTCGTTTAACACATGGTTGGTTTTCCTCATCACTCAAAGGAGGGCTACCTTCATTCACAGTTGGGGTGTCTTCTTCATTCACGGGGAGACGGTCTTCTTCATTCACAGAAGGGTTGTCTTCAACAGGGGCCGGCTCTTCAATCATGGGTAGGGCGTCCTAGACAAAATAGTCATGTTCGTCGAACAAGTCCCACATATTCATCAAAGGAAAAGTCTCTAATTGCCCGTATGGTTGACCAAATAACGACCAGTCCATTGCATAGAGTGCTTCTCGATATACTCGTTCATCTATGTGCTAAATGCTGCTGTCTCGGCTTGTGAACAATGCACTCCACACCCTTCATGATAACCGCACTCAGTTCCAGGTATTTTAGGAAGGTCTTTGAAACGTGGACAGCCAATTTTTTCTAAATCTAGCGAGGTTATACGAAGTCTGGTCAATAGTCGCTTCTCGTACAATTCTCCCTTGTAAGCAATGACAGAAGCAAAAGGCTTGCGACAATTTTCGTGGATATGACGTACAGTAACATCCAGGCACCCATACTCCCAAACCACTTCACCGAAACGAGGATAAAAGGGAAGGCCAGTAATGTGTTTGGACATGTAAGGAATTGTTTTCCAGTCCTTCTGAGGAATGTCCATCACAAAGGAAAGGTCGAATCTGTAGACACCCGTCAGACCCCTATAGTCCGAATAACCTAGTTCAAGGGTCCGGAATTTACCCTTGACGTTGAAACTGTCTAAATCTAAGACGCAGCAGATGTGGCGTATTTCACAATGATATGGAACACAGCTAATATCTATCATACCTGACTTCACGCTGATGAGGATGCCGTTCACTGGGAGAGGACGCTGGCTGCCTTTACTGTCTCAACCAAGTCTTCAAAGTCGATACGCTCAATCCTTCTAGCACAGGATAACCATATTTGTGGGCTTTCAGCATGAAAGTCAGCACCACTTTCTCTACAGAAGGATCGGGCAGTCGTCTAATGATACTGTCGCACAATAGCTGCTGCAGGAGTCCGGGAAACACACGCACTAAGTGCTCATCGGTCTGACCACACCAATACTGCTGAACAGATTCCAGAACAACGTCTGCAAAAGCCATGACTGTGGCTCCCGAACCGCTGCAGCGTCTTTCCATTCGAAACCTCCACCAATGAGCAACACGTCCAATCACATTCCAGAAAAATGAGGTTATTCGATTAAAAATTGAGGGTCGAAGGGGTTAATGACCAATCAAACCTAAAGACTAAAGGGTTACAGTGGGGGTCGAAGGGCTGCACCCCTTAACCTAGCAACAGAAAGCATCCAGCGATGACGTCATTTCGGACACGTCCCTCCTAAAGAAGTATCATGACTACTGTAGTAGAACAACTTGCCTACAGATTTGTGCGAATTATTAAAAATAATGGTTTATATTTCGCTTCATTGTTTATATTGTAATATCATGAATCACCCTAGTATTTCAACTTCATCATATCGAAAATCAATATATTCAGTTTTGCATATCATCTTGTTTCGCCAAAAAAAATAATAATCCACATCGGAGACAATTGTTTCAAGCACAGCATATCGCGAAAAACAGGTTAGTTAACTGTTCTCTGTCCTCGGTCAAGAGATGGCGTTCTCAGTGAAACGTAAAGGAAAACGTAACGTATGATGTCGAAATGTAACATTAGAAATACCGTGGGTTGTTGGTAGCCTGGGCGTCGATGATTTCAGTTTTTTTTGGATATGTAATACAAAATTTGGTGTTGCTTATGGGATCTAGCGTGACTGTTTAAATATATTGTAATTGTTGCATGGAAATATATGGATATAGATATTGTTGCGAATTACAAAATATGGATAGCATTGGGCGTGAATATTAAAAAGTATAATTTAAAACCAATTGTAATACAATGCAAATCGTTACAAAAATATGGATGTAGTATCTCATAAACAAATTAACTACTAACATGCAAAAGTCATCAACCTTCCTGCACAGAGTACACAACAACAGCTCTGTCTATTCTACTAAATACTACCTTTTCAATTTGTTTACCATGTCACTTGAACATCTTCACAGGTAAACAAATTCTCGTCCTGTGCTAGTTCACTAAGCTTATCACACTAGCCAAAACAAGAGGACCTCCGCGCACACATCACATAAAAGATTCTTCTTATCTTTTACTTATCGCGCACAGACTCAGACCATCTGAACATCCTTTCAGATCTCACAACTTTTAACACACTGCCCTGCTATATTTTCATTCTTCTTCTTCAGAACTGTTCTAAGTTCCAAATCGTTGGCTAATTGAATCTCACGCAGAAGCACACACGAGGGCTACAGTCACGTTAACTCGTGATGTCACTGTTGCTCGTTCATCTGTCGTAACAATATGTTACTCCCATACCACACACCTGACACTTCAGCATGACTTCAATTCAGAACAATGGATAATTCCGACAAACTGAATTTATTACGAATAATTATTACAGTGTATTATTTAGTTAATTATTACGAATAATTATTACAGTGTTTATTAAGATTAATTGCTTTATCATTAATCTGATTCCAGCTGAATATTCATCAACACCAGAAGCAACATCAACAATTGTTCTTTCTACAAAAAACCAGACCTCGACTGAAATATCGTCTGAATCGACAACTGGTCCAACACTCTCTCCAGCTACGACTCAAGAAATAACAGATACAATTACATTCACTACCGCAGGTAAAATTTTAATCTTCGACTTCCTTAACTAGTTCAGTTTAAACGGAAAATTCACGACAAGATTTTAAAAAATATATATATTCTTGGTTATATAGTGCAACAGCTTTTGACATAAATATCATGCTTTGGATATGTGGCTCGAATCAAATTCCTGAAAATTAATTGACGATAGTATTCATATCTGTATTACCGGCTGATTATGTTCATGGCATATATGCCGCGCCTGATTTCAATTATTTTAGAGCTAATTTTGAAATTTTCAATACTTGAATGCAATTTTGCAACTTCGAAATTTTTTCTAGTTTATAAACTAGTCAATACTTAGCATATTTTCTTTTTTCTGGGATAATAGAATTCTTCAGACTTCGCTAGTTACTGGGTTTCAGTGGGGAATGTGCAGCTAGACTACTCCGTTTCGTTATGTTGACGCTTCTTACTGCCTGAAATTCGACTGAGTTGGCGTCACCAAAAACGACGAGTTCGTTTAGCAGTTCATAATGCGTGAAAACCGCATAAGTGAAGAATAACAACAAAACTGCTGAACAAAAAAAAATGTTCTTGATTGTACCAGAAGGAGAACAGAAAATCATAAAGAATTAAATCACGAAGGTTACAATTCCTGACCTTAAAACTCTTCTCTAAATGACGAATGAATATAGCAATGAACCATAATATTTATCTTTAAAATAAACTACAATTTGCATACTCATAATATATACTAATATATCATGTTAGATTACTTGAAATATCATATTCTTTTGCCATATATTCTCAAACATAAGAGGTTTCAGAAATGAACACTATTGTACTGCTAAGTAGCTGTCGTGGTCACGTTCCAATTTGTCGTGACCCCGCTCTGATATTTCTGGGTGGTACAACTTTTCCGGCGTGATCGTATATTCTTTTCTCTAACCAAGGCAAAGGCCTGAATCAACAATCTCATGAATAGGCAATTAAAATAAACAGCACTGAACTTACAATTAAAATGAATAGCACTGAGCTTATTGTATCATTTAACAACATAATATTTATTTACACTGACATTAATAACTACTATTGGTAAGTAAACATTTCATTTCATTAAACAATTGAGGCGTGCTGAGCGAGCTATCTGCTCGTACTCTGAGCGGTTTATAACTGTTAGCAAGGTCCCTATGTGGGGACGTGAAGATACTAAGTCCCGGAAACACTTTTAAGTGGAAAACATGTCCTCAGATTTTATTTAGGTCCCTCCTTACCTTGGCAGAAGATGTCGCTAGAAGGAAGCATTGCTGGTTGTAGGTGAGTTGAAACAATCGGCTGCACTTCCCATTGTCCCTGACTCGGAAGCTCAGCTCGCTGGGGAGACTGGTTGCGGACCTCCGCACACCTCGAACGACAGAAGAAAAAGCACACTCTCCTCTCTGGCCACTGCACGACTCGGACCCAGAGAGCCAGCGTCAGTTCCACGAAAAAATGTTTTCCCGTCCTTTTCCGCGAATTCCTCGCGGAGGTCACCTTGTTGACCTGGCGTGGAGGACGCTGATTGGCGGAGCTGATCGAGGTGCGGGCAAGCATCCACCCGTTGTCTTCCTGTTTACTGCACGGGAGCACGTAAGCTCAGTTCTGGTGCCGGAGGGGAATCAACGGATTTGTAGAATGTTCGTTACTAGTCCGGTTTTCGGACAGTCATGTCCACGTTATGAAATCACGTGGGCATGACATACCTACCCACTCAGGGGGGCGAGCAGATGACCGATAAGTTCCATTGAACGGATGGGAAGAGTCCTCGCGCCCCCCTTCAAGGGCCACTAACATGGGATTCCAAGGTAAGGGGTATCAATCACACTCGAAGTATCACTGGCAGGAGCCACCTTGCTTCCTGCACTCTTGGGTTGGCCTTGCATCATCCTCAGTTTGGCGTGAAGAAAACTTCCAGCAATACATGAAACAGAAAGAAATAAGGAGGGGGTCAAAATCTGGGTTTTCTTTTTCCACACAATCAATGTTATACAATACATAGTGTATTCCGAACTGATCCTTACGTGTCCCCACATTTACATGGAGTTGTCACAATAACTAACAAAACGTGTACAAATTTCAAATTACTCTAGGGACCACCACTAGCGCTTTCTACAAATATGTTCGGAAGACTTCATTACTTTATGGCTTAAGTCCGTACAAATTATCGCTTCGGTTCGCCTCGTTCTCATAACGAAGCGGCTGGCCGCAACACTTAAAGTGCTTTAGCATGTGATCGTCTACAAGGGGAGAAAAAACAAAATCTCCTTTTTTTTTTCATTCCATGGTACTTGATGGCATGTAACACATTTTGGGCGCTCACATAATGCTGCACGATCTACGTTATACAATCTTCATTTACTGAATCGATATGTGGTTAACAAATTATCTAACAACTCTAATCGTAATTTAACATATAAAGATAAAAAAAAATTGTTCTATTCTCTTTCACTTTGCTAATCAATGACATTAATTTACAATTTGATCTCAACACACATACATTGTCATGGACAAAAAAAAAGTATTTTCTAATTACATTGAGCAGGGTGTCACGACTTTACAGGATCTCAGCCGGCATTCTGAATTTGTGTCCCCTGAAGTGGTATAAATGTGGGGGAGGGGGGGACGCCCATCCGTTCAATGACTCTCGCGTAGTAATCGCTTTCTGAGTGCTGGCGAGCTCCATTGAACGGACTCAACTGGGGCTGATTGGCTAAAGACGCGGGGGGGGGGGCTGTCCGGCGAGAAGTCCGTCAACGGTGATTCAGCGGCGCTCGCGCTGGCCGCTGTAACGCCAAGCTGACGTCATCTTCTGCTTTCCTGGCAGGTCACTTGTTGGGTTGCCATGGTAACGCAAAGCGAGAGGCGCTGCTCTGCTTCTCGGCGCCTCGCTCGTAGGGGGCGCTGCGGTAGCGGTACGGCTCCCTCCGTTTACCGATGTTCCTTCTGGGGTCGGACCCGCGGTGGGCGCTAGGAAAGCCGGCAGGACGTGCTTTCAGCCATCGGACAGCTTCGGCGCTCTGGTCGGTGTCGGTGTTTCGTTCCTCGAGGACGCGTGGGAGTGGATCCGCATAAAGCACCGCCGGGGTCCGCTGTAATTTTTTTTTTCTTGAGCTTCCATTTCTTCTCCACTTTAATTGACGCTGATTCCTGAATGTACTTAAGCTTCCTAACGGTTGTTTTGGCTCTTTGTGAAGGAGTTAGAATTCTTTATTATGCAGGTCCCCTCAATTTTCCCTATCATTCGTTTCAATTCCTCTTGGTCGGTCCTGAGTCCTAAATTTCTATCGTGAATGCGCTGGACCTGGCTCTATGTTGTGTTCGGAAGCAGTGACTCTGGGGATGGGATTCAAAGGTTCTTACGATCGACGCCACTCGGCCACTCGTGAATTCTACTTCCTGATTCGAGATATTGGGTCGGGGCTCCTCGTTCCTTTCGGCAGCTACTCCAGTGGATTGCCTTGAATCATCTGGGTTCTCTTCTACTCTACTTTCTGTTTTTCTCTCGGCTCGTGCGAGCATAAGTGCAGAGTTGTTGGTAGGAGTGGTAATCACTCTCCCTGATGAATCTCGCGTCCTTAATTCATAGTGGTGGGAAGTTTTTCCCGGGGGTGCTGATTCTTCCTGATTCGAGTTACTGGGCCGGGGTCCCTCGTCTGTTTCGTCCGCTACTCCTGTCGGTTGTCTTGAATTATCTGGGTTCTCTTCTACTCTGTCTTCTGTTTCGTTTTCGGCTTCCGTGTGCATGGGTGAGGCGTTAACCGCAGGAATGGGCTCTGACCTGGGGATTCTAGTGGGCAGATCCGTAGGGATAGATATGGGCAGGTGAGTGTCCATTGTTGTAGGGAATATCATACGGGGATCTTCCTCCCACTCTTGTTCACACCTGTCGGAGCTTAAGTTTCGCTCAGGTGGGTTCTCCTCGAGCTGCTTCGGTATCGTTTCCTGGTTGATTTCCTCCGCGGGTGTGGGGAAGGTTCTTCGTTCCCTCATCTTTGTCAGTCTGTCAACATGGACAATCTCTGTCCTGCGGGGGTTGGCTACTAGTCTTATCTTGTAATTGACTTCCGATAATTTATCCAAAACTCGCCAGGGTCCCGTGGACAATTTCGAAAGTTTCTTGGTATTCTTGCGCGGGATTCGAGGGCAGAACAGGAGTACCAGATCGCCGACCTTTATTTGTTTGTCAAAAGACACTCTTTTCCTCTGTTTTTCTTGTCTCTCGGCTGCCAGTTCTAAATTTTGTCTCACTAGGTCGTAAGCTCTGTTCATTTTGGTGGTCACGTACTCTGCATAATTTTCAGTTGCGTAATATGAAGGAGGTTCCCTTTTCTGCCAAACCTGATGTGGTAATACCAAGTCCCTGCCATAGACTAAGTAACTGGGTGTCTCCTTAGTGGTGCTATGGACGGCGCTTCTGTATGCCATTAGTACAAAGGGGAGAAATTCATCCCATACATCATTGGTTTCGGACACCATATGCGATAATATGTTCAATATGGAAGAATTTAACCTTTCACATTGGCCGTTTCCACTGGGATGGTAAAAGCTAGTGTTGAGTTTGGTGACGCCTATTCTCTTATATACTTCTGTCATCACCTTCCCGGTAAAATTCTTCGCATTATCGCTGATTACATATTGTGGAATTCCGTGTTTCACGATATAGTCTTCTAGGAATATTTTTGAGACGGTTTCCGCGGTTTGATTGGGCAAGGCATACAATTCGGGCCATTTCGTGAAATAGTCTGTTATGACTAAGACGTATTTGTTGCCATTCTCGGTTGTTGGGAGTGGGCCGAGGAAATCCATTCCAACTTTCTCGAAAGGTCGAGTGGCGAAGGGTGCTCTCACGAGGTCGGCCTTCCTTTCGGGTTTATATCCTCGCCTTTGTAAACATGATACGCAGGTCTGAACATAGTTCTTAACGTCTGCGCACATGCCGTGCCAGAAATAATGGGCTCTAACTTTTTGTAGGGTCTTTAGTTCGCCGAGGTGGCCTGAACAAGGGTTGTCATGACATAATTGCAGAATTTTGCTGATTAGACTCCGAGGGACGACTACTTGCTCTATAATTTCATTTCTAATCTCGTTTTTGCTTGGGATCGAGCAATGAAACAACAATCCGTCGTTCATGTAGAACTGGTCGGAAATTTTGGTCAAGGGCTTGAGACTTGTCCCCTCTAATGCATCTATTATTGGTTTCAAGTTCGTGTCTTCCACCTGTAACTTTCTCCATTGGCCCTTGTCTACGAATATGTCCGTTGGGATGGCATTTGTGCCGATAGCATTGATGTTTCTTGACAGCACGTCAGCTGGAATATTATGTTTGCCCGGTCTATATTGCACGTCGAAGTCATAATCTTGGAGGGTCAGGTTCCATTTTGCCAATCTGCTGGAAGGATCCTTCATTTTCATTAGGTATGATAGGGGTGCGTGATCCGATATGACCGTGAATTTTCTTCCGTACAGGTATGGCTTGAAGTAATGGATAGCAAACTTGATCGCTAACGCTTCCTTCTCTATTGTGGAGTATCTGGTTTCGGGGGGTTTCAGTTTCCTGCTCACGTACGCAATTGGTTGTCTAATTCCTTCAGCCTTGGGTTGTTCGAGGATTCCGCCTAGGGCGGAGCCACTGGCGTCTGTAGATAGAAAGAATTGCTTATTGAAGTCAGGGTAGATTAGCACGGGTTCGCTAATCAATTTTAGTTTTAACTCCTGGAAGGCTTCCTCTGCCTGGGGGGTCCATTTAAATTTGGCGTCCTTCTTGATCAGTTCGACTAGCGGTAGGGTGATGTCTGCGTATCTATCAATGAACCGTCGGTAATACCCTGTCAGTCCAAGGAATGCCCTAACTTTCTTTGCTGAGTTGGGCCTTGGAAAATTCTCTACAGCTTCCAAGTTCCGTGGGTCGGGCTGCACCCCTTCTGAGGTTATCAGGTGGCCTAAGTAGGATAAGGATGCCTTAAAGAACTGGCATTTTTTTGGCTTCAATTTTAGGTCGAATTTCCGCAATCTGTCGAATACCATCTGCAATCGATCTATGTGTTGCTCGAAGGTTTTTGAGGCTACTATGATGTCATCGAGGTAGACCAATACCTGTTCATGTCTAAGACCCATCAGTACGTTATCTAATAACCTCTGGAACGTGGATGGTGAACATTTTAAGCCGAATGGCATATTTTGGAATTCATACAATCCGTTTCTGCTGATAAAAGCGGTCTTTTCGATGTCCCTCGGGTGTACAGGTATCTGCCAGTAACCTGACATCATGTCTAGTGAGCTGAAGAATTTGGCATCGGACAGAGAATCAATGATTTCGCTTATTAATGGAAGGGGGTACGAGTCGCTAACAGTTTTAGCATTCAGAGCTCTATAATCGACACAAAAGCGGTAAGAGGAGTCCCGTTTTTTCACCAGTACGATCGGGGAGGCAAAAGGTGAAGCGCTCTCCCTGATAATCCCGTTTCTCAATAATTCGTCGATTTGATTGTCTAGCTCTTTTTGTAGGGAATAAGGCACCTTGTAAGGTCGTTGCCTCACTGGTTTGTTGTCCCGCAAGTGTATTTCATGATAGACTGCTGTTGTGGTCGTAAGCTCACTTAAGTCTCTGGCAAAAATATCTTGGTTTTTCAATAATAGGGATTCTAATCTTTTCTTAAATTTTCGGGGGACGTGATCTAATTCGAAATCTTGCAACGATAATGGTTGTTTGCGCTTCTGATGAACAGGGCTGCTGTTTTTGTACGAGCTGTCAATGCTATTGATCTGTTCCCTACACATGGCTTCGACGCTGGCTAATTTCATATTTTTGTTTATCCACACAGGGTAATGGGAAACATTAGCGACTCTGACATTTATCAGTCCTTCCTTACTGACGACGTTTAAGGATCTGGCTACCCGGATGGCGCCTTGTTTCAGTTTGCTGTTCTGCTGGGTAAACACGGTTTTGGATTGCAAGCTTCTGTCGGTACAACTCACTAAAATGATTTTTTCCGTCCTGGGGGGAATCAATGTTTTAGTATATGCTCTTCCTATTACCTCAGCTGGGAGACTTGTAGTATGGTTAAACCTACGATTTTTGCCCATTTCATTAGCTGTATCGGGGGCTGTCTGTAATTTCGCGCCTCCTTCATTTCTATTTCTCTCATTATTCCTCACCGTTCCAGCCCTTAGGTCGATTGTGAACCTCTGGGACCTCAAAAGGTCATATCCGAAAATGGCATCGTATTTATTACTAACTTCCATATCTACCACATAAATGGGATACTTAAACTGGACACCAGCCACCTGGATCTCTGCTTCATACTTTCCTAGCAGGGGCAAGTCTGCACCACAGATTCCTTTTATTCCTATCCTAACGGGTAATGCCTTGCTGCGTAATTTTGCTCTTATTTTCCTGAAGCACCTCAGTCCGATTATTGAGACGGTCGCCCCTGTGTCTATGAGGGCAGTGAATTCCTCATTTTCGATCTTCCCCTTAATTAACGGTGCTTGAGTGTCATCATCACCTATGGTAGCGTACGAAGCCATATGGGCGTCTGAAGTGCGCTTGGGATAGTGGGAAATACGCCCAGATTTCACCTCCCTTGTTAAATGACGGGTCTGGGGATTATCCTGGTTTCTCCTGCTATAATTTTGATTCTGGAAAGCCTGATTTTGTCTATAGGGGTTATCGAAGCCTGGAGCTCTTGGGCCGCTGGGATTTTGGTTCCACCTGTATTCCCACTGTCGAGAGGGGTATCTCGGACTCCTGCCATTCGCGTTGTCCATTGGGATGCTAGATCTCCCGTAAGGGACTGGAGTGTTTCTGCATTCCCTGGCAAAGTGTCCTATACTTCCGCAGGCATAACACGTTATGGGGTTTCCACGGACATTCTGTTGCATGGGGGGCGGATCTCTGGGCCTTCCCCTTTCACTTTCGTCCTTAATTGACTTTTCCACCACCCTCACTCTATCTGTTAACTCCTTCAGTCCCGTACTTATGCTATGGAGTATTGTTTCATTATCGTCGGATCGGTTTCTCAGTAATTTATAAATCTCCTGCATATGTCCTGATTCGTCTGGTTTGATGTTAGATTTTAATTCGGTTTCTACGGAACAAATGTTAGCTGATCTATCTGACACGAGTTTTTCATTGCTTTCTTCTAATGTCGCTCGGGTAACGGCTTCTTCAAAACTCCCAGGGTTATGCGAAAGTACGAATCGTTTCAGCTTCGGCAACAAGCCTGCGACAAACTGTGACAGCTTGAATTGGTCATGGAACCCGGGGTAGCCGTTTGCGGGGTCATTATTATCCTTAAATAAATTATACGTTAAGGTCCTCACTCTGTCAGAATATTCTCTTACGCTTTCGCCCACCTTTTGTCTACAGGCAGAGAATTTCTGGATTTTTACAGCCAAAGGGTCTTCAATGTCGAATCTCTCTGTGACTATTTTCTTGAATTTATCATAATCTGTTTCTAAATCGAGCTCGGGCGATTCGTTCAGAAAGTCCGCAGCTAAACCCTCAAATTTCGATTTCGCGATCATCATCATATCTGGTTTGCTCCATCTCGCTGACCGACCAATTCCTTCCAAATGGGTAAAGAACGACGCCGCTGAGGGGGACTTCTCACCTTTGTAGGACCTAACCAGATTGACAAATCCCGCTAGCACAGGGACATTACTGTTCCTACTTTCGTTTCCCGAGGTAATGGGTGGGGGTTCTACTGGTTGAGTTGCCATTTTGGGCAATGGGAATTAGGTAATGTAATACACAAAATTTCAGTTACGAAGTACGAAGCGTTTAAAATTTAGCCTACACGTGGGATCCAGATTATATTGGTTAATGTCTCTATTCATTTGTCCCGCCTTTCCCCGGAGTGCTGAGTGTTGTTCTGGTGTACGTATTTAGGTAATCCTCCAAAAGTGCAGGGAGGTGTGTCACAGAAATACATTAGACATGAAAGAAAATAATCACTCCTGACTAAAAGATTGCTGAATGTAGTGGTTCCCTAGTCGATTCGCTACTTTTCCTCGTACAAACTACTCCTGGGCCTATCTATTTTTGAAGTTACTGAAATATGCAGTGCACCAATATATATTTCCTAATTTTCCATTATAGTTTATAATAACATTTTATTTTGACAGACGTTCCTGAAACTCCTCACTAAAAATACATGTATCACAGTCCTCGCTAAAAATATTCACAGGATAACATACGCCTTAACATTTATATAATCACAATAATCTTAACTTCTAATGGTTTCCTAACATTCTTTTGCCGTTGCCTCGCTTCAACACAGTAATTATGTAATATCTATATATGCTTTTCACGGAACATCAACTTTATCGATTTCTGGCCGCAATAACCCTTAGGTTCGAATATCCTGGAACCAATTTGTCGTGGTCACGTTCCAATTTGTCGTGACCCCGCTCTGATATTTCTGGGTGGTACAACTTTTCCGGCGTGATCGTATATTCTTTTCTCTAACCAAGGCAAAGGCCTGAATCAACAATCTCATGAATAGGCAATTAAAATAAACAGCACTGAACTTACAATTAAAATGAATAGCACTGAGCTTATTGTATCATTTAACAACATAATATTTATTTACACTGACATTAATAACTACTATTGGTAAGTAAACATTTCATTTCATTAAACAATTGAGGCGTGCTGAGCGAGCTATCTGCTCGTACTCTGAGCGGTTTATAACTGTTAGCAAGGTCCCTATGTGGGGACGTGAAGATACTAAGTCCCGGAAACACTTTTAAGTGGAAAACATGTCCTCAGATTTTATTTAGGTCCCTCCTTACCTTGGCAGAAGATGTCGCTAGAAGGAAGCATTGCTGGTTGTAGGTGAGTTGAAACAATCGGCTGCACTTCCCATTGTCCCTGACTCGGAAGCTCAGCTCGCTGGGGAGACTGGTTGCGGACCTCCGCACACCTCGAACGACAGAAGAAAAAGCACACTCTCCTCTCTGGCCACTGCACGACTCGGACCCAGAGAGCCAGCGTCAGTTCCACGAAAAAATGTTTTCCCGTCCTTTTCCGCGAATTCCTCGCGGAGGTCACCTTGTTGACCTGGCGTGGAGGACGCTGATTGGCGGAGCTGATCGAGGTGCGGGCAAGCATCCACCCGTTGTCTTCCTGTTTACTGCACGGGAGCACGTAAGCTCAGTTCTGGTGCCGGAGGGGAATCAACGGATTTGTAGAATGTTCGTTACTAGTCCGGTTTTCAGACAGTCATGTCCACGTTATGAAATCACGTGGGCATGACATAGCTCTAAAACGTACATACTTAAAAATTTCAGTTTCATTTCAATAAGTAATTTTCAGATGCTGAACATTTCATAAGTATGTAAACATGATTCCACTTTGTATTTATATACTTCAATAAATCCACTTATCTTTGTGGTTTCTACTCGCAAAACAACATTTCGAATAATTTAAATAGCTACCAAAGATGAGTCGTGAAATGTAATGAATGCCTTCTCATATGACGGGTAATTTCATTTATAATATTAGCCGGCAGAGCATTAAAAAGCTTTGGTGCCAGAAAAACGTAGTGTTTTTGCATGATAATAGATGATAAACGTGTATATTTGGGAAAGATCTTAACATTAGACTCATCCTAATTTTGAATATTGTATACTAATAGTCTCTCGTCTGAGAAAGAGGTTTGTCTCAGTAATTAAGAATGGTGGGGAAACAAAGGAAAACTCATTGATCAGGCTAAACTAGTCGCAGGTTCAAGGTGTTGTAAGAACATGGTGAAATTAGCCTCTAATGAGGGGGTCCCTACACCGTCGCACACGCGAAAGTTCCAACGGTCACGACTTATCAGCATCATGGATTAACTAGATTTGCGCAATCTGCTAAGTAAGAGTAGGTTAACTAACTTTGTAACACATTTGTATTCATAATGTTTATAACTAATGTTAGAAAACGTTTGTCTGAAAGTTTAAATATCTCATTTTTAGGAACAAGTTCAGCTTTGTAAACTATTACACAGGTGTGATACAGACGATTAGAAAGTATGCTGTTTCATAAAATAGCATGAAAATAGTAATTTTTCAAAATAAAGCACTAAGTATGAGTACAAATATTTCATTTCTAATTTATGTTCATGCGTAAATACCCTTTTTTTAAATTTCGTCTTCAGATTCATTAATGTACATCTAGCTACGTTAACGAAGAGCATTTTTCTTGACCGAAAAGAAATGTATGAGAAATTAATCTAAGCATAAATCAGTATTGATTTATTAATTTACCGCCCTGAGCGTGAGTGACAAATATTAATCTCATCTCTAATGAGGCAACAGAGTTGTCCGCTTCCCGGATAGATGGCGCTACTGTTCGTATCAAAAAGAAAATTCCGGAAAATTTATAGCGTCACACAAGCTGAGAAAATGTTAGCCATTGGTGGTGTAGTGGTAGCATAACAGGCGTGTTTCCTGGAGACGTGGGTTCGAATCCCACCATATAATTTTTATGGCAAAACCAAGTTTTTTTCAGTTCATTATTTCATAAACTAAGTATATCTGAATTAGTAGAAATAAAAGCAAACTAATGCTACACTAATGTTTATTATTAGTGCTGAACTGAAATTTCAAATAAATATGCATAAATTAAACCAGCAATGTAGGATTTACTCATAAAAATAATTTTTTCGGAACATGTCCCCCTTTTTTTCCATACGTTGTTGGGTTGGGTTGGGTTGTTTTACATCTGAGAGGCACTTTTTTGCACACCATGGGCTAAATGGCCAGGTCACATGGACCCCGAAGGCTCAGAGAAGGTTGGGGTAGGGGACCCACTGGAACAGCTGTTGGGAAACAGATGGTAACCTCCTGTCAAGGCCATCCAGCGTGTTCTTTAACGTGCACAGGGTATGACTCTCCCACACACGGGGCCACGGCTTAACGTCCCATCCGACGGACGGCGGCCTTTCCAAGCCCATCGGTGTCCCCTACTGACTGTGGGCAGGGCGGGGAATTTTGCGGAGATAAATCTCAACGCTGACCCAGCTGCGACTCGAACCTGGGAACAACAGATTACGAGCCTGGCGCGTTACCGACTGAGCCACCCCCGCCCCCATGCGTTGTTGGTTTTGAAATGCACGGTTTCGATTTATACGGTGATTTCCTGGAACCTATCTATTGTATAAAATGAGTTAGGTATGTAATATAACTATTTCACTAAAACGGTCTACCGATACAAACTGCAAGTCCAAACAGAACCAGCTTGTTCTCGAGTTGTACACTATTACCGTGGTCTTATAGATTATTTCGAAATCTGTGTAAGTTCCAGTGACAGCTGCTGACTAAAGTGATTAGTGAGGTTCTTTGCCTGGCAGAGACAGGTATAGGATCAAACATTGGAGAGATATCTAGTTGAGAACTGAACAAATCGTACTTAAAAGATTCTAAATAATGCATATACTATATATATACTTTTGTTTTTTCATTTATTCACGAAAATTTTATTTAACAAAATATTTTGAAGAAAGAAACTTGGAAAGGTGTACTTGTCCTTTTTACTTCATTCAGTATTTTGACCCTTCCCTGTAATAATTCCCTATATATATATATTCTGTGGCAAACAAACGAGGCACCCAAATAAAATAGTCTGTCAATCGCGAAATTCGGCATACAAATGATTAGAAATTCAACGCCAATAAATGTACAGAACGGTCCCAGCTCACAGTGCATACCGGGGCATATGTAAGGAACGTTACTCATGTAAATTTACTATTCTGACTGCTGTTGCAGTTGCGTTGACATCAGTAGACAGTAGACGATAGAAACGCCGCAACAATGCACCCGACGTTTGTACCAGCAACTCAGTGAGTTCGCGAGTGGGCCTCAAAGAAGCAAGTTGCTCATGTCAAAGCGTCGACCGGCATCTGAGTCAGAGCAATCCTTCAGTAAAACGATATTGGCGGCAGTGGGTACACGAGGGCACGCATACCTGTTACAAAGGCACCAGCTGGCCCAAGCAAACAACTGGATTAGATTTTAGAATTGGTGTGTAGTGGCCGGATGCAGCAGACGTAGCTCAGGAAAGATATGCTTGGAGAATTAAGCTGCGCGCTCTAGTTGTACCTCCGTAGCCCTTGGCTGCTTGATGATGATGATGATGATGATGACGACGACGACGACGACGACGACGATGATGATGATGATGATGACGACGACGACGACGATGATGATGATGATGATGATGATGATGATGATGATGATGATGATGATGATGATGATGATGATGATGATGATGATGATGATGATGATGATTTCAAAGTGTTCGTTGCATTGGTTTAATCAGCCAATCAAGGGATACCATCCCCTTCAAAATGACGACCCACCTCCTGCAGTTTATCGCTATTCAATTTGAGGTTATACGCCTCTGTATTATCGCTCTAAATGATATTATTACGATTCTGGCGATTACCGTAATGAAAATATTTCCTATGGTATTAACTGAAGCAAACAACATAGGACTTAATCATAAAGTAAATTCCACGATTATATAGCTAACACGGCATATAACGATTAGAAAACTAACATAAAATTTATAATGTGCTGTTTAATATGAAAAATAAAGGGAAGTACTTTTTTATTATTTATTTCGATTATTTTTGGTTGAAAGTGCCCAAATCCACCAAAAACTTCAAAGCCACTTCTTCAAAGCCAAACATTTCAAAGCCGATCGTGTATAACTCTTTGCAAATTCAAACAAATTACTCTGTAAAATGCGGCTACTATTGCATCTATTACATTAAACGAAAGAATAATAACATAAGCCCATATGATGTATTGTATCAGTTTGAACAAAGTCCTAACGTTGTCTACCGCCGTGCAGACCAAGACGAAAATGAAATTCGTCACTAAATACTACAGTACTCCACTCTTGATCGTTCCAGTTCTGTCTGAGGCGACACCACTGAAGACGTGCTTGCATGTGGGCAGATATAAGGGTTAAACACAGTGTCGGAAGATAGGCTCGCAATGAAAACTGTAAAAGCCTGTTGTTTACCATCCTCCTGGTGGGTGTTCCATATGTTACCTGTTGCCAGCCCCTTTGCAGTTGCGTTGTAGTCGCGAATCTATCACGCAATGCCATGCGTGGCAAACGGCTGTCCTGTCACTCCGGGATCTTTGGTCGCCTTCCTGATCCTTGTCGGCATGTGCTGGATCCTTCTAGAACCCACTGGCGCTATATGTGTACGATGGTACTGGGATTGCGACCAACAAGTTTGGCCACATCTCTGTATGAGAAACCAGTTTATCTGAGGCCAATGATTCTTTCACGTTTGACGTAATTATCATGCTTTGTATCAAAGTCTTTTAAGTGTTGGGACTGTTGTTGATGTCTGCTTAAGTGCATCTTTAGCGGTTTAGAACAATTTCCACAAAGTTTTGTCAACCAGGGAGCTTTGGTCCCTTTTTCTGTCTTACTGTTCCGCTCCTGTGACGTCAACTCGCGCCTCTCCGATCATTTCGGTCGTCCTGCAAACCTAATCATTTCCATGCATTTCCATATTCCACCACCTTCTTGAATTTTGTCACATTTACATAACTTCTTGAAAGTGTTGCATTTTTTTATTTCCTGTAATGATTTCCTATGTAGTGATTTTAAGCATTTCATACTTAAATATTCTTCCTTTGCAAAACAAAAGTTGGCAACCCAGTCCAAAGAAATCTTTCCCAGAAAGGGTTAGACTTATTGAGTATGATACAGTCAAATGACAATACTGTATTCAGTAAGTTACATGATCTCGGACTTTCGTTGCATTGGTTGAATCAGCCAATCATGGAACACTATCCCCTTCAAAATAGTGACCCATCTCCTGTAGTTTATCGCTATTCTATTTGAGTTCATACGCCTCTGTATCATGGCTCTAAATGATACTATTACGATTCTGGCGATGACCGTAATAAAAACATTTCTTACGGTATTATCTGAAGCAAACAACATAGGACTTAATCATAAAGTAAATGCCACGATTATATTGCTAACACGGCATAAAATGATTACAAAACGAACGTAAAATTATATTATGCTGATCTAAATATGAAAAATAAATAGAAATATTTTTTTATTACTTATTGGGATTATTTTTGGTGGACAGTAGCCCAATTAGCCTACTTCAAGAGTCGATTTCTTAATTCCTCTCACCAAACGTCCTAAATTCTACCAAATATCACTCCCGCAGCTTTCTCAGTAACTTTAGGAATCAAGTTCAATTCTGATAACCAGTCCAAATAAATTTGTAGATTGACACTTGGAAATTGGTAAATTGTAACTATTAGCAAATGAACTTACCACTTCATTTTTAAATTTATTGAAGTTCTTCAGTAATTTTTCTTAATCATACAAAAGCTTCACCTATACAAACAAATTCATCAAACATTTCTTTAGTTATAGAGGTTGAAACGTCACTTGAAATCGATTCTAATCAGAGGAATAATTTGACATGATCTTAAACTACATAGAAAGAATTTTCAGAAATTGTTTTATTCATCATCACAAGAAACATGCCGAAAAATAATTTTGACTGTCATCATGCGCGCAAACACCTAACATAAAAGATTCTTCTTGTCTTTTACCTATCGCGCACAGACTCAGACAATCTGAACATCCTTTCTTCAACAACAAATCCATCTTTCGTAACAAAAATTCAAACATTTTTCCATTGCATATTACTCCCAAAAATATAACATATTGTTGCGAATTACAAAATATGGATAGCACTGGGCGTGAGTATTAAAAAGTATATTTTAAAACCAATTATAATACAATGCAACTCGTTACAAAAATATGGATGTAGTATCTCATAAACAAATTAACTACTAACATAAAAAAGTCATCAACCTTCCTGCACAGAGTACACAACCACAGCTCTGTCTATTCTACTAAATACTACCTTTTCACTTTGTTTACCATGTCACTTGAACATCTTCAGAGGTAAACAAATTCTCGTCCTGTGCTAGTTCACTAAACTTATCACACTAGCCAAAACAAGAGGACCTCCGCGCACACATCACGTAAAAGATTCTTCTTGTCTTTTACTTATCGCGCACAGACTCAGACCATCTGAACATCCTTTCAGATCTCACAACTTTTAACACACTACCCTGCTATATTTTCATTCTTCTTCTTCAGAACTGTTCTAAGTTCCAAATCGTTGGCTAATTGAATATCACGCAGAAGCACACACTAGGGCTACAGTCACGTTAACTCGTGATGTCACTGTTGCTCGTTCATCTGTCGTAACAATATGTTACTCCCATACCACACGCCTGACACTTCAGCATGACTTCAATTCAGAACAATGGATAATTCCGACAAACTGAATTTATTACGAATAATTATTACAGTGTATTATTTAGTTAATTATTACGAATAATTATTGCAGTGTTTATTAAGATTAATTGCTTTATCATTAATCTGATTCCAGCTGAATATTCATCAACACCAGAAGCATCATCAACAATTGTTCTTTCTACAAAAAACCAGACCTCGGCTGAAATATCGTCTGAATCGACAACTGGTCCAACACTCTCTCCAGCTACGACTCAAGAAATAACAGGTACAATTACATTCACTACCGCAGGTAAAATTTTAATCTTCGACTTCCTTAACTAGTTCAGTTTAAACGGAAAATTCACGCCAAGAGTTTAAAAAAAAAATATTTTCTTGGTTATATAGTGCAACAGCTTTTGACATAAACATCATGCTTTTTTGACATAAACATATGTGGCTCGAATCAAATTCCTGAAAATTCATTGACGATAGTATTCATATCTGTATTACCGGCTGATTATGTTCATGGCATATAAGCCGCACCTGATTTCAATTATTTTAGAGCTAATTTTGAAATTTTCACTACTTGAATGCAATTTTGCAACTTCGAAATTTTTTCTAGTTTATAAACTAGTCAATACTTAGCTATTTTCTTTTTTCTGGGATAATAGAATTCTTCAGACTTCGCTAGTTACTGGGTTTCAGTGGAGAATGTGCAGCTGAACTACTCCGTTTCGTTATGTTGACGCTTCTTACTGCGTAAAATTCGACTGAGGTGGCGCCACCAAAAACGACGAGTCCGTTTAGCAGTACATAATGCGTGAAAACCGCATAAGTGAAGAATAACAACAAAACTGCTGAACAAAAAAAATGTTCTTGATTGTACCAGAAGGAGAACAGAAAATCATAAAAAATTAAATCACGAAGGTTACAATTCCTGACCTTAAAACTCTTCTCTAAATGACGAATGAATATAGCAATGAACCATAATATTTATCTTTAAAATAAACTACAATTTGCATACTCGTAATATATACTAATATATCATGTTAGATTACTTGAAATATCATATTCTTTTGCCATATATTCTCAAACATAAGAAGTTTCAGAAATGAACACTATTGTACTGCTAAGTAGCTCTAAAACGTACATACTTAAAAATTTCAGTTTCATTTCAATAAGTAATTTTCAGATGCTGAACATTTCATAAGTATGTAAACATGATTCCACTTTGTATTTATATACTTCAATAAATCCACTTATCTTTGTGGTTTCTACTCGCAAAACAACATTTCGAATAATTTAAATAGCTACCAAAGATGAGTCATGAAATGTAATGAATGCCTTCTCATATGACGGGTAATTTCATTTATAATATTAGCCGGCAGAGCATTAAAAAGCTTTGGTGCCAGAAAAACGTAGTGTTTTTGCATGATAATAGATGATAAACGTGTATATTAGGGAAAGATCTTAACATTAGACTCATCCCAATTTTGAATATTGTATAATAATTGTCTCTCGTCTGAGAAAGAGGTTTGTCTCAGTAATTAAGAATGGTGGGGAAACAAAGGAAAACTCATTGATCAGGCTAAACTAATCGCAGGTTCAAGGTGTTGTAAGAACATGGTGAAATTAGCCTCTAATGAGGGGTCCCTACACCGTCGCACACGCGAAAGTTCCAACGGTCACGACTTATCAGCATCATGGATTAACTAGATTTGCGCAATCTGCTAAGTAAGAGTAGGTTAACTAACTTTGTAGCACATTTGTATTCATAATGTTTTCTAACTATTGTTAGAAAACGTTTGTCTGAAAGTTTAAATATCTCATTTTTAGGAACAAGTTCAGCTTTGTAAACTATTACACAGGTGTGATACAGACGATTAGAAAGTATGCTGTTTCATAAAATATCATGAAAATAGTAATTTTTCAAAATAAAGCACTAAGTATGAGTACAAATATTTCATTTCTAATTTATGTTCATGCGTAAATACCCTTTTTTTAAATTTCGTCTTCAGATTCATTAATGTACATCTAGCTACATTAACGAAGAGCATTTTTCTTGACCGAAAAGAAATGTATGAGAAATTAATCTAAGCATAAATCAGTATTGATTTATTAATTTACCGCCCTGAGCGTGAGTGACAAATATTAATATCATCTCTAATGAGGAGGATATCTTCCCGGATAGATGGCGCTACTGTTCGTATCAAAAAGAAAATTCCGGAAAATTTATAGCGTCACACAAGCTGAGAAAATGTTAGCCATTGGTGGTGTAGTGGTAGCATAACAGTCGTGTTTCCTGAAGACGTGGGTTCGAATCCCACCATATAATGTTTATGGCAAAATCAAGTTTTTTTCCGTTCATTATTTCATAAACTAAGTATATCTGAATTAGTGCAAATAAAAGCAAACTAATGCTACACTAATGCTTATTATTAGTGCTGAACTGAAATTTCAACTAAATATGCATAAATTAAACCTGCAATGTAGGATTTACTCATAAAAATAATTTTTTCGGAACATGTCCCCCTTTTTTTCCATACGTTGTTGGGTTGGGTTGGGTTGTTTTACCTCTGAGCGGCACTTTTTTGCACACCATGGGCTAAATGGACAGGTCACATGGACCCCGAAGGCTCAGAGAAGGTTGGGGTAGGGGACCCACTGGTACAGTCGCTCAAAAAAGTATCCGAACACTACGGTTGATTGCAGAATTTAGAAACAATATCTGGCAACGATTTTTTTTAGAAATTAGTGATCTGGCAACCTTCGTGTCACGTGACACAAAGGTTGCCAGATCAGTAATTTCTAAAAAAATCGTTGCCAGATATTTTTTTCTGAATTTGCAATCAACCGTAGTGTTCGGATACTTTTTTGAGCGACTGTACCAGACAAGTTAGTTAACGTAATGAAATCTCTCTCTAATAACACTGGGTCGTGTGTTATAATTGGTAAGGCTTGTAGCAATTGGTTTATTATTGCTTCTGGTGTTCGACAAGGGTGCATTTTGTCTCCTTTTCTCTTTAGTTTGGTTATTGATTATGTTATGCCAAATTCACCGCAAGGGAAATATTTTGGTCTTAAATGGTCTGGAGATCTGAAATGTCTTATTTACATTATGCTGATGATTTAGACCTTTTGTCAAATGATGTTGATGAGATGAACCTTTTCATTCGAGCTGTTGATGAGACAGTAGTAGAGTAGGTTTGATGATAAACAGATATAAAACTAAAGTGATGAACATTGGTCAGGCAGGCTGTGGTTCAGTTAATCTCAATAGTTGCACTCTTGAGCATGTGTCTCAGTTTAATTTTCTTGGGAACTATGTAATAGATACTGGTGATGTGAGGCATGAAATTAACAGAAGAATAGGAATTGTTGCAGGAACCCTTAATAATCTATGGAGAGTGTGGAGTAATAGGCGTAAACACTTAAAGACTAATATATATATACATTAGAAAACTACAGAAATCCGCCAAAAGTACAAAGCACGCATTTCATTCAAGGACTGAGATGGGTAAAACTTATTATTTAACTATTGAAAACATCAGTTATACGTTTTTCAAGGGATCCGGATAATAAAAAGCAAATTACAATACAGTTTGGTTCTTTTAGACTGTATAATAGTTTTCTCTGAACTCGGAGCTTTGAACAAGGTAACAGGCAACATGATGCTTTGAACAAGGTAACAGGAAACATGATGCTTTTGATTCTAGATACTTACGCCGTACTTGGGTATTGGGTATTTCAACTATGTATGTAATGATGAGATTAGGCAAAGAAGTCAGAAACCTCCTTTAAGCAGCATATTGTGCAGAGAGAGTCTCCGATGGTTTGGCCATGTTGCCCATGTGAATAATTGTAGACTAGCGAATAGGATAATAAAACAATTGTTCATAACCCTATTCGCTAGTCTATAATTAGTTGATATTAGAGTGCCTAAAGGTCTCAGAAACAAGGGACGGCTAGGATGCGATGGGAAAGTAATGTCAAACAGGACCGATATGTCAGAATAGATATGTTTGGAAAACTAATTTGCGCAATCTGATGAAACCTCCGTAGCCATTGCTGCTTGAGGATCGTGATGATGATGTTCCTCGATTCCTACATGCCTCTAAATGCAATGTGCAAAAGTTGGGTTTATTTTGAAAGCTCAACATGTGTATATGGTAGAAATTTAGACAGAGCATCTATTGATTGCAAAACATTTGATATTGTTTTTAAGACAAAACTGTGAGACATATCTGTATCTTTTGCTTAAATCCTGTTTTCTGGACACCAAATGGTCTGCTCAATCGATCTTTGCTATTTCTTTTGTACAGCAGAAATATAAAATTACTCCTTTACCTTCCGCAAATGTTTTCCCTATTCAGAAAACTGGCATGTAAAAAAGATATATACTATCAGTGCCTGTAAATTTTAGGAAAAAGGTAAACTTTCTAGTTTTTATTTTTTGGGCTCTCGAGAGCTCAGGACTATTGTGCAGCTGCATCAACTGCACCATTGGATAAGACGCCTCAAGTTGAGCACTCTTACCATCTTCTCTCCGTTTTCCAATCATGATCACAGCATTAAAAATTGATAAACAATAATAAAATTGAGAAAATTCAGTGACGACTACAACTCAAGAATGAGAGCAGGTATCACGTGAGAGCTGTATAGATTGCAAAAAATCTACACCGCGTTGCCACAGCATAGCACGTTATAGTGTAACGTAAAATAATTCCAACTCGAAAATTTAACATTGCGCTTTTCGAAAAAGTTGCGTAAGTCCGAGTTCACGTACGTCGAGTATTACCTAAGTACTGTAGTCGTCACTGAATTTTCTCAATTTTATTATTGTTTATCAATTTTTAATGCTGTGATCATGATTGGAAAACGGAGAGAAGATGGTAAGAGTGCTCAACTTGAGGCGTCTTATCCAATGGTGCAGTTGATGCAGCTGCACAATAGTCCTGAGCTCTCGAGAGCCGAAAAAAAAAAACTAGAAAGTTTCCCTTTTTTCTAAAATTTACAGGCACTGATAGAGTTCCTGTACTAGGAATGTACCTTTCTTGTCTATATTAATTTTCTGTCCAGTTTGATTTATATTCACCAAACAATTTGGGCTAAAAATATTTTTCGAAACCCAGACAGAGTCCTCTTACTGGGCACCTACCGGTTCTGGACCCTGAGGCAGTGTCCGACTTCCCCGATCCTGTTCCGACACTGAAACCACCAATGACATAATCGACTAACATATTCAAATAATAAAAAAAAATACCCCCTCAAGCAGCTACTTGTCACAGAGGTCTGACAGGAGCCTCTCAGTTTATATGCCAGAGTAGAAGGTCTGAGAGGATGGCAGGACCTCAGCAGAAAAATGACCCACACATCCGTGCCACACATCCGTGCCCAAGCGTGCTAAGGGTATTTGGAAATACCCTTAGCACGCTTGGCTGCTGATCTAAGGGACCTGGGTTTCTACCCGGGGCTAGAAACCCAGGTCCCTTAGATCAGCAGCCAAGCGTGCTAACCACTCGGCCACGGGATGGAATATAATTAATTTATTAATTGACATACATTTGAAGGAAGTAATATTAAATTCGCAATAAATTTGCAATTTTTTCCTGATTTACTGTTAGTTAAATTTAAGAATTATAAGCGTTTGAAAACATTATTACGTTAGACCCATTTTCTTAATTTATTTTTTGCTTCAACTCTAAGGAATTTCATTTGTAGCAATCAAGAAACCTTTTCTAAGACGATAAAAATTAATACCTAGTAGACATGAAAGTGCATATCCTGATCGGCCCCAGTTTCGTAGCTATCGGAAGGTGACTACTACCCAACTTCATTTTGGAAATACCCTCACCTTAAACTAGCTAAGCGCTCTTCGGTATCTATGCTGATCAGTGTGAGGTATGACCCGATTTCCCCTTGACCGGTCTGGATGTCATCAAAGCAGCCATCCTTTGATCTTAAGCTGTAGTATGAGATATCATCCGCAGTATAATTTGTTTCACTTGAACTGTACTGGAAAACATTAGAAAACTACAGAAAAACGGCCAAAAGTACAAAGCGCGCATTTCATTCAAGGACTGAGATGGGTAAAACTTAATATTTAACTATTAAAAACATTACGTTTTTCAAGGAATCCGAATAATAAAAAACAAATAACAAATGAATCTTCGAGAGGTGCGATCCAGATCAGATTGAAAATTAAATACCAAGTACAGGGTTTTTCACTCGAGAGGGTAAGATTAAAAAAAGCAGCTTTATGTAAAGATAGAATGCTTATTTTTATTTTTCACAGTAATTTTGTTTTCTGATGATAAATATCATCTACTTTGTTGCATTATCACTTATAAGCAATTATTACTACCGCAATTCACCTGATATACTGATTACCCTGCAGATAGTGAACACTTTTGAAAAAAAATCTGCTGTTTGAGAAAATTGGGAGCGGGAGTTACTTGGCGCTACGTTGCTGTCCCTTTTCATGTTTGGTGGGTTTTAAATATTTGTTTGAATGATGCGTGTAATATATATTTTATTGATTCCACCAACTTCTGTTCCGGTTACTACCATTTTCAAAAAAGGAGGGGGAAAGGGCGATTTTCCACCATTGAAAGTCCTGTTGAAATTCGGTTAAATAGCATTGCATAATTTATGGGTGATCCACACCATGACGGATCTAGAGAGAGAATAGTGGGTTGCCCCTTCTCCTTTGAGAATGCTAGTAACCAGAAAGGATACCAAAATAAATATATTGCATTTATTTTTTAAACATGCTTTAAAATTTACTAAAAAGTTCTCTATGACGTATTACACGCAGCGTATTGCAGGCTTCTGTGGCAGGCAGCTTCCATAAGCGTAATTTTTATTTTTTATTAAAGAGGAGAGAAAACGTTTATGAGGGAACGGCTGTTTTAATTGATTTTGACCCCTACCCCCACCCACTTCAGTCGGATAGCTTCGCTCCCTATTTTTTTCCTACATCCATGCGCGTTCCATTTCAATTAATAGAAACAATTAATGAAGCACAATAACTGAACTAATCAATATATAATTAAAATATCATTATAAAAAAACCTTGGAACTGCAGACTACGAGCCTGGCGTGCTACCGACTGAGCCAACCCCGCCCATAAAAAAATTTCAGATGAGGATAGAAACCAAGATGGTGGAATTCGATATTGGGGGAGTTTGTGGTGACGTCAGGATTCAAAATGGCGGACTCGGAAAGATTCGGGAGTTTGTGATCGGTGAGGTTTTTAATAAGGGGGGGGCACTAATTAATTAAATATTAGTTATGAAATATGAATTATGAGTAATGAAATATGAGTTATGAAATATTAATTATGAAATATGAGTATTAATAAGGGGTGTCGTCAGTTATTGATAAGGGGCGTGGTCGATGACGTCATAGGGGAAGCACAGTGCGTGGGGTGTGCCAGGTTGGGACGACACTACTAACGTATTCAATTTTAACCCAATTCGAATTTTTTTGCAATCTCAATTGTTTTTGCCTCGTTTTCAAAAGTCTGGTAAAAAAAAACTTTGTGACTCTGAACCAGGCCTGAATCTAGAAAAAAAAATCGAGGTGGCGGACAAGATACACAATCAGGCAGGAAAAGTGTAAGAGAGGGGTAGGGGCCAAAAGACTGGATTTCCAATCCATTATAACATTTCTCCCTCCGTTTTGCAGGTCTTTAAAAAGTGTCTTGAAAAATGCATGAAATATAAATAAGTTAAATATTTTTTTTTGTCTCTAATACCGTTTTTATGATTCTGAAGGGTGAGGGGAAGTCCCTCCTCTGAACCACGAGTCTGCTCCTCTTGTGAAACTGCATACGTCTCAGAAGATAATTTTTGTTTCAGGAATGGGTCTACCCATAGTATTCTTATTTTTGTTCTATTATTCCTTCACCGCAGCAACCACCACAAGATCATTCACTTCAGACACCATTGAAAGAATGAAGTGCATTTATTTACAATTTACTTTAAGGAGTGCAGCACTAACGACGTCGAAAACAAATCGAATAGCAAAAAACGTTTTATTGCTTCAGTGTGCGGGGGTCTGTAAGCAATTGGATTGCGACACTCATAATGCGGCAATTCCTTCGTGATTGCGTTCGAATTGTAGTCGCATTGCTCTTACAAATTGCGGCCGTGTGCGCCCTCCTTAATAAGAAAAATAATTCTTGATCCACAATTATTAAACAATGCATTTCAGTAACCACTTCTTGTTCCCTTCTTCAGGTTTCCTCTCCTTCTAACTGCCCTTCCTAAACGTTTTTCCAGAATATGCAGTCACAACCTCTTCTGACCTCACACTATTCATACCGAAGTTGTCCATCACTCAGATGTTTAATTCTGTTGCGCACAATAATGAACAGAACTTCACAGCAATAGAGAATAGACTAGCATCCCTGTGGTAATCAGAAGAACTTAAAAAAACTTTTCTTAAATATGGGAATAATCATACTCTTGAAAAATCCTTAGAAAATTATCTATGTTACAGAGGATTTTCTGAAAACAGATTCATTGCCAGTTGTGCGCCTTTCTGCAGTGATTTCAACTACCCCTTGTGACTTATATTGTTTTAATTTAAATAGTCACAGTAATTTGATATTGTAAAACAGGGCCAATATTAAAACCAGTGTTAAAGCTATCATCATTGCAAACAATTTGAGTAAAACTACCACATTGTTTAAAACATCTCTGAAATGTTAAACCCATCTTGCCAAAGCAGGAACATCACTTACTTAGTCGGACCTGTCCGCCAATCTCTCTATACCATTCTGTATTTTCTATGCGAGATATTTACTATTGCTGCAATAACGTACCGATTCACTCTATTTAGCAGTTTTCTCTTCTCTATCATCCGGGCTGTTAAACCAAACATTCTGATCAGCATTAAACATCATTAAAATATCTATTAAGTTACCTGTAATATCCATTAAGAAAATAAGTGTTGATTGAACTCGCCTCTGCACTCTCTTCTTTCAGAAATAATTTGCTGAGTTCCATTCTTTTTCCAGTATTTTTAAATTTTTTTATTTTAAAATTCACTACAGGACCAAAACATGTTTTTATCATGTTCTCCTGAGTGCTGCTTTCTGCGAGAGTTCTTGTGCTGTAATTACTCTGGTTTACAAATTTTTTATCACATGATCAATTGTAGCTGCCTTTAACTATTTTTCAGGAGCTGATTTCAGATCTGGCCTTAAAAAATGGCTAGCACGTCATGTTTTTATGTCATTGATCAGTTTGACTCCTATTAAGATCTTCCTATACCAACACCTCCAGGCAACTGGAGGGATACTATAGGGCTCTAGGTATATTGACTTTTTGTGGCTGGCAACACTGATTGCCAAGTGGCAGATAGAATGTAACAGTAATCTAGCCTCAGACCGCCATTCTTGTTGTTTTCATTGTAAGCGGAACATGAGCTATAGGTTGAAGAGTGAATTTTAGCGTTTAAATGGCACACAGGCAGCGTCGCGGATATGTTAATGTGCCAGAGAAGTTTTGTCATGTGTGCGGAAATTATATTTAAAATTCCAAGGCCGTTTTTGACAAAGATTGTGAAGAAAGCCTACAACTTGTATTTTGGATGTCATGTTGGAGATCAGGACAAAACATGGCTCCACATGTGTTGTGAATTTCGTGCTTTGTTGGCCTGAGTGAATGGTTGAAAGGTACGAAAAGTCCATGCCCTTTGCAGTTCCAAACGGTTTGGAGTGAGCCAACTAGTCACTTGCTTGATTGCTATTTTTGTTTAACTAAAGTGTCGGGTTTTTCAAAAAACAACAAAAACAAAATACAATGTGCAAATGTGCTTTCAGCCATAAGTGCCAGTTCCTCGTGGACATCTTCCTATACCGACACCTCCAACTAACTGGGAGGAGATGAATTCACATTCATCACAGGAAGACTTTGAGGCACATACAGATCCTGATACTACATACACCCTTAAAATGTTGGACGAGCCTCATCTGATTCAGGAAAATGAACTAAATGATCTTTTTCGAGACCTAGGACTTTCTAAACAACAAGCTGAGGCTTCAGGTTCAAAGCTTCAAGAGTGGAATCTCTGACCAAGGGACTAAAGTTTCTCTGTTCAGAAAGATAAATTTGGCTTTATTTTCCTATTACGAGATGCAAGATGGTTTGTGTTTCTGCACAGATATTTCAGGGCTGATGGAAGAAATTTGAACAACTCACGACCCTAAGGAATGGGGTGTATTTATAAATTCGTCAAAATACAGCTTAAAATCTGTCCTTTTGCATAAAGGAAACCAAAAACCTTCCATTCCAGTGACACACACACTGTGGGAATGAAGGAAACTTATAAAAGCATGGAAAAGTATCCACTGCTATAAAATGTGACCAGTTTAGGTGGACAATATGTGGTGACCTAAACGTCATATCTCTCTTGCTCGGGATTCAAGGAAGCTTCGCAAAATCTTTCTGTTTTCTGTCTTTGTATGACAGTAGGGCCACAAAAGAACACTACAAAACAAAAGACTGGCCCAAAAGAAATGTTTTTATTCCTGGAAAGAATAATGTGAGATATAAGCCTCTAGTTGACCTCTCTACTGTTCTGCTCCCACCACTACACATCAAACTGGTTTTTATGAAAAACATTGTAAAGGATATGGACAAAACTGGTAAAGGTTCTTTGCAATTGAAGGAAAATTTTCCAACCCTAAATGATACCAACTCAAAAAGGGGATCTTTGTTGGTCCTCAGATCAAGAAGGGTACTGAATGATACTGTCTTCGAAGAAAAACTGAATATTAAGGAGGAAGGGGGGGGGGGGCGCCGAATGGAAATCCTTCATGTCTGTCGTCCAGGGTTTTCTGGGGAATCACAAATAGGTAAACCACCAACATCTCATTCAAGATCTTCTCCAAAACTAGGAAAATCTTGGCTTTCGAATGTATTTGAAGATCCATTTCATGCACTCGCATCTCGACTTCTTTCCCAAGAACTTAGGAGCGTCAGTGATGCGCAAGTGGAAAATTTTCACCAGAATTACGAACCATGGAGAAGAGATACCAAGTCAGGTGGAACCCAGCAATAATGGGTGACTACTGCTGATTCTTGCCGAAGGATGATACCTCAGCCGATAAAAAATATAAAATGAACTTCTTGTAAGTATAAAAGATCCTTACCCATGTTTTCTAATTTTGTGTTTCAATATCATTTCATTTGTTACTTTATATTCAGTGGTCTATAGCTATGATGTTTCTAATTTTTTTCACTGTAATCATGTAATTAATTAATGAGTTTTAAGTTGAAATTTAATAAAATAGTTACATTTATTTTCAATTCCAAGGTATGCATATTCATTGAAATTGAAATCCATCAATCCGTAATTTAAAGAACAACTGAATGTGCTGCAGATTTTTCACCGAATGGTTAGCGCACTTGGTTACTGATCTAAGGGACCTGGGTTCGAGCCCCGGAGTTAAGGCATGGATGTTCTTGTCGTTTTTTCTGCTGAGGACCTGCCATCCTCACAGACCTTCTACTCTGGCATATAAACTGACTGGCTCCTGTCAGACCTCTGTGGCAAGCAGCTGCTTGAGGGGGTATTTATTTTATTTATTTTATATTGGAATTCAGCAACCCAAAATTAGTTAAAAACATCCTATTTGGCCACTGTTAAAAAAAAGTTTCAATTAGTTCTCTAGTGTTATTGATCCACAAGTGTTAAACAATGCCTTTCATGAACACACTTCTCATTCCCTTTTTTAGTTTTCCTCTACTTCTTACTGCATATATGAAGGTAAAAAGGGACTCTTATGAACTTTTGTCGTGTAGTGCAGAGTAGATGAAACCAGAAGAAGGTATAAGAAGGACGTTTCTTAAATGCGTGGTACAATCCTTCTTGTTCAATAATTACAACACAAGGACTGCTGACAGAAAGCAGCGCCCAGAAGATTAGGACATGAAAGTAAAAATGGAATAAGAAGAATTTAAAGGGAATGAAAATGAAATACGAAGGTATAAGAAGGACGTTTCTTAAATGCGTGGTACAATCCTTCTTGCCCAATAATTACAACACAAGGAGTGCTGACAGAAAGCAGCTCTCAGAAGAATAGGACAATAAGGTGAAATAAACTGAAGTGTTTTTCTTAAAAAAAAAATAAGACAATAAGGTGAAATAAACACAAGTGTTTTTTTCTTTTTTTTTATAAAAAAAACCAAGTGTTTTTCTTGTAATGTAAATCCATCTCCTCCCAGTTAGTGTAATAGGTGTTAGTTTACAGTCCTATGTGAATTTTAAAATAAAAGAATACGCTGTGTACTTATAGCACTGAAATTTTTTTGTCTCCTCCATTTAATGCAAAATAATATTGCTTTCAAAAATGACCTGTTTGAAACGGTCCTTTTCATTCTCAACCTCGAATGTAAACTACCCACGATTGTCATAATGAATGATATGATGAGTTTTGGATGTCTTTCACAGCTCCAGTCTCAAAACCAATTTCTTTAAACTTAAAGCAACACTTCTGAAACTTCAGCTGCAAGACACTTTTAAGAAGGTATTGCTCGGACCCAATTTCAACCCCCATGTAAACTTGGTATGCTTTCCAACACTAGCCCATTTTCTGAAATTAGTCATAATCAGGAAAACCTTTGTTGTTTTAAATTGAAGAGATATTTTTCGACGTATTTGATGAATATTAAGGAAGTATTGTACACTCAGAATGTACTTAACAATTTCATGACATACTTGTCATTGTTTCTTGAGGCTGAGAAGAGTTGGGACAAATGACTTCAAGAGTCACGGAGAATTGTATACTGCTGGTAGAAAATTCATAGCATCAATTAGAGGAGATCTTGATCGGCGGCCGACAGCTCAGTGGGTCACAGCACCTGACAAGTTATGAGGAGGTCGTGGTTCGTATCCCACCCGACTCAAGACAATTTTTCCTCTAAAATTGATCTACGTTAACTTCAGAGTGATATATTCCTTAAGAACAATACCTCTGTTTTTGCGATAAAAGCGAAATTGTTTATAAACGAATCATTTTTTGGTTTTCGATATCCAAATTCGGAAGAAAAATTTTCAAAATGTGTTTTTAATTCGATAAAATGCGAAACCAACAGATATTTAAGATAAGCTTCAATGTTAGAGAATTAGCGTCATTTTGGCAATATTAAGGGGAAAATCCAACAAATTTCGATATTCAAGCATATCGTTTCACCATTTTGCTTTACATACTCATTAATCCAACTGTTTTTAAACTTTTTTGGCCAAGGAATCTTTTTTCCAAATAATCTGTAATAGCGGAATGCTCCTTTGGAGCCAATATAGGAACCCCACAACCCTGATGAAAGGAAAATATGAAGCACATAAATGACCATATATCTATCACTACAAGAATTGTCCGGCTTAATTCAGGGCTTAATTACAGGGAGTTTCCCCAAATGTCAAGTCAAACGTTTCTCATAGTGATGAAAAGCATTCCTCTGAATATTAGGCCAGAAACGCTTCTCATTCGAGTTATAGCTCATTTTGAGAGTGCAAGTAAGGAATCTATCGAAAAGATTGATATTAGGTAAAAATTTGTCATATGCATGTCTGACGGCATAGTAGATGTTTGCGAATGTTGAACAAAATCCCACCACTCCTGGGTGAGCTAATGCTATATAAAATGAGTACGCAGTTGTTCTACTAATCAATTGTTCTAACGTTACGTATAAGTGAATCACTAGTATTGTTGTCATTGTCAATCCACGGGTTATTAATTACCTTGACCATGAATATCAGTTCTCAAATGGTGAAATGGCACACATTCATTTCATTTACGGACCAAATTGCAGTTAAGCTCAGCTTTTCTGCGGGATAGCTTTATCCGCACCGACATGGCCAGCAGGGGATCCTTTTGCAGCCATTCAATGGCGTCTTCCAGAGACATGATTTTCTTCGCCTGTTAGAGCATAAGTGGCGGACTAGACATATCCGAAGACCTGCTTTAGAGGAACAGGTGTGGATATGGTCGCGGAAGGACCCAATACCAGAGCAAGAAATGCTGCATCAGATGTAGGTATTTCACATTTAAGTGTATGGAGAATTCATAATAAAGATCATCCCTAACCATATTACCTGCAACAAATATAGGACATCTCACCATCTTAATTTCCTCCACGAGTTTTGATTTGGCAATGGCTTTGATAACAGTATATTGGAACTAGTGTTTTTCATTGTCTGCTTTTCACTAATGAATCACAATTCATAGAATATTGCAATTCTAATTTTAGTAGCATTCACCACTAAGGGCGGAAAAATCCTCATCAAATTACCCAGTCTCTGTTTCAGGATGACTAATTGTCCGATCCGTTTTTCCTACCACCAACCCTCAATGATAACAATACACGCATTTCTTAGAGGTGGAATTACCTGCATTGCTGGAAGACATTCCATTATCAACACGCCATCTGATGTGGTCATGCATTACGGAATTCCATCAAAATTTTGCTTCACTGCTCGAGAACATCTCAATCATACTTAACCTGTCCATTGGATTGTTAGATGTGGAACAATTGCATGGCCTGTACGCTCTTTCGATTTGAATCCACTGGATTTCTTCCTATGAGGACATGTTAGGGCTGACGTAAGCGCTACTCAGGCTTCTAATACACAAGCTCTCCGGAGAACAGATCGTGATTAGTTGTCAAAGAATTCAGAACTCTCTAGGCCTTTTAGAACGTGTTTGACAGTCGACGAGAAGACGCTGTAAGGCATGCATTGCTGCTCAGAGAGCCCATTTCGAAATACCTACGACTTATTTAATATTCTCATTCATCACATACAGTGTGTCATAAATACTGGAATAAAAAATTAATTAACTTAACAGGCTTTCTTACTTGTACTCTCAAAACCTGAATTATAATATCTAATAGCAAGAATACTACTTCTATTATATGTAACTTGAGAACAACTAATTAACAGAACTACAACCGACTCAATATTTGCAGCATTACCTCGTGTGGATGATTTTGTACAACATTTTCATATATCTACTATGACGTCAGATATGCAGATGATGAAAATTTACCTAGCATCATATCTTTTGACAGTCTTCCTTACTTGCGCTCTGAAAATGTGCTATAATTCGAAACGAAGCATTCCTGACCCAGTGCTCATACAAAATGTTGTTCATCACCAAGGTTCTATTTTGCATGAAACTCAATAAATAACTCTCCGTGAGAGAATTTTCTCCACCTCCTTTCTGAAACAGAAAGCTGAGAACATAATTATTCCTTAAATAAGTAGCTTTCATTTCAGATAGAAGAAGTTAGGCTCTGTAATCGTTTAAGTAATTCTCCCTTGTTTTGGGATGAGAAAATTTAGATGCTTCTTTTAACCTCATTACAGGTCTCTTGAATAGCACCATAATCAAGTTTTAGTTAACAAAAAAAGAAAAAAAAAACAAGGAAAACATAGTAATACTGTCAAGAGCATTTAAAGTCAGTTCAACTCAATAAGCAGCTTTTCTATAGCTATCATATATATCAAACAGCAGCCCTTCAATATATATTATATATATCAGAACACTTTTGGACTTTTCGAATGTGTATACAATGATTATCCCCAACGTGTATGAGACTACTAAGCCAGCGGGAGTGCACTAATGTCTGTGTTTGTATGTTGTGTGAGAAACCAGGAGAAGCTGAGTAAAGCTTTTAGGTGATCTCCATCCTTTGTGTAAGGGAGTACTTTCTTCCCTATTTTGCAATATATTTAAATAAATAAGTATAAACACTGAGAGGCCAAAAGTCATAAGAATAGCAGTTAAATTAAAACTAGCGCACTGTACTCCTAACCGATGCGTTGGACGTCAACCTTAGAATGGCGCTACAGTAGCCTACAAACTCAACATTCATTTCGGAGTAGTTGTTAATTCAGCATCGCTGCACGTCGTGAGTTCTCTGACTTTGAATGTGACTTGAGGTGCCAGAAGGATGAGTCATGTAATATCTTGAGGTGACAGAAGGATGGGTCATGTAATATCGAAGATCGTGCAGGAATTCGGTTTTACCAGGTCTACGGTGTCAATAGTTTACGTTATTATTCTATTGATGGCCTTTCCACGCATGTAAATTAGTGAACGGGACAGCAACATGCAATTGACAAACGGAACTCGTGTCTGCTGTCGCGAATGGTAACAACCAACAGACAGTCTACAGTGCATGAAATCACTGCTAATTTGAATGCAGGCCAAACACGAAACATTTCTGAAAGGACTGTCCGTCGCCACCTGCACTCCATCGGATTCGATAGGCGAAAACCTACTCGTGTCCCATTGCTTACATATCATCACAGAGCTCAACGACTGGAATAGGCCAGAAGACATCGAAATTGGACAGTAGAACAGTGGCGTCAGGTTGCTTGGTCCGATGAATTAAGGCTCCAGTTGTTTCGCGCTGACGGGCACGTTAGAGTGGCGTAGGCCCCATGAAGCCATGGACACTTCCTGTCTGCAAGGTATTGTTCAGGCTAAAGGCAGCTCTGTGATGGTGTGGGACGTGTTCACGTGGTCCACATTTGACTCGCTCGTTCGTTTGGAGCAATAACTGACAGGTGTGAGATATGTGGACATTCTCGCAGGTCACCTGCACCCTTTCATGACTCTCGAGTACCCTGATGGTGAAGGGGTATTCCAACAAGATACCCCTTCACCTTCAGGGTGCGACCGTCACCAGTCTTTGGTTGCTATGAGGTCAATCGAGGAACGCTTCACGGATTTTAACACCATGAATGACAGCCCCCACTGTCCCCTAATATGAACCACTTGGAACATCTGTGGGATAAAACGGAAAAAAAGCTTACGATCCATGAATCCACCACAATCCAATGCAACACAATTATTACGGTTACGAGTACAGTGCACTTGTTCTACTTTAACTGCTATTCCCATGACTTTTGGACTCGCAATATATTGCAAAATGGGGAAGAAAGTACTCTCTTACACAAAAGATGGAGATCACCTAAACGCAAAACTCAGATTCTCCTGGTTTCTCACACAACATACAAACACAGACATTAGTACACTCCCGCTGGCTTAGTAGTCTCATACACGTTCGGGATAACCACTGTATACACATTCGAAAAGTCCAAGAGTGTTCTGATATGTATAATATATATTGAAGGGCTGCTGTTTGATATATATGATAGCTATAGATGAGCTGCTTATTGAGTTGAACTGACTTTAGATGCTCTTGACAGTAACTACTATGTTTTCCTTGTTTTTTTTTTTTCATTTTTTTTTAACTAAAACTTGATTATGATGCTATTCAAGAGACCTGTAATGAGGTTAAAAGAAGCATCTAAATTTTCTCATCCCAAAACAAGGGAGAATTACTTAAACGATTACAGAGCCTAACTTCTTATATCTGAAATGAAAGCTACTTATTTAAGGAATGTTATGGACTGTCTCAAATTATGTCCCCAGTTTTTTGAGCTACAGTGCAGGATGTGTCAGCTGCCATCCCTGGAGAACGCTACCGGCAAGTCATTGACTCCATGCCTCCACGTGTCTGCAGTGCTGAAGTCTCGAAGAGGATGAACCCGTTTTAAGGCACATATCCCATGATTTTTGTCCCCTTAGTGTATATATAAAATATAGAGAGGCCCACTTGTAAATGTATGTCACAAATCAGGAAATGGTATCAGGCAAGGCTACCTCGATAATTAAAGCCATGACAACTATTTTAATGACGTCAAATATTCAAATTTTGGTATCATACAGGGTGATCAAAAAGTCGCTGTGCATCTGATAAGGAATGAGAGATTCTTACCTGTAAAATTATAATAAATATTGAAAGTATGTACCGCCCATCTCCAGACATTTAGTGACATGTCGAATTGTGTTGTTGAAGTCAGTACAGCACGGTTCACATTCCGAATGTATTCTGCGATGGCCATCTTCAAATCATCAATTGTGCAGGGATTATCCGAATACACAGTTTTTCATCGCACTCCAGAGATAAAAATCGGGAAGAAAGAGATCCGGGGATGTTGAAGGCCAAATGTTTTTCGAAATGATTCTATCCCCAAACGCGTCGTGCAAGAGTACAATAGACATATGCGATGTGTAGGCCATGTCGCCATCCTGCTGAAAGTAGGCCCTGTTAATTTTATCTTCTGACAATTGCGCAAAGAAAGGATATTGTCACACTATCGTTGGGAGACGAGTCTCAGAGAAAAATATGGGTCCGACTATGCGCCTATGCAAAATTCCAGCCCAAACACCAACCTTCTGATCATGAAGTGGCGACTCGTGAAACTCATGGGGTTGGGTGAGTACCAGAGACGTAAATTTGACTGTTTGTTCCGACAAATGGAAGTACTCCTCGTCTGTGAAGAATGTGACGTTCAAAATGTCCTCTCCTTCACACGTCAAGAAAGTCTACAAACCAACTGCAGTACACCTCCACTTAACACTGTCGGCAGGTTTTAATTCATGCACGGATCTGATTTTGCAAGGGTTTAGGCCTAGGTGTTTTGTAAGGGTGTAGGCCTAGGCGTTTTTTCACAGCCGTATGGGCCATTTCATATGAAACACCAACCAGCTGTGACAATCTCCTGATGAACATTTTCGGGCTTTAGAGCATGCGGTCTGCGATATCCAACTGTGTTGTGTTGTGTTGTTTTACCTCTGAGCGGCACTTTTTTGCACACTATGGGCTAAATGGCCAGGTCACAAGGACCCCGAAGGCTCAGAGAAGGTTGGGGGAGGGGACCCACTGGAACAGCTGTTGGGAGACAGATGGTAGCCTCCCGTCAAGGCCATCCAGCGTGTTCTTTAACGTGCACAGTGTATGTCTCTCCCGCACACGGGACCACGGCTTAACGTCCCATCTGACGGACGGCGTCCTTTCCAAGCCCATCGGTGTCCCCTACTGACCGTGGGCAGGGCGGGGAATTTTGCGGAGATAAACCTCAACGCTGACCCAGCTGGGACTCGAACCTGGGAACTACAGATTACGAGCCTGGCGCGCTACCGACCGAGCCACCCCCGCCCCCTGCGATATCCAACACTTTCTCCTCTGTCAGTATTGATGGCCTACCAGATCTGGGCGTGTCACACACGGAACCGGTTTCCCGGAATTTCTGAATCAACTGCCGCGCTGCATTACGATGGGCACTTTGGTTTCCGAAACTGTGTCTGGAATCGTTGTTGAACATGTTGTGTGTATTCTCCGCCACACCGAAACACATGTTCCACAAGGAATGTACACTCCTCAACAGATAACATCTTTGCCAGAACGCAAGTCTACAGTACCTGACTGCTTGGCTCAATGTGGCTCACTGACTGCTGGCAGGTAAGCAACCACGACCGCATCTCTTCCGTTAATGTCACACTAACGCCATCATGTATCCCTAAATGTTTCGAGACGCACTACATAGACTTTCAAAGTTTATTGTAATGGTACAGGTATTCCTCATCATGTGCGCAGAGACTTTTTGATCACTCTGTATTATGACAGGCAGTTGCAGTATATAGGAAACAAGGGATTAAAATAGTAAATATATTACTTTTATGGCAGTAACGCAAAAATAAAAAAATCTTTAACTGAATGTAGATTTAATTATTATTAGATTAATTATTGTAATTAGTTGTTGTTTTTATTCATTTTATCTAAAGAAACCTGCAATAATATTACATCAAATTTTGAAAATAATTTCCATCCATACGTGATGTCATCTAAAGAGATGTCACGGTCTTCATTGTCAAGGGTTACCTTGTATCAGCGTACGAAACTAAATGAAAAAAGTCTAGTGAACGTGATGTTTCCAATGCGTCGATACACAGATACAACTCTTTGAAACTATCCGTCCTGTGAGAACGACTTCCGAATCATTGTCATGTGCAATAATTCGGAATCCGATGCATATCCCGTAGGAAGACAGGCACAGCATGAAGTCATGTGTAAATGCAAACTGCATACAACAGACAGTTACATGTGAAAACATCAAATGGACTGGACAAATTGGTGAAATGAGACATGAAAACATACAATTTCTGAAAAAAGAATTTAATGGTTCACATCACATCGAGATTCTCGAAGTTTACTCCATTGGCACGAATACATGCATCGGCATGATGACATAAGGACTGTCGAATGCATTAGAGCACTCTAAAGATATTTCGAACAGGCTCTTTCTTGTCTTGCACACGATGGCACAACTCTTCAACTCTGTCACAAAGGAGGCATAAACAGTAGTATCGACGTGACCACAGAGATAAAAATCCAGTGTGTTCAGGTGCGGTCAGTTTGCAGGATTACCCCATCCAATTGAATGTTACAGATAGGGGTCATGAAGTCAATGTTACAAACACCGATTGAAGTATGGTGGTACACCATTATGCATAAACCAATAACGACATAGTAGGTACATCGTTCAGCAACCTGTGTCAAATGATATCCAGGAAATGTAGTAACCTGGACCTCCAGGGTTCCCAAATAGTAGCGGCTTAAATGTTGAAGGTAAAATGACATTGGTGCTCTATACATCGGGTTGCATTTGTGTTGGCTTCTGCCTAGGTTGCTGGTTGCAGTAATCCATGATTCATTCCTATCGAAAATTGTTTTTTCTGTCACCAGTATGTTTTGAGGGAACATGGGGTTGTGGATACATCTATGAAAGAAGCACTCACACTCCGTCTGCTAGTGACAATGCGTGCATGTACTGGATGTCATGTGAGTGCAGTTGGTTCGCATGTAGCGTTTCCGAAACTAGGTTTTGAGATGTTCAAACAATGCTGTTACAGTCCTGGTGTTTGTTGTCGGAACATTATACAAGATATTCATAGCAGCATCTTCCATATGCCGCCATTTGCGACGTGCGATGATGGCCACAGTTGCATCTCATTTGTCCAAGGCATCCATGTACCCATAACCAACAATCAGCCAGAAATATTGTCCGTGATCAGAAGTATTGTACGATCAATCAGCCTGAAGTATTGTCCAGTTGACATGAATAGCGCTCTCTGTACCTACGAGCAGCCGCCGCACCGTTGCCTGCACATTATCCCAGCAACAGATGCATCTAAGTGCACTCAGCATATGTGTAATCCATGGTATCACAAATGACTAAACTTGTGATGGTGGAAAATCCATGCTGTTCTCTCAGGACTCTATGACAGTTTCATGGCAATATACAAATTTTGTCATGCACAGATCAATGAGGGTGACTGCTGATGACCTTGAGTGTATTTCACGTGCATTTGCACCTGATGGCACTTTGGTCTTTCTACCTATGAGATTTGATTTGAGCTACATGTCACTGTGCATGCCAGAGTGCGAAGCCCTACTCACAGGATGGGTACTGTGAAACAGGTGTATCACCCTAACGACTCATTTTAAGTACCAAGCTGACTAGATGTTTTTGACTCACTTTACTGCCCTGATACTGTTCCCTGATTTATTAAATGTCTTTCCAGGTCTCCCTGTATACATATATCTCGTCAATGGCACCTCCAAAGTAAAATAAAATATAAAAAAAAACATTTAAACGTGACCCTTTTCAATGCTGATTAGTTATTAAGAGGTGTAAAAAATTGGCTTTTCTTTTCATCAAATCATAAAAAAACGAAAAAAAAAAAAACGTTTGGACCAAGAAAGCCAAGTTTGAACGAGAGCCTTCGGGTGCAAGTTAATGGATCAGATTCAATAGTGTGGCCCAGAATGTGCGATTTACCGGTATTGGCCGTTCTGATTTCAGCATATATTCGAGGCTCGTGTCGCCACCTTGAACGTCTTGAAGCGAGTTTTAGCAACACGAGTGGATACTAATCCCCTAATCTTTCATTTCGCATATTTCTCTGGCCGCTTCGACATCTTTTATTCCTGTTTTCCAATAATGACTTAAAATTGCACACATTTGAATGGTTAACACACTCAATGTCAGCGTTTCTAACGATGGAAACAAAACCTCTGATACTTGTAATAATTACTGCTGATGCACTGAAAATTATACTTCCTGTTAGTACCACGTTCCGAGTTATGGAAATGTAATACTGTGAAGTGTCACTGTGCGCATTTTGAATGGTCAAAAACACAGAGACTTAAGAATCACCCTGGTTTTTTCTGAAATATTTAACAGACTATAAAGTAGCACAGGGGAAACCCATATGAGAAATATGGGACAGAACAGTTAAGTATTTGGATAGTTGCAAAGGGTCCAATAGTGTCAAAACCACAGCAAACTTTCCAATAGTCAAATAATGTTGTAAAAACGCCATATGAAAACGTGGATTTTTCGATTAATGGAGCCCATTCTCATTTCCCGCCCAAAAAAGCAAAAAGCTATTATTTATAAAGCATTTCATTATAAAAGAGCACTTAAGTCCTGCATCGCAATTGAGTATATCCTTTTTATGATTTCTTAAGATCCATTATACACTATCCAATTTCTTAAATGCATGACGGTTTCGTGTAACCAATAAAAATCAGATTTTTTTACTAGTTGCACGAAAAAAAAACCTTCTTTTCTTTTATGTTGTGCTGTTATTGGTGCCTTAAAAATAATTTCATCCTTAAAATTTGTTATTTTGCAAAAATGTCGGAAAGGATGAGAATTAAGAGTCTGTTAGTCCCTATTAAAAAAAAAAGATAATAATGGAACTGCTGGAAGGAAATCACCTGGGGTAATGAGTTTGGAGATGAAATTCAAAATTATTGAAGGAGAAGGAGCAAGCGGTGATGTTACAGCAGTAAGTAAGAATTGCATATTGGTGGAATGTACAATTAGGGCAAGTTTAAAAAGCAAAGAATAACTAAAAAAGATAAGTGAGACAGTTTTTGCCGTTAGCGACTACTACGGTTTCTCGCATTCGTAGCTAATTAATTACACTAATGGAAAATTGCTTAACTAAATGACGAGAGGTATCTCAACAATGTATATAAGTACATAAATAGTTATAAAAAGCGCTAAAAATTAGAATGACTTAAAAGAACAATTGATAGTGGATGATCTAAAGCGACTTTTACAATGAGTAAGGAGTTTTTTTGTGCAGATATGGAGGCAGAGAAAAATTAATTTTAGAAATTCCGTAAAATTGTAGAATCAAGCGATTCTCCATCAGTTTCCATTCTTTATGAAGTTGAAACGAGGCTCTTCTGGAAGCGAATGACTGTTTAATCCAAAAATTGTGTCAAAAGCTATAACAGTGATATTCTCCGTTATGTTTCTTTTTGAATAGAAGTTTTCTTGAATCCTATGAGGGTATATATAATGAAACGAATTAGTGTATCTTAACATTCGCCATTATTTCCTTGGTACAAAGAAATAAAAAACTGAGCAAATTTTATCATCATAACTTGATGCCTCGAAGCTACCTAATACTGAGCTGATTATTTTTTGATTGACAACTTTTATAATATTACTGAATGTAACATAAAATATTTGCAATAAGTATTTCCTGTTTTACTTTATCCTCTCCAGAAATCTGTACCGAAATTAATTGTTACCCAGGGCAATGCATAAAAGACGGAGGAGAAAACAAGTGTGTTTGTCCCGAAACTCATTATGTTACATCTGAAGGATGCAAAGGTAAGAGCATCATTCAACCCTGTTAATTTATTTACTTCCTATATACGCCATCTTTTGGAAAGAAAGAAATTTTTTCTCTTCTCATCAAAATATGAAAGTAGAATTTACAACAGTTGTGATTGCAGTAAGCACTTGCACAAAAATTTGAGAATATGCTTTAAAAATCTTACTATCTGCTATGTTCTTTATTAAATAGAAGTTTCCTTGAATATCAACATGGTATATATAAAAAACCAGATTACTCTCTCGTAACATTCGTCATCATTTCCTTGAAACAAAATAGAATGAAACAGAAATTCTATCATCACACTTTCTTGGCTACAAGCTGTGTAATATTTACCGAATTTTTTTATCTGACCACTTTTTCTAATATTAAATAATATATCATATTTCGAAACACAATTTTCTGTTTTATTTTTATCCTTTCCAGAAAAATGGAAACAATTTTTTTCACAAAATATATTTCAAAAGCTATAAGAGTCTTATTCTCCATTATATTTCTTCTTGAACAGAAGTTTCCTGGAATCCTATGATGGTACATATAATAAAACGAATTAGTGCCTCATAACTTTCGCCAATATTTCCTTGCAACAAAGAAATAAAACACTAAGTAAATGTTATCATCATACCTTCATGTCTAGAAGCTATCTAATATTAAGTTGATTCTTTTTTTGATTGACAACTTTTATAATATTACCAAATGTAACATACCATATTTTCAATAATATATTTCCTGTTTTATTTATTGCTTTCTAGAAAAATGTACCAAAATAGACTCTAACCCTGGGCAATGCCTAAAAGACAGAGAGGAAAATAAGTGCCTCTGTCCCGACTCTCATTATGCTACATCTGAGGGATGTAAAGGGAAGGGCAATAATATCCGCAGCTGATTCATTCACTTATTAAACATGACTTTCGAAAAAGAGGAATCATTTGCTCTAATTTTCGAAATATGAAAGTAGAGTTTACTCAGTTAATTGTTCTGTAAAAAATGCACAAATTATATGTCAAAAGCTAAAACAGTGTTATTCTCCGTTATATGTCTTCTTGAATAAAATTTTTCTTGAATCCTATGATGGTACATGTAATGAAAGAAATTAGTGCATCTTAACATTCGCCATTATTTCCTTGGTACAGTCGCTCAAAAAAGTATCCGAACAGTACGGTTGATTACAGAATTCAGAAAAAATATCTGGCAGCGATTTTTTTGGAAATTAGTGATCTGGCAACCTTCGTGTCACGTGACACGAAGGCCAGATCACTAATTTCCAAAAATATCGCTGCCAGATATTTTTTCTGAATTCTGTAATCAATCGTAGTGTTCGGATACTTTTTTGATCGACTGTACAAAGAAATAAAAAACTGAGCAAATTTTATCATCATACTTTGATGTCTCGAAGCTATCTAACACTGAGCTGATTATTTTTTTGATTGACAACTTTTATAATATTACCAAATGTAACATACCATATTTTCAATAATATATTTCCTGTTTTATTTATTGCTTTCTAGAAAAATGTACCAAAATAGACTGTAACCCTGGGCAATGCCTAAAAGACAGAGGGGAAAATATGTGCCTCTGTCCCGGCACTCATTATACTACATCTGAGGGATGTAAAGGGAAGGGCAATAATATCCGCAGCTGATTCATTCACTTATTAAACATGACTTTCGAAAAAGAGGAATCATTTGCTCTAATTTTCGAAATATGAAAGTAGAGTTTACTCAGTTAATTGTTCTGTAAAAAATGCACAAATTATATGTCAAAAGCTATAACAGTGTTATTCTCCGTTATATGTCTTCTTGAATAGAATTTTTCTTGAATCCTATGATGGTACATGTAATGAAAGGAATTAGTGCATCTTAACATTCGCCATTATTTCCTAGGTACAAAGAAATAAAAAACTGAGCAAATTTTATCATCATACTTTGATGTCTCGAAGCTATCTAATACTGAGCTGATTATTTTTTGATTGACAACTTTTATAATATTACTGAATGTAACATACCATATTTGCAATAAATATATCCTGTTTTACTTTACCCTGTCCAGAAAAGTGTACCGAAATTGATTGTAACCCAGGGCAATGCATAAAAGACGGAGTAGAAAACAAGTGTGTTTGTCCCGACACTCATTATGCTACATCTGAAGGATGCAAAGGTAAGAGCATCATTCAACCCTGTTAATTTATTTACTTCCTATATACGCCATCTTTTGGAAAGAAAGAAATTTTTTCTCTTCTCATCAAAATATGAAAGTAGAATTTACAACAGTTGTGATTGCAGTAAGCACTTGCACAAAAATTTGTGAATATGCTTTAAAAATGTTACTATCTGCTATGTTCTTTATTAAACAGAAGTTTCCTTGAATACCAACATGGTATATATAAAAAACCAGATTACTCTCTCGTAACATTCGTCATTATTTCCTTGAAACAAAATAGAATAAAACCAAAATTCTATCATCACACATTCTTGGCTACAACCTGTGTAATATTATGCCGAATTTTTTTTATCTGACCACTTTTCTAATATTCATAAATATATCATATTTAGAAACACAATTTTCTTATTTATTTTAATCCTTTCCAGAAAAATGTACGGAAATAGACTGTAACCCAGGGCAATGTATAAAAGACGGAAATGAAAACAATTGTACCTGTCCCGACAATTATTTTGCTACATTTGATGGATGCAAAGGTAATACCCAGGCTAATTCAATCACTTATCAACTTATAAGATCAATTTCCCAGAGTAATTCATTCACTTATTAGATAAATGATTTTTGGAAGGAACGAAACGTTTGGTGTAGTGTTCAAATATGAAAGTTGTGTTTAGACAGATATTATTCCAGTAAAAATATACAAACAATATCTCAAGAGTTTCTAACCGTGTTACTTTGTGCGGTGCATGACAGCAGCGCTACAGTTACATTTTCGTCCGCTGTGGCACTGGCGATCCGCTTTCTTTGCTTCGTTGTAGTATATGTTATTACGCTGTTTACCGCTTGCTTCAAAATTGGATTCTGATACCGATTTGTTGATATATGATTCATTTATTATTCTGTCTACTTTTTGCTGTCTGTAACTAGAAGTCTGAAACATGATGCAGTATTGTGTGATGTCTTGCAGAGGAGAAAATTTTGAAACAAAACTCAGTTCTATGGAATCTCTTCCAAACTAGATCTACAAGACAGGTGGCTGCAGCAACATATCATCATCGTAAAGTTGACATTAGTAATTAAAAAAAATATTTTGAGATCACTTTTGAATAAATAATATTTTTAATCGCAGAAATCTTTACAATATACGGAACAAAGTTACACTGCCCGAACAAAAGATTAGAGAATTCCATGTTATGTGAATGGGAATCTAACTTCGAGCGCTATAACTTCTAAATTATTCATTAATTCTAATAATTCAATGAAAAAATGTTACTGAAAATAACAAAAGTTCATAATCTTATCTTTTTAAATCTGGATTTTCAACTGCATTCGTCTAGTACTTCAGGAATTATGGAAGCTAGAATTTCACAACAGTAATGAGTCATAAGAAATTATTTCGTATATTAATTAAATCTTAAATAATAAGTATTTTTCAAATCGTTTAATGAAATATAAATTTTAAAAGTTGCATAATGATTATTTCGATACTAGATAATTTTGAATGATTTTTATAAAACTAGATAATTTATTATTAAATATTTCAATTTTCATAATTCTTTAAATACTGAACAAATATTGATGATAAATCGAGATTTAAATAAATATGTTTATCTTTAACATCAGTTTTTCATTAAATGCATCAAATGACATGGTAGAGGGAAGTACCCTTCTGTACACACGAGCGGCTCAAAAAGAATCTATCCCTGACGGGTCTACAATTAGCAGGCTACAATCTTTATCTTCATCACATTTCTCTATTAAATGCATATTTGAGATGTTATAGAGCAGAAAGGGCCAAACAGTCGATCGCATAGCTGCCAGTTTCAGGTGGAAAAGATTTTAATTAGTGTAACAATGTCACGTCAATATGTTTGATGCTAAATTGTTCTTTTATGCTTTGCTGGTCAAGCGGAGGTTAAATCATTATTATGTATGTACTATGGTCGATGGCGAAACATTTTCTGTCTTAATAGTCGATCGCAGAGTCTAAAAGTTTGGTCCTCCCTGTTATAAAGCTTCATATTTTCCCATTGAAATAACATGGGAAGATAATGCTATAGTTTCCTTTGAGCATAATATTGTTACTACCAATTAAAAATTTTTCACTAATTCAAATATTGTGTTACTTTAAAAAAAATAGTGCTAGGTACAGTAGTAAAAATGTCGCTCATTTTCTTCGATCCGGACACTCTTATCACTCCCCCTCTCCCATCTCTTCTCAATTTAGTCTTGTATATTTATGACTAATGGAATGTTGAAGTTTATAACACTTTAAGAGCTTTCTGAACTGCACAAATATGTGTAGGAACTAGGGCGCATTAAGCAATTGAGAGACCTGGAGCCAAGTTCCAAATGGGTGCCATGGAACCAAGTTGTAAAGAATTTCTTTAGAAGGATAAAACCCCTTTATCCTTCTAAACAGAAAAATGATGAAAATTGAACTACTTATGTAAAATCGTCGATTGACGTGATAAAAAAAATAACATTACAAGCAAAAAAAAAAAAAAAAAAAACAGGAGAGGCCTTGTAGGTCGGAAGAAGTAATGAAATAAAAAGATTACCTTATAAAGAGTCAATTCTGCACTGCAAACTAAACTTTGCGTCTATTACCTTTAAAAACTATTACTTTTAATCTTGTATTTTTTTGGAAATTTTCCATTTCATGTATAATTTAAAAAATCGGATATCAATATCAAAATAATCTTGCTTAAATCTATTGCTTATGCATTTTCCTTAACAATAAGCTATATTGCAATAGTAATTAAAATTATTATATTAGAAAAAGAATTGCTTTGGAAAAACATTAAATTTTGTTATTTAAAGAATTACCGTTAAATAATTTTATTGGGTAAACACTTGAATATTTCGAATTTTTACGGATAATAATTTTTAAATGTAACCCGATTATTTTTAAACATATTTTTTTGTTATGGAGAGCTTAAATAATTATTCTCATTGTATCTCTAAGAAACATTCTAGTTTATTGTAACCATCTGTCTGATTCTTTACCATATGGCCTCTGCCAGATCGCTACATACTTACCTTTAACCTACCACGGAACAGTGCTGTCCTCATGTAGCAAGTTCTGAAGCTTTCTATGCGCGCTTGCGAACACGGAGGTTCGCGGTAATCGGCAGGCATTCGCATTACATAGGCACCGCTCTGTGTTATCTGCCTTATTCAACGGAAATTTTCTTGAATCCTCTCATGGTATATATAATAAATCTGAATTAGTGTATTTTAATATTCGTCATCATTTCCTTGCAACAAAATAATAAAAAGACACACTAATTCTATTGCCACAACTTCATGACAGAATCTCTTTAATACAAGGTTGATTACTTTTTTGATTGATCAATTTTTGTATTATTGTTGAATCCAATGCCGTAAATAGACAGGTGCAATAGGTGCATAGGCAAGACAGCGTGGCTGGCGAGCACTGAACCAATATTGTCGACTGCCGTGTTAGAATTATAGGCTCCGATCCACCGAACACATCAAAAGTATTTTACAATAGAATACGTAATATATGTAAATAATGCTATTTCTTTAATTTTTATTCGTTTATTTATTGAAATTTGATCGACGAAATTGCTGAAAAAAATACAAGAAAAGTGCAAATGAATATTTATTTTCGTTTAAAAATATATTACATATCTGCAACATTAATAAATATATTTAAAAATATTAAAAATTATATTGGATTTTTAAACAGTATTTATTTTCATTATTATATATTTCCATAAAAACAATAGTGTGCCCGAAGAGAAAACCTTGCATAGGGAACGAGAAAGGCCAGTTACGGTTCTACCCTAAATGCATATTTGCTTAAAACGTTTTCTGTTTCATTTATCCTTTCCAGAAAAATGTACCGAAATAAACTGTAACCCAGGGCAATGCATAAAAGACGGAGGAGAAAACAAGTGTTATTGTCCCGACACTCATTACGCTACATCTGAAGGATGCAAAGGTAAGAGCATCAATTTCCCCTGATAATTCATTCACTTATTAAAACCTGACTTTTGGAAAGAAAAAAAAAATGTTGCTTTATAATCAAAATATGAAAATACACTTTACTCAGTTATTATTCCTGTAAAAATTGCACAAAAATATGTTAAGAGGTTATAGCAGTGTTACTCTCAATTAAATTTCATCTTGACTGGATGTTTTCTTGAATCCCAGCATAGTTTATATAAAAAACAAAATTATTATAAATTAACATTCGCCCTTATTTCTTTGGAACCAAATAATAGAAAACTAAACAAATTTCGCTATCACAACTTCATGCGGAGAAGAAGTTTTATATTTTGTTGATTTTTTTTAACCTAGAACTTTATCAATATTGCAGAAAATATGAGATATCATATTCGCAAAAATAGTTTCTGCTTTATTTTTCCTTTCCAGAAAAATGTACCGAAATACACTGTAACCCAGGGCAATGCATAAAAGACGGAGGGAAAAACAAGTGTGATTGTTCCGACCGGTGACTACGTAATGGGAATGCCTGCCGATTTCAAGACGTGAAGCGACAGTAGCGCTAGTTACATTTTCGTCCGCTTGACCGTACTATTTGGCGCTGGCAATCCGCTGTTTTGCTTGTCACTTGCTTCGTAGCAGTATAGGTTATTACGCTGTTTACCGCTTGCTTCAAAATTGGATTCTGATACGGATTTGTTCATATGTGATTATTTACTATTCTGTCTACTTTCTGATGTTTTTTAAGTAGAAGCCTGAACGATGTGCAGTAATGTGTAATGTTTTGCAGAAGCGAACCTCAATTTCTATCGAATCTATTCCAAACTGGATCTGCAAGACAGGTGGCTGCATCAATATGTTGGCAACCTAACGATCACATGAGTAATTGGAAAAAATTTCTGAGATCACTTTTGAATAAATAATATTTTGGAATCGCAGAAACCTTTGCAATATATGGAACTGAGTTACACTGCCCTAACAAAATATTAAAGAATTTCTGTGTTGTTTGTGAATGGGAATTTTACTATAAATTCAAGATTATAATTTTATCTATTTCAAGCTCGATTTTCAACAGCATTCGTCTAGTATTTAAGGATTCATTATTCCCGTTTGTATCTCTGAGAAAGATTCTAGTTTATTGTACTTGATTAGCCACCTGTCTGATACTTTCTTTCTCTCGACTTGTCCTCGGATTTACCATATGACTTCAACCAGATCGCTATATACTTACCATTAGTGTAGGTTAGCTTACCGCGGAACGGTTTTGCTCTCATATGGGTGCTTCCTAACACGGAGAATCGCAGAAATAGGCAGGTATTCTCATTACGTAGGCACCGGTCCCGACACTCATTATGCTATATCTGAGGAATGCAAAGGTGAGATCATCAATTTACACTTCTAATCTCTAACTCATGTAGGTATTAACCTTTAGTCAACAGCTATCCGTTTTCTAACACGAATGGTCGCACAGGGTGGTACGGACTCATTTTTCTTAACGCTAAACATATTTATATCTGTTTTTTTTTATGAAACGTTTCATTTTCTTAATTTGAAGCATATTATTTTTATTGTTGTGAATATTAATCTATTTTAGACCATAAATAATAGACCTTTTTTTCTATCAATAACTAATATTTCCCAGTTATGTACTTGTGAATGATATAAAACATTTCTAAATACTGGACAAGAAAATAGTCTGCTATATATTTGAGAGTTTCTGTCTGTCTTTTTCTCTGTTTTCAAGACTACACAAAATTATCTTCCTACCCCGCAAAAAATCTCTTTTATAAAGTGGCGGGAACTGTATCTACGCGGGAAGAACTAGAATACCCAAACTCTACATCCATCTTTCTACAATCGTAGCTTACACTAATGAAATGGTGCAATCATCCAAAATATTATCTCATCTAAAAATTTACTTCCTCCGTTTGAAAGGTAGTAGGAACTATTTCTATATGGTAAAAATTAGAATCGCCAAATTTAGCATACAGTCTCCTCTAACCATAACTTACTTCAAAGTTAAGGTTAAAGCTCTCAAAACCTATTCCCTCTCCAGGATAAAGTCCCTCCCCCCCTCACACACACGAACAAATATCTGTGAATTTCATCTCAATGACATACGTAGAAGGTAGAATTAGCGAATTTGTTAAAAAGGTTCCTCTCACCCTCTCTTTAAGCTATATTAGGGTTACATCCCACAACCTTCGCTACGCAAAAAAGTCTCTCTGTATAAAAGAGGCCAAAATATTTTTCTTAAATGATAAGAGTTATGATCGCCGAATTTGACATACAGCTTCCTCTTACCATGACTCTAACCAATGTGAAAGTTACAACCGCCTTCCAGAAAAAAAATTGAGATTCGCTTAAACTAAAACCGACCCTAACGAATTACGTATATTCATCATCATCCTCAAGCAGCCATGGGGTACGGAGGTCCAACCAGACCGCGAAGTTTAATTTCAAAGGAAAATAATTTTTCATTCATTTCTTAAAACGAAATGTTTCGTTTTCCTCACAGCACGATGGTAAGGGAAAATCTTTGCTTTCTCTATTACCAGCTGTGAAGCGTAGTGGAAGCAATGAGACAATAAGTTTGCGCAGTTAATGAAACGATGATTCTCGTACATCATTGGCTGATTGAGCTATCAATCCCTTTTCAGTCGACCAATGATATGTGATTCAATTACTGATCCATAACGCTGTTTGCTTTTTGACAATAGCCAATAATTCGGTGAATCAATAACCTGCGAGAATCATAAATGTTTCAATTGCGCAGTCTCATGGTCTCAATTGCTTCCACTTACGCTTCGCGCCTGCTTAGGCAAGAATAGTGTGTCGAACAATTTGTGGTGTTACCTTACAACACAAACTGGTGTAAGATGAGTAAGTTACACGTTTTTTAGGTAACACCATAAAATTGTGTAGAGTAACACCAAATCTCTGCTGTAGTAACCAACTTGCCTGTACAGTCGAGTTTTCCAATTCAATCGAGCAATGCGATGAAGTTTCTTACTCTCCTGACCAAGACAAATACTTATAAAGCGCTTTCTGTGTAGCGATCCTGTGCATTGGAAGTCGTGATTACCATAACAAAAAGTTGGTTACTATAACAAAGAATCATTATTACTTTATTTTGTTATCTAAAAGAATGATATTTCTGGTGTAAATGGTATAAATTTTAAACCACTTCTGTTAATTACCTGTACTCTGTGACTATACAAGACATATGGGCACTTGTCAAAGCAGAAAACAAAAACAAACAGTTTTTTTTTTTGGAATAATGAAAAACATAATTGTGAAATGCTATAGCTTTTAGAACCAAACGAAAATGCGTGAAGAAGTAAATATTGGAAAGAATATTTCCTCCGGCCAGGTTTTTCATAATTGGAATGAAGTAAGAATGATTTCTGCTTATCAGTAGAGATAGTCATTTCCACACCAGGAAAACTCTTAAATGACATTAAGAAATTGACTTTGTTAAAAGCAAGACAAAAACTGTATAATGATGGTGAGAAAAATATAATTCAGTTTTACACAACCCATATGCGGCCACTGCTTTCAGTGACACCCAGTCCCGCTTATGTTGATGCCAATTTTTTTTTTTAAATTGGGCATTTTTTATTCTTATTGTCGCTATTGCGACAAATTTGTAAATAATGTAATCGTTTCAGTAAATATCAAAGTGAAGTATTGTGTTTTGTTTTGTAAAGTTATGCCTACCCTGTGTTATATATGTAGTAAGGTCCAAATGTTCCCGCCCCGAAACTGTTAGAACAAGAATTGACAGGTCTAACCCCGTCAACACCCCACATTATATTTCGTTGCACTGCAGTTAAAATTTTGCATCTGTGGCGTCAGTAGCACTCTTGCTAGCGTCGCAGATAGAAGTGCTGTTGCCCAATATTTTAAAATGTTTAAATTTGAGTATTGCGCGGTCATTAAATTTTTGATGAAAGAAGGCGAAAGTACGGCAGAAATTAAACAAAGTTTAGGTGCTGTGTACGGCGAATCTTCCCCGTCATATTCGACGGTTAAATAATGGGCTAAGCAGTTTCGCTTAGGGAGAGATTCGATTGAAGATGAACCTCGTCAATGCAGACCTATTTTAGTTTAGACCTTATGAAGAATAAAAATTCAGAGTATTTTTTCATTGGTATAGAAAAGCTAATTAGCCGTTCCAAAATATATTGAAATAATGGGTGATTATATTGAGAAATGGAAATTATTGTTTGATTCTATTACCTCTTTATTACACTTGGGCTGGAAACGTTTGGACCTTATTACATATGTTAAAATGTTTCTTACTGAGTTGTGCAGACAGAGGTTGTGCACCACTCATTTAATTTACGTGTAAGATTGCAAGAAAGAATGCTATTTGATTTATTGTAGTCATAGAAGACTTATTTTGTTAAAAAAAGGTGTGCTTTAGAGGAAAGAAAGTTGACACCATTGCTTTATTTCATAAGATTGTATACTAAGGAAAAGAAAATATAAACTCTGATTATTTTAGCACTTTCATGTTAAAATAACAACGAAATATGTATGTAGGTTTGAAATTAAGAAATTCATAATTTCATATTTGTACGATATTTCGAAATTTCTTATGAAAGTTTTCAGTTCAAAATTTAAGTGTAATAATATTTAAATGTGATTTGACACATTGAAATTGGAATGGTTATTTTGCTTCTAAGCATCACTCTTAGCACATATAGTGAGCTAAATATTGAGATCAGAACACTTCAGAACTGAATAGAGGAAGAAAGCCAATGAAAAATTGTTCTATACAGGCGGAATTATTTTCTTTTATATATACAAGATATGATCAAAGCATGTCTTTGTGTAATGATGTTCAATTATATTTTTACACAATGCCTGTAAACTCTTGTTAATCAGTTTTTCTCTTTTAAAATTGATTTTTTAAATATTATAAAAATGGACTAATGTTATGGTAGTTAAAATAAATCTGCACACACGAGCAGTTCATTTTTCGAATTGGCTAAAACTCCTTTTTTTATGTAAACTTAACCAACTTTTTTAAGCACATTTTTGGTTCTCCTAAAAAATTAATTTTTTCCCTCCACACTTACTGATACTAATATTATCAGTTATATTTGAAAATGATTAATTATAAGAATCTGATTATAAGAATTTTAATTATCGGAATGGGTGGAGAAAGTAGTAATGAGTATTTTACATATTTTTGCAACAGTATTCTTTAAAATATCCCTAAAGTAGACAAAAATTACATAGCTGAACGACATCCCAGTCAGTTCAGTCATGTGCTTCAACCTGAATATTTTTCTCAATTGTTAGCTGCTATGTACCTGGTTGATATTAGTTTATTAAACAAGAATTATTTTAGGAAATAAAATATAATATAATTAGTATGCTAGCTCCTAAACAAAAGCTGGAACAAATATAAATAAATTGAAAAATACCACTCTTACTATATGGGCACTAAAACGCAGAAACCTAAAGCGTATCGATCGTGCAATCAGTCACTAAGTTCGTATTCACTTCAAAGGAAGATACGGCGTCAATTTATATACGAACAAGATTACCGGCGCCCAAAATTGGACGCCATGTTTTGTCGCCATGTTCATATTGTTAGGCGTGTAAAACTGGAAGGTATTGCACGAATACTTATGGATTACGGAAAAGTGCACAGTAATATTTACTACAAATTTCAGTTCTCACGATTAGAAGTACTTTAGAAAACCGCAAAAATTTAAAAGTTAGCTTTGTAGCACATTCTTTAAAATAATTTTTAATAAAAATTACGAAATATAATCTCTTTTACACTGTTTTAATTGCAAAACAAATTTGAGATACTGGAGCTCTTTCGTAACTTTTTGTAAATTTCTTTTGAAAAAAATAGTACTCTGAAACTTAAAGATTTAAGGAAAATCCATTTCAATACCTAATTTCCAACTCTTTTTCTCTACTTTTCCATCATTTTTAGAGTTCAGATTTCTTTACCCTATTGGTTAAATATTATTGCGAATGATTCAATGACCAAGTGACAGGGGATTTCGGGTCAAAGATCTGGGGGATAATCCGAAATATAACCACCCAGGTATCCTTGAAAGACTAATAGAGGTCACATTAAGGTCATCCTTAATCTAAGAGTGCTAGAAACAAGAAAATTGGCGTCTGTGGATGTTTCGACAATAGATCTCGGAAACGTTATGAAATTTAAGATCCAAAATATTCTTCGAGATCATTTGAAGTAAATTTTATCTAATGTCACTGGGAAGTTAAAATTTTATCTCTAGGTAGAATTTCGGGTCTTAGACCTCAGAAAGGTTCTGAAATTTTGGATCCAATGTACCATTCGAGGCCAAAGGTCAAATTTTAATATCTTGGTGAGATAAAAATTGGTTCACAGAGGAATTTCAGATCGCTGATTTCAGAAATTTGAAAAATGTCAAGAAATTTCAGATCAGGTATTGTGTTAAATGTGAAACTGGGATCAGAGTGACAGTCTAGAAATCAAAAGGACTGATTTCTAGTATCTTGGTCTACAGCGGCCAGATGCAGCAGATGTAACTCAGGATGGATGTGTTTGGACAACTAGATTGCACAATTTGGCTAAACCCCCATACCCCATATCTGCTTGGGAGTGTGGAATGAAGCTTTCATATTTTGGTCAATATGAAATAATAAGAATATTTAGACAATCATTCTCATGTTACTATATTGCGTAATATATTGCGTTTCGAATTTTCACGCATATAGAAATTGAGATGGCTATTCCGTAAAAATACCTAAGTAGATAAAAAAGCAGTAAATTAATATATAAGAAACGAAATGTTTATGCCTATTTAGTTTCTTTGAATAAATTTAGCACTGTATTACATTTATATACTTTATTAATAGTAAATAAAATAATTGCACCAAGTTGCATTTTTCCCTTCTATTAATTGTTGTCTTAGTCGGTAGCCACCAATTTTTTAATCTCAGTTCCCAAGTTGGAGTTCCAATAGGGCCAGCATTAAGATTTACATCCTCTAACCCCCACCTTGTCCTTATTGAGAAAGGGAACACTAATGGGCTTGGAAAAACCGTCGTCACTCTTATTGGCTTTAAGCAGCGGCTTCATATGCAGGAGAGCCATGCAGTACGCACGACAAAGAACACACTAGATGACCTCCACGGGGTGGCTTCCACCTCTCTCATAACAACTGAACAATCTTTTTAAGATAACAGCTAAAAATCGTTATTCAAAAAAAAAAAAACACACAATCTAAATATCCGGTTCGTGCCATTAAAATGGCAATCAGAATTCTATAAGTCCACCCTTCTCTAATACAAGCTATTTAATCGAGCGATTTGAAAAGTACGAAATGTAATATTACAGTCTGCCCTCCACATTCGCGGGAGTTAGGGGCGTAGGACCGCCTCGAATGTGGAAAAACCGCGAATATCTCTATACCTAAAACTTAACTATTAATAGTGTTAACCATATTTAACACACAAAAACAGTAAAACAATACACTTTACTGCAACAGTACGTTTTATAAATTAAAAATTACAGTATCAACAATGCAGGCTAAACACAGAGAGAGAGAAAAGCAATACAGTACACGTACAGTATGTGATGCTGCAATACATGTACTATTTAGAGAGCAGTAAAGTTATTAAAGTTTATAAAACAGTTATATATAGTATCGTACAGTACTATACAGTACACTGAGACACAAAACACGTGAGTGAGGCTGCTAGTACCGAGACAAAGAGCATCGATTCCCCAAAGAGAATGCGTAGTCACCAGTTCTTTAGCGCACTGTAACTTTTTACAAAATTTAACTTTTTATAATAAGTTTGTATATATATATATCTGTGGTAGTAAACGATAAAATAGATTAATAATGCATATATTTAATGCATTTATGACTTATTAAACTTTTTTTTCTTTACATTTTCTAATCTATGCGCGTCGTCTGCCATTTTCCGCAAAAGTTAAAAAAAATTTCCATTTATTGATGGAAAACTCGCGAATAATCAAATCCACGAAAGTTAAACCCGCGAAAGTCGAGGTCGTCCGATCACCGAAAGTTAACTAGCGTGAAGTTCACTAGCGTGTATGCTGAGAAGCAGACCCACGCCTTGGTGATGCTTATTGTCGTCCCTCCCTGAAAAGATAAATTTAAGATTATTTTTAAGAATCTGACCTTCATCTGTCCATCTGGTCTCTTGCAAGCCGAGAATATCTAAACTATAATGGTGGTATTCTTGTGTGAGGACATCAAGAGGAAAAGCTCTGTGCAGAGTCCTCACATTCCAACTACCTATGGAGAGAAAATGGTTAGTGGAATGTTTAAAGAAACTATGTTTATTGAGAGAGGGAATGCCGACAATATGAAACAGCCCCCGAATCGCAGACATGGGGTAAATACCCGTTCCCCCACCACTAAAGGCTGAAGCCATCTACACTGGAAGACTTCTTCCAATATAGAATTTGACGAAGCCAATAGAAGCAAAGAGTTCAGGTGCCTGCGATTACCTCTGCTCAGGATTATCCACCAGCTGATAAACATTTCCTGTGAATCTATTCACTTGGGGCTGTCAACCCACAAACAAACAGAAAACACAGCGGAAGATTTTCCCTCCACAGAAGCCCACCAGTGCAGCAAAATCAGGATCCATAATCAAGTTCAGATCCATATATCTGTCCAGTCCAGTGGGTTTATATGGTCAGCACCAGGACCCTGTGTGGTTGACCACTCCTCAGCAGGGTAGAAAAGAAAACTAGCCATTGTTGTCCAGATCAGTAGGTCACACTAATCTGGCAGCCCTCCCCTTCCGTTCACTTCCACAAGAGAGTATCTCTTTTGAAAGGTAGTAACGGTCTGCACCACGAGAAGGCGGGGTCGGACATTCGGTGCTAGGCCTGGCCAGTTCTATGCATACAATATATACAGGCAAAAAGTTATTAAAATTATATTATTTAATGAATTATTCAAAAAATGGTTTTAACACCCGTTAAGTGGAGAAGTAAATACACTGCTCGACATTAAAAGTGATCACACAGAAGGACATGTTGTACAAACATGTAAATAGAAGTGTGGATGTGCGAGATTTAGTTACGGAAATGGTGATAATCCAGAGCCAATAACGTGTGTAGATCAATAGATGAAAGGTGCAAGAAGGAACAAAGATGGTATTGTGTTTATGCAGGTGGAAGTCGTGCGAGCGGTGTAGATTAGGTGATTCCACTTGGAATTTCTTCAGCGAAGGCGGAAAATGTCTGGCACATGTGTTCGGATGGTTTTTTGTCATTTGGATACTTTGAGAGAGGAAGAATTATAGGCCTATGTGAAGCTGAATGGAATACACGTCGAGTTGCTGCCCATATTCATCGGATGCATGAAATGGTGAATGATGTTCACAACAGTGACGAAATGAATGTTCTAGGGTGCGTCGCACCGGTGCAGTGGTGTCCAATAGATGTCAGAACGGCTTCGACATGCTCGTTCGTCACCACAGAGCACTGTAGGCAATATTCGACAGCTGTATCAGCAGCCATGGATGTTTCCATGACAACCCAAATGGTAAACCGAAGGCTGCATGAGGCACACCTGCGCTCTAGACAACAATTACGTCGACTGCCATTGACTGCAAACCATCGCAGTGCTCGTCTGGCTTGATACCGAAGTCGTGCAAAATGGGTTCACTAATAGAAAACGTTTGTGTTTAGATGAATTCCGTTTCTCTCTGGGTGCTGACGGTCGATGGGTTCGTGTATGGCGAAAGCCTGGCAAGAGAACGGATCCAACCTTTCTTTGTGACTGGCACACGGCCCATCAACTAAGCATAATGGTATGGGGTTATATTGGATATCAAAGCAAAATCACCTCTTGTCCACATCATAGGAACACTGACAACTTAGTGTGGTTCTGCAGCCCATTTTGTTACCGTTGCTGGGAAGCATTCAGCAACCTGCTAGTGTCTCAAACAATGTTTGCAACATGTTCAAATATTGACATAGCCAGCACGATCTCCAGATTTATCCCCAACAGAAAATCTGTAGGACCACATTGGACGACGTGTGCAATCCTCTCACCGGCTGGCGCGGAAACTCGATGAATTATGGCAGCACGTCAACGCTGCTTGGTGTGCAATTCCTCAGGGCCATTTCCATCGACTGCATGACTCCATGCCACTTCGTATTACTGCCTGTGTTGCCATTCACGGTGATGCAATCACCTACTGAGGCAGTCTCATTGTGCTGCTTTTCTCATCTACTAACCACTGTAACGCTGCAAATTAATTCATAGCATGCCAATATGTATTGCTTTGTATGTGCTACATTTCATCCCTATCCCCTCACTCCTTCTTGGTGGGGTAATGTGAGTGCCATGCAAAGTATTATACAGCTTAGAAAAGCCAGTTTCTTGCTTCCCACCACTTTTACATTTCACTGGCTAGATTGTGTTATTGGCCCCACCCCACCTCTCGATTTCCCCCTACACATGAGCCTAGTTTTAAAACATTTGTTTTTAAGGGACTTGGGTTCGAGTCCCGGACAAGGCAAGGATATTTGTGTTGTTTTTCTGCAGAGGTCTTGCCTTTCTCATAAACCTTCTACTATGGCATATAAACTGGCAGGCTCCTGCCAGATCTCGGTGGTAAGAAGTTGCTTCAGGGGGCCTTTTTTGTATTTTTTAGTATTCTATACATACATATATAATGTAGTAGAAAGAAGGGGAATGAGTATTTAATCTTCACCCCCTTCCTTAGGGATAGTGGCCCTTTTGGCAAATGATGTTAATGAGATGAACTCTTTCATTCGAGCTGTTGATGAGACTGGTAGTAGAGTAGGTGTGGTTATAAACAGAGAGAAAACTGAAATTTCATACGTTCTCAAAATTATTCAAACTGTTCTGACCTACATCACTTTTCACTTCAATCTTAAAAACAAAGTTATATCTCACACACATACCATCATTCATACTCATATTTCACTCTCCATTTCTCACCTGATTTCCCTTAAACCAATACTCTTCATCATTTACAAAATGAATATAAATCTCATCTCCAAAATCTTCTCCCAATTTTTCTAACCCACATCACTTAAAATATTTAAAACAACAAAAACACACTCACACAAAACCACAACAAAATTAGTAAACCCTCATCCCCCGAAAACTTATTCCTTAGGTTAACGTAGGTTTCCCTATACTTTAACATTGGCCCAGAACTCTCAATCATGCGACTACTACCTTAGCTGTGCTCAACACTTCGCTGAATTAAATGACTTAATTGATGTACTTGGAGGCATTTTCTCCATTAGTTTAGCATACCTTGAATACTGCTTTGCTTTTACGGATATTCACTTAATGAGGAGAAAATCTGTCTCTTTCCGTACAGTGAACCTGTACGGAATGAGTGACCTGTGATGCGAGAGGATATCCTAATCCCAGTCTATATATTTTGGTTCTCTCTCAGCAGCGAAGCGCAGTGGAAGCAATTGAGACAATGAGACTGTGTAGTTGATGAAACGATGGTTCTCGTAGATCACTGGCTGAATGAGCTATCAATAACTTTTCAGCAAACCAATGATCTATGATGCAACTGTTGATCAATGACACTACTTGCTGATTGACAAGTAACCTGTGGTGAAAATAAACCAGTACGTGTCTGTACGGCATACCGGTAAAACATTTTTCAGTAGTGGTGCAGTTAACGATTTATTTTATGTTTTAAATGATATTCCTGTTGCGTATTCAATTAAAAAATAGCGTATCCATCCTTTTTAGAAAAATTCCACTACTTTCAAATATGCTATTACAGTTTAACCCTTTAGATACAAAGCTGTTCGAAAACTGCACACTTGAGGTTCAATAATTTAGTGATAAATTCAGTGGTAATTTAGTGGTTCCATTTCTGCCGACATGGAGTATTAAAAATTTGATGGATGTACTGTTTACTCCTTTTCGGAGATTAGCAAGTAGACTGGGTAAAGATATCAGAACTAGACAAAGGTGACTCTAACCATAGCCATTACAGGTCTATGGCCGTCTCTAGGGGAGTCATTAAGTGTTCACGGGCAAAAGCATGTTCACATCCGTCGTAGCTTTCTGGGTTAGAAAGAAATTTGGTCATAAGGGTAATTTATTAACACAGGCAGAACTGGGAAAACCAATTTGTTATTCTTTTTTAATTTTTATTTCAATGCTTACTCGATCTGATATGAAATGTGCATATATTAAAATTTTCCGCTTATCTCTTTTGAATATGTTTTTGCAAATGATTTTATATTCTGCTGAATTGAAAATTCTAACATTTCTGAGAATCACTAAAGACAAAATTTCAACCGTAAGAGTGTGTTAAAGTCGGTAAATTAACGAACTTCATTCTCTTTCGAAATAAGAATTCATTATTCGCCAGAGGCAATATCATTATTCTAGTCGTATTATACTTCTGAGCATCATCATCGTCGTCGTCATCATCAAGCAGCCATGGGCTACGGAGGTCTTACCAGACCGTGCAATTTAGTTTTCCAAGCAAGTCTGTCCTGAGCTACATCAACTGCATCTGGCCACTACACACCAAATCTAACAAGGTCCTGTTTGACATTATCTGCCCACCGCATCCTAGGTCTCCCCCTCTTTCTGAGGCCTTTAGGCACACTGTTCATATTCGCCGATCTATAATTATTCACACGGGCAACATGGCCCAACCAACGGAGTCTCTCTCTGCACAATATGCTGCTTAAAGGAGGTTGCAAACTCCTTTGCCTAACCTCATCATTAGTTACAAAGTTGAACCACCTAATGCCCAAGATACTGCGTAAGCATCTGGAATCAAAAGCATCTAGTTTCCTGTTATCTTGTTTACAAAGTGTCCACGTTTCACTACTATAACTAACCCTAGAAAGAACCAAACTATTATACAGCCTAAATTTAGTCTTTAGGTGTATACGCCTATTTCTCCACACTCTCCATAGATTCTTAAAAGTCCCGGCAGCAATCCCTATTCGTCTGTTAATCTCATGCAGCACATCACCATTATCTGTTACATAGCTCCCAAGATAATTAAACTGTGACACCTGCTCAAGACTGCAACTATTCAGATTAACTGAATCACAGCCTGCCTGAGCAAATTTCATCACTTTAGTTTTCTCTCTGTTTATAACCAAACCTACTCTATTACCAGTCTCATCAACAGCTCGAATGAAAGAGTTCATCTCGTCAACATCATTTGCCAAAATGGCTAAATCATCAGCATAATCTAAATCAGAAATTTTCGTATCTCCAGTCCATTTAAGGCCAAAATCTTTCCCTTGAAGTGAATTTCGCATAACATAATCAAAAACCAAGCTAAAGAGAAAAGGAGACAAAATGCACCCTTGTCGAACACCAGAAGTAATGCTAAACCATTTGCTAAAAGCCTTACCAACTCTCACACACGACTCAGTGTTATTATAGAGAGCTTTCATTATGTTAACTAACTTTCCTGGTACGCCATATGATCTCAAAATCAACCACAAATTATGACGATCAACAGAGTCGAAAGCCTTTTTGAAATCAACAAAGCTAGCAACCAAAGGTTTCTGAAACTCTAAACGTTTTTCAAGAATCTGCCTAATTGAAAATATTTGGTCAATACATCCCCTACCACCTCTGCATACACACTGTTCATCACGCAGTTGTTCATCAACCAAATTCTTAATTCTATTAAATATAATCATGCACATAACTTTACCTGGAACAGACAGTAAACTAATTCCTCTATAATTATCATAAGAACTGCGATCGCCTTTTTTTTTTAATTGGAACAATGATAGCTCTAGTAAAATTCTTAGGAACAATATCTTTATCACAAAAAAATATTCAAAAATTTCAGTCAGCCATGTGACAACGCAAATGTTTCCAGCTCTAAGCATTTCAGTGGTGATTTCATCCACCCCTGGGAATTTATGCGGCTTTAATTTAGAGATAGCCATAATTACTTCGGATTGTGATATAGGGCCATCTTTAAAGCCAGTAATGCATCTATCCTCATTACAAGCAATGGGAGTAGAAATAATCACAGTATTTAAGAACATCTCTGAAATGCTCAGCCCACCTAGTCATCACAGAATCCTCACCTTCAACCACCTTGTCATGTTTATCCCTCAATCCCTGCTTCCTCTGCTTTGGCAGCCAAGCTATCAAGCCAAAGATTCTTATCAGCTGTTAATTTATCCTATACACGTTTTTTAAGCTCGTTGTAAAGCCTTCTGTTAAGACCAATACGGTGTTGTTTCGTATTAATCCTGCACTTCCTTCTTTCAGAAATAAGTTCCATAGCCCTATCAGTCAAATAATTTTGTTTCTTCTGTTCCCTTTGACCCAAAAGAGTATTGTTGGTTTCAGGAAAAGCCTGTTTAAACTAATTCCATTCTTTCTCAACTTCAGCAGTAAGCAAACCAAGATTGTCATAATGACTAAGTAGCCTACTATGGTATGCTTTGTCTATATGTGGATCTTTCAGACCTTCTGTGTCGAAGGTAATTTTCTTAACATTAGCACAACATTTCTTAAGCTTCAGCTGCAAAACACTTTTGACCAGATAATGGTCACACCCAATTTCGGCTCCCCTGTCTGGTCTGGTATTTCTAACTGAACTAGCCCATTTGCTGTTAATTAAAATATAATCTATCATATTCCTGTGCAACCCATCAGATGAAACTCATGTATATTTATAAATGTCCCTATGTTTGTAGTATGTGTCAGTTATTCGTAAACCATTAAGTTTACTTACCTGTAGGAGACGTTCCCCATTGCCACTGAAACTACCAATGTCAAAGGGACCTAAAACTCCTGCCCAAAGGTCAGAGTCAGTACCAATTTTCGCATTGAAGTCACCTTGCACAAGAGAAATATCCCCTTTCTTCACAGAATTCAAAATATCCTGAAGCTGCCTGTAAAACGTATCTTTTCGTTCTCATCAGAGTCCTTTGTGTGGGTATAACAACAGATGACATTCAAATCTTTAATTTTTGCTTTGAATTTTGCTCTAAGAAATCTTTCATCAATGCAGTCATATCCTAGAAGAGCATCACTGGCGTATCTGCTGAGAAACAAACCTACATCCTGCCTCTCTGCAAAAAAGAAATTTCAAGTTATTTTTAAGTATCTCAATTTTTACCTATCCACCTGGTCTCTTGCAAGCCAGGAATATCTTGGTTATAACGCTGGAATTCCTGCGTGAGGACATCAAGAGAATAATCTCTATGTAATGTCATCACGTTCCACGTTCCAACAGAGAGAAAATAATTAATAAGATTTTTTAAAAAAACTAGGTTTATTGAGATAGGTAGGGCCAACAATATCAAACAGCCTCCTGATCGAAGCCATGGGGCAAAGACCTGTTTTTCCTCCGCTAATGGTTGAAGTAACCGATGCTTGTAAGGAACTTCAGGCACCACCTTTTCAAGTGCCTGTGTGAGACACATCACTCCAGTTTAGGATTGACAATGCCCAACTAGTTAAGTGAGTTTCAGGTACCTGCGATGGCCTCTGATCAGGATTATCCACCAGCTGGCATAAGGTATCCCATGCCTCTGTTCACTTAAAGCTGTCAACCCAGAAGTAAACAGAAAACACAGCGGTAGATTCTCCCTTAACAGAGACCCACAAGTGCAGCAAGTCCAGGATATATAATCAAGCTCAAATCCATAATCCAGTCCAGTAATTATAAATGATCAGCACCAGTTCAGTAGGCCATATTGAAATGGCAGTCCTCCTCTTTCGTTCCCTTCCAAAAGAGAATATCTCTTTTGAAATGTACTAATGACCTGCATCACGAGAAAGCAGGGTCGGACATTAGGCGCTAGACCTGGTCGCTTCTGTGCATCATCACTGGGGATTGGTACAAAACTCTCCTTCCAGTTTATGCCTATACCTACCATTCTAACAAATCATGCAATAATGCGAATCAATGTATCTATCATTTCTTCATATTTGAATTTGGACCTTAGTATTTCAAATATTTGCAACTCTATAAATATGATCTTTGGCAGCAAACGTATTGTATTGCTATTTTTGTTTTATATTTTTTTCTCCTGATTTCTCTGGATGTAACTTTGGAAGTATTAGCGATGTAAACGTATCTTTTCAATAATATTTATTTCTTTTCCAGAAAAATGTACTGACATAGACTGCAATCCAGGACAATGCATAAAAGATGGTTCGGTGAATAAATGTATCTGTCCCGATACTCACCATGCCACGTCTAAAGGTTGCAAAGGTGAGAATAATTCTTTTCTTTTTATACCATTACATAATTTCTTTTTATACCATTACAGTTCTTTTGGTAGTCGAAGCAAGTACTGATTTCATTTTAGGACATACAGAACAGCCACTTTATTGGGTGAACTTTTAATTCATCCTTAGATATTCCTGGATTCATTTTATTTGGGGTGTCGTATCGTACAATGGATTATCTTCGTGGTAATTTAAAAAGATCAAATTGATCAGTTTTTAAATTTTTCTTCCTTCCCGCTGGCCGATGGTTAGCGTACTTGGCTACTGATCAAAGAGACCTGTGTTCGATTCCCGGGCAAGGCATGGATGTTTGTGTTGTTTTTCTGTTGATGCTCCACCATCCTCACAGTTATTCTATTATGGCGTATTAAGCTGACATGCTGCTGTTAGACCTCTGTGGCAAGCAGCTGCTTGAGGGAATCTTTATTTTTATTACATGCCATTAATTGTCTGATCTAAAGGGATCTATGTCTGCAAATATCAACTTTATATTAAATACCTTAATACAATTGTAAAAGAAGTAGTACATAGGAAATTTACTAAGTTCTAAAATTTTTTCACCTGCATAATATAGTGTTCTAAAAAGTATATTTCTTTTTCGTATGGACAAATGCAAAACTATGTTAATACTAAAAATTTATCTAGGACGTGAAATTAATCCGTAAGCGTTTTTCAGCAGTTGCAATGTGCAATATTTACTCTTTCTTTTGTATTCTATATTTGTAATTGTTCATCAACTTAGAAAAATTCTTTCTACAAATTGCTGATGGCATTCATTCTTTTATTGGTATTAAAATCTATGCAAGGGTTAAGCGAGGATTTTGATCTGATTTCAATATTCTGAGGTTTTTTCATTCTCATTCCTAGTTCCACATATAATTTAAGCAGCCCACAGGACAATATTTAATTTTGTTTGTCGAACTTATATATGACCAAGAAATATACATTATGACAAAAAAGTTTAGTTTTCAGGAGCAAGAATAAATTATTATTTGACTTTTATGTGTCGTGTATATGCCTCATGAATTTCGTAGAAATAGTCCTTTGCCCTGTCGGAAGTATCAAGAATTTTACTATCATTAATCCATCTTAATTTATCTATGACCATATGATGAGATCGTTTTCTTCTAAACATATGGTGTAACTATTTGGCTTACCTTTAACTTAGTTTTCCACTACAGGACAGTTAGTTTATGCCAGTCTTTTTGACACTAGAGTAATTTATTTCTCTTAGGAGTGTTTTTTTTTATAAATAAGTGCTATTAATTAGCACTAGTAATTCTTTTAATGTTCCAACTATACATCAGTCGTTTTCAAACTGTGAGCAAAGCGAGAGCGAAAATAATAGCAAGGATGAAGTTAGTAATAATCCATAGAGGAATTTAGAGAGTTTCCAAACGTGTCTATAAATGCTATTACATGAGTCAGAATATATATAATAAGTCTTGATATTCCTTAAAATTGTTCTCAAAAAGTAGTTTCGCAGAAATCTAGCTCAAACTTATTATTCGTTGTTTTAGAACGTCTCTTTTGATGGAAATGAGTTTCTATAAACTGATTACTATTTTCCAAATAGTTAAGGAAAACTGTTTTCGAATAGTTATTTTTATGAGTCACTGAGACCATTTTGTTTACAACATTGGCTAAGGGGAATTTTTCCGCATTCTTCTCCAGCGAATTCAGCGGCGTTCAGAAACATTTACAAATCTACAAATTTATATTCATTGAACTTGCTTTTTAGTTATGTATTTTGACTACGTTTGTTTTATACATGAAATTTTCCAATCACCAAATTTCCGCTTTATGTAAATATAAAATCTCCATCGAATCTCTTGAGAATATGGAAAAAGACAGGAACATCTGCAGAGAAATGGTACTAAATAATGTCTATGAGTTGATCCTCGGAGTTTAAACGTTAAGAGACCGTGATCTTTAACTTTATCAACACCCAGACTTTTCATATAATTCTAACACAATTCTATATTATTAAAGTTCTCCGAATCGGTCGGATTATTAAAAGTCTGCTATATACTGCTAATAGGTGTCTTAAAACATTTTATGGAGTGTAATTTAAATTACTCTAGCTGATGAAAATTTTATTCCAATAATTATGGCAACTAGTACTAACTGTTAAGAGTAAAAGTTATTAAACGCCATTTTGCGCAACATAATGTGTCCAACGCTTTGTCTTATAAACAAATACATTAACGGAGTGGTTATTTCACTTCTTAAAAAAGTTGGTTTTGGTTTATACTTAATGGATAATTATTGGTTGACGTTTTAAATTTATCTCCGTTGGGTTGTTTGTTTGACCTATGAGCGGCACTTTTTTACGCACACTGGGCAAAATTTCACGATCACAAGAACCCCAAAAGCTCGGAGTAGGTTGGGACAGGAGTCCACTGGACAACTATTGCGAAACAGATAGAATAGCCAGGCATTCGTGTGCAAGAGACCTTAAACTATGCACGTTCGAAACGTGTGGTCTCCATATAAGGCTTGGATCTATCTTCTAATCACACTCCATTAACACTCTCTGAACCTTTTAGTACTTGTGACTGGCCACTTAGTTTTCTGCTTGCAAAAAAGCAGCCGCTCGCAAGTAAAACAATTTAACCCAAACTCTTTTATAAATGCTTCTCCTCATAGACATATTTCTAGTTTCCTGTTAGTTCTTATCTTTCATTTAATTTTTTCTTTATTTTTCTTTCTATTTATGCGTAACATCTTTATGTTTTACACATCAATTTCCTCTATCTTTCCCAGAATTTTGAGAAATAGAAAAGAGGTTAAAACTATTTTTACTATTGCAGAATAAAAAAATAATAGCTTGTCTTCTTGCTTAGCACTCACTTTTAAGCTCTTCATATCATAGCAGAATATTTTGTAATTATATCGTGACAGAAATAAAACTGATGTTTTTTGATCGAACATTATCTGTAGGTTTGATCATTATATCATCTATTCTGGTCATTATCCGTAAAAGATCCATAAGTTTAATCATAATTTGAAAAGTCTTACGTTTAATCATTATCAGTAATCTATGGTAATTTTTAATGATACACTCTCCCGCATATAATAATGAGATCTAATATATTTCAATGAGTATTTTCTTTTCCAGAAAAATGCACCGACATAGTCTGCGATCCTGGACAATGCATCATTGATGCTGGTGAGAAAATATGCCATTGTCCTGAATCTCATGAAGCAACATCCGAAGGCTGCAAAAGTAAGAATATGAAATTTTATGTTGGTTCATTTAGATTCTTAAACATTCTTAAACTTTAGATTCTTAAACAGAATTTAAAACTGGATATTTCTGGTTTTGATAATAATAATAATATCCATGAAAAATATATTAACATTGGAATGTAGTGAAAATTTCCTAGCTGAAAGAAACATTTATAAGCAACATATGAAAATCAAGTAACTGACATAGGTGGTTAGGCAGCTAGCGACTGTTCCAGCAAGGCAAACTTTGTGTGTTGTTTTATCTCTAATTAAGGCAGTGGTCAGCAATGACTTCCGTCGTAGTAGGGCATGTCCTTGTATGAGAAGGCCTGTAAAAGCTAGGAGTAGCTTCTAGGATTCTTCTCTGTCCTATATGTCACAAATAAAAAAAAATTGTATTTTTTTATAATAATTTTAAATATAAACAGATGTAATGATCTGGAATAAATATTACAAAGTTTAAATCTAGAATAATATACATTGGAATGGTTTTTCTTACTTTAATACTTTTATGTGATAAATTCGATCCATTCGATTATTTCGTCGTTTCTTCAGGCATATTTTTAAATTCCCTAGCCTACGTTCTTTTATCCAATTATTTTATCACTTTGGATTCTCTTGATTTACCATAGAATAAATCGCGTTTTGGTGATATATCGCTCTGCTTTCGACCAATAGAGAAAAAAATCAACGCTGCAGAATCAATGCTTAAAAGCGTTTTATAGCTTCTACTTCTAACCTCATCATCAGTTGCATAATAAAAGCAACATTGGGCGTTCGTGAATGGAAGCAATTGAGACAATGAAACTGCGCAATTGTGGTGTCAATTATTCTCATACAGGTGATTGGTTTACTGAGTGGAATGTAGCCTGCGATGTATGAGTTCATTGGGCTGATTCGCTTATTAATTAAACAATCATTTCTGATATCATTTCTGGATCTATGAACCCATTAGTTGATTGACAAGAAATTTTAAAAATATCCTTTGAGAACTATTGGTTCGTTAACTGCGCAGTATCATTATCTCAATTGCTTCCATTTACGCTTCACCGCTGAAAGGCAGATATTATTAGGTAGCACCTAATATCCATGACGCTGAGCAGGCATCTGTATTCGAGAGCATTGGATTTCGTGCTATATTTATTACAAAGTAGTCTATGTTCACTATTTTGCATTTAGATGAATCTGCCAAATTTTTACATACTCCTCTATGCACCAATTCCCTGTGATGATGCATAGAACCGGCCAGGCCTAGCACCTAATGTCCGACCCCGCCTTCTCGTAGTGCGGACCGTTAGTAACTTTCAAAAGAGATACTCTCTTGTGGAAGTGAACGGATGGGGAGGGCTGCCAGATTAGTGTGGCCTACTGATCTGGACAACTATGGCTACTTTTCTTTTTTTTCTACCCTGCTGAGGAGTGGTCAACCACACAGGGTCCTGGTGCTGACCATATAAACCCACTGGACTGGACAGATATATGGTTCTGAGCTTGATTATGGATCCTGATTTTGCTGCACTGGTGGGCTTCTGTGGAGGGAAAATCTTCCGCTGTGTTTTCTGTTTGTTTGTGGGTTGACAGCCCCAAGTGAATAGATTCACAGGATATGTTTATCAGCTGGTGGATAATCCTGAGCAGAAGTCATCGCAGGCACCTGAACTCTTTGCTTCTATTGGCATCGTCAAATTCTACATTGGAGGAAGTCTTCCAGTGTAGATGGCTTCAGCCTTTAGTAGTGGGGGAACGGGTCTTTGCCCCATGTCTTCGATTAGGGGGCTGTTTGATATTGTCGGCATTCCCTCTCTCAATAAGCATAGTTTCTTTAAACATCCCACTAACCATTTTCTCTCCATAGGTAGTTGGAATGTGAGGACTCTGCACAGAGCTTTTTCTCTTGATGTCCTCACACAAGAAATCCACCATTATAATTTAGATATTCTCGGCTTGCAAGAGACCAGATGGACAGATAAAGGTCAGATTCTTAAAAATAATCTTAAATTTCTCTTTTCAGGGAGGGACGACAATAAGAATCACCAAGGCGTGGGTCTGCTTCTCAGCAGACACGCTAGCGATGCTCTTCTAGGATATGAGTGTATTAATGAAAGGTTTCTTACAGCAAAATTTCAGACAAGCGTTCAAGACTTGAATGTTATCTGCTGTTAATGCGCCCACTGAGGATGCCGATGAGGATGAGAAGGATAGGTTTTATGAACAACTTCAGGATATTTTGAATTCTGTCAAGAAAGGAGATATTACCCTTGTTCTTGGTGACTTCAATGCCAAAGATGGTACTGACTCTGACCTTTGGGGAGGAGTAATAGGCCCTTTTGGTATTGATAGCTGCAATGGCAATGGGCAACGTCTCCTACAGGTAAGTAAACTCAATGGATTCAGAATAACTAACACGTATTACAAACACCGCGACATACATAAGTACACATGGGTTTCACCTGATGGGCTGCATAAGAATATGATTGATTACATATTAATTAACAGCAAATGGGCTAGTTCTGTTAGGAATACCAGGGCATATAGGGGAGCTGAAATTGGACCTGACCATTACCTTGTTAAAAGTGTGTTGCAATTTAAACTTAAAAAGTGTTGTGCTAGGGATAAAAAATTTACTTTCAATACTGAAGCTCTGAAAGATCCAGTTATAGCCAAAGCTTACCATGATAGGTTACTTAGTCATTATGACAGTCATGGTTTGCTTACTACTGAAGTTGAGAAAGAATGGGACCATTTTAACCAGGCTTTTTTGGACACTAACAGTACTCTTTTAGGAAAAAAGGAGCAGAAGAGAGAGAATTATCTGAGTGATAAGGCACTTGAGCTTATTTCGGAAAGAAAGAACTGCAAGAATGTCTTTAATCAATACCCTACTAGTCATAATAGAAAGCATTACAGAGAACTTAATAAACGTGTAAAAGATCAGTTAGCTGCTGATAAGAATCTTTGGCTTGATGGTTTGGCTGACAAAGCTGAGGAAGCAGTTAGACAGCACAACAGCAGAGAGCTGTACCAGATAGTTAATGTTTTGTGTGGTAGAAAACGGACAGGCATACAAGGATTGAAGGATAAACAAGGTAAGGTTATAGAAGGGGAGGATTCTGTCATGGCTAGGTGGGCTGAGCATTTCAGTGATGTTCTAAACAATGTATTAGTTCTACTCCCATTGTTTGCAATGGTGATAGATGCATTGGTTTCTTTAATGTTGGCCCTATAACACAATCTGTAGTTATTTTGCCTGTTTCTAAACTTAAACGTCATAAATCCCCAGGGGTAGATGAAATTACTACCGAAATGCTTAGAGCTGAGAATGTTTCGGTTACCACTTGGATGACTGAAATTCTGAATATCTTTTATGATAAAGGCATGGTTCCTAAGGATTTTACCAGAGCTATTGTTATCCCTATTTTCAAAAAAGGTGATCGCAGTTCTTGTGATAACTATAGGGGTATCAGCCTACTCTCTGTTCCAGGTAAAGTTCTTTCCATGATTGTGCTTAATAGAATTAAGAATCTGGTTGACAGTCAATTGCGTGATGAGCAATGTGGATTCAGAAGTTGTAGGGGATGTGTGAATCAGATATTTTCACTTAGGCAGATTCTTGAGAAATGTTTAGAGTTTCAGAAACCTTTGATTGCTAGCTTTGTTGATTTCAAAAAGGCTTTCGACTCTGTTGATCATGAAATCTGATATATCTCTGATATATCATGAAATTGTTGATCGATGACAATATTGGCTGAATGACAAGTAACAGATAATTCGATAAATCAACCACCTGTAAGAATCATAGATGTCTCAATTGCGCAGACTCAAGGTCTCAGTTGCTTCCATTCACGCCCGCGCCTCGTAGTTTTTTGTTATAGTTAACCATCCACTGCGTATAACTGATACTGATCTGGCTAAAGATTCTTGTTACTTAACGTACCATCGCGAACTCTAATAACATTCAATTATTTTCCTGCTGCTCGTGCGAACCAATACGCAGGCTGAACTCTAAGGAAATAGTAATAAAACGCATAAATCAATATTGATTATTAATATTTATTACAGGCGCGAAAAATGAGAGAAAGCAATTGAGATCTTGCGTCTGCGCAGTTGAGATATCTATGATTCTTGTAAGTGATTGATTTATCGAATTATCAGTTACTTGACGGCCAGTCATAGTGTTGTAGATCAACAATTAAATCATAGATCATTGGTTGATTTAAAAGTGACTACTAGGTGAATCTACGAGAATCATTGTTTCGTTAACTGCGCAGGCTCATCGCCTCAGTTGCTTCCACTGCGCTTTGGCTCTGATTTATTATTATATTAATATTGATAATAAAATAATGATAAAGTATAGTCTTCTGCGCATCCTTTAAAAATATACCTATAATTAAAAATAGCGTTGTTTGTATATGTTCGAAAATTTTTAAGAAAATGTGCTAATCAAGAAAATGAGTTAGAAAAATTCATACTTTGAGAAACCAAAAGTAGGTAAAGAATCAATTTAATATCTTTATCATTAGATAGACTTTCGATTATACCTGTATTTTTCCTACGTTTTCTGTTAAATGTTAATCGGGTTGGGTTGGGTTGTTTTACCTCTGAGCGGCATTTTTCTGCACACCATGGGCTAAATGGCCAGGTACCAAGGACCCCGAAGGCTCAGAGAAGGTTGGGGGAAGGGACCCACTGGAACGGCTGTTGGGAGAAAGATGGTAGCCTCCCGTCAAGGTCATCCAGCTTGTTCTTTAACGTGCACAGGGTATATATCTCTCGCACACGGGGCCACGGCTTAACGTCCCAGCCGACGGACGGCGGCCTTTCCAAGCCCTTCGGTGTCCCCTACCTACCGTGGGCAGGGCGAGGAATTTTGCGGAGAAAAATCTCAACGCTGACCCAGCTGGGACTCGAACCTGGTAACTACAGATTACGAGCCTGGCACGCTACCGACTGAGCCACCCCCGCCCCCATGTTAATCGTCCAGTTATGAAATTATGGTCTATAATAATCATAATTAAAGTAACTTAACAAGAAAAATATTCTCGAGACCAGGAGAGAAGAGTTGGTAAGGCTTGTAGCAATTGGTTTAGCATTACTTCTGGTGTTCGACAAGGGTGCATTTTGTCTCCTTTTCTCTTTAGCTTGGTTATTGATTATGTCATGCGAAATTCACTTCAAGGGAAAGATTTTGGCCTTAAATGGGCTGGAGATACGAAAATTTCTGATTTAGATTATGCTGATGATTTAGCCCTTTTGGCAAATGATGTTGATGAGATGAACTCTTTCATTCGAGCTGTTGATGAGACTGGTAGTAGAGTAGGTTTGGTTATAAACAGAGAGAAAACTAAAGTGATGAAAATTGGTCAGGCAGGCTGTGATTCAGTTATTCTGAATGGTTGCAGTCTTGAGCAGGTGTCACAGTTTAATTATCTTGGGTGCTATATAACAGATAATGGTGATGTGCTGCATGAGATTAACAGACGAATAGGGATTGCTGCCGGGACTTTTAAGAATTTATGGAGAGTGTGGAGAAATAGGCGTATACACCTAAAGACTAAATTTAGGCTGTATAATAGTTTGGTTCTTTCTAGGGTTAGTTATAGTAGTGAAACGTGGACACTTTGTAAACAAGATAACAGGCAACTAGATGCTTTTGATTCCAGATGCTTACGCAGTATCTTGGGCATTAGGTGGTTCAACTTTGTTACTAATGATGAGGTTAGGCAAAGGAGTTTGCAACCTCCTTTAAGCAGCATATTGTGCAGAGAGAGATTCCGTTGGTTTGGCCATGTTGCCCGTATGAATAATTATAGATTGGCGAATAGGGTTATGAACAGTGTGCCTAAAGGCCTCAGAAAGAAGGGGAGACCTAGGATGCGGTGGGCAGACAATGTCAAACAGGACCTTGTTAGAATTGGTGTGCAGTGGCCAGATGCAGTAGATGTAGCTCAGGATAGACTTGCTTGGAGAACTAAATTGCACGGTCTGGTTGGGCCTCCCGTAGCCCATGGCTGCCTGAGGATGATGATGATGATGAAATATGGTAACCACTAGACGTCATTTTAGGAATTTCACGCTGAATATGCTTTTTTATAAGTAATTAGGGTTGGGTTGTTTTACCTCTGAGCGGCACTTTTTTGCACACCATGGGCTAAATGGGCAGGTCACATGGACCCCGAAGGCTCAGAGAAGGTTGGGGGAGGGGACCCACTGGAACAGCTGTTGGGAGACAGATGGTAGCCTCCCGTCAAGGCCATCCAGAGTGTTCTTTAACGTGCACAGGGTATGACTCTCCCGCACACGGGGCCACGGCTTAACGTCCCATCCGACGGACGGCGGCCTTTCCAAGCCCATCGGTGTCCCCTACTGACCGTGGGCAGGGCGGGGAATTTTGCGGAGATAAATCTCAACGCTGACCCAGCTGGGACTCGAACCTAGGAACTACAGATTACGAGTCTGGCGCGCTACCGACTGAGCCACCCCCGCCCCTAAGTAATTAGGTGATAGATTAGCTTAACGATTGTAGGAATGAATTTGTCTGATTGATACGTAGTTATCGTAGTTAATTTCTTTTATACTCTCAACATTATTAAGTAGTTAATTTCTTTTATACTCTCAACAACTCGAATTTAAAATCAAACTTTATTCTGCAATTATTATATACTGTATATATGCATTTTTATTTTCAGAAAAAGATTGTGAGGATGAAGATTGTGCTCCAGGAGTTTGTGACAATAAAACAACTAGCACTAACAAATGCATTTGCCCGAACGATAATTATAACAATAACGTAGGATGTAAAAGTAAGTTTATGAAACATTGCAATTGCTTTATATTCATTTTCTGCAATATAAAATACATTTTTGTTAAATATAAGATAATTTAGATTTAAAAAAGAATGTCAAAGAAGTTAGGTTAGTTCATCTCCTATGTCAGATGATTAAATACTACATAACTCTCCGAAGATATGATATTAAATAAATCACCACTGGTCTCATTTGATATTGAGCAAACCACCACACTCTTATTATTTTTCCTTCTCTTTCACCTTTAATTTTACTATCTAATGCACCTTCTTCTGGAAAATAGTGGCTTCTCGTTGGACATGAGAAGCTCTATCTAAGACGTATTATGAGAAATTATAATCTTATTCGAATAAATGTGAAAACAAATCTACTTTTTGCTGGTCTACACACCTTCTACTATTATATGTTAGAAATGTCACTCATCTATACTCTGTTTCACATAAAGAATGATGCAACAAGCCTCTCTTCATGAGTTCCTTATCCAATCATAATTGAATACTCTTAACCACAAAATACAATGAAAAGCAAGAGTCAAACCCGAAAATTTACCCTTCCTCATTCGTTAAGGAGGTCGTACAGCAAGTGCTTTAGAAATTATGCTTCATCCTGTACTTTACAATATTCCGAATGTAAAAACAGCACTTTCTATTGTTCACTTCCATAAACTATACCTAAAAATAATTTACCTTAGAGAAAAGAATCGGGGATTGTACCAGTCGATAATGCACTAGGCTTGTAATCTGCAGTTCCAGGTTCGATTTCCACCTGTCCCAGCTTTTATATTTATCTTTGCTAAACCCCTACTCTGCCCTCGGAAAAAAAAGGGACATCGATGATCTTGGAAAGACCTCCGTCTATCGGATGGCACGTAAAGCAGTGGCACCTTGTGCAGGAGAGCCATACCCAGTGCACGTTAAATACTCTGGATAACCATAATGGAGAAGATTCATCTGTCTCTTAACATCTGTCCATTGAGTTCCCTTCCCCGAACCTTCTCTGAGCCCTTGGGGTCCTTATGACTTAAAATAACCAAAGAATCATTGTTATTACTGCATTTTAATTTGAGATTTTAAAGTAATCAGAATATTAATAAAAAAAGTATTTAAAAATAAACTCTTTATTTAAAAATATCGTTGTCTCTAACAAATTTTACATGGCGAAAAATGAAAATGCATCCTCAAAATGTTCATATCTTTTCATTTTGTGATAATTCTAACTGCTGAATTCGCATGCAACCATAAGCATTGAGTCCCCCTTACAGTAGAGATATATTTGGCCAAAAATGTTCAGATGTTTTCACTACCAGTCGAGTCAATATAGTCTCTTTGCTTACGACGTGCACCAAAGAAGAGCAAAGTGAAGTTAGTCGATATTTGTGGACTGAAGGAACCAACTAATGCCCAAAATACTGCGTAAGCATGCAGAATCAAAGTTAATTTCCTGTTATCCTACTTACAAAGTGTCTATGTTACGTTACCATAACTAACCATAGAAAGAATCAAATTATAATACAGACTAAAATATTAGTCAATGCATCTATACGTCTATTTTTCCGCACTCCCCAGAAATTCTTAAAATTCGCAGCAACAATCTCTATTCTTCTGTTCATCTCGTGTCTCACATCACCAATATCTGTTGCATAGTTCTGAAGATAATTAAACTGAGACACTTACTTAAGAACGGAGCCGTTCAAAGCGACTAAAACACAATCTGCCTGATCAATTTTTATCATTTTAGTTTTTTCTCTGTTTATGACGAAACCTAAGCTATTACCAGTCTCATCAATAATTCAACTCATCAACATCATTAGACAACAGGGCCAAATCATCTGTATTATCTAAATCAGAAAAATGCAAATATCTAGATCATTTGAGGCCAAAAACGTTCCCTAGAAAAGAATTTTCTTAGTAATTGGCATCATAAATGGTCGATTTCGGATTATAATGGTTCCTTTTAAATCACTAATTTCTATTAATGCCTTTCAAATATTAGAAAAACTGAGCTTCAATAACTTTAAATTTTGCAGAAAAGGAATGCGAAGATATAGAGTGTGCTCCAGGGATATGTAACGATGAAAATCTTAATATAGACAAATGCACCTGCCCAAACCAAAATTTTGAGAATACGTTTGGATGCCAAAGTAAGTTTTTCAAATCAATTTATTATGCTTAAGCTTATATTCAGTTTAATGAAACAAAACCTTTCAAAATAGTTAACAATTTCTTAATTATTAAACGTTAATATTTTCGTAAAAATGTAAAATCTTAGAAATGAAAAGAATTCTTTTTAGACGAAGATTAAGTTCGTTCAAGAAGAATTCTGCTTCGTTGAAAATTAAGTTCAACCTGAATGGAAGTAACGCTCAATTGTGCAAACCCATATTGAGGATAGGTTCCGAAGCTTTATATTTACAATTCATTTAATATGGGACAAAAGACACTTGATCAATCTGCAAACCGATAAAAATACAGTTTGTAAACAATAGAATTCATATTTCATCAGAGCCGAAAATTATTCAACAAAATATAACGTTAAAGAATCATGAATTTGCAAAGTTTAAAAGGTTTGGAAATCAAATTGATACTCATGTGTGAGTATTGTTTGATCGAGCTCTGGTGAATGATAGCGCAATTTTATATATTAATGAAGGTGACACAGAAGGGGTGCCAGATAATTGACTTTTGGTGTGAATTTGGAAGAGAAGATATTAGGCAGAGCTGGAAATAGGTGAGAACGCAGGTGGACCCCGTTCCCCAGCAGCGAGGCATAATGGAAGTAATTGAAACATTGAGACTTCGTAGTTGAGAAAAAGATGATTTTTGTAGATCATTGCCTAATTGAGCTATTAGTTATTTTTCAATCAACCACTGATCTATGATGCAACTGTGGATCCATGGCAGTATTGGCTGATTGATAGGCATCTGATAATTCGGTAAATCAATCACCTGTAGGAATCATAGATGTCTGAACTGAACAGTCTCAAGATCTCAATTGATTCCACTCACGTTTCGCGCCTACCTTTTCCCTAGTTCTAGAGATTTTAGATGTTTTTTTTTTCATCCCGTATATTTTACAACAAGAAGTAGATCCACAGTATGTATATCTGCACCTGTATAATATTTATGTCCATAATGTTTACGTACTACTTAACGTCACCATGTCAACAACTATGGGGTCTCTTTTCAAATGATTGTGCAGATTCCATCTAATTCAGAAAACCATTTGGAACCCTGGTAAAAGATAAATTTCACTTCTTATGCAATATGTTCAGGTTAGATATAGGTGAGTGATCAGAGCCTTTTCTTTTTCATAAAACTGAATCTGCAAGACTCTTGGATAGGTGTTTGTTATAGTAGTTCATGCTGTGTGCTTATTTTCGCCATATTGCTGGTTTCTGACCTGTTTTTGAGGTAAAATAACTGCTATTTGGTGAAAAATTAAGTAACAAAATAATAGTGATATTTGGAAAACACCTCTCGTTTTGTGAACAAAAATAACACTTTGGAAACAAAAAGCTAGTACTCAACGTGATTGTGATATTTAGAAAAACTTTTCTACCAAAATCGTCTTAATTGGCAAAAGCAAAATAGTGACTAGAGTAATCGCAATATTTGGGACCTCAATTTTTTTATGATAAATAACAAATGCTATCTATACTCGTACCCACACATAACTCAGCATAATTCAGATTTCAATCAACTGCATTTGCAGAAGAACAGCGACTGTTTTCTCAACTTATATAAAGAGGAAACGCAAAAAGACATAAAATTTCATTTTATTAAATGCATCTTTTGTTTTAATTTTACAACACAGTTTTCAGAATGTATTCTCACATTGAATTACATTAAAACGTCATTAAAGGGTATCCTAATATCAAATTGGTGAAATATGCCACAGGACTTTTGTTCAGATACGTGAGAGATATTCCTAACTGAACTTTGCGCAAAACACTCATCAAAATGGCGAAAAAGTAATATGTAGAATGAAAACAGGAGTAATTATATTCTTAGAACAAAAATTACGTAATTTACTAGGGTAACAAATCCTCGCTTTTAAAATAAATAGATGTTAAGGATTCATATTACTGAAAAGCCTTGCCAATTTCGGGGATTACGTTCTAGAAAAGGCCTCTTTCGAAAAAAAAAATATTTTAATAAAGATAACCTGACACGAAACATAACATACAAAAACGTAAGTAAAAGTTGTTTTGTTATTTTTTTTCACAGGAAAAAACAAATAGAAACTTCTTGTACATACGTATGAGACGAACAAACCAAAAAACAAGAAATTATCGAAGTATAATTCAGTTACCTTACGGTAAATTGTGTAATACAACAGTAAAAATAGGGATTTAATAGTTTTATTTTACACCTACTTACCAAAGGATGCATTAATATCATTGTGATTCAGCGGCGAAGCGTAGTAGAAGTAATTGGGACTGCGCAGATGACGAAACGACGATTCTCGTAGATCATTGGCAGATTGAGCTAGCAGTCGCTTTTCAATCAACCAATAATCTACGATGCAATTGTTGATCAATGACACAATTGGTTAATTGATAAGTAACTGATAATTCAGTTACCTGCAAGAATCATAGACATCTGAGCTGCTCAGTCTCAAGGTCACAATTGCTTCCACTCATGCTTAGCGCCTGACTAATTATTTCGATTTCACAAGAAAGGACCCTGCATTCTTACTGCTACGCATTTTCTTTAAAATCATTCCCATTTTAGCTAAAGTCAATTTCAAAATAATATTTCGTAATTTCTTTACCAACATTATTAAATATAAGTCCAAGATTCCTGTTAACCGCTAAATAAAAGGAAACATAAATTTCAGGACAATGACCTCAGTGAATATAACTAACAGCTAGATTACAAAAAAACTGTTGCAATTTGATTGAAGCAAAAAATTCACGCTTGCTTCTATTGTAACATACTTAATACATAGGTATACGTCCAAACCATAGGTTCAGGCGATGCTACAAAACACATGACATACATGTATCTGCCATGTGTGACAGCAAGAGGATCATTCATTCATGGGTTTTTATTCGATGTTTACCATGTTTAATGCTTGAATTCAAAATATTACTTTGTGTAGCCGGTATTTGATATGGTATTCAAGACTGCATATAATCAAATATCCCCCACTTTGGACAAATAAGTCTCACAATTTTAAGTAGATGAATCAAAACCTCAAATAGCGAGAGTTTCCGCTTCTGATATAGTAACTAGTGACTCTTTTGTATCATTAATACGTTCACCATTAAAAAAGTCTCCTCAGTAAAAAGTTTCACCACTCCTGTGTTAAATGGATATAAATCACGAATTCCAAATCCGTTCACATTATCCATTCATTAACACTATTTGGGAAATAATAGAGTGTTATGCATCTTCCATGACCTCTTGAATTATGACGTTGCTCAAATTCTATTTGCTACGCTCTTGGAACAAAGGCGAATTCCAAATAAATCATGTGAAGATGAAATGGCAGCAGAATAACATACGCCACTGTTAGTTATAAAATATAACTAGACCTCGAATTTGAACTTAAAATGTTTAAATAAATGAATATTTTCTTCTCCATTGACTTCTATATCAGACATATAATTCGCAAAATACATTTGAAGCACCAAAATATAAATTATTCCGTGCATTAATAGCAGGAAAATACAGTTTTGGAATTTTGTTTTCATTTCAGACTTTTCTTTTTCGCTAACATTTTTTATATCATATCTGGCTCCAAAAGTGAAAAAAACTACAACACTTATTTACATACTTCGAAAACAATTTTCAATCAGCGAAAATATGATACGTAGTTATTTTTTGAATCAGATAGATAGATAGTGTTTAAATAGATATTTAGTTCATAAATTTATTGAATGGAACTACGAAGCTCGATTATGACTAAATTTGCATATATATATTTATAGATATCTCAAATTCGACAAAGGTATTTTCAGTTACCTTATTTTTTTTTTCCAGAAAAGAGATGCAGCGACGAAGAGTGTTATCCAGGGACATGTGAGAAAAATGAAGTAAATCCGAACAAATGTGTTTGTCCCCACGAATCTTATGACAATACCATAGGATGTATAAGTAAGTTACCTAATAGTCATATATTCTGTGGTCATTTATTGCCTATCATATTAAGCAAAATTACCCATTAGCTTTACAAATAATATAGCTGTTGAAAAGGGGGAATTCAGAAAGATCCAAATGGAAAGTACACTTAAATGAGCAATGCACAACGATCAAAAACCATTTGTTTTCAGCGGGGAAATGTAGTGGAAGCAATTGAAACAAAGATACTGCGCAGTTGACGAAACAATAATTCTCGTAGTTCATTGGCTGATTGAGCTATTAGTCCCTTTTCAATCAACCAATGATATATCATGAAATTGTTGATCGATGACAATATTGGCTGAATAACAAGTAACTGATAATTCAATAAATCAACCACCTGTAAGAATCATAGATGTCTCAATTGCGCAGACTCAAGGTCTCAGTTGCTTCCATTCACGTCCGCGCCTCGTAGTTTTTTGTTATAGTTAACCATCCACTGCGTATAACTGATACTGATCTGGCTAAAGATTCTTGTTACTTAACGTACCATCGCGAACACTAATAACATTCAATTATTTTCCTGCTGCTCGTGCGAATCAATACGCAGGCTGAACTCTAAGGAAATAGGAATAAAACGCATAAATCAATATTGATTATTAATATTTATTACAGGCGCGAAAAATGAGAGAAAGCAATTGAGATTTTGCGTCTGCGCAGTTGAGATATCTATGATTCTTGTAAGTGATTGATTTGTCGAATTATCAGTTACTTGACGGCCAGTCATAGTGTTGTAGATCAACAATTAAATCATAGATCATTGGTTGATTTAAAAGTGACTACTAGGTGAATCTACGAGAATCATTGTTTCGTTAACTGCGCAGGCTCATCGCCTCAGTTGCTTCCACTGCGCTTTGGCTCTGATTTATTATTATATTAATATTGATAATAAAATAATGATAAAGTATAGTCTTCTGCGCATCCTTTAAAAATATACCTATAATTAAAAACAGCGTTGTTTATATATGTTCGAAAATTTTTAAGAAAATGTGCTAATCAAGAAAATGAGTTAGAAAAATTCATACTTTGAGAAACCAAAAGTAGGTAAAGAATCAATTTAATATCTTTATCATTAGAGAGACTTTCGATTATACCTGTATTTTTCCTACGTTTTCTGTTAAATGTTAATCAGGTTGGGTTGGGTTGTTTTACCTCTAAGCGGCATTTTTCTGCACACCATGGGCTAAATGGCCAGGTCCCAAGGACGAGGCTCAGAGAAGGTTTGGGGAGGAACAGCTGTTGGGAGAAAGATGGTAGCCTCCCGTCAAGGTCATCTAGCTTGTTCTTTAACGTGCACAGGGTATGTCTCTCTCGCACACGGGGCCACGGCTTAACGTCCCAGCCGATGGACGGCGGCCTTTCCAAGCCCATCGGTGCCCCCTACTGACCGTGGGCAGGGCGAGGAATTTTGCGGAGAAAAATCTCAACGCTGACCCAGCTGGGACTCGAACCTGATAACTACAGATTACGAGCCTGGCGTGCTACCGACTGAGCCACCCCCGCCCCCATGTTAATCGTCCAGTTATGAAATTATGGTCTATAATAATCATAATTAAAGTAACTTAACAAGAAAAATATTCTCGAGACCAGGAGAGAAGAGTGAATGGAAGCAATTGATATATTGAGACTTCTCTGTTTCTCTGCAGTTGAGAGATCTCTGTTTCTTACAATGATTGATTAAGAGAATTATCAGTTACTTCTCAATCAATCATGAATCAACAATTGCACCCAATTCATTGATTGATTTAAAGCTTCCTAATAGCTCAATCAGCCAATTATCTACGAGAATCATTGTTTCGTCAACTGCGCAGTCTCATTATCTCAATTCCTTCCACTAATCTTCGCAACTGAGTATTAGATACGTTTACTCAAAAATGCGTTAAAAATACACCATCCAACAACAATGAAACTAAAGTTATGAAAGTTACATATGCTACAAATATTATGTAGAACTGAAATTTTATAGTAAATTTTTCTGCTCTCGATTTTAGATATGTCTCGAGCAGGTGAAGGGTAATGGAAGCAATGGAGACAATGAGACTGCGCAGTCGACGAAACGATGATTCTCTTAGATCATTGGCTGATTTAAACTGACAGTCACCTTTCTATCAAGAAATGATCTATGATGCAATTGTTGATCCATGACACTATTGGGTAATTGACAAGTAACTAATAATTCGACAAATACATCACCTGTAACAGATGTCTCAACTGCGCAGTCTCAAGATCTCAATTGCTTCCAATCAGCACTCTGCCTGCGTTCAGTGCTTGCAACTATTTGAAATAATCATTAAATATAAAGTTCACCGTCACACCTTTTTCGCAGCTTGAGCATATAGCACCGTTTTCACATATTCAAAACGTAAAAAACTAGAACTGTTGAAATGTATTCAAGATCTGATCTGAAATACTGTCAAAAGACGGTAAGTGAGCTGGAAATTCATTTGAAACAATTTTCTGCATTTATTAACTATAATTATGGTTTCATCATACAGTTCGTCATCGTTTCAAGCAAAATGATTTTGTGGAAAGGTAAATAGTAAAGTTTTCAAAAATAGGACTTTGACCTTTAAATCTACGATTTAGTTGAGCGACGATAATCACTGATTCCCAAGCGCGAAACGTGAGTGGAAGCAACTGAGACCTTGAGACTGCGCAGTTGTAACATCTATGATTCTTACAGGTGATTAATTTTCCAATTATCAATTGCTTGTGAATCAGCCAATGGTGTGATGGATGAACAATTGCATCATATATCATTGGTTGATTGAAAAGTTACTAATAGCTGAATCAACCAATAATGTACGAGAATCATCGTTACATCTTTTGCTCAGTCTCTTGCGCAGATTAATTGCTTCCACTACTCTTCGTCACTGCAGAGTCATAACCTTGGGCAACAAACAAAAAAGGTTTGAAATGAAAATAGCCAATCGTTACTAATTTCGAGGTGCTGAACACTAAAATGACAATAAAATTTGTCGATTCGCTCTTGTTCAGGAGAGACAGAAATGGTCATGTATAAACGACTCAGTCCTCATTGAGTATATAGGTAACAATTTTGCAACGCTCTATTTTAAACTCCAGATTGCAACATATTGCGTTGTATTGCAACCCCGCGAAGGTATTGCAGCATTCTCTGATGCAGTGTAGTTGAGTCATGACATCGCAGCTTTACGATCCCTGAAAAAAGATGATGCATTCGTTAGTTGTTAGCGATGTCTCGTAGGGTGAGCAAGTATTTTGAGCGACTCCCATTTACTTGAGTCATAAGTACAACACAAGTTATCCTTGCAGTTTTAATCCAGCAATAGTGATGCCTTGTAACTGTGTTAATAGCTTTGCAAACTATGTAATAACTGTGTTAATAGCTATTGTACTGTGTTAATAGCTTGCGATTCAGAAAAGGGTCATCACTACAATAGTGAAAAAGGCATATGAGTTTTTTTTCAGATGCAAAATCGGGGACCAGCACAAGGAGTAGGCCCCACACATATGCTGCAGTACGTATTCAAGAAATATTCCGAAGTGGCGGAAAAGCGAACAGTGGCGATACGGTTTGCTGTTCCTATGGTTTGGAGAGAGTCAAGCAATCCCACAAATGACTGCTACTTCTGCATGGTTCCATCTGTTTCTGGAGGAATCACAAGGAAAAGAAGTGGACAATAGCGTACCCGAATATACAATCTGCTCTCCGACCAGTTCTGCATGGTGAATGCCTTCCTGTTCCCGAACCTACAAAAGAAATTTCCATAGCTTCAGACGATGAGGACGGAGGCAAGCCGACGTAAGTTTCCCCGCAGCCTTCGGTGTCTAATGATGATCCATACATCTGCCACAGTGCGCCATCTGTGTCACACATTCTTACCGAAGAAGAAATGAACGATCTTGTTCGTGATCTGGAGCTATCCAAGACAAAGCAGAGTTACTTGGATCAAGACTTAATGGAATCTTCTCAAGGAAAATGTTCGAGTGACTTCATTTCGAACTCGTAATGAACAATTTAGGCCTTACTTCAGAAAAGACGATGACCTTGTGTTCTGCTCCAATGTAGGTGGCCTGATGAATGCCCTCGAAATCAAAAATGACCCTCAAGAATGGCGACTATTCATAGACTCCTTGAAATTGAGTCTCAAGGCGGTGTTGCTGCATAATGAAGGTCGATTTCCATTCATTCCAGTCAGACACGCTGTTTACATGAAAGAAACCTATGACAACCTGAAACAGCTGTTGAACTGTCTTCAATACAGCAAGTATGGCTGGCATCTCTATTGTGACTTGATGATAGTGGCTCTTTTGATGGGTGTTTTTAATTTCCCATTACATCCAATGTTATGAATTTCAATTGGTCCTAGAGATCAAAAATTTATTCAAGAGATATATGAAGTACTGTTGTTTCTTATGTGAATGGGACAGCCGAGCAAAGCCTTTGCTCTATGTGAAGAGAAACTGTCCTCAGAGGAAATCTCTGAATGTCGGGGAAAAGAATGTAAAACACCCAGCACTGGCAGAAACACACAAAATCCTGCTACCTTTCCTGCACATAAAACGGTACGATGAAAAACTTCGTAAAAGCCATGGGCCAGACTGCATCAGCTTTCAAGTACTTGGCTGACAAATTCCCTCGACTCAGCGAAGCAAAAAGTAAAGAGAGAATTTTTATGAGTCCTCAGATCCGCTAGCTGTTCAGAGATGAGATGTTCGACAACCTGTTTCAGATTGACGAGAAAAAAGCCTGGGATGCGTTTCGTCTGGTGTCAACTAAATTCCTCGGGAATGTCAGGTCAGACAACTACAAGGAACTGGTTAAGGACAAGTTGTCTCTGTATCACAAACTTGACTGCAATATGTCCTTAAAGGTCCACTTTCTTCATTCCCAGCTAGATTTCTTCCCCGACAACTGCGTCATGGTTAGTGATGAGCACGGTGAACGTTTTCACCAGGACATTACAACGATGGAGAAAAGATACCAGGGAAACTGATCCACTTCAATGTTGGCTGACTACTGTTGGACGCTCGCCAGAGATGATCCTAAGCAGCTGTACAAGCGGCATGTCATATGTATCGGTAAAATATCATATTTATATGTATCGGTCTATTATATAAGAAACGTTTGCGGATTTCTCAAAAATTGTAGCCAACTTTGCATTTTCATTGTCATATTCGTGTGCAGTACCTTGAAATCTTTAAGAAATGGCTACTTTTATCTTAGAGACATGACCTTTATAAACATTTGTTGCCCAGTGTAATCATTAATCATCGAGTGGAACATAATGTTTAAGTGTTACTTTTTCAACATTTTCATAGACAGAATCCATTTCTTTGAATACAGGCAATCGTTTTATATGTGCTCAGAGACGCTATAAAGTTATTCCACACTTCATAAGAATTTCTAAATTTAAAATATTTTGAACACAATCACTAAGATCTAAATTTAAGTTATATACAGTATAATGAAGGTATTCAACATTTGATTCTCTTTTGAGCTGCTTTAACTTGGACTCCAGCATAATTACTGCCTAATTTACAGCTTCGTCTCGGCTATGGTCGGTTCCCGAATCTTTTTTCAATTTTCCAAACGTCACGGTATCTCTGAAAGTTCTGAGTAACTTTATTGTGAATTTTGTTCTTCATGGTATTAATTATTCCAGGCTGCGCTCCGCACCTCCTTTAACGCCACCCATACTCTAAGTACCTACTGGTCTCCTCTGAGACAAACCTTTATCTTCTCCTTCCAGGCTTCTCATCGCTGCTCGTATAGTGTCTTGAAGACGGAGCACGAGTTTTCTCCCTAGGGTGGCGGGTCCTCCGCGACTCTCTCCCCCATAAATAAAAAGTATTAATTATTTTGTGCCGATTAAATCTTAACGAATTTTTGTGCATTGTGACCCTGATTGCTAGTGGTAAAGTGAACGACAGAAAGTCATCAAGTGTAGCACAGAATCTAGATATTATTAAAAAATTGGACAGAGACAAACGGTTAAACGATATCTGTGCTGCCCTTCAATTTGTGATCAAAGTGAGGGGTAGAAAAGGAATATCTCGAGACATTGCTACAGTCATCTGTTTCTGGTGCTCATTTATGCCGCATAAAGAAATCAGAGAATGCAATATTGGTACAACTGGAAAGTCTGTTGCATTGGATAGGCAGACAATACTCTTAAGCTCTCCGCGCCGCGCTTTACTTTCACCGGTGATTTAAAGCATTACGCCGAAAATGAAATAAATCCGATTTGAGTCAGATTTTGATTTTAGGGTAAGTCACTCATGGTTTGAGAAGTACAGTCGCTCAAAAATGTATCCGAACACTATGGTTGATTACAGAATTCAGAAAAAATATCTAGCAAAGATTTTTTTAGAAATTAGTGATCTGGCAACCTTGTGTCACGTGACACGAAGGTTGCCAGATCACTAATTTCTAAAAAAATCGTTGCTAGATATTTTTTCTGAATTCTGTAATCAACCATAATGTTCGGATACTTTTTTGAGCGACAGTACAAGAAACGTGTAAATTTACATAGCATAAAAGTAAGCGGTGGAAAAGCTAGTGGGGGATCTTGAAATAGTATCACCATTCCCAGCTAAACTTTATAAAATAACAGACGAGGGTGATTATTCACCTAAAAAATATTCAACGTTGATGAAACAGGATCTTTTTTTTTTTTGAAAAACATGCCTTCTCGTACTTTTATTTCTCATCAAGAGAAACTAGCACCGGGTTTTAAAGTGCAAAAGAATGTCTTTATCGCTCATCTTCTCGGTGATAATCTGGAAAGTGACCTTAACCTAAAGCCACTTTTGGTTTATCAATCGCAAAAACTCGAGCACGTAAGGATATTTTACACATTGACGAATTTTACGTTTGATTTTAACTTTGCAAATGACACCTATGGAAAAAAGATTTATGCATTTTATTTTAGTTCCAGCTAAAGATCACAAATTATTCAGAAGTTCTCAATCAACCCAAAGCTTTGAAAAACTGAAAAAAAAAGAAAAAAAAATAATTTCTTGTTATTCTGATATTAATATTAGCAAATACGGTACGATAGTAGATGTCTTCTGGTCCGATCATGGGTCTAAATTATGTTGGCAACCCTTTTGTTCGAAGCTCTGACTCACAAGCAACGCGTCTTTATAAATCTGCGAACCCTGGTTTTAAGGACTTCCCACACAACTGTATTTAGGTACCGTTCTATGTTATATGAAGGCAAACTTTGTATGCTAGGGAATAAATTTTTGATCTCTAGGACCAATTGAAATTCATAACATTGGAAGTAATGGGAAATTAATTTTCGATTTACTAGTTTTCGCCTCAAGAGAAGTTTTCGGGAAACGAATTAAGCTCGTGAACAGAGGTATTACTGTATATTGAAATTCTGAGTATTAAATGATTGTATGGTAAATGACTTCTTCTAACTAAAATAGGTTATGCTAGTAAGCTAATGGAAATAGTATAAAGTTAATAAATGAAAAAAAATATATATATAATTTTATATTTATGATACGTAGATTGTTTTAATTAAATTAGCATCCGTATTGAGGCCCAATTGAGGCCCAGCCCCATAAGACTCCGGTGATCTGTACCGCCTGCACACCGCGTACTGAACCAATAATCTATGCCGCGGCGAAGCATAGTGGAAGCAATTGAGACAATGAGACTGCGCAGTAGAGAAATGATGATTCTGTAGATCGATGGGTGATTGAGCTATCTGTCACTTTATCAATCATTCAATGATATGTGATGCAATTATTGATTCATGACACTATTGGCTGATTGACCTGTGAGAATCACAGATGTCTCAACTGCGCAGTCTGAAGGTCTTAATTGCTTCCATTCACGCTTCGCGCCTGGATCTATGTGAACATCTGGGATATCAACTGAGCAATTTTATAGTATCGTCTACTCTGACAATTTTCGTTCACAATTATACACTATAATTTCCATAACCTGGAGTTTTGTCATAAGATAGGAGAAGATTAAAGCTTATGACATGTGAAAGGTAAGCTGTGATTCAATAAAAGCTTATATTGCAGAACAAAATAGGGGATATAATATTTTATTTTTCATTGTAAGAGAAAGGTATCTGTCATTAATGGCAACTTTCCTTCTGAAGGTTTTACTAAAAATCAAAAAATGCATATACATTGAAGAGAGAAAAAAATACATGGCCTTATACCATAGAATAAAAAATAAAATTTACTATGCTAGCAACAATTAAACCAGTCACTCACTTCATATTAATATAAGAAAAAGATGTGCTAAGAACAGTTTCTTTTATTCAGTAAGATGAATTTTTTTATGATTTTTAATGAGACATTTCTTCCCTTATTTTACTTCGTATATTTCAAATTCAAAAGATGTGCAATGAATAAAAATGGAGAGATGAATATTGTTTTCAGCGGCGAAGCGTAGTGAAAGCAATTGAGACACGCAGAGACTGCGCAGTTGACGAAAAAAGTTCCTCATGGGTCATTGGCTGATTGAGCTATCAGCCATTTTTCAATCAACCAATGATCTTTGATAAAATTTTTGATTCATGACACTATTGGCTGATTGACAAGTGACTGATAATTCATAAATCAATCACCTGTATGATTCATAGATGTCTCAACTGCACACTCTCAAGGTCTCAATTTCTTCCACTCATGTTTCGCGCCTGGTTGTTTTTATCATGAATACGAAAAACTCATATTAAATTAAAAGTATCAGAAATAGAATAAATCTTCATATATCTTATTATGAAATAACTCTCTATTTTCACAGAAACAATATGCTTAGATAAAGAATGCAAACCTGGAACATGTGAAATTAAAGATGGCGGGGAAGTATGCTCGTGTGAAGCAGATTATACAGAGCTAAACGGCAAATGTAGAAGTAAGTTTCACGTTCTGTAAATGATTTCAGTTAAACTTTCGGTTACGTAAATTATTTCAATGAAAACAAAAATTGGATTAAGAACGATATTTTGATTAAGCTATTACATTTGCATTTTTATATAAATTATAGTTTGTTTTAGACCCTATTTCAAATGAATGAGAATAATTACAATATGAGATCAATCTGGTCCAAGTGATTATCGTACCTGACTACTAAACCAGTAGGCATGTCCCTGTGTATATGTTTGTAGCGTGGCGAAGCATAGTGGAAGCAATGAGATTGCGCCGTTGACGAAACGATGATTTTCGTAAATCATTTACTGATTGAACCATCAGTCACTTTTCAATCAACCAATGAATTTTCACATAATTGTTGATCATTGACACTATAGGCTGATTGGCAAGTAACTAATTATTCGATAAATCAATCACCTGTAAGACTCAATGTCTCAGCTACGCAGTGTGAAGGTTTCAATTGCTTCCACTCACGCTTCGCGCCTGGTTTGCAGGATGTATGAGAAACCATTACAAGCTCAATATAGAGTCTAAATTATCTCCTCCGTTTGTGTAGGGGAATACATTCTCCCTGCTTTTTTAAAAATAAATTAAATTATATAAGTCCACTTAGTGTTAATTTTTCACTAACATATTTATAATGTAAGCTTAACAAAAACTATGTCAGTGTCACTCTTTTATCTAATAATTCTTTTCAGTAGATTATCTTAAGATGTGAAATTCGAAATAAGATTTTGGTACTAACATATTATTAATATGTGTTTTTTCAGAGTGTTTTAAACCAATACAAAACAAAATCTTCATATTATATAAAAAAAAAATCAAAAGCGAGTTATTAAAAAGAGGCACTGATATAAACTGGAAAAAAGAATAAGCTTTATATTACTGATCAGGTCTGGATTTAGAAAAATCAGCGGCGAAGCGTAGTGGAAATAATTGAGACAATGAGACTGAGCAGTTAATGAAACGATGATTCACGTAGATCATTGGCTGATTTAGCTATCAATCCCTTTTCAATCAACCAATGTTCTATGATACAATTGTTGTAAGTAATTCATCATAGATCATTGGTGCATTACTTACAGCAATTTTGACTGATTCACCGAATTATCGGTGAATCAGTCATCAGTCTGAAAGAATCATAAATGTTTTAATTGCGCAGTCTCAAGGTCTCAATTGCTTCCAATCACGCTTCGCGCCTGAGAAATATATCGTTGAGCGGGGGAGGGGGGAGGTGACAAACAAAGCAGTCGACGAATCACAGAGACGGGATTTCCATTGAAGTGCTATATTTTGCTCTTCGTTTAAGAGACTATTAAAAATTTCGTGAAAATCGCGTGAAATATGCACAAGTTCAATATTATTTGGTCTCCATTACACTTACTAACACTCTGAAAGTGAGGAGCCATTCCCTCCCTTGTCCTCACCCCCTCTAGTTCCGGCCCTGTTCCAGTTAATTTTAGTTCTCGTTATCCAGCTTATACTAACATAGTTCAGTCTCTTTTAACATGGTTTAATAACTTAAGCTTTTATATTCCACTCTATTTTTTAAATTTATTTGTAATCATACATATCTCTTTTGGGAAAGCTCAAATATTACTGATGCGTATTGTTCGAATTTGAAATTGATGAAATGTTGCTATTATTATCACAAATATTGATATTTAATATTTCCTTTCCAATTGCAAAATAATGTTTGAAAATTTATTTTTTAAACGAAAAATAATTTACAATCATTTCTTGATTCTTTCGTGTCTTAGGATCTAAAATTGCTTTTATTTAACTATTTGTAAGAGTATTACCAGGTACGTTACAGAAATGAATTACATACCTTAACTAAATAATATTATCATAACAATATATATTATAACACACCGGGTTGTTCGAAAGGCCACCATCCTTTGCAATGGGATGTTAAACCATAACACTATGTGCAGAAGAGTCATATATGCACTCGTTAAAGAACATTCTTTATCACATTGGCGGAAGTCTCCCACTGTCTCTTAATAATTATGCAGTAGATCACCTTCTCTCTGAGCCCTTGGTGTCATTACGATTCGTGAGACTGAGTTAGTTTCATTGTGTGCAAAGGAAAAACCGCTATTCAAATGTGAACAACCGATCTCCTAATTTCATGTTTCCTAACGTATATGTGCATCATTTTGTGAAGCAATTGTAATAAGCAATGTTTACTGTAAATCGCATAATATTTCGTTATAACCTAGTCGATATTTTATGTGATATATTTTCATCATTGGTATTGAGATCACAACATTAAATACTTTCAGTGAAATGCTAAAAACTCATCCATATTTCTGCACACCTTGAAAGAGAAAGGACGTTAGTGTTTTTTTTTTTACTTCCCATTATGTGATGGGGGGGGGGGGGTAGTTCGTATTAATGCCAAAATATATTGGTCACTCAAATGAAAAATGGAAAACCCCTCGCTATATCTAGGTAACGGATTGAGTGATTTGTAAATACATGCGCATAGTAAATGTCATGTATAGACATTAGAACCAGTGGCAAGTATCGGTTTGAACGTGATAGACATTGTGTGGATTCCAGATAAATCATGCATAAGCATCCAAAGTTGAACAATGTGCAATATGCTAATGTTTTAATCAGACTATCAAGGTCAATTGTTAATTGAGTTCCTGTCAGCGGCGAAGCGTATTATTTGGCCTCCATTAGCAAGTTGAGACAATGAGACTGCAGTTGACGAAACGATGATTTTCGTAAATCATTGAGCTGTCAGATCACTGAGCTATCAGCCACTTTTCAATCAACCAATGACCTATGACGTAATTGCTGATCACGACCTTATTGGCTGATTGGCAAGTAACTGATAATTCGAAAGATCAATCACCCGTAAAAATCATAGATGTCTGAACTGCGCATTCTCATGGTCACAATTGCCTCCATTTTCGCTTCGCGCCTGATGTACTGAATTGCTAGACTTACTGTTTCCAATTCTCTATACTAACCATAGACATTCATTTTTTTAAGTTAAAAAAAGTTTTAAAAAGTAAATTGTTAAAATCATAAAAAAGTTTAAAAATTGCTATTTTGAAATTTGGAAAAATAATATTTTTTAATTTATTCAAAAATAAGCTTTTAATTTTTTTATTGATTTTATTTTTTATAAATTTTTAAAAAACTTTATAAAAGTAAATTTTTAACAGTATAGGTGTGTTTAACTGCTGTGTGTTTTTAAACGTATGCCGTATCGATTGGGTCTAATCGGTCCAATGGGCTTAACGCCGGCCTGAGTAAATCATTCATCTGTACTAATCGTCTCAAGGTCTAAATTGCTTCCTCTCAGGCTTCGCGCCTTCCTTATTTAAAATAATATATTTTTTTTCCTTCTCAATGACGTGCCAACCAAAAAATTCCTTGCATGCCATATGTTCCCCCTGCTTCAGGAAAAAGAGTATGATGTTGCTGATTTCATGCTGGAACCAAAGTCAATAAACATGAAGAATTTCAACAAAGTACTAAATAGTTTACGCTTGATTTCTGACTTAATTCAACTTTAACTAAAACGAAAATTATACTCTGATTATTTCTGAATTAGTAGGTTTTCCCTTTTCTAATGAAAAATTCGATTAATTTATTATTATTTCGTTTTTCGTTTCTGCTGAAAAATTCAACTAATGTATTTATGTAGTTATAATTCCCTACTGCTGAGTTTAGTTGTAATTGAGGTAGGGGCGAAGCATGAGTGGAAACAGTTCAGGCTTTGAGGACTGCGCAAGTTATGGTATCTATGGTTAGATTGATTTACTCAGGGCCGGCCTTCAGCTCACTGGACCGATTTGACCCAATCGACCCCTGCACTCCAGGGGGGCCCTCGCTGAAGGTTATAACCTCTACGAAGGGAGGAAAATTTCATTCTAAAGAGGAAATTGTTGTCCCAGAGTTAGCAACATTGTGTGCAGTATAAGTATTTTAGCAGTTTAGTTTTGTTTAATTGATGTTTGTTTTTAAACGTATGGGTCCCGCATTTTCCAAGGTCATCACTGGATTTACTGAATTATCAGCAGCCAATAATGTCATGGATCAACAATTGCACCATAGATCACTGGTTGATTGAAAAGTGACTGGTAGCTCAATCAGCCAATGATCTACGAGAATCATCGTTTCGTCAACTGCGTAGTCTCATTTCTTCAATTGCTTCTACTACGCTTCGACGCAGAATAAGGTAGAAAAGTAAAAAAAAACTTGCAGAAATATTAAATAAGAATTGTATTGCTCATAATTCAAATTGCCCGATCTAAATGTAGTGGATGAAACCATTTGAAAATTTTCAGGAATTTAGTTCATGTATAAATATGTAGAGTAGTCGAGACTAACTAGCAGTGGCATTACGCGAATCAATAAGACTATGAAACTGCTCAGTTGACTTTTATAATAATTCTCACAGATCATAGGTTAATGACTAATCCATCAGCCAGTGATCAATTAGAACGGTCTATCATTGATCAATAATATATGAAATTATTCAGGATCAATATGCAAGTCCATTGTTTTGTCCGTTATTCCTGTTTCCACTTGAATAAGCCAATGCTAGCTATCAAACCATAATTTGCCACCATGATTATTACTGCTTGCCGTCAGCACAAAATGAACTCTTCAAACTGAAGTATCTAAACCAGGATGAATTCACGGACCTCGTGCCGCCAAAGGACCGGGTGTTTCGAACTCCTGATCTACGAAAACCATCGTTTCGTCAAATGCGAATTTTAAGTATGTCAACTACTTTCGCTCAGGCTTATATACTTCTTACACATTGAACGGGTATAATGTTGAAAACTTAATATGCTAATAATTTTCAAGGCAAATATTGTTCAGGAAGCAAAGGAAGACGGAGCTATATCGGGCTTATATACTTCTTACACATTGAACATGGTATAATGTTGAGAATTTAATATGCTAGTAATTTTCAAGACAAATATTGTTCAGGAAGCAAAGGAAGACGAAGTTAAAATATCACTATGATATAGCAACTGTTTTGTAATGTTCGCAATTCTAAATATTCTTTGTAAAACTAACATTTCTCCTTGATTTCTAGGAGATTGTTCTCTAGATGAAGTGGACGAAAACTGTATAAATGGCACTTGCTACTTTGAAGGAACGAAAAAGTATTGCACTTGTGTATCTAATTATATGTTTAGAAACGAAGAGTGTAAAGGTCAGTAAAACGTTCACTTTAATTTCTAGAATTATATTTTAAGGCAACTAATAACAAGGGTACCTAAATATATTTCGTTTCTTTTTCTGTTAAAAAACAATTATCAGGTTTTAAAACAGGGCTACTCAAATGACTTCCAGCGTGTCACATGCAGTAGTGGACAAAAAAGACCCAACAACAACACCAAATGCGACACATATTTTAGAAAGCTACAAATTATGAACATAATTTTTTTGTTTGGTTAACTATAATAAGTAATTATGAGCTACGAAGTTCTATTTATTACCTATCAACTACAAAAAAAAAATACATTTAATTTCATTGCAATCTAAATATACGATGCATTTGCTAAATTTTGAATAATCTGAATTTTACTCCCCAAAGCAAAAACGTTCTCTTATTTTCACTTAAAAAGTAAATAAATATATCCCTCAAGCAACTTCTTGCCACAGAGGTCTTACAGTAGCCTGTCAGTTTAATACACCATAGTAGAAGATCTGTAAGGATGGCTGTGGCTGGACATCAGCATAAAAACAACGTAAACATCCATGCCTTACCCAGGACGTTTTGATTAGTAACTAGACGGCTTGAAAATGTCAGTTGAAGTTGTGAAAATACTATTTTAATAATACATCTACTGATCGTCTTTATTATAGTATTCTAATATATTGTGCAGACATTTTTAGCAATAATGACAGCAGTGCATCTGAAATGCTGGAAACTAAATTCTTAATAAACTTCAGGGAAAGTTCACATTCCCTGAATAATCAACGCTTCCAGAGGTACCGTTTTAATTTAGGGTATTTTTGTCCAGCAGTTGTCCTTATCTGATGTCAAAAAGTTTCAATAATTTTAAGTTCTAGCTCTAAGACAATCTAAGATGTTGTGACTTCGCACGAAACAAAAATGCGTTATAAGGTCATTATAAACAGATGAAATTATTATGAAAGCCACTGATCAGAAGAATCATAATAGCTTACCTTTCCTACACGCTGATAAGGTTTTTGAATCATCCTGGATAATTGAACTTTTCCTTCTTACAAAGTGCTCTTATATTGATGGAAGTGAATGTCTTTCTAAAACATTGTCATAAACATTTGCATTCATAGTTCCCTTTCAATTGTAAAGGCGACTTCTTCTTTGATGGAAATACATCCTATAGTTTCTGGTAGATTTAAAATTTTACTGCTTTTTATAATCCTGCGATGGAAATTCTTCAATAACTCTTTTACATACTACACATTCTATGAGACGTGTAGGCTAAACTTTGATTCATTGACATAGGAGTCATTTCACATGTCCTTTTTTATGTTTGAGAGCATTTTCTTCATCAGTCGATCTTTTTTCGTGGAACGATAAATCAGATAGGCCTCAAATCTGCGGCCTTCTGTCAACATTACTCGATTTCGTATATGAGCCTCTGCTCTCTACACTATCTCATTTAAGTTGAGTAGATATTCATTTTTCTGTTTCTGATAGAAACCTTTCATGAAACATGATATTGTTTTGGTGTAGAAGGAGTTTTGCGGCCACTACCTGCGGGATTTTCGTCATTTGTAATCTCTCGAAATTTATTCACTAGACCAGAGATTGTTGCTCAATAAGAGTTCACGTTAGAACTAATTTGCCCCGTAGAGTAACCGTATTCTAAAGATCTATCATAACGCTTTTTTGTGGAGTTAATAGACTGTTAATCCTCTTTGGCAAATTGTTCTTCTGTAAACTAGTGGGTGATTCAATTCTGTTTACCTATTACATCTCTGAGTGAACAGGATGAAATAGAGTAACCATCCATATCTCATAGTATAGTTACCCAACCTGAAAACCAGATTCTACAGATTATATTTGTGTTATTTCCTGCGTTTTTACATTTGCTATGGATTAATGTAATATGATGTAATATTATGCATAATTGATGTAATATTATGTCTTCACCAGCGACACCCAAAAATGACCAAACACAGAAAAAGAAAGTGAAATCATGGGCAATTTCGAAATATAACTGAGTTGATCTATTTTATACAATAGAAAAAACAAATACTTGTAAATATCAACTGTAGTTCTAGTAATCAATTACATATATTCCTATACAATGTTATTAAACGTTCCCTTAAACACATTGTGACACTTTTCGACCACAGCTGACAGTTAGTGTATTTTGCATGTATGTGTGTTTCATTTGCGCTGATTAAGCGTACAATTCTTTAATTGAATTTAACGTCGATGTATTACTGACTTTAATATTGGTCCTATATCACGATCTGAAGTTACTTTGGCTCTCTTAAAATTAAAACTATACAAATCCCCATGGATAGACGAAATTAAAGCAGAAATGCTGAGCACTTCGGATGCTTCTGTTTTCACCTGGTTGACTGAGGTGTTGAATATTTTTCTATGATCAAGATCAGAGCCTTATCCAAGGAGACAAAGTATGAAAATTTGATGTCTTCAAATTGATGTCTAATTTGATGTCCTAAATAACATATATTTCTTAAGACGGATAATCGGAGATTGAAGCATGTCAATCCCTTATTATACATGAACGTGTCAATTCATCTCCCCCACCAGCGGCGAAGCATAGTGGAAGCAATCGTGACAGTGAGACTGCGCAGTAGACGAAATAACTATTCTCGTCGAGAATTGGCTGTTTGAGCTATCAGCCACTTTTCAATCATCCATGATCTATGGTGTAGTTGTTGATCCATGAGACTATTGACTGATTGGCAAGTAACTGGTAATTCTTAAATCAATCACCTGTAAGAATCACATATGTCTCAAATGCGCAGTCTCTAGGTCTCAATTGCTTCCACTTATGCTTCGCGCCTGCCCCCCACTCTCATTAGTACTTTCAGGGTACTTTTATGATTGAGGTTTTGGTTTTAAAGAATTTTCTTTAGATGATTTATCACTTTTTCAAAAATGCTGATTGCAGTTTTTGTGATAATTACAGGGGCATCAGTCTATATTCTACTCCAGATAAAGTCTTTATATTATTGTGTTTAGCAGAGTAGGAGATAAGGGTGGATGGACAACTTCGACATGAACAGGGCTGCAACCACATAAACAACTTTTTACTTAATATTCTTGGAAAATACGTTTCGAATTGAAAAAATTTGTTGTACTACTATAGAAGGCTTCAAACGTTTTTCACTCTGTTATCGTAATATTTTGCAGTTGATCGTGAGATCTTATGGAATATGCGAAACGTTAGTTTGAATTAGTTTCGAAAGGACCTGTATTTAATCTCAACTATAGAGAGTGAAATTGGTAGTTTCTTCAGATTTGCTATAAAATATCCCTAAAAATACGGAGTTTATATTTCTGACACATCCAGTTATAATTTATTTGAAAACATACTGCAGTTTGACTTTGAAAGAAATGCTAAAATATAAATCTGAAGATGTTTGTAATATGCGATTTAAATATCCCTTCGACAACAGGTTTCACTATTCTAGTATATTTACATCAGATATGCATTAGAATCTGATCTTGGTAACGTGTACGAAAATCATGTGCCAAAAGGGTACACTTCCATTTTGTTAGTGTACTGGATAAGTAAAATAATTTAAAATAACTTTATTAATTTTTTTGTTAGCAGCACCTATGACGTTCTACAAAATATCATTTGAATGAACCTTTTCAAGTTTTAGAGCTTAAAAGGCATGTGTGTTTTTCTCATTCATTAGAGCAGGCGCGAAGAGTGAGTGGAAACAATTGAGACCTTGATGCTGCGTGTGTGTGGTACATCCTTCCTCTAGCTGTCTGGACCACTTTGTAAAAAAGGCCTTAGCCCCTTTATCATCTGGTCCACGTGATACAGCGCAGTCGATATATATATGATTCTTAGAGGTGATTGATTTACCGAATTATCAGTTACATGTCGTCAGCCAATAGTGTCATGGATCAACAATTGCATCATCGATCATTGGTTGATTGAAAAGTGACTGATAGCTCAATCAGTCAATGATATACGAAAATCATCGTTTTGTCAATTGCGCAGTCCCATTGTCTCAACTGCTTCCACTACCCTTCGCCGCTGCATTAGAGCATAACGTTCAACTGCCTTACACATCAGTGAAGATATTTGGTTATCAGAGCTAACAAACCACGTGTACGAAACTATCTTTACATATGCTGTTCACATTATGTGTTCATTGGATGAATGCCGCATATCTTCTTGTGGGCAATAAAGTAAAAATAATACAACTGAAACTAATTTCTTAATCAATATTTCAGCAAAATGCGAGGATGGAGACGTCCCTGAGAATTGCAGAAACAATACTTGTTACCTCGATGAAGAACAAAAAGTCTGCGATTGTGAGGACGGCTTCATTTTCACAGACCAAGAATGCAAAGGTTAGTGGGACATTGTTTAGCTTTAAAAGACTATATATATATACATTTTAAAAAATACATAAATTAGATATCAGGACTTCAGAAATCAACCCTCCTGTCTTCGACGACAACTGGTAATAGAAGATTGACATCGTCTCCGGTGAGAAAAAAAAAATTATTTTTTAATCGTAAACTTCCCTTACTTTCCCATTTATATTAAGAATCTATTTTTATTCATGTTTTGTTGGGTGTTTTCACACTCTCTTTCCAGTGAAAGTAAATAAGACTGAAAATCAGAGGCGACGTATAGTGGAAGCAATTGATATAACGAATCTGCTCAATGGACGAAACGAAGATTGTTGTAGATCATTGGATGATCAGTCACTTTCAATCAACCAATGATTATGATGCAATTGTTGATCCATGAAATTATTGGCTGATTGATAAGTGCTTGATAATTCTGTATAATCTTGTAAGAATCACAGATGTCTGAACTGCGCAGTCTCAAAATCTCAATTGCTTCCACTCACTCTTCGTGCCTGTTGAAAGTGTAACTGAAAATTGAACTGCAAATCAGGAAAAGAAAAACAATTATCACACACTTCGAACGAGTGGAAAACATTTTTCTTCTTAGGAAACAAATGGGAGCGATCTGTGTTTATGGATTCACTCCTCAAGAAAGGAGTAGACAATTTAGTATATATTTCGGATGTGGATCATTGGCTTACTGCTGGAGTAGGAAATCGTCATAGTGATGTACATTATAAATATTATATGATGTTAAATGGAAAAATTGAAAACTTTAAGTGAAATAATGAATATTATTGTTCTACATTTTACTTGTGTTTAGATCGATTTGATACAGTTTAATTTGCATCACCAGTTGAATATTTGAATAGCAAGTAATTCTGAGAATTTATTTGAAAATGATCTATAAACGTTATTTCTAAAACTGGATATCATGTACACAAATGTATTGGATATACACTGAAGAGCCAAAACATTATGACCAGAGCGTCTTTATGCAAACCGAAACAACTGCAGGTAAACAACGGAGTGTGTGAAGGTCATGAAAAGGTATAAACAACACCTGATACTGAGATTTGTTAATCAGTGTTATTCTTGTTCTTCAGATGGGAAAGGCAGCGGACTTAAGAGAATTTGACAAAGGCCAAATTGTAATGGCCAGACGACTAGGTCAGAGCATTTCCGAGACGTCAAAGCTTGTGGGGTGCTCATGGTCAGCCGTGTTTACTACCTTCAAAAAGTTGTCCGAGGAGGGAAAAATCACATACCGCCAGCAAAGTGTGGAACGTTCACGGTTCATTGATGCTAGAGGTGAGTGAAGCTATCCGGTATCGTAGGAGCCGACAATTGTACTATTTGTTGCAGATGTTACGCAACCACGGCAATCCCCGGTTCCGTCTTACGACACTACCAAGTTAAAGGAAAGCCTTGACAACTAGAACCTGTGGCAAGAATGCGCAATATAGATGAACTCCATCCCCGACCTCACATGGCAGCAGTCTTATAAAAGGAAAGCTAACCACCGGAAGAAACCTGAAATTTAATCTGTTCCCCGGTTAACCATTGAACAAGGATAAGTAGATCCAAGTTCGCTCGGCACCCGGGGTGGAGACTCTTAGTGAGTCCCAGACTTTGAAAGGGCTCGTACCGACTAGGGGACCAAATCCGTTCAGCCGAGCCCTTGAACTGCTCCACAGCTCCTGATAGTGAGGTCTAGACTCCGTCACCGTCCAACCGGTCGACGATGTCTTCGACCTTGGTTGGTCTTGGTTCTGTCCAACCAGGGACCCAATCCGGTCGGCAAAGCCTTCAACCGGGTGCTGGGCCCGAAGCCCCCCCCCCCCCCCACCACCACCACCACTACCACCACCACGACAAGGTGGTTCCCTATCGGGGGGGGGGGGGGTACGAGCCAACAGAAGGGATACTGTGGCGTAACTCGTCCATAATTTGAATGCTGGTGACGGGACTGATGTGTCACAAACAAGCAATAGATTGAACCCTGCTGAAAATGGGGCTGCTTAACCACAGGCTGCTCCCAGCGCCCATGCTAACCCCGGTTCACCATCTAAAGTGTCTACAATGGGCACTCGGATATCAAAACTGGACTTTGAATGATTGGAAGAAGGTCATGTGGTCCAATGATTTTCGTTTCCTGTTGTACCATGTGGACGTCCGGGTACCTGTGCGTCGTTTACCTGGAAAAGTGTTGACACCAGGATGCACTGTGGGACGAAAACTAGCTGGTGGAGGAAGTGTAATGCTTTGAGCAATGTTCTGCTGGGTAACCTTGGGCCAGTCATTCATGTGCAGAAAACTATGACGTATAACCTACCTAAATATCATTGCACACCAGGTAGATGCTTTCATGGTAATGGTATACTCCTCTAGAAGTGCCTTCTTTCAGCAGAATAATGCGTGATGCCACACTGCTCGGATTGTTCGAGAATGGTTCGCGGAACATGAGGAAGACTTCCAGGTATTGTCATGGCCTACAAATTCCCCAAACATCAATCCAATCGAGCATCTGTGTTTTGTGTTGGAACAACATATCCGATCTGTGGCGGCTTAACCACGTAATCTACAGGAGTTAAAGGATCTACTCTTAATCTGTTGGTACCAGATACCGCAAGACACCCTTAGAAATCTTGTAGCGTCCATGCCTCTTCGGGTAAGAGCCGTTTTGCCGGCACGTGGAGGACCAACATCATATTAGGCAGGTGGACGTAATGTTTGGTACAAAACCGCGAAGAGTGAGTGGAAACAATTGAGACCTTGATGCTGCGTGTGTGTGGTACATCCTTCCTCTAGCTGTCTGGACCACTTTGTAAAAAAGGCCTTAGCCCCTTTATCATCTGGTTCACGTGATACAGCGCAGTCGATATATATATGATTCTTAGAGGTGATTGATTTACCGAATTATCAGTTACATGTCGTCAGCCAATAGTGTCATGGATCAACAATTGCATCATCGATCATTGGTTGATTGAAAAGTGACTGATAGCTCAATCAGTCAATGATATACGAAAATCATCGTTTTGTCAATTGCGCAGTCCCATTGTCTCAACTGCTTCCACTACCCTTCGCCGCTGCATTAGAGCATAACGTTCAACTGCCTTACACATCAGTGAAGATATTTGGTTATCAGAGCTAACAAACCACGTGTACGAAACTATCTTTACATATGCTGTTCACATTATGTGTTCATTGGATGAATGCCGCATATCTTCTTGTGGGCAATAAAGTAAAAATAATACAACTGAAACTAATTTCTTAATCAATATTTCAGCAAAATGCGAGGATGGAGACGTCCCTGAGAATTGTAGAAACAATACTTGTTACCTCGATGAAGAACAAATAGTCTGCGATTGTGAGGACGGCTTCATTTTCACAGACCAAGAATGCAAAGGTTAGTGGGACATTGTTTAGCTTTAAAAGACTATATATATATATACATTTTAAAAAATACATAAATTAGATATCAGGACTTCAGAAATCAACCCTCCTGTCTTCGACGACAACTGGTAATAGAAGATTGACATCGTCTCCGGTGAGAAAAAAAAAATTATTTTTTAATCGTAAACTTCCCTTACTTTCCCATTTATATTAAGAATCTATTTTTATTCATGTTTTGTTGGGTGTTTTCACACTCTCTTTCCAGTGAAAGTAAATAAGACTGAAAATCAGAGGCGACGTATAGTGGAAGCAATTGATATAACGAATCTGCTCAATGGACGAAACGAAGATTGTTGTAGATCATTGGATGATCAGTCACTTTCAATCAACCAATGATTATGATGCAATTGTTGATCCATGAAATTATTGGCTGATTGATAAGTGCTTGATAATTCTGTATAATCTTGTAAGAATCACAGATGTCTGAACTGCGCAGTCTCAAAATCTCAATTGCTTCCACTCACTCTTCGTGCCTGTTGAAAGTGTAACTGAAAATTGAACTGCAAATCAGGAAAAGAAAAACAATTATCACACACTTCGAACGAGTGGAAAACATTTTTCTTCTTAGGAAACAAATGGGAGCGATCTGTGTTTATGGATTCACTCCTCAAGAAAGGAGTAGACAATTTAGTATATATTTCGGATGTGGATCATTGGCTTACTGCTGGAGTAGGAAATCGTCATAGTGATGTACATTATAAATATTATATGATGTTAAATGGAAAAATTGAAAACTTTAAGTCAAATAATGAATATTATTGTTCTACATTTTACTTGTGTTTAGATCGATTTGATACAGTTTAATTTGCATCACCAGTTGAATATTTGAATAGCAAGTAATTCTGAGAATTTATTTGAAAATGATCTATAAACGTTATTTCTAAAACTGGATATCATGTACACAAATGTATTGGATATACACTGAAGAGCCAAAACATTATGACCAGAGCGTCTTTATGCAAACCGAAACAACTGCAGGTAAACAACGGAGTGTGTGAAGGTCATGAAAAGGTATAAACAACACCTGATACTGAGATTTGTTAATCAGTGTTATTCTTGTTCTTCAGATGGGAAAGGCAGCGGACTTAAGAGAATTTGACAAAGGCCAAATTGTAATGGCCAGACGACTAGGTCAGAGCATTTCCGAGACGTCAAAGCTTGTGGGGTGCTCATGGTCAGCCGTGTTTACTACCTTCAAAACGTTGTCCGAGGAGGGAAAAATCACATACCGCCAGCAAAGTGTGGAACGTTCACGGTTCATTGATGCTAGAGGTGAGTGAAGCTATCCGGTATCGTACGAGCCGACAATTGTACTATTTGTTGCAGATGTTACGCAACCACGGCAATCCCCGGTTCCGTCTTACGACACTACCAAGTTAAAGGAAAGCCTTGACAACTAGAACCTGTGGCAAGAATGCGCAATATAGATGAACTCCATCCCCGACCTCACATGGCAGCAGTCTTATAAAAGGAAAGCTAACCACCGGAAGAAACCTGAAATTTAATCTGTTCCCCGGTTAACCATTGAACAAGGATAAGTAGATCCAAGTTCGCTCGGCACCCGGGGTGGAGACTCTTAGTGAGTCCCAGACTTTGAAAGGGCTCGTACCGACTAGGGGACCAAATCCGTTCAGCCGAGCCCTTGAACTGCTCCACAGCTCCTGATAGTGAGGTCTAGACTCCGTCACCGTCCAACCGGTCGACGATGTCTTCGACCTTGGTTGGTCTTGGTTCTGTCCAACCAGGGACCCAATCCGGTCGGCAAAGCCTTCAACCGGGTGCTGGGCCCGAAGCCCCCCCCCCCCCACCACCACCACCACCACTACCACCACCACGACAAGGTGGTTCCCTATCGGGGGGGGGGGGGGGGGTACGAGCCAACAGAAGGGATACTGTGGCGTAACTCGTCCATAATTTGAATGCTGGTGACGGGACTGATGTGTCACAAACAAGCAATAGATTGAACCCTGCTGAAAATGGGGCTGCTTAACCACAGGCTGCTCCCAGCGCCCATGCTAACCCCGGTTCACCATCTAAAGTGTCTACAATGGGCACTCGGATATCAAAACTGGACTTTGAATGATTGGAAGAAGGTCATGTGGTCCAATGATTTTCGTTTCCTGTTGTACCATGTGGACGTCCGGGTACCTGTGCGTCGTTTACCTGGAAAAGTGTTGACACCAGGATGCACTGTGGGACGAAAACTAGCTGGTGGAGGAAGTGTAATGCTTTGAGCAATGTTCTGCTGGGTAACCTTGGGCCAGTCATTCATGTGCAGAAAACTATGACGTATAACCTACCTAAATATCATTGCACACCAGGTAGATGCTTTCATGGTAATGGTATACTCCTCTAGAAGTGCCTTCTTTCAGCAGAATAATGCGTGATGCCACACTGCTCGGATTGTTCGAGAATGGTTCGCGGAACATGAGGAAGACTTCCAGGTATTGTCATGGCCTACAAATTCCCCAAACATCAATCCAATCGAGCATCTGTGTTTTGTGTTGGAACAACATATCCGATCTGTGGCGGCTTAACCACGTAATCTACAGGAGTTAAAGGATCTACTCTTAATCTGTTGGTACCAGATACCGCAAGACACCCTTAGAAATCTTGTAGCGTCCATGCCTCTTCGGGTAAGAGCCGTTTTGCCGGCACGTGGAGGACCAACATCATATTAGGCAGGTGGACGTAATGTTTGGTACAAAACCGTAATTTTTGGGGGACGCTAATTTTTTCAAATTTTTCAAGAACTTCTAGATATATATATATAGCTTATAACCAGAAAAAAAAATATCAGTTTTTAATGAATATAGTTGCGTAGGGTGAATGACAATTGAGATAGCTAAGCGAAACAATGAAACTGCATTGTCGATGCTTTGACGTGGTTGATGTATCATTGTCAAATGATTCTTCAATCATCCAAATATTAAGACCTGTGAAATAAGACCACTGAGTAAAATACATCATAGGTCAAAGGACTTATCAATCAACCAAATATTGAAACGAAATGTGATTAAGAATATACATTATTTTAGACAATACTTGATTAGAGCTATCAACACATCACTGTGCACATTGCATTATTATTTTTTTTAAATATATGTATTGATTTCGACTGTAGGTGAAAGCGATAGTTGATTAAAAAATATATGCGTACATACATAGATTACCCCTGATGCACCTGCTTGCTATAGAAGTTCCACTGAAGCTTCTCAGTATAATACATCATAGACAGGGTCTAGGAGGAAATCAAAAATTCAGCAGAAAGAAAAGAAAGGAACATTCATAACTAATCGGGAATTCGAACCCAGGTTTCTTCGATTGTTGGCCAACAGCACTAATAACTTAGCCACAGAAATGATTATAGTCTATTGCAGCTTTTTAAATATTACCTTTTTGCATTTTTTTTTCTTTTTTCCCCTTTTCAAATATTTGCTATCGATTCCCAAAAGAACATTGGTGTGATGGAAGTGATTCACATGGAAGTGATTAAGTTGCAAGCAAATGAATGCATGTTAGGTAAGTGAACCACTCTACGTAAAATTGAATTTAGGTATATGTGTGTTATGATGAAAGGGTGAAATCAGAGATTTTATAAAATCACCACAAAATGTCTAGTGAAGGTGAAAGACGAATTCCATTGCTGTATAAACCGGCGAAAATTATATCACATTTGGTAGGTTTACCGGCGATTTTGTAAATCCCCTAGAAGCCAGTGGTGAGAGTAATGGTTGCAAAAATGAAATACCCATTATATTCTGCATATGCAAATAACAAAGTTTAAGATATGAAAAAAAAAAAATACTAGCGTTTAGACAATTAGCTACAGCTCCAGGCATAAAAAGAAGAATATTGGTTATTATAAACCTACTTTAATGAGAAAACACCTCATGTGGATAACACAAAGACAACATATCAGCAAATAAAAGTCATTTATTAAATAAACTGACTTTATAAAAACACTGAACTCGAACCTGGGAACTGCAGATTACGAGCCTCCGTAGGAAAATTTGTGAGAGTTCCATGATATTTAGAATTACAAATTTTCACTGTGCTTGTATACTTATTTGACTTGCATTAGCCTGATTCCACGGCTGGAGAAGCGGGGTGGAGAGCAAAGAGTATATGCTCCCTTTACCCATTGAGAATGCTAATAAGAGAAATGGAGGCAAAAGTATTTAACTTATGTATACCGTTTATGCATAGCGTATACATAAGAACTATATTTAGAAGAACTATAGATTAGCGAATAGATTTATAAACAGTGTGTCTAAAGGCTCAGGGAGAGGGGAAGACTTATGATGCGGTGGGTAGACAATGTCATACAGGACTTGGTTAGAATTGGTCTACAGTGGTCAGAAGCAGAAGATATTGCTCAGGACAGATCTGTTTGGAGAACTAAATTGCAGAATCTGATTGGACCTCTGTAGCCTTTGGCTACTTGAGGAGGAGGAGGAGGAGGAGGATCAGCGGTGAAGCGTAGTGGAAGCAATTGAGACAATAAAACTGCTCAGTTCATGAAACGATTATTCTCTTAGATCATTGTTTGTTTGAGTAATCAGTCACTTTTCAATCAATCAATGATCTATGATGCAATTGTTTATCCATGACACTATTGGCTGACGACATGTAACTGATAATTCGGTTAATCGATCACCTATAAGAATCATGATTTATCAACTGCGCAGTCCCAAGGTCTAATCTAGTCTAATAGCCACGGATTTATTTTAAGTTTCTTCAAGTGAGAACTAACAAACCCATAAAAATTTTTTGTTTCCACACAGAGTTCATCAGATATTATTTTAGGGTTAAATTGGGGAAGAAAGAAAAATGTGGCAGAGCGTGGGAATTCAGCAGAAGCAGGAAACAAACAATTGTCAGTGGAGAATTTAGTTTGTAGTAAAGTTAACACTCAAGGATTCAGCTAAAAAAGTCATAACAGCGTTTTTTAATGAAGAAATATTCTTACAAATCTTGTAGTGTAGTTTATGTGGAGATAAAATATCTAAAAGACGGCGGTGCTCATTTTGCAAAATGAATTTTTATTATTTTTTATAATAAATGAATTGAATTGTGCTCTTATGTAAGGGAGCAAGTTATTTTATATGTTAGATTATTTGTTGAATATTTTTTGCATACTCATGCTCAGACTTTTTTATAATGTTTGGTATAGATTTATACATTGAATTTGCCATACACTTGATGAAGTTGCAATTGTTATTGTTGCTATTTAAATGGATGAAAAATTTGAGATTGAGTTCAAATAAATAGTTATAACAATTCTAAAACAACATAATTTATTACAAAAGTATGGATAAAATCATTTATATAAACTGAAGTCAGCACAAATCATATATGTGAACAAATATGCAATCTACAAAGATTAACCTTACCAATTCTTAAAGAATTAAATACAACTATGTAACAAATGAAGAATTCTTCCGACAGAAATGTTGAGATTAGATCTACTTGTTCGAGTTACATAATACTTCTTCAGAATCATCTTTAAGTATCCTAAACAACTTTATTTTGCTTACCGGTTCCCTAACTGGATCACACTAATTAACTTATTTATCTTTCCGCGAACATACCAAATAAAATCATATATTTCTCTGAATTTTAGTGCACCGACAAAGACAAACTACATGTTCCTTCACACTATATTTCCTCTTCATTACAACAGTTTATTTCTTGTTCTTTCAATCAAGTTCGTTCGATATTCGTTGGTGACTCTCTCGCTGAAGCATACGCGAGCGTCCATGACGCGTTTCTCATAAATACATTTTTAGCACCCTCATCTGTCGTAACATTATTATTAATATTTTTTCGGATTTTGCTGGATATCCGACGAATTGTAGTGATTCAGATTTTATCGTGATTATAGATATTAAGAAATGTAGTTTGAGAACAAAGTCCCCAAGGTCTCAATTGCTTCCAGTCACGCTTCGCGCTTGTTGGTGATATTTTATTTATTTTTCAATACATTTTTAAACACATCTAAAACTAAAAGAATTGTTATACTGCTATGGGATTCGTCTCTTGCCTTCCACCCTTTCACTTTTACTTTTATTTCTGTCTAATTTTAGTCAATGCACACGCACACACACCGCCTTTTTATGTTTTTAAATATCCGGGACTGCTTTACGCAAACATTTTCTGTATCATTGAAAAAGGAAATCGATGAGCTTGGAAAGATCCCCGTTCCATTGGATGGATTCTTAAGCAGGTGCACTAGGTTCTGTAGAGTCATTCCCTGTATAAGCTAAAGAACACACTTGTTGACTTTGCAGGGAAGCTTCCATGTTTCATACAATATTCCAGAGGATCCCTGAACCCTTCAAGCTCTTGCGAGCTGGTCATTTAGCCCTTGGCGCAAAAGTGCTGCTCGTTGATAAATCACCCTACATAAATATTCCTTCTCAACTATATAAATTAAGTCGACACGAAACCTCTGCCGCTCTCTGGTATCTCCATCCAAAAATGCAAATACATAAAAAATTTGATTTCAGTCTAGTCTGGGTAAAAATTTACATGCACCACAGAAAGCGCTTTTAGAGATAATTGTGACTCTAGAAAATTAGCGGGCACGTGAGAAATGCTTAACCTATTTATTAGTCGCCAATTGTGTGGTTATTTTATTGACTCGCTAGTGATTATGGAAATTCAGCAAATTATCTTCTTTCATCGTAATATTTATAATATATGTGAATGAGAAAACATTTGCAGCATCTTCTAATACTTAGCCTTCTATACGTATTCTCGTTTTTGTTACACGATACATGGATATCTCAAACAGTTATTTATACCTTATCCACGTTTTTTGTAGAATACTTGCTCTGCGAGAATTTCAGGCTATTATACCAGTGGTATTCAACCGGGTTGTACTCGGGCCCTTCCCTGGGGGTGAAATACGAAATCATTAAATATTGTGATCATTAATACATTTAATATTTTTTTAAGTTTTTTATATATATTTTTTTATTTTGCTTATTCTAAGTAGTTCATATATAATATTATTTTTAAAGCCTTTTTAAAACCACATTTCCATAGTCTATTGATAGTCTAACAACATATGTTATTAAAATAGTAACTACGTCATCTAAGGTGACAAATTTCACGAAAATAATATCAGGGTTACAATGTTCTTCAAAACATTTAAGGGATAGTCAGCAGAAAATTTAGACTAACACTGCTTTACACCATAGTTCTAAGCATAACTCACCTCAAGGTCAGGAAGAGTATATAAATATATTTCTGCAGAATAAAATGCGTAAATATGTTTTCGCGGTATCTTAGTAACTAAGGTACTCTTTAAGCCGGCTCCCCTCACAATGAGGATGGCGTAGGCTCAGTCGGTAGCGCACCAGGCTCGTAATATGCAATTCCTAGGTTTTGAGTTCCACCTGTGCCAACGTTGACATTTATCTCCTCTAAACTCGCTACTCTGCCCTCGGTCACAATGGGGACACTTATAAGCTTAAAATCCGCCGTCCTTCGAATGAAACGCAATGCCATGGCCTCGACTGCAAGCGAAGTTCCACCCTATGTGTGTTAAAGTACCTGCTAGATGGCCTTGATAGGAGGTGTTCATCTATTTCCTAACCGGTGTCCGATGTGTCCCCTTCCTCTTACCCTTTTCTGAGCCCTTGGGACCCTTGTGACTGGGCGATTTAGCCTTGTTAGACAACATTTATAATTTTGTAGGACAACTGAATGGTAAAATACACAATGAATGTTTGTTGAAAATTATATACATTACCAGCAAGCATTTATATTAGATTCAATAAAATCATGTGACTAAAATATCTTTATACGACTGGGTGAAGTATTTTAACGAAGAATATTTTCATTTAATTTTGTAATTAGAATTTGGGCCTAAATTTAGTTCTCTGAAATAAAACAATAGAACTAGGATTCTGTAAAAACTAAGGAATTTGAATTTTTAACATAATGTGAAATCCTTTAGAGAACTTATGTGAAATTTGGAATTCATATGTGAATTATCTGGGAAGATATAGGGGTTTAAAAACAATTAAGTATAAAACAGAATATTTCCTATTTAATAGTCCTAATATTTACAAACAAACACCCATTTGTTTTATTTGTTTATTATTAGGAAGTTTTGAATTGGTTTCAGATTTTTCCTGGGGCGAAACCCACGAAGATATCGCGGGTGCTATTGAGATCTTCAGACTGCGCAGTCAAGATAGTTATGATTCTTGCAGGCGATAGATTTACTGAATTATTAGTTACTTGTGAATCAGCCAATGGTGGAAACTGATAACTCAATCAGTCAATGAATCAACGAGAATCATGGTTTCTTAAACTGCGCAGTCTCATTGTCTCAATTGCTTCCGCTACGCTTCGCCGCTGAATTATTTTCTCCCTACGTAAAACAAACATGTTTTTTGACAGAATTCATTTTGCTAGCATATTTTAACCTTTCAACTTTTTTATCCAGATTTTAAGGCACATTTAGAGTTTAGATTTCTAGTAAAATTACTGATATACTCATGCAAGCGTTAATATTTCTTAGAAATTGTTTGAAATTATGCTACGTGTTCAAATTTTCATTTTTGGTAGTTTATCAGAGACCATTTAAAATATCTGTACTATTCTTGTTATATCAGAGAAAACAAAACTTTCGACTGATATTTTTTCCTCTCTTTCGGAATTAGGTGTTTGTTCTTCGGTCACTTGTCACAATGGAGGAACATGCATTCCCTTAGAAGAAAATAAATACAGATGCGAATGCAAATCTTATTACTTTGGAGAACACTGTGAGATCTACAAGTGGTGCAAGCCCAGTGATTCAGAGGATATTTGCAAAGGAGGAGTTTGCGAATTTGATGAAAAGCTTCAGATTGCCCACTGCAACTGCACTGGTGATAAATATTTCGACGCGTTTTCCAAAGAATGCAAAGGTTAGTATTTTCGCTGTTGCCAATTTAAATAAAATTTAAATTTTATATTAGTCAATATCAGTGGCGAAGGGTAGTGTATCCATTGTTCTCTTGTGTCCACCTCTCTCTTTCGATGCATGATAAATCAGTATTTTGCTGCCCAATTGTCCTTACAGTTTTCATAAGCAAGGTGACAAAACCTCCATTGCTTCATTTATAAACTTTCATTAATTTTGCATCAGTATCAAGATTGGCATGGTGATTCCGCAAACAACTACTTTAGTAAAATATTACAAAAAAGGGGTATATAAAGTACATATTGATTATGGTGTAGATGCAAATGTAAACACTGATATATCGCTTTTAATTTCAAGACTTAAGTGAGTCTCATAGGTCGAGAGATATGTTATATGATATTATCGTACAAAATAATAAAATATTTTTGTATGTACTTTAAAATTAATAATTTTTTTATTATATTTGCTTCCAGATATTGACCTTTGTCCCTTGAAACAGTGCGATCCTGAAACACAAAAATGCGAAAAAGGGGAATGCAAATGCAACGATAATTATAGAGATGCAAATGGAACATGCGAAGGTAAGTAAAATATTCAAGGATGTTTGTCAATAGCCAGTCCTTTTTTTGCCTTCGTTGCTGTCAGTTTAAAAAGAAATGCTATACATGGTACTAGAAAATTTATTTCGTTAAACCGGAGCTGAAAAACCTAGAAATAAATCAAGAATATTAGTTTATATTCAGTCGAAGCATGTTACTCAATTGTATGGAATCAATTGAGACAGACTGTGAAGTTGAAGCATTCGTTTTACCCACAAGTGATTGGTTGACTGAGCTAAAAAATTCTCTGGTCCATCAACCAATAGTTTTTGATCCATAAAGTCATTGGTTGTCACTTGTCAATCAACCAATATAACCTTATGGATCAAAGACTATTGGTTGATGGACTAGAGATTTTTTTAGTTCAGTCGACCAATCATTTGTGAGTAAACGAATGCTTCAATTTGATAGTTCAATCAGCAAATGACGTATGAGGACCATCAGGGTGTAAACTACGCAATATCAATGTCTCAAGTGGAATCTTACACTTTATGCCATTGCTTTTAAGTCTATGCTATATTTAAACATTGAGGTCAGAGAATTCGATTACCAGCAGCGATTTTGGGCTACTTGAAATCTACTATCTTGAATGTAAAGGTACCACAAGCATAACAAATGAAAACCATTTTTTTCTCTTTTCAACGAGTTAAACTCAAAATGTTTGAAGAGCACATTTGATAAGTAGGGTGAGAAAAATAACTTTTGGGCATGATATTCTAAAAGCTTCTAATGTAGGTGTATGTTACATCAAGCAATTGCATTATTGAATATAATGTTTTCTTTTTTCAAAAATTTGACTCTAAACAAGAATCACACTTCGGTATCCTTATTAATATTTTGATGCTGATTATGAAAAGTATACTCCGTTTCAGATAAGGAATGGAGCGGCAAAATCTAAAGATCAAAGAAGACAACAACCAATGGAAAGATGTCACACCCACCTGAGTTCTAGCAAGAAGAACTCGCAAATGTAATTCCGCCACAGCAAATAATTCCACACCTTATGCGAAATATAAGTAATTTTTCTAATGTGCATTATTATATACAGCTTATGGAAGTGGGCATTAAAAATTCCGTTTTTTATTTTTTATTCTGAAATATTTTATAGTACACAATAAAATATAAGTTCTCTTATACCTCTGTATTAGCGGCTATCCGTCCCATGGCGAGTGGTTAGCACACCTGGCTTCTGATCTAAGGGACCTGGGTTCGAGCCCCGGGTAAGGCATGGATGTCTGTGTGTGTGTGGTTTTTCTGCTGAGTTCCTGCCATCCTCAAAAACCTTCTACTATGGCGCATTAAACTGACACGCTCCTGCCAGACCATTCTGGCAAGCATTCATCTGAAACGGAAATTTTGGTCCCCTGCAATTTCCAAGATACTGAGCAAATGATCCCAAATTTCGTATGATGTATTATATATTGCCTAACCCCATATTGGTAGAAAAAATCAGGTTCATCTGAAACGGAACGCTTGATATAATAAAGTATTTGGGAATGGGATGGATCTGGCAAACGTTGGAGGCTTTCACGGTTAGAAATTGCGAATGAAGATGTTAAGAATGGATTATGGAAGAGAAATACGTTTTAATCAAAATATCGATTTTTTTTATTATTGAACCTATCGACTTAATATTTTGACTTCACCTCATGATACTCTCAGTCTTTTGCAAAATTTCCAAGTGTTTAGTCCCATTATGTGAAGAGTTATGGCGACCAGACACAAACACATAAGGAAATTAAAATCTTTTGTCTATTAAAGTTTCATATATATTACCTCTTTTTAAAATGTGAAAATTTGTAAATTCACTTCAGTTTATGTCATTTATTGTTTGTTATGATCAATATTAATTAATAGGAATTGTAAAAGTAATTCGCCTTAAACTGGTCAGTTAAATCTGAAATCGATCTGATTAGGGCATGTTCTTGTATGAGAAGATCTCTCAAAACTAGAAGTAGCTTCTAGGATTCTCTTCTGATCTCTGTGTTACAAACTAAATGAATGAAAACAAAGTATTTAAGAATTAATTTATACGTATAAAAGAAGCTAATGGGTAATCCTATATGATGAATTGCATTTATCATAGTATAAATAAAATAATAAATAAATACCCCCTCAAGCAGCTGCTTGCCATAGAGGTCTGACAGAAGCCTGTCAGTTTATATGCCATAGTAGAAGGTCTGAGAGGATGACAGGCCCTCAAAAGAAAAACGACACAAACAGCCATACCTTACCCGGGGATCGAACCCAGGTCCCTTAGATCAGTAGCCAAGCGCTCTAACCACTCGGCCGTGGGACACGTAAACATAATTTATTGAAATAAAAGTATTTACTTTTATTCTGATTGGTGAAATAGTTAATAATTTTGTTTTAAACACCTGCAGCTTATTACTCCAACAGCAAATGCATATCTAATACAACGAATCATTCGGTGCTTTCGGCATCTCTTGTTTTCTAGCTGGTCATTCCGATTTTTATTTCATCTGGAACGTGACACCAGATCTGAAAATGCCTCTCATTTCTGAGTTCTCCTGCCGGAAATATCCCACTTCAGCAATGTTTAGCTCTCCAGCACCGGTATATGAAATTTAACTTTTGGCCTGGAAGGACTCGTTTCATCTAAAATTAGGCATAATGTCCGAGATCTAGAACTCAAAATACCTATAGGCGCCAATTTTCAGCCCTCTAACACCGGTAAATCTATTTTTTTCCCTTCAAAGGACACATTGCATCCAAAATTTCGCACAATTTCCTAGATCTGCGATTCAAAATACACTCAGGAACCATTGTTGTGCTGTCAGTACCGATAATAGATCAAAATTTGACCTTAGACCACAAAGGACCCTCCGGATCCGAAATTTCGTAACTTGTTCTAGATCTATAACTCTAAACTCCCCAAACACAATTTTTTTAAGTTTCTAGCATTCATAGATACTCGACAACGAGATTACTCGTAAGTCAGGGTCAGATACTCGTAGATCAGGGTTTCACCCTATGTGACCTTCGTTTGACCTTGAAGGATAGGTCGCAGGTCAAATTACGGATTATTCCCGAGATCTACGACCCGGATTAACCCTAGATGCAAATTTTCAGAGCTCCACCATTTTTGCATCACAGAGTTATCGTGATCCCCTGTCAGTCAGTCAGTCAGCTGTTAGTCACTTACAATAAGGGGCGTAGTGAAGGGACTATATGGACTTGGAAACTAAATTTTTTCCAACTGAGAAAATAAGTATTTTACTTAAATTTAATTATGTCTCTATCAGGGACATACCAAGGATTTAGTTCCTTGGGGAGAAAAAGGGCATCCCCCATGATTTACCTCGATTTTCCCAACTCGCCACAATTTTGCAAAAGAAACCAGTTTTTGCATGTCACCTGAATTTTACCAAGCTACTCCGAATTTTCCCTTCTCTCTAGATTTTACCAATTCCGATTTTCTTTGGGGGGAGCCTCCTCCCATCCTCTTATAGGTAAGCCCCTGCTCACAATCGTATATATATATATGATATAGAAGATTGTGTGTGATCGACGGCTGATTGACAGGGTTCACGTTAATTCTATGATGTCAAGATGGTAGAGCTCTGAAAATTTGAACCTAGCGATAAATCGTATCGTAGATTTCGAGCAAATCCGAAATTTGACCTCCGAAGTGTCCTTCAAGGTCAGACAGAGGTCACATAGAGGTCAAACCGTGATACTGAGCAAATACGAGTTCTAGAAACATACTAACATAAAGAAGAAACATAATAGAAACATAAGTTCTAAAGTGATACGAGTTCTAGAAACATGAAAGTCGGTGTTTTGCGGTGTTTTGAGTTATGGATGTTGGAAACGTTACGAAATTGGGGAACTTTTTCCAGCATGAAAGCAAATAAGCCAACATAATTTTAATGATGATAGCTTGCATTCTCGATATTTTCAGTTTACCTATTTACTTCTTCGATCAGATTTCTAAATTGCTCTGATGACTGATATTTTCTTAACACTCTTTCATAAGGAACCTGTAAAATACTTAGTTTTAATACTGCATTTCAAATTATATATAAAGTGAATAAATCTCTCCCAAATTCATTTAAATATTTTCATCTTCCAGCTAACTTTTGTAAATCCAATCCATGCCCTGGAAACCAACAGTGTAAGGAAAGCGAAGATTCCAAAAAACCTGAAGAAGTTACATGTTTTTGTGACGAAGGCCAGTTCTTTGATGGGAAGAAATGCAAAGGTATGAAATTTGATAGCGTAGTTTAACTGTCGAAGAATTATTATTTTATTAATTATTTCCGTAGCAGTTTGCGGGATGCTTAAATGTACTCATTATGTTGCTATAACTGAATACCATAAATATTTCAGCAAAATATTCAAATAGGGCATTTCCGCTCATTGTTTAAATAATAAAATTTTGCATCATTATGATTTTATTTCATACATAAATGTGTATAAATTTCCTAAATTATTATCCGTGAAGCAACTGTTTGACGCTTAGGTCTAACTGGATCATGTACACAGCATAAAATAAAAAAAAATAATTCCTTTCTTCCTATAGGGCCCTAAAAAGCAGAAAATAAGCCTAAAGCACATAGATGGTGCAACCAATCACCGAGTTCGTATTCACTTCAAACGAAGTAGGACGCCATCAATCTGGTGGAGTAGGTAAATCGTCTCCCAATCTTCCTTCGAAGTGAATACGAACTCAGTGACTGAATGCACCATCGATATGCTTTAGGTTTATTTTCTACTTTTTACAGCCCTATAGGAAGATAGTTTTTTTTATTTATTTATATTTTTGTCACTAAAAACACTTACCTTTAAAAACTTTCATCTTCTATTTGACTCATTAACATCGACCACATTTTCTGCCCTTTTGGAGTCATGTTTGAGGTAGCCCATGACATTGGAGTAGTCACAAGATTTAATTTGAGACATGACTCGTTAAAGTCTAACCCCGCGAAAATCCCCATCCGTTTCATCAGAGGGGAATAATGGGGGAAAAATTCGAAATAGTTTACGACGGTCATTATATGAGCTTCATTTGACACCTAACTCGTAACTACAGGCCTTCGCGTTTGGAAAGTATAGTAAAACGACTTTCACATTTCCCCTTTTTAGAGAGGACGTAAGCATGGTGGGTCAAGTTTCTATAGCTTAGACCACTCCCCATGTCACAAAGTTTCATTTGACACATAGCTTGTTACTTTCCGAACTAGCGTTAAGAAGATATAGGGAACAATCATTTATATAAATATACACTTTTTAAGGAAAAAGCATGGGAAGTAATTTTCCTTTACCTATGAAATACCCCGCTTCAGAAGATTAAAACTTTCGGCATTCGCATTCCGGAGATATAGCGGAAGAACAGTTTTCATATTTACCTTTTTTAGGGGGGGGGAGAATGCATGGGAGGTCAATGTTTTATAGCCTATCAGGATCTACGCTGAATAATGCTTATATAATAAACACTTTAAGACCATTTTAATAGGAGGAGATCCGTGTTAACAAATAGGCAGATTCAGATCTCATCAACCTTTATAATGAGCATTTTATGATAAATGTGCCGGAAAAATAATGAACGATCTGAAACAAATCCAGCTAAATCAGAATATTTAATATATTTTTTTTTATTTAAGGGATGTTCATTTAACAGCAGTAATCAATAAAAAAGCTCTTTTGATTATTTTGGAAGAAATCTGATTATCCTCAGCTTTTTTTTTTTGGACTAAGCTACTATAAGACACGTTCTAACGAAATGTACTAAATTTACCTTCACCAAATATATCAATATACATAATATACACTATTTACGCAATATATATATATTTTAAGTTTTAGGAAACAAAGCTGTTTGTTTCAGCCGAAATGACCCCAATCATGGTGATAATAGGGATAAATATCTGAAGAGAATTTCACTAAGCTTCCTGTTCTCGTTCTGATAAATCAAAATTTTACCCAGGGCAAACTTAAAGAAACTCTATCTTTATTCTTTACGTGTATTCACCTGTTTTTGCAACCTCTATATATATTCTTAAATTTCCCAAGAACAGTTCTTTCAGTTGCCTATATAGGTCTTATTTGCATCGTTTGCTTAGAATTAATTAGACCAGGAATGGTAATTGCTTGAATTCAGTGGTCTAGTGAGAATGTCAACAACGTACTATGGGAGAGACAATGAACCTATACAACTAATGGCCTTTAAAGATCTTTAGCACAATTACTTATCGCTCAACCAACGATCTATGATAATCTCAAGATTCGACCAATGATGTATGAGATCTGCTCGAGCGTCATTGCGCAGTTTCATAGTCTCACCAAGAGTGCGGTATTGCGACTCATGCTTCTCCACTGGTTGAAGGTAAAGCATATTAAGCATAAAATATTTTTATATTAATTCCTATTGCGAACAAAGTTACCCGTATAAAGAAAGAGATAACAATAAAATATAAAATTAATATTTCTAAATTGTATTAAATTATTTTGAGTGAAAGAAATTTGTAATAGAGTATATATGTTACCGCTAAAGCTCGAAAGCCGTTAATGTGCACATTACTTAGCTAATCTGCAGATTAACTGATTTGCTCAGTTAAAGTGCGGAAACAAGAATTTTCCGCATTTTATCTAGGTAATGTGCACATTAACGGCTTCCGTATCGTTAAAGTTCAAAAGTAAAAAAAAAAGACTATTTCTAGTGTCCGATAGTAGAGCTGAAACCAGGTCATCCCTCTGTCAACGGGGCGGGGGTGGCTCAGTCGGTAGCGCGCCAGGCTCGTAATCTGTAGTTCCCAGGTTCGAGTCCCAGCTGGGTCAGCGTTGAGATTTATCTCCGCAAAATTCCCCGCCCTGCCCACGGTCAGTAGGGGACACCGATGGGCTTGGAAAGGCCGCCGTCCGTCGGATGGGACGTTAAGCCGTGGCCCCGTGTGCGGAAGAGCCATACCCTGTGCACGTTAAAGAACACGCTGGATGGCCTTGACGGGAGGCTACCATCTGTTTCCCAACAGCTGTTCCAGTGGGTCCCCTCCCCCAACCTTCTCTGAGCCTTCGGGGTCCATGTGACCTGGCCATTTAGTCCATGGTGTGCAAAAAAGTGCCGCTCAGAGGTAAAACAACCCAAACAACAACCCTCTGTCAACATGAATCAGTCGTCCGAATTATAAAAAACGCCCCCAAAATGAGCAGGCCAAGTGAGAACGAATCACTTTAGTGATTCATTCTCAAGAATGAATCACTTTACTGATTCGGTCTCACTTGGACACGTATAGATCACTTTAGTGATTCATTCTCAAGAATGAATCACTTTACTGATTCGGTCTCACTTGGCCTCCGCTCATCCGGGGCGTTTTTTATAATGCGGACGACTTAATCACGTGACACGAAGATTCATATTCAAGAGATTCACCACTTTACGGATTCGTTCTTACTTGGCCTTCGCACATTAGGGCAATTCCAAATGCCATTTTAGTAATGCCTGTTGTAACAAATGATTTTATTGCGTCTATATAAAGAACATTTTGTATGCTGTATAATTCAGTCAGATTGTTTATTTTACACTTTAATTGTCTATCATTAGTTATTTCATAGAATACCTAGTTATTTCATAGAATAACTAGTTAAAGTGTGTAATTATTAATTTATTACACGCTTTAACTGATTTGATCAGTTATTTCATGAAATAACTAGGTATTCTATGAAATAACTGAATTATACACTTTAACGGTAACATATCAACTAATTTGTTAATTGTTTGATTGTATAAACTTCATTCTTTAGATATCGAAAAATAAATAAATAACATTATGTTAATTTAAGCGTACAGAAACGTTCCTGTTGTTCCAGCAAAGACCTTATTTTCACTTTAACGAGTGCCTAGTAGGTAATGTGCAGATTATCTAGGTAATTTGCAGATTACCTAGGTAATTTGAGAAATGAAACAATTTTCCGCACTTTAACGGATCACCCTAGTTAATCTGCAGATTAGCTAGGTAATGTGCACATTAACTGATTTCTGCACTTTAGCGGTAGCATATACATTTTTAATCCATCATCTCGGATTTAAAAAATTATTTCATGCACAGTCGTATCAGAATAGTATGACCACTACCTAATAATATGAATAACCACCCTTGACCTGGATGACAGCGGCGAGACGGCGTGGCATGGACATAATGAGGCCCTGAAAGGTTGCCAAAGGCACACGTACCCATTCGGACTCCAGCAGAGCATGGAGGTTCCGGAGATGACGTGGTTGTGAGTCCGCATGCCGAACCCGTCGATCCAAATGGCCCCACAAGTGCTCTATGGGATTGAAATCTGGCGATTTCGCCGGCCAATGGAGAACGGAGACATCGCTGTTGTGTTCCTGGAACCAGTAACGCACCACCTTAGTGACATGGCAGGGTGCATTGTCTGGTTGGTAGACACCATCACCATCAGGGTAAATGCCCAACATGAAGGGATGCATGTGGTCAGCGAGGATGGACGGGAAGCCATTGGCGTTCAGGGACCCATCCAGTGGTACCAGTAGTCCCAGGTCATGCCAGGAAAACATCCCCCAGACAAGCACAGTGCTGGTCTCTACTTGACTGACAAGCGTGCCTGGGTGTTGGTTCTCGTGTCTCTGACGTCGTATCCGTCACCGCCCGTCACTTCTATGAAGTAGAAACCTCGATTCGTCGGAGAAGATAATCTTTTTCCACTCTTACACTATCCACTGACGGTAGTCTTGTGCGAACTGCAGGCGTCGTTGTCGATGGACCTTGGTTAACATGGGCACCTTTACGCAGTGTCGACTCTGGAGACGTTTAGTCAATGTAACAGGTTTGCTCTACTGTTATCAGGTACATGTACCTGGATGCCCTAGCGTTCATTTGAATGGTCAATTGTTGCCCTGTTGTGCGTCGATATCCCTTTACCAGTTGAAAGAAGCGACGTTCTCGTCTGGGATCGATGGCTTTTGGGGCTCCGCAGTTATGATGTGTGGAGGTACTCGGTGTGCCTGCGGTTCAATCTTGGTACACCTTACTACAGCACCTTGTGAACAGCTCACAAAGACTGCTGTTACTGAGATGCTTCCACCCTTGGCGCGGTAGCTGATGATCATTTCTTTTTGAACGTCTGTCAAATCAATACCTCTACCCATTGTGCTCACGTTACGCACTATGGCTCATTTGTGGTCTCCATGTGGTCGACTTTGTCATGTGCACTCTGTGACGCACCTGGGCGGTTACATTGGGATTCCGTGGGTGGTCATATTATACTCATACGACAGTGTATATTACAGTTTATAATACTGTTGTTTCACACAATATTTCGCTTTTTGTAGTGAAAAAAACTATAATTTTTGATTTTGTTATCGTTTAGTCAATGTAAGCTCTCTGGTGATCCATTAAAACAACCAATGTGTATTGTTCTAAAAATATAACAGAAATTAATCGAAATGTAAGGTAAATTTATAACAGTAAAACAGCATAAATGATTGTTATTTTGTTAACATCTGCATTGTGCAAGAGTAATACAATTTACGAAACATTTTAGATTCAGCTCAGAACTGTTTCCTTGGAGAATGCCAACAAACATGCAATGCGAAGAGTGGCGAATGTACCTGTCGATTCGCAGTTTTCCAAATAGATGTTGACAACACAACTTGCAGTAAGAAATATATTTTGTTTGAAACGTTTATATTTTATAGATATCAAATTCAGGAGCGAAGCGTGCAAAGAAGCAATTGAGACAATGAGACTGCTTTATTGAAACCGACGCTCTCATAAAGCTTCTTGGCTGACATTATTAAACATTATTGGCTTTATTATATGAATTATAACATGATTGGCTGATTCAGTCATCAAAAAATTTGTAAATCAACAAAGGATCTCATATGATCTATGGTTGATTGATAATTGATAGATGGCTGAATCAACAATGATATATGAGAATCGTTGATGCGAAACCCATGCAGTCTCAATACATTTCAATATTTTCCGTGCAAGCTTTGCCATTAATGAAATTGATTATCTGGAATGGAAAGTGGAAATTGAAACGTTTTATATTATTTGTTGAATTATTCTTAAGGCTGGACCAGTAAAAAGGGGAACCATGGGGAGTAACACATTTTTTTCCCTTTGTATTAAAATCCTTGAAGGTTAAGTGCGGATAATCTGACCATAAGGCCAAAGAAAGTGAGAATAATGCATTTATCAAAGACAAATCATTTTCATTCGTGTCTTGCATCAAAGCAGGGAACTCATTAACAGTTAACATTACAGTTGTGTCAGGATATTATTTACGTAATGTATGAAAATTAGAATTATTTTAACAAACCTCATGTATTAAAAGGATAATTTTTAATAATGATAATAATCTTTATTTTATTCAGACAGTCAGTACAATATACATTTGCATAGAATAATTATCTAATAACAATTAATACATACATAAAAAAAATCGAGAAGTGAAATCGCTGAGAAATATCAATTGCATTAGAAAAGAGAAGTAACAATCATATAAAATGTTAGTGATTAATAGGAAAAGCGAAACAAAAAAGGAGAGCATAGTAAGCTGACGCTTATTTTTGGTTAATGCTCCCTATTTCCTTTAAAGTTCAATTATGACAACAGTAATGTAAACAATAATTCAAATAGTACAATAATTCAATAGTATAAAAGATCAAATGGTTATGAGACATATTATACTCATACATAGAAAAAGGTTTCATTACCTTGTAAGAAGAAATGTTCTACATTTGATTTTAAATAATTTTAAAGATTTTGCATTTTTAACGTCATATGAAAGTTCAGACCAAATTTTTACTGCATTATATTCGATAGATCTCTGCCCAATTGACAATCGACACATTGGTATACTCAAATTTTGTTTGTGGCGAATTTCATAATTTTGAAAATTCGAAAGACTGAAAATAGTCTTTAAATCTATCCAATTTAATCAATCTCATTGTAATCGAATACACAAAATTTCCTGATATCAGTTTGAAATTATTATAGACATTAAGAGTTTTAGCCTCAGAAAATAAATGTGTTAAGGATCATTATCTTTTTTCTCAACAATATATCTAACAATTCTTTTCTGAAGACGATATATAACATTCAGATTATAGACATAAGTATTACCTCAGACTAAAATTCCATATGTTATATAAGAATAAATGAAAGAGAAGTATAAATTTATCAAAATTTGTTTGTTAACCAGATGACGTATTTTACCAATCATACCAATATTCCTTGACAGAGTGATTCTCTGCTGCTTTGCATGAAATGACTAGTTCAGATTTTCATCGATCCTAATACTATAGAATTTATATTCAGTGCATCTCTTTAGCTTAATTTCATTAATCTTCAGATCGAAACATTTTTCATCAATATGCTTGTCTTTATTTTAATGAATCATGTTTTTGGATTTCTTGACATTTATTAATAAATTTTTATGTCTGCACCATTCAGATACAATATTTAAAGTGTAGTTAATACTGCTAATCAGCATATAATAACATCTTTGAATTAATGTGTAACTTTGCTAAATCGTTAATGTACAGTAGGAAAAGGATAGGACCAAGGATGGAACCTTGAGGTACACATCTGTAAATAAATGTTCATCTGATATACTACCATTTACTTCTACAACAGCTTTCCTCTGAAATAAGTAGCTTCTTAACCAGTTATGTATTTTACCTCTCAGGCCATAAAATTCAATTTTCTTTAACAAAATTTCGTTGTTAATACTGTCAAACGTTTTTGTGAAATCAAGATATACAGTCACTCAAATAAATATCCGAACACTATGGTTAATTATAGAATTCAGAAAAAATATCTGGCAACGATTTTTTTAGAAATTAGTGATCTGGCAACCTTCGTGTACGTATACGAAGGTTGCCAGATCACTAATTGTTCTTACCACTAATTAATCAGATTTCTGTAATCAACCATAGTGTTCGGATATTTATTTGAGCGACTGAACAGCTAATCCAATGTGACCTGCATTCAAATGGTTGACAATATGCTCATATAAATCTGCAATGGCACTCTGAGTAGATTTTTTGCTTTGAAAACCACATTGTTGTTGTGTAATAACTTTCAGATTATCTAAGAATTTAGTAACACGTGTACAAATTAGTTTTTCAAAGATTTTCGAGAAGATTGACAAAATTGAAATAGGTCTCTAGTTTTCTATATTTTCTTTATCATCTGATTTATGTATGGGAAGAATTCTGGCAATTTCAGTTTATCCTGGAATAATTTGTTTATTATTAATAAGTCAAATAAATGGCACAAAGGGTCTTTTATTGTATGTACAACCTTTTCAATTACACTAATATTTATATCATCTATACCTGATGACTTATCAACTCCTACATCATTCATTATGTTACAGATCTCTTGAGATTGGCATGACATAAATTATCTGGTATATGCACTTAATTTGATATTTATCATCACCATCATCACCACCACCACCACCACCACCACCACCACCACCACCACCACCACCACCACCACCACCATCATCATCATCATCATCATCATCAAGCAGCCATGGGCTACGGAGGTCCAACCAGACCGCGCAGTTTAATTCTCCAAGCATATCTGTCCTGAGCTATCCAACCACTGCACACCAATTCTAACAAGGTCCTGTTTGACATTGTCTTCCCACGGCATCCTAGGTCTACCCTTCCTTCTGAGGCCTCTAGGCACACTGTTCATAACCCTATTCGCCAATCTATAATTATCCATACGGGCAACATGGCCAAACCAGCGGAGTCTCTCTCTGCACAATATGCTGCTTAAAGGAGGTTGCAGACTCCTTTGCCTAACCTCATAATTAGTTACAAAGTTAAACCACCTAATACCCAAGATACTGCGTAAACATCTAGAATCAAAAGCATCTAGTTTCCTGTTATCTTGTTTACACAGCGTCCAAGTTTCACTACCATAACTAACCCTAGAAAGAACCAAACTATTATACAGTCTAATTTTAGTCTTTAGGTGTATACGCCTATTTCTCCAGAATCTCCATAGATTCTTAAAAGTCCCGGCAGCAATACCTATTCGTCTGTTAATCTCATGACGTACATCACCAGTATCAGTTACGTAGCTCCCAAGGTAATTAAACTGTGACACCTGCTCAAGACTGCAACCATTCAGATTAACTGAATCACAACCTGCCTGACCAATTTTCATCACTTTAGCTTTCTCTCTGTTTATAACCAAACCTACTGTATTACCAGTCTCATCAACAGCTCGAATGAAAGAGTTCATCTAATCAACATCATTTGCCAAAAGGGCTAAATCATCAGCATAATCTAAATCAGACGGTTTCGTATCCCCAGCCCATTTAAGGCCAAAAGCTTTCCCTTGAAGTGAATTTCGCATAACATAATCAGCAACCAAACTAAAGAGAAAAGGAGACAAAATGCACCCTTGTCGAACACCAGAAGTAATGCTAAACCAATTGCTACAAGACTTAACAACTCTCACACATGACTCATTGTTATTATACAGAGCTTTCATTATGTTAACTAACTTGTCTGGTATACCATATGATCCCAGAATCAACCACAAATTATGACGATCAACAGAGTCGAAAGCCTTTTTGAAATCAACAAAGCTAGCAACCAAAGGTTTCTGAAACTCTAAACATTTCTCAAGAATCTGCCTAAGTGAAAATATCTGATCTACACATCCCCTACCCATTCTGAATCCACATTGCTCATCACACAATTGCCTGTCAACCAGATTCTTAATTCTATTAAGCACAATCATGGAAAGAACTTTACCTGAAACAGAGAGTAGGCTGATACCCCTATAGTTATCACAAGAACTGCGATCACCTTTTTCGAAAATAGGAATAATAATAACTCTGGTAAAATCTTTAGGAACCATGCCTTTATCATAAAGGTTATTCAAAATTTCAGTCATCCAAATGGTAACTGAAACATTCCCAGCTCTAAGCATTTCCGTAGTAATTTCATCCACCCCTGGGGATTTATGAAGTTTAAGTTTAGAAGTAGCCAAACTAACTTCAGATTGTGTTATAGGGCCAACATTAAAGCTGCCAATGCATCTATCATCATTGCAAACAATGGGAGTAGAATTAACCACATTGTTTAGAACATCACTGAAATGCTCAGCCCATCTAGCCATGACAGAATCCTCATCTTCTATAACCTTACCTTGTTTATCCTTCAATCCTTTTATGCCTGTCCGTGTTCTACCACATAAAACATTAACTATCTAATACAACTCTCTGCTGTTGTGCTGCTTAACTGCTTCCTCAGCTTTGCCACCCAAGCCATCAAGCCAAAGATTCTTATCAGCAACTAACTGATCCTTTACACATTTATTAAGCTCTTTGTAATGCTTTCTATTAGGACTAGTAGGGTATTGATTAAGGACATTCCTACAGTTCTTTCTTTTTAGAAATAAGTTCAAGTGCCTTATCACTCAAATAGTTCTGTCTCCTCTGCTCCTTTTTTCCTAAAAGAGTACTCTTAGTTTCCAAAAAAGCTATCTAAAATGGTCGCAATCTTCCTCAACTTCAGTATTAAGCAAACCATGACTGTCATAATGACTAAGTAACCTATCATGGTAAGCTTTAGCAATAACTGGGTCTTTCAGAGCTTCAGTATTAAAGATAAATTTTTTAACCGTAGCACAACACTGTTTAAGTTGAAGTTGCAAGACACTTTTAACAAGGTAATGGTCAGATCCAATTTCAGCTCCCCTATATGCCCTGGTAATTCTAACAGAACTAGCCAATTTGCTGTTAATTAATATATAATCAATTATATTCCTATGCAGCCCATCAGGTGAAACCCATGTGTATTTATGTATGTCGCGGTGTTTGTAATATGTGTTAGTTATTCTGAAACCATTGAGTTTACTTACCTGTAGGAGACGTTGTCTATTGCCATTGCAGCTACCAATACCAAAAGGGCCTATTATTCCTCCCCAAAGGTCAGAGTCGGTACCAACTTTGGCATTGAAGTCACCAAGAACAAGGGTAATATCTCCTTTCTTGACAGAATTCAAAATATCCTGAAGTTGTCCGTAAAATCTATCCTTCTCATCCTCATCAGAATCCTCAGTGGGGGCATAACGGCAGATAACATTCAAGTCTTTAATGCTTGTCTGAAATTTTGCTGTAAGAAACCTTTCATTAATGCACTCATATCCTAGAAGGGCATCACTAGCATGCCTGCTGAGCAGCAGACCCACGCCTTGGTGATGCTTTCCATCCTCCCTCCCTGTAAAGAGAAATATAAAGTTATTTTTAAGTATCTCACCTTTATCTGTCCATCTGGTCTCTTGCAAGCCTAGAATATCTAGGTTATAGCGCTGGAATTCCTGCATGAGGACATCAAGAGAATAATCTCTATGTAATGTCCTCACGTTCCACGTTCCTGCAGAAAGAAAATGATTAGAAGGATTTTTAAAGAAATTAGGTTTATTGAGATTGGTAGGGCCAACAATATCTAACAGCCCCCTGATCGCAGGTATGGGGTAAAGACCTGTTCCTCCTCCGCTAAAGGCTGAAGTCACCGATGCTGGTAGGAATTTCAAGCACCACCTTTTCAAGTGGACTTTTTCAAGAACCATATGGCCTGCCTGAGACACATTACTCCAGTTTAGGCTTGACGATGCCCAACTAGCTAAGTAAGGTTCAGGTACCTGCGATGGCCTCTGATTAGGATTATCCACCAGCTGATATAAGGTATCCCATGCCTCTGTTCACTTAGAGCTGGCAACCCAGAAGGAAACAGAAAACACAGCGGCAGACTCTCCCTCAACAGAGGCCCACCAGTACAGCAAGTCCAGGATCCATAATCTAGCTCAAATCCATAAACAAGTCCAGTCTTGTAGGTATAAATGGTCAGTACCAGGACCCTGTGAAGTTGACCACTCCTCAGCAGGGTTGAAAAAAAAGAAAAAAGTGGCCATAGATGACCAGATCAGTAGGCCATACTGAACTGGCAGCCCTCCCCTTCCGTTCCCTTCCAAAAGAGAATATCTCTTTTGAAAGGTACTAACGGCCTGCACCACGAGAAGGCGGGGTCGGACATTAGGTGCTAGACCTGGCCGGTTCTGTGCATCATCACTAGGGATTGGTACACAGCTCTCCTTCCAGTTTACGCCTAGCTATAATTGCCATAAAATTTTTCAGTTTGGTTCAGTATCAATTCGTTAACGATATCATGAAAATAGCTATTGAAGGCATTGGTTTTCGCATAGTCATCAGTAATAACTGTATCATCAGAAGAAACTGCTAGGTAACATTCAAAACTTTGACGTTTGGATCAGAAAAAATGTGGGGAAATTATCTGTAATTCTTGGCATTAGAACTCCATTTTGGCAATCTACATTCAAAATTTCATAATCAATTAGTGTAGAACTTTAATTTCCAACTCTAGTTGGTAATCCACTATTTACAAAACAATCATATGAATTAACTAGGTCTATTAAATTTAAGACATTTTTACCTTGGTTCATAATATCAAGGTTATATTCACCCATTAATATAAAGATCGAATTCAGTTTAAGCAAGGAGTTTAAAATAAATTCTAGATATGACAGAAATGATTGTACAATACCCTAAGGTGGTCGATAAATACTGCTCATAATCAGATTTCCCGATTTAGCAAGTAAAATCTCGTAATCATCAGTAATAACTGACAAATGGTTTAATATTTTGAAAAATATATTTGAGCTTTCTCTGAAGTAAAGCGCTACCTTCCATCTTTACGAGCTGCTCTTCCCAAACCTACACCAATATAACCACTGATATGTGGAATATTGTTATTTTGCCACGTTTCCAGAAATAAAAGATAATCGAATAAAAAACTACTTCTTTCCTAAAGTTACCAAGATCTCATAAGGTTTTTGTACAGACAATACTGTCGACAGGGTGTAGCATAGAGACAGCCTGCCTCATGGCGCCTGTGATAGTCTACCCATTCACTTTTACTTTTCCTTAACCAGTTTTGTTTAATTTACGTTATATTTGTCATTTTGGGAATTCATTTTTCATTTGGACTGATCGCAATATTATTATATAATTTTTTGCATTAATGTTTCTCTTGTAATAAAACCAAAATAGCTATTGGAGATTTTCTTATATTTTTGTCTTATAATCCATCAGGGACGATATTTAATCGTTTGCCTCAGGGCGCGATGTAATATGGCGACGGCCCTGTGTACAGACTTCTACAGTTGAGTGAGAAAATAGAAAAAAGGTGATTTATTAAAACAATTATCATAAATCAGACTGAGAGTTTCAGACTCATAGAATACGACAGATAGATATTCTTTCTAAATTTGCATTACCACAGAGTGTTGGTTCATAGAATATGCGTAGATATACACTGAAGTGTCATTGAAATATGGATAGCAATCTAGTAACGTGTTGGACCCCCTTTGACCCTGATAACGGCCGCCACACGACGAGGCAAGGACTCCACAAGCTTGCGTAAATGTTCCACAGGTATGGCGACCCATGCGTCCTCCAGAGCTGTCCACAATTCTCTCTAGGTCATCGCTCATGGGACACGGCCCCGAACACTCTGCTAGACAGTATCCCACAGATTTTCGATAGGATTTAAATCTGAGCTTCTAGGTGGCCAATTCATTATTTCAAAGTCAGCAGTATGTTCCTGCAACCATGCAGTAGCCAACCTGGATCTGTGAGATGAACAGTTGTGTTGCTGGTAGACAACATCTGCATTGGGATAAATGATGGCCTTAAATGGGTGTAAATGGTCAGCCATGAGTTCTGCATAACGGGATGCATTGAGAGTCGTCGGTACACGTACCAAAGGTCCCAGAGAAGTCCAACGTAAGACACCGCAGGTCATCACTGAGCCACCACCAGCTTGTACTGTCCCGACCTGACATGCAGGATCCATGGCTTCATGGGGTTGGCGCCATACCCTCAGTCTCCCATCGGCATGATGAAATTTAAATCGGGATTCATCACTCCAGGCTATCCGTTGCCAATTTCCGATGGTCCAGTTTCAATGTTCTTTAGCCCAGGCAAAGCATTGAACCCCGATGTTGTGCCGTTAGAAATGGATCTCTCATAGGTCAGAGACGATGAAGTGAACGTTACACAGTCCATACACTGACTTCTTGGCTGGAATCAGCGTTCAGATGGAAGGTGATTTCAGATAATGTCTAGCCCCTATCGATCCTTACGATGCGGGTCAGACATTGAAGCCCATGATCATTCAAGGCTGGTTGTCCTCTGCAGTTTGTCAGAGTGCTTGTTTTTTGACCGGAATTTTCATATTCCCGGAACACTCTTGAAACTGTCATACGAGAAAATCCAAGTTCGTCGACAATTTCGGTGATCGAGTGTCCCATCCGTCGAGCACCTACGATCTGCCCTCTGTCAAAAGTATATAAATCCCCCGCCTTTTCCATTACGTTTCTGACGACGAATGATTAGGGAAGTCAAAAATGGCAGCTATATATGACCAGATTTTCAGCCATGCATGCGCCAAATGAGGGATTTGCGGTACTAAATTTGTACAACGTCTCTCATATGATATTTGTATAACGGTCGAAATTTGAATAATTCAATGGCAGTTCAGTGTAAAAGCAATAACACATGAATGTTATTTTTCCACTATCTGCCCTGTTGAAAATTTATCCTAGAATCTTTTTATCCCACAAACTTGTAGGTATAATGTTAGCTTATGATCCTTAAGGTATCTAATTAATATTATCAAGTTGTTGGCACACGTTAAAAACACCCAAACAATCAGTTTTGTATCACAGCATAAGACCTGCAGACATATATCTTGAGCGTTTCAATCTCTTAAAGCTTCTTTAATATCACAATCAAAGGATAATATAAACAAGACTTCACACTAGACATCTACGTATTATAACCACACACTGAAGAGAAAACATTTAAGAAAAAAGCATGACATGTTTTGCATTAACCATACACTTTTACAAGAGGGGAAGCGTGATGAGTGGAAGCTCTTGAGACCATGCAGTTGAAATATTTTTTTTATTTTTACAGGTAACTGATTCACCCCATTATAGTTTACTTATCAATCAGCTAATAATGTTGATTGAAAAGGGATTTATAACACAATCAGCCAATAATCTACGAGAATCATCGTTTCGTGAACTGCGCAGTCTCATTGTCTCAACTGCTTCCACTAAGCTTTGCTTCTGGCTTTTTCAAATGCGGTGATTCTTTCATCTTCTAGTTGCTCGTCTCGTATCTTCAAGTAGATGACGTTGTGCTTACTTTGTTATGAAGCTTCCTCACTTGTGTGGTACTACCACTTGTTGATTTAATAGTACTTAACATGGTAATGGTGGTATCGACACTTCGTCGTTAATAAGTGTCTCTGTTCTGAAAAATAAAATACTGTTCAGCATAGTGTTGCTTGATATCATTATCCGGGAGAGGTAAAATTGTACTTACTTCAAACAGGGGTATATACTGACCGGAAACTACAGTTTTTGAAATAGCGATTGTCATTCTCTTACTTTTTTATATCACATATGCGTTCCTTGATTCTAATTTCTTTGGCTCTTTGATTTTCTTTGATAAGATTTGTTTCAGCATTTTAAAGGGATATATTATAGATAAAACCTGTTATCCCGGTTCCTGTTTATCTTTATCTTTCTTAATCTTTTTCATATTGTTTGGTTCCATCTTAGCAGGTATTTGAAATTTATATTTCCATAAGGTCCTATTTAAGGGGTTTATTAATCGTGGTATGTAATGCATCGCAGGTGCACATTTTATTTGGTTTGCATATTATGCTCCTGCGATTTGTATATCTTTTTCTTGCAGGTATTCCGCATTTTTCTCTAGTTTTTTAATATATAAGGAGGAATAACCAGCTTCTTTAGCTACCTCATATATACGATTCCTTTCTCGGTTCATATTTTCCTTCATACTATACCTTAAATTTCTTATGAATGTCGATTGTATAACAGCTTTGTTGTATTTTGCCTGTTTAGCAGACTCTGCTGTTTGGACTCCTTTGAGATTGCTGCTATTTGGTATTCAGATGTTATACATCTGTCATTGGTTCTAATTAATAATACATCAAGGAAAAACAATTTTTCGTTCTTTTTCACACTTAAATTTTATTTATTCAAGCATTAAATTAATGATATTTGTTATATATGATACTCAGCTTAAACTTCTATATTACGGAACTCAGTCGATCAAATATTTTTCGATCTGCTATGGCACTTTCCTTTCTGTGACGGATTACCTCATTTTTAAAGTTCGATTCTTATTTTACCAGAGCTATTATTATCCCTATTTTCAAAAAAGGTGATCGCAGTTCTTGTGATAACTATAGGGGTATCAGCCTACTCTCTGTTCCAGGTAAAGTTCTTTCCATGATTGTGCTTAATAGAATTAAGAATCTGGTTGACAGGCGATTGCGTGATGAACAATGTGGATTCAGAAGTGGTAGGGGATGTGAAACATCGTTTTGACTTTTACCTATAATGAGGTTTTGACTTTTACCTATAATGAGTGGCGTCAACTTGTGATTACCAGCTTTATTTACACAAAATAAAGCAGTTATCCTTTACTTGCTTAGTTTTAATCCTGCCTTTTTTGGGTTACTTTTTAGATCTAAGGTTTTACTTGGCAACATTCTGTAATATAATGCAGTCTCATCACAGTTATAAACTTGTACATCAGTATACCCTTCTTCCTTAATGGAAATTGTGAACTGTTTGGAAAATTCTGCAGCGCCTTCAATATCACTAGACTTTGCTTCACCAGAAATGGAAATTTGGAAGATGCCATGTCGTTTTTGCCAACGCCACAACCAACCGTCAGAAGCCTTAAAAACTCCTGCTTTTAAGCTTACATGGAATTTTTCAGCTTGCAACTTTAAAGCAGTTCCAGATACGGGAATACCTTCACTTCTTTTTTGCACAAACCATGCATAGAGGCAATCGTCAACATTTTGATTTTTTCCAAGTCTTGTCTTTTTTCGAGTAACCCCAGCATCTTGGTCAAGCTTATCAACAAATGAGTTCAGTTTTGTCTCCTCTGCCATCCAACCCCTTACAGTTCCTTCAGGTATGCCGTATTCTCTTCTTATGTTTGCTTTCGAAACTCCGCTCTTTACTTTAGCAATAATGTCAAGCATTTCTTTCACACTGTAAGCTTTTCTTTCACACTGTAAGCTTTTCTTTTACTCACAATGCATACAATAATTAAACACTATTCAAAATACATGCAGGAACTCAATACATGCACAATTACTCAATACGCAGTAACAATAAAATGCGATACTCACTAACGCCGCACGGACCTGTATAAATATGTTTGAACTTATCGCGAACATCGTCCGCGCTATAACCGAGTGCGCGGTATAGCGAGCAGCGCTATAACGAAGGTCCACTGTATTGTGGTCTAGTCTTCAATTAACGATTGCAGTTGCGAATACAACAAATATGCACCATGGAGGAATGTCATGCACATATCGTATCTAAGGATGCCGAAAATAATAAAAAAAATGTTAAAAACAGATGAAAAAACAAGGTTTTCAATATTAATAAATAAAATTAAATGATGCTTCATAAAATGAAATAAAACGTAAAAATTCAACATTACATTTCTTGAAGCAAAATATGACATTAATTTTTGGTACACCAGAATTATTTGATATAAGTGCATTTTTCTTTCAATTTTTCCAGAGGTGAAGGGTTTTTCAGAGGTGAGGGGTTTCCCCCTCACCTCTGAAAAACTACTCTTCTTCCCCACCACCCATATGCCGACAGTCATTTAACCGATTATACTTACAAAACATTTTTTCTTCCATTTAGAGATTAAATTTTTTACTGCCTCTGTGAAGAAGTTGGAATCTTGTGTCAATTAAACCCACGATTTCGTGTTCTTTGTGCAATCACTTTGACATTAAATTTCTCTCATACCTCATGCTTCCATGAAGCAGAAATATTCGTTTGACATATTTATACAGAAGAACCCAAAATTTCGTGTAGGAAAAACAAATCTAACTCACTAAGAAATAAAACCTTTCAGTATAAGACAAGACCAATTCAAAGAACACTGGCATCGTGGTGCACCTTGGAGGTTAGTTTTCCTTCAGTACACAATTACACGACGATGTTTGGTGGCGCTAATTACGTCTTTGCTAGCCTTACCTTCTTTTTGCCCCCAGGGCCAATAGAGAACTGAATATGTTACTGTTTACATTAATCCTGTTAGTGCCTGATGGATGGCAAACTTTTTGTCAATGACAGAGTGCTAAGCATTAATAAATGTTTCGTGGAGCCTCGTGTTCCATTCATCTGTTCAACAATTGATCCTCATTTCATCCTAACCTATTGTAAAATTAATAATGGATTTTACATAATATGGATTGAAAAATAACAAAAGGAGCAGCGAAGCATGGACAGATGTAGTTCAAACAATGATACTATGTAGTTGCCGAAACAATGGTTCTCGTTGGTCATTAGCTGATGGGCTATAGGTTACTAACCAATGGGCTCATACATTATTCGTTAAGATATAACACATTGATAACTCAATAAAAAATGACCTATGAGAAATATTGGTGTTTCAATACACATTATCAATGTTTCATTTGCTTCCACTCGCACATTGTCACTTAAAACAATGTAGTTATGAGTAGTGACGTAGTTTGAGGAATAAAAAAATATTCTGGGAGATAATAGGAAACTGCGTTTCCAATGGTTATGAGCAATACAAAGTGCTCAAAATCTATGGCTAAGTTTCAATGGAAGTAACAGAGACATAGAGAGTGCAAAAATTCATGCATTGATAGGTCTCATAGGACAATTGCTTGTCAATCAACCAATCTCTGTGTCACCAAAGATAATCAAACACTAATTTTAGTCTAAAAGATGTAGGTATTTTCCAATGGTTTAATGAAGCCTATGAGAAAGAAAAATCAATGTGTCACCATGGTTACTAAACAATTGTTACAACTGATAGAAAAACATTTCAATATAATTATTATCCATATTGTTTGACAATATGTTACCACATATGCTCAATTCAAAATTAAAACGCGGATAGATTATCCGTGGTAAGAGATATATTAAAATAAGAGGAATTTGTGTACATACTCATATATTCTATTTTCTTGATGCTAACTAATCCTTTATGTATATTCAGTTATGAAAAGTGTAAGCTACATTGTATTGGTGTCCCTTGCTCTTATCAATTAGGATGATGTTTTTATTAAAAAGGAGATACTTTAAAATATATGTTAAATGCAGTAAAACGCCTATTATCCGGGGCTCAATTGTCGTTGGAGTCGGATTAATTGTGGTGATCTGTAGTACATATAAATTACATTTTTTTTTAATTCTCTATGCAAATGGATTCTTAAAATAACAGAAGTCATTACAGCGTATTTTAAATAGCATTAGGCCATAATTGAACAATATTGCTTCATCCTTCTAGCAGAATTTATTTAGCATCGATGTTGTGGTTTCCCGTTATACCGCCAGAGTGCGCAGTCAAATGTATTAATCTGTTATCTTTTGTCTGTTAAATGTTAAGAAAGCTTGTTCGTGTGCTCCTTTGTGTAACCAAATTTATCTAGCATTTCTACCCCTAAAATTTTGGGAAAACGAAAAGTGTTGTTTTAACACTGGAAAATAAATTCGAGATTATTAAAAGACGTGAAAAGGGTGAAAATGTTTCATCACTTGCAACCGAATTTGGCATTGGCCACCAAACTGTACGGGACATAATTAAAAAAAACAACCCAAGATAGGCAAATTTGTTTCCAAATATGATACGTTTACTTGCGTTTCACAAAGAAAATTGCTCAAAGGTGCTACAAATGAACAACTACAGTTCATTATAGAAAGGGTAATGACAAAGTGTTTTTTTTTTCAACAAAGAGCTAAAAGATCTCCAATATCAGGACCACTGATTTCGCCTGAGCAAGACGAAATATTTTTTTTTAAAATTAGGCATGCCCGGGACATTCAGAATTTCTTCTGGTTGGTTAAAACGATTTAACGAGAGGCATGGTATAAGGTATTTAGAGATACAGGGTAAAAATCTCAGTGAGGATAACGTAGGAGCAACATTATTCTATGATGAATTAGACACAAATATTAAAGGGAAGGTTCTTGTACAATCACAAATTAACAATGTTGATGAAACAGGACTTTATTGATGGGCAATGTCCACTTTAGAGTCTGTACAAGAAAAAAAAATGCGTCAGGATACAAGATAAGCAAAGACAGAATAACAATTTTGTGCTCCTCAAACGCCTCAGGAGAAGAAAAATCAAAATTAACCATAATGAGAAAAACGAATTATTCTAGCAGTTTGAAGGACACAACAAATATTCCAGCCGATTATTATAATCATAGATCTCATGGATGATAGGGATATTTTCGAAAAATTGTGGAAAGAAATTTGTTCCTCACGTTAAAACATTTCTCTCTCAGAAAGGACTTCCTCACAAAGCAATTCTGTTATTAGATAATGCTCCATCCTAACCTCCTGTAGAAAAACTTTCTGCAGAAAATGGCGATATTGTCACCTTTTATCTTCCGCCAAACGTAACATCACCAGTTCAACGTACGGACCAAGGTGTGATTGAGACAGTGAAACGATTATATAGAAAAACTTTGAGGTTGGACTTTATTACGGAAGAGAAAAATACTCTTTATTTTGGAAGTTCCTAAGAATTAAAGATGTTATCTATAACATTTCTACAGCTGGAAAGAAGTTAAAAGTGAAGCATTTGAAAAATAATTAAAAACCTATTGACCGATAACTTTGTGATAGCTGAAAATAATTTGTAAGTGGAAGACTCAAATAATAGCGTAGAAATCGACCTTGAGATTTTAAAAATAATTCAAAATATTGACGGATGCGAAGACTTTAGACGAGGAAAATATTAACCAGTGGTTAAGTATAGATACAAATGGAGCCGGATACGATAAAATGACTGACGATGACTTAATTCAAAGTGTGCAAGAACCGACGGCGACGGCAGAATCAAGTGTTTCTCTCGACGAGGACGATGAATGAGAAATTATGTGGAACTACAACCAGCTTACAAAGTAAGATCTACTGAAGACCTAACAGTTGCAGAAACATTATTTAAATTTGTGGAAAGTCAAGATAATGCTGATTACATCGAAGTTTTACAAATTCCTGGACGTATAAGAAAATTAAAAAAAAATATTACAAAGTAAGTAAAGAAAAATCACGGACTTTCTATCTAAATAATTTTAAAATTGTTCACTTTGTATTTACATACTACAAGAATTTTTTCTTACGTTTTTATAGGGTTTTTTACATATTTAACCCAATAAAATGCAATTTGGATTAAGCGTGTTTTTCAATTATCCGGGCTTCTAGCGTGTCCAAATTACTACGGATATTTGACGTTTTACTGTATCTGAATAAATATCAATGTCATATTTTTTGCATTCCATCTAAAGCTTTTCTTTGCATTTCTTAATACCCTTTCGTGAATAAAATACTGACGATATTTAATAAAACATAACTATGTGCCATGTGAATTGATATACTTTTAATCTTAATTTTCATTTTGCAGTTCACAAGAAGGAAGACACAGAATGCAATAAAGATTGTGGAGAGGGCACATGTTACAAGGATAGAAAGGATAGTAAAGTTCCGAAATGTGCATGTTTCGCATATAGTACATTAAATAAAAACCAAACATGCGAAGGTAAGCATATTGAACAATTTTCGAAGTTCGGTTATTTTAGTTTTCAGAGGCGAAGCATGGATGAAGCAAATAGGAAAATACGAGTGAGTTCTGATGAAACGAGAGTCTCATAAATCTTCTTTGGTTAGTTGAATTATCAATTGCTTAAGATTGAACCAATGGATCAATCATAATATTTAAAGATAATTTCGTAATTGATAACGAACTGATAGCTCAATATATCAAGGACTAGTGAGAACAATTGATGCAATGTCACAATTGCTTCTACTCACACAGTCAATGGCAAATATTAAACGTTCAAATAATCTCTTTTGATAAGTCGTCCAGAAAGCAGTAAAAAGTTATACTTTTCAGTAATAATGTTATCAACATATCAGCGGTGAAGGGTAGTGGAAGCAATTGAAACAGTGAGACTGCGCAGTTGACGAAACGATGATTTTTGTGGATCATTGGTCTGATTAAGCTATTAGTCAGTTTTTAATCATCCAATGATCTACAAATTGTTGAACGAACTGAAATTGCAATTGTTGGTCCATGACACTACTGAATGATTGATAAGTAATTGATAATTTGGTAAATTAATCACTTGCAAAATAGATGTCTCAACTGTTGAATCTCAAAGTTCCAATTGTTTACATTTACACTTGGCGCCTGCAAAATATCCTAATCAAATAACAATGGATAGTTTGGATTTTACTTTAACTATATCAGTGTTTAAAACTGGACTTGTGAAAATGAGATTGTGTAATTGGCCCCTCTCTCAAATTCTAATTCTCAAAGCACTTTAAAGAATCACTAATAATTCATTTCTTTTCTTAATTGCTTTCTGTGTAAGTTTTACATCCATACATACATACATACATACATGCATACATACATACATACATATATATATACGGATCTAAGGGAAGCTAAGGGTGCCATGCTCCTCTTTCAGAATGCAAGTAAAGGAGGAAAAAGGCAAATAATTATTAAACTTATTTATATTTCATTCATCATTAAATAAACTTTTAAAAACCTCTGAAACGTAGGGAAAATGTTATATTGTATTGAAAATCAAGTCTCTTGTCTCCCTCTCTCTTTACATTTCTTTTTTATTTGGCTCATTGTGTTTCTTGCTCCTCCCCCTCCAATTGTTTCTAGTTCCGGCTAGATCCGGGCCTGCATACATACATGCATACAAACAAACGCGCGCACACTCCTACACACACACACACACACCTTTAAGATCATTTCAATAAATTAATTATTTTTGTATCCATAAACATATTCACTCGCCTTTGAGAACAGTGCAACATACTAGTTCTCTCTTTTGGCCTTTGAGAACAGTGCACCATATTAGTTCTCTCTTTTGGTCTTTGAGAATAGTGCAACATACTAATTCTCTCTTTTTATATGTGATGCGAGTCCTTAGTTGCGCATACATTACGAAAGCTTTTTTTTATTAGTGAAGTGGTGACTGAAAAGGATTTGGGTTATTTGACATTTTGGGAAAACCGACTTCTGATAATCAAACACTTTTGAGTAAAATAAAGTGAAAACCAAATAATTAATCTACACTCATTGTATAAACATTTAAAGTTCACAAGAAATTCCTGTTATTTTTACTTTTTTTGATGTACCAGTGAATTTTCTGCTGCTGCAAATTTTAATGACGGTGCGTAATAAATTATAAAGTTAATTATACAGTTATGCAGTTATTATAGTTTACTTGAAATCCCATAATATTGATAATGAGTTTACAGTTAATTGGTGTTTGATAATCGGCGCTATCTTGTGCGTAAGAAAATATAAATTTCGTGTTCTGCACCATCGCTTTGTATTTCCTTACCACCATCTCATTTTAGATCTCCCACTTTTTCTGAGGCCTTTAGGAACACTGTTTATAACTATTCCCTAATGTATAGTTTTGCACGTAGGCAACATGAGCAAAGCAACGCAGTATCTCCTTGGGTAAAATGCTATTCCAATGTAGGTAGTGAATTCTTCGCTGAATTTCATCATTATTTAGTCAAACCACCGAATATCCATGATGTAGCGTAAGCTTCCATAATCAAAGGCCTCACGTTTTCTGTTATTCTGCATACAAAGCGTCCAAGTGTCGATACTTGGTAAATAAAGAAATTACTAAATTGTCATACGGCCCTAATTTATTCTTCAGATTGTAATGACCTATTTTTCCACAATATACACAGATTCATAAAAGCCCCAACAGAAGTGCTTATTCTACCAGTTTAACTCATGTTGCACATTACCAGTGTCTGTCACTAAACTACCTGGTTAAATTTAGAAACTTTCTATGCTGAAAATGAAAATTGAAAAGGAACTACAACACAACTTGCATGACCAATCTCCTTTTTTTCTCTACATATAACAATAAATCATTCCTGTTATTAGTCTCATTAACAGGCGCCATGTGTGAGTGCAAACAATTGAGACCTTGAGATTGTAGAGTTAAGGCAATTATGATTCTTACTGGTGACTTATTTACTGATTTATCAGTTATTTGTGAATCAGTATAGTAGTAGAATTATCAATTACTTGTATATTCAGCCAAAAATAATAATCAGTTACTTGTAGATTCAGCCAATAATAATAATCAGTTACTTGTGAATCAGTCTTGGATACATGATTGCATCATAGATCATTGGTTGAATGAAACGTAACTGATACTTCAGTCAGCCAATGAGCTACACGAATCATCATTTTTGTCAACTGTGCAATCTCATTGTCTCATTTTTTTTCACTACGATTCACCGCTGTTAATTACTATCTTTCATTAAACAGTTAGTTTCGTCAACATCATTTTCCAAAACTGTCAAATCATCCGTACAATCTATGTTGGATATTTTCATATTTCTATACCATAAGGCCTCAGTCTTCCCTTGCAATGAATTCCTCCTAACGTTATTAATAGCCGAACTGAAAAGGTAAGGTAACGAAGTGTACCTTGGCAACTCCAGTAGTAATGTTAAATCGATCACTGTATGCTCTTCTAATCACATATCACTCGGTGTTATATTTAAAGAACAATGCTGCTGTTGAGCTACTTATCAGGATTACGATACGATCGCACAATCAATCAGAGTAAATGACGGTCGACAGAATCAAAAGCCTATCTGAAATCTACAAAGTAAGTAATCATAGTTTTTTTCGAAATTCTAAAAATTTCCCAGTAATCAGTCTAAGCGTTATGTTTTGGTCTACGTAGCCATTACCATCTCTGTATCGACACAGTTCATCCCGAACTTGTTCATCAACCAAATGCGTAATTATTTCGAACAAGTAAATCTTCCTAGTAAGCAGAACTTTACCTGGAACAGAGAATAGATTGATGGCCTATAATTATCCGATGAGGTTCGAACAGCTTTCTTGAAATTAGCGATATTAAAACTGTTTTTTTTCGTTGACTTCCTAGAGAGCACTTTTTAAATCGTACAGTTTGCCTAGATATTTTATATGTTTAAATGCTTTTGTAATGCATATTTTGCTTTTTCTTATTAATTCATAATATTTCAAAAGTTACGAAAAGTTTCCAAAAAGTCTCGGATTTTTTTAATTGAGAGTTTAACTAATTCAATTGTTAGCCTTTTACACTCAGAATTAACATTGCCCTACTTCAAGTTCAGCTCATATGTAATTTATTAAGAACAATGAAATTGAATATTACAATGTACATAACTGTTAGCAATATACCAGTTGAAGCAATTTTCAAAATGTTATAACTGTCTTTTATTTGCAGATTTATGTACAGCCAAAAAGATTCCAAAGGATGTATGCCCTGATAAGGAAAAATGCCTGCCAATCGACAATGGTGGATTCAAATGCCTCTGCGAAGGGAAATATAAAGACGCACCTGATGGCAAAACTTGCTCACGTAAGTAACATAAGTATAATCATAAAGAAGGCATTTCGTAACAAGTTATGGGATTTCAAAATTTCTTTATAACACTAGAATATTCTAATTATGAGACTTTGTATTATCATGATTTAAAGGACAATGCAGTAGATTAAAAAATACGTTTGGAACAAAAATATGGAGTGAAATAAATGAAGAATGTAGGTTTAATAATTTCACAAATCACCGTACATAAACCAGCGACAATATGTTCTTCAAATCAGTCTCAGAGAGTTAAGATGTTAATTACATTACTTAACTCAATGAATGGGAAAGTCTGCATGGAGTGCGGGTCGACGGAATATCGTACTGGGTTCGATGTGGGGAAGTGGTGACCTCATCGACACTTTTCTCGTAATAACCTCGGATTACCTCTTAGACTCCATAATATATATCTGCAATTTAAATGAGTTTTGTTTTACTTTTCCCGAATATCGGTATTTAAAATGAATATCATCTTCCTTAAATATAAGGGTACATAATCCACGTGATATTAATTTGCATGGCTGTGTCAAATATGAATTTTATTATTATTAAAAAGCAAGGAAAAGAAACATGCCTAGACTACTAAAATGAAAGGGTAGACCAGCATCTTACAAAGAGTAAAGTAAATCTCGTTAACATGTGTCAAAGGCATATACTACTCTGTGACACTGAAATTGAACCAGACAGGAGTGCATGCAGGGCAGTGATATACGCAAATTTTATATGCGTTTCCATGACAAACTCTTGGTATCTATGGGAGATCACATGGCAAAAGCTGAGAGGATACATAACACTGTTGAATATGCTCCTACGCTAAGTACATACCCAAACTAATTTATTGAATTTATTAAAATATGTTAGCTTCAGGCGATGTAGTTGTTTGCATCAAGCTACGAAGTAATGTATGATAACAAATATTTAAGACAAACTGTAGAAGATAACAGGACGAACTTAACTGGCTTAGTGGTTAGGCAGCTACGGACTGCTCCAGCAAGGCAAACTTTGTGTGTTGTGTTAGCTCTAACTAAGGCAGTAGTCAGCAGTGACTTCGGTCGTAGTAGGGCATGTTCTTGTATGAGAAGGCCTGTAAAAGCTAGGAGTAGCTTCTAGGATTCTTCTCTGTCCTATATGTCGCAAATCAATCAATCAATCAATCAAATCAATCAATCAAACCTTTCGGCAACTATATCAGCGTGGTTGAGCTGTAGGAGTTTAGAAAACCATTTGGTCCACCCACCTTATCACCTGCTGTGTGGATTGCAATTTAAGGACAATTGGACGTTGTTGACGCCTGTCCTCTCAAAAAGGTATTTAGAGGCATAACAGCAGTGCTGAATAACACGATTCGTCGAAAGGTGGAAGCAGAGCCAAATTCAACCTTATCTACCATTTGATGTGCTCTAACTGGTGATATAGAAGTTCGCATCAGGACTAAGGCAATTTCCAAGATTATCATAGATTCAGGGTCCATTGCATCGACTAACTTTCATTATGTGCCACTGTCATGCTCATCTGAATCTGGGTTAGGTTAGAGCTACTTGAATCTGGAATGATAATGCAGTGTCTTCAACACAGAAGGACCCTCATTCCAAGTAGCTCCAACCCGACCCATGTTCATCCAAGCCTGACAGTGGTGCATGGTAAAGGTCAATCACTGCAATCGACGCTGAGTACGCAATGGACTTTGTACCTAGCTATGTCCTGGAAACTATCCTAGTCGTGATAGGAACTTCCATACTACAATTCATCAAATGGTAGCTATGGTTGTGGTTGGGTATGATACCACCCGAGATTAGTTGTTCTTTTGTACATCTGACAGTGCCTGAACCTCTGCGATGACGCTGAGTAACGTCTTGAGATGATTGGCCTTGCATCGCGGCATACGTGTGCAGCAATAATGTGAGTAGTTGACCAAGCGGTTTCATACGGCCCTATAATCCAACCATGCGAAATGCGTCCTGCTGTTGATATTGTTGGTGAAAGGATCGTCGTGATATCTTTTACATTTCGTCCTCAATATCTGCTATCAAATCTATTTCGCCCTCAATATCTGCCATCAACTCAATTTCTTTGCTTGTTTGCAGACAACCACAGCGCCTGAAGCATTTGGCTTAGTCGCTCAGCTTTTGTACTGTGAGTTGAAAATCTTAATTTAACAATTTGAATTAAATATTATACTTTTTATAATAATTAATTATATATTTTTTATTAAATTATTAATAATTCGAAAAAACAACCTCACTATTCACGGAACAATTAACAGAGAATAAATTTTATTTTATCTTTATACAATGAAGGTAAAATATTTTTTACAGTAGTTTTCATTTATTTCTCATTTTATTTGTGTATGCACATCTTTATGTTTGTACATATCACCAATTTTGCAAAATATTTGGGTTCCATAAAAGATGTGAATTTAAGAATGGGTCAGCCACTTTAAACCTTTGAAAAGCACTGGCATAAGATACATAAAGGATTTCAATAGTAAAGAATCACACGATTGTGTTCTGTAGACATGGAACACATGAAATAATAACCTGAAAAAGTTGGTTTTTGCCGTGAGTGGGATTCAAACCCACGTCTCCTGGGAACATGCCAGTTATGCAACAACTAGACTATCAACGGCTACCGTTTTTTCAGCTTCTGTGACATATAAACTTTTGAGATTTTTTTTGACTTAACTCGCACAGTGGCGTCATCTATCCAGGAAGTGGACAAATGTGTTGCCACATAGAGATGGGATTTGATATTTGTCATCAATGCTCATGACGTTAAATCAATGCTACAGAATTATTTTATTGATTTAACGCTGTGAGCGTGAGTAACAAATATTAAATCCATTTCTATGTGGCAACACAGTTGTCCACTTCTCGGATAGATGGTGCCACTGTGCGAGTCAAATAAAAAAATCCCTAAAGCTTATGCGTCATAGATACTGAAAAAACGGTAGCCGTTAATATTGTAGTGGTTGCATAACTGGCGTGTTCCCAGGAAACGTGGGATCTAATCCCACTCACGGCAAAAATCAATTTTTTCAGGTTATTATTTCATGAGTTACATAAAAGACTTATTTTTCAAAAAAACTCTATATATCGTTTTGTAGGTTAGAACAATTAACACTGCGGCAAAAAAAAATATTAAAATGACCAGTCTGACTAAAGTTAATTCATTACTCCGAAATTTTAATTCTCCGTTTACTATGATATTAATCTTATTTAGTTAATAGTGCATGGTATTATACAAATGATATAATACCAGTAACCTAACATGTCAAATCTAAAATAATGTTTTTTGTGAAGATACGAATCAATTAAACCCACCATTGAGTGACACGGGAATCGTGTACGCAGAGAGAAAAGTTCATATCATTAGATTGATGAGATCTTGATAGACGGCCGGTAACTCTTTGGTTCATAGCACTTGACAGCAGGTCCGGATCAAGAAAAAAAAATAGAGAGAGGGGGGGGGGGGGTAAGAAACCCAATCGAGCCGAAAAAATGTAAAATAGGGGCCACGAGATTTGATTTCCAATGCACTATAACATTTCCTGCTCCGTTTTACGGATTAAAAAAAAAAAACGTGGAAAATGCATAAAACATGAATGCGTTTAATAGCTTTGCCTCTTTTACGTTTGTCCGCATTTTGAAGAGCCCCTTGCCCCTCCCCTTCCCCTAGATCTGACCCGGCCTGACATCTTATCAGAGGTCATGGGTTTGTATCCCACCGTCTCAAGACAATTTTTCTCTAAATTTGACACCGATTTTAAGCAGGCGCGAAGTATTGGTGGAAGCAATTGAAACATCTACATTTCTTACAGGTGATAGATTTACCGAATTATCAGTTACTTGTCAATAAGCCAATAGCGTTATTGATCAACAATTGCATCGTAGATCATGGGTTGATTAAAAAGTGACTGATATCTCCATCAACCAATGATCTACGAGAATGATCGTTTGGAGAATTGCTCAGTCTCATTGTCTCATCAGTTGCTTCCACTACCCTTCGCAGCTAATCTTAAGGGGGATTTCATATCTGTCAACGGAAGAAACATTGAGAAATTATTTAAAGCCATCAGAATAAGAAACCTAACGTTATTAAAAGTTTCCAATGCTGTGATATTGGCTTTAAAATCTGGTACGTGGCTATATTATGAGGAATGTATAAAAATAATTTCATACAAGTAACTACGAATATTTTTATTACAGCTATAAGAATGTGTGATGAAAACGAATATGGCAAACAAAATTGCACTGACAGAAATGCCATTTGTGTAAATGATTGGAGTAAAGAGGAAGGATTTTACTGTGAATGTCGAAATGGGTATGATTTCGAAAATGGAGTCTGTACTGGTAAGTAAATTTATTTTAATTTGTTAAAGGAAATACTTTTCTTTATTGCTAAATGACGTAGCAACTTATTCAAAATGAAAACTTTCATAAACAAAACATTTATATGTGAACAGTGTCGTATCCAATATGAATAGAGTTAACCACTTCTCTTTAAAGGATTCAACAGCGTATATTTTTAAGAGAGTCCTCTAAGGTAAAAAATTAAAGCACATCACATTAGATTCAAGCATACGAAAACGCCACCACCACCTCCATGGAATTTTCTGGGTAATCTATAGCAACAATAATTTACTATTACTGGGAAAACAGAATATTCTTCGTCGAAATATATAGGACTTGTAGCATGCAATATTTCACAGCACTAGCAACATTACCCATCTATAAAACGCTACTATTTATTATGCAGTGTGAGAACAAAATATATTACCCGTAATGGACCTTCTGTCATTAAAATTGGTAAGGAACTTGTACCTTTACCGTCCTTTAACCAAAAGCAAATTAACCGAGGTCATTCAAAAAGTTCTTCACACATATCTGTGGATTCGCACTCTTTCCTCTGAAGTTAACGAGCTACGACTTCTTTACAAGCTTGTTTAAACGTGTCCTTATATATTTCAAACATAGGCCGTTATCAACATTGTAAGTCTCGCTAGCAGCAAGGAGGGGGTGAGAGCTGGTTGGCGTGGCCATTGCTCCATCCCATGGCTTCCCCTCTCCAAACGACAACAGGGCGGCCATTGCGACAACACAAGAGAAGCATTCCTGTTTCGTGGAAAATAAGTCCAGGGCTCTGCTGGCCAGCAGTTCTAGGAATCGAAGGTATTGTAGACTCTCCACGTGACCCTGACTCCCTGACTCCTGTCATGTGAAGAGGAGGACTCTCTCGCTGGCTGTTGGAGAAGAAACAGGTCTTGGAAGTGAGACGACGTCTGGCCGCCACCTCAAGCTAAGTTTTAGCCTTGCTCTGTAGGTCCTAGAGAGGCCTTTGCAAATATGTCAATAAATGTATATATATTAATTATGGAAGTATAGTGTCACGTTTATGCCACCGGTAGTTTTCCTCATCCTGACAAGAGAGGTAAAAAACGTACCAATTATACTTCTACCCAGGGTAATTCACTCGGCGACACCCCCGTTTAGTCACAGTTTATAAGCATTTCTCTCTTCACTGAAGGAGCGTAAATTTCCGTCCATGAAATCTGTGCGTTATTGCTATTGAGCCTACTAAAGAGAAGGAGAGATTTTACATTTTCGCAAGAATGCAGCTTGGGGACGACGCGCACTTTATTACACGCATATGGGGATCATGCCTGTTCATATGGCACTGTTATGGGAAGGATGCGCAAATTCAGAAAAGGACGGCAGAGCTTAGATCTCCCTTGGCAGGAAGATCGAAGGAGACCTTAAACGAGAGAACCATTGCTGCTGTTCGTGAACTCATTGAGGAAAATCCACACATCACCGTTCAGGTAATTGTTTAGATCCTAGATTGGCAGTGTGGAAATAATTATTCATCAACATTTAAAATTCCGAATGATAGTTCCAAATGGGTACCCAACAAACTGACAAAACAGCAAAAAAGGACTAGAGTCGACTCACTTAAGTAGATGCTGGCAAAGTTTGAACCTAGTGGCCCCAAAACGTTTAGCAGGCATTGTTACAGGTGATGAGATGTGGTTTTATTACTATACATCTCCCAGAAAGATCGTACAACTATGTTCTGGTTGTGGAAAATAAACCACATTCATCCTCCGACAAGACTTTTGCTAAAGGAAGAGGATATTCACAATTTTTTTCAATCCTTAAGAAATAGTAGCCGTGGACAACTTACCTGAAAATGACTATAAATGGCCAATAACACATCAATATTGTTTTACTCAAAATGGTTAAGGAGATGATGGAGCAGCGTCCAACCATAGGTGTGTCCAAAGATTCTCCTACGTCATGACAAAATCTGGAAGTTACGGTCTATCTGGAGCAGGAAAATATAAAATAACTACCGTATCCTGCATATTCACCCAATATTGCACCATGCGATTTTTGACTGTTTCCAAAAACATTAAAAATGAACTTTCTGGGAAGCCTTTTTCAAGGGTGCAATACCTTTGTGAAATGCGTTCATTCAGAGATGCGGACAAGCATTCCAGAATTGGCGTAGACGTCTGCAACTTTGCATAGATGCTGAAGGGGAGTATTTGAAGTACCGTAAAAGTTTTGTTGAGTATGTGCAATGGTGTTTATTCTGCAGATGCATGTCAAGAACGTTTTGAATGCCTGTCGTAATACTAGACAATCAATAAACTTCATCACCAAGAACACATCTAGGGTGATGCTAAACAGTATGAGACTATATTGATGTGGCAGCTGGGGCGAAGCGTAGTGGAAGCATTGAGACAATGAGACTGCGCAGTTGACGAAACTATTATTCTCGTAGATCATTGGTTGACTCAACAATCTGCCATTTTTCAATCAACCAATGATTTATGACATAATTGTTGATCCACGACACTATTAGATGATTGATAAGTAACTAATAATTCGGAAGATCAATTACCTTTAAGAATCATAGATGTCTGAACTGCGCATTTCAAGGTCTCACTTGCTTCCTCTCACGCTTCGCGCCTATGTGGCAGAATGCTGTATCTGTAGAATGACTATACAGTATCGTCTAAGGATAAACACATATGTACTAATTTGTGTATTGATTGGTGACGGTTTGATGGTTATGTAGTGTGAGATACATGATTAATAATGCTTATACTGGAAACATTAGGGCTTACAAAGAAACGCAGATTGATTCTGATCATCATGCGGTTAAAAACGTTTTGTGGTTCAATCCGTAGAATCTCCTAAATGAAAACTGAATCAATGAGTAGCATTTCAGGGATCGAGCAATAGGTAAAGCCTACCTTAATAAGATATGAAAATTTATGATTTTTTCTTTTCTGAGATTAAGGAATAACGGGATCTGATGAAATAGGTTCTACTTCACATCAGCAATTGTGTTGTAAACAGAAAAAGGACCCGAATAGGAAGCATGTTTAGTAATAGGGCAATGGAGCTTATTTTTGATATTGGCGATGCAAGAAAAATCTCAATCGACAATCTATTAGAAAAATATCGTTTAATGCTTAACATTTCAGATGCTGAACAATCGTTAAAACCTACCATGAAGTTGTTATCCAATGATAACATATAACACGGAGTGCTCAGGGAACATGAAACACAAATCTACAATGCACAACAATTGATACCATAATAGTAAAATGATAGTCTATCTACACTCTTCATAAAGAATGATGAAGCTGCAATCTTACCACTAAAGCAAATTTCCCTTAAAGAGTATCTTTTCTAATCGTCGCTTAGTACTCTTAACCACGAAAGCCAATTAAAAAACAAGATGTGGTGCCTATAAATGTTTCAATCTTTAACTCGCTTCTATAGAAAATGTTTTACATCGCAAATGTACCGATGTAGAAGAAATTATGTTCTATCATGTACTTGACAATATTCCGAAAATTAAAAACAGCATATTCAGTTGCTCGCATTCATAAACTATATAAATTAATAATTTACACCAGAAATAGTACCTATTTTTTACATATAGAAAGAGTCTATTTGATGTGGCAGGATGTTATATCTATAAGTTGTTCTTGCTGGAACTCTTATGAGTGTCGTATGTTTCATCGGTTGTTGCCTTCTTTGACCTTCAGTATTAGCTGCTTCATTCTTTATTTAATGTATACTATAATAATTGATTTTTTCTGCAGAAAGGAAAAACAGAATAGTGTTCACTGTCCCAAAGATGAAGATGGTTAAATAGATCGGATTTGATAGTTCTCTCATAACGAAAAGAGGCAGAACATTTTATGGAAATTCTGAGAAATACTGATAATTGTCTCTTTGTTTAAGACGACAAAAAATGTGTGTCGTGAAATCTGTCTTTATTGATAAATGGTATCTGATTCAAAAAATAAACAAAACAACAGGTGCACGCTATGAAAATTCTCATTTCATTCCGTATTTTCTTAAGAAGACCGAACACCGCATGCGAAAGTTAGGGTTCTATCACTTAAAATAACGTATTATCCTTTGATATTACATAGTACGCATGGCAACAAAATAATCTGGGTGATACTATGGAACTGCGTAAATGACGATTAAATACTTCACATTCATTATTGGTGAAAGCTTATATTCTTCTTATTTATTAATTCATAGATTACTGACTAATGATTAGTGATAAAAATCAGAGTCAATTGCCCAAGTTACGTTACCAACGACATCGAACGAACTTGACTGAAAGAATAAGGAATAAGTGGTAATTAAGAGGAAATATAATGTGAAGGAACACGTAGTTTATCTTCGTCTGTATGTTAAAGTTTAGAGAAGAAATGATTTTATTTCGTGAGTGCGCGGGAGATTAAATAAATTTACTTTGTGTGTCGTGTAAATAAACTAGTAGAGGAAAAGAAAAATTCATCGTTTGAAGCGTAGTGTTGAACGTCTGAAAAGAATTGGTTCTGAGAAAGTTTACTTAATTGACAGTTTTAGAGTACTTGAAGTCTAAAACCTTAGAAAGAAGTCATTTAATGTATAGCTATATAGTTATTTAGGAATTGATAAGGTTATTCTCGATAGATTGCAGGTTTGTTCACATATATGATTTGTGTTGATTGACTTTATATAAATGATTTTATCCACACTTTTGTAATAAATTGCATTGTTTTAGAATTAGAATTGTTACATACTATTTATTGAACTCACGCTCAGTTTTCATTCATTTAATTCATAACAATAAGTATGGTTTAATCAGCTTCGGAGTATGATTGTCTGAATTAATTAAATTCTTTGGTTGGCCGATACTTTTTAACAAAGGCATTAGCGAATGCTTATGCATACCTCGATGATATTGGGAATATTTGCTAAATTAGCAATGTTGATGATTTGCTGATGACTTTCAATTTATATTCCTTCGTGATAGGAATTGATTCAATGCGCGAAGTGTGAATATAGAAGCATTTGAGATATTGAGACCGTGCAGTTCAAACATTTATGATTTTTATAGGTGATTGATTTACCGAATTATCAGCTACTTATATATCAGCCAATAGGGTCATGGATCTTCATCAAAGACCATTGGTTGATTAAAAAGTGACGAAAAGCTCAATCAGCCAATGATCCAGGAGAATTATCAGTTAATCAACTATGCAGTCATATTGCCTCAATTGCATTCACTTCGCTTCTCCGCTGACATATATATATATTCCAACTTCTCTGTAACATGCTTGAAACGTATTTATAGGCCAAATAGGAATCTTACGCGAACTGCGTTTAACAATGTGCGGAGAGAAGGAGGTGCGTGTGGGTGGTGGTGGGGTGGGAGTTACTCCTCTTTTTATTTATTGCAGTGCTGCACAATCCCGGGCCACCATTGCTTTTCGTGCTACCCGCGATAGCTAATGTTGATGTCAAACACTTAAACGATATTTGACATTTGCTATTCTTTTTATATTTGCTTCTCTGTTAATAATTCATTAGTTCAGTAATTTTCTCAGTTAAGTAGAACAAAAGAGTCCCTAGGATCTTATATGGATATTGTAATATGGCGAAACTTGGGGATATTACAGCAACACGAACTTTGTCGACTTTTTTAAAGTTGGTAAGAAAGTTCTACAATGTTCTATAATGAATAATTCGAGAACTACAATTATGTACGTTTACTATATTTCTTACTGTGACCCGCAGGTTCAGAAAATATCTTTTTACGACTCGTTGACAGACATAGGTTGTGCGCTACCGTTCTGTAGGGTTACTATCTGACATTTAAACTGACTTGAAAATATTTTTTACTAATTAAAAAGCAATTCATGGACTCAGTATCAACAAACCGCAAAAGCTTTTCTTCGCAATGCATTTTTCCCCACCGTTTCAAGCGTAAATTTTATGATCACATGAATCAGTTTTTTTGGGATCTTTTTGTGTAAAGTTTCATCTAAATAAAGTTGAATCATAACATACATGGTAAACAAAAACATAATATTTGCAAATGTAATTCTTGAAACGGAAAACTATAATTGCATCTGATTGTTAGAGTAGATGGAGAATTTATCATGCTTCATCCTTAATAGAGTATAATAAGGTATACATTATTTTAAATTTACTTTGTTTATTAACGTACTTTTATTATAAGAAATATAATAAATAATGTGTGTTGCAGATGTTTGTGAACTTAGCCAAAACGAGAGGAAATGCTCTGGTGATTTTCAGTCATGTTTCGTCAACGAAGATTACAAAGCAGTTTGCAAGTGCCCTCCGTTATTTCTTTCAGGAACAGAGAAATGCGACCAATTTGGTAAGTGGCTACTTTTTTATATATTCGCATAAAACTAGTAACCTATAGTTTCAGGGAGAATAATTTACACAGAGCTCAAAATGTCAGTAATGATACATATCATCATGAAGTTTTTACGCAGAAAACAATTATGCATCGAATTCGAAATTTAAATTGATATTACGAATTTTAATAATAGTTTTGGTCGGAATGTTTTATGAATATATATTCTAGGAGTCAATTTAATTACATAAAGTCTTACCTTGGATAAGATGTCACTGGTATGAGTAAGGTCTGTTAATGGTAGTTAGATAGTCACTGTAAGGAGAGATATGCTCCAATCCCTTGTGATGATGCATAGAACCGGCCAGGCCTAGCACCAACGTTCGAACCCGCCTTCTCGTGGTGCAGAAGGTTAGTACCTTTCAAAAGAGATACTCTCTTGCGGAAGTGAACGGAAGGAGAGGGCTGCGAGATTTGTGTGGTCTACTGATCTGGACAACTATGGCTACTTTTCTTTTTTTTTCTACTCTGCCGAGGAGTGGTCAACCACACAGGCTCCTGGTGCTGCCCATATAAACCCACTGGACTGGACATATATATAACTCTGAACTTGATTATGGATCCTGATTTTGCTACACTGGTGAGCTTCTGTGGAGGGAAAATCTTCCGCTGTGTTTTCTGTTTGTTTGTGGGTTGACAGCCCCAAGTGAATATATTCGCAGGATATGTTTATCAGCCGGTGGATAATCCTGAGCAGAGGTCATCGCAGGCACCTGAACTCTTTGCTTCTATAGGCATCGTCCAATTCTACATTGGAGGAAGTCTTCCAGTGTAGATGGCTTCAGCCTTTAGTGGTGGGGGAACAGGTCCTTGCCCCATGTCTGCGATTAGGGGGATGTTTGATATTGTCGGCATTTCATCTCTCAATAAACAGTTTCTTTAAACATCCCACTAACCATTTTCTCTCCATAGGTAGTTAGAATGTGAGGACTCTGCACAGAACCTTTTCTCTTGATGTCCTCACGCAAGAATTCCACCATTATAATTTAGATATCCTCGGCTTGCAAGAGACCAAATGTACAGATAAAGGTCAGATTCTTAAATATAATCTTTGATTTCTCTTTTCAGGGAGGGACGACAATAAACATCACAAAGGGGTGGGTCTGCTTCTCAGCAAACACGCTAGTGATGTTCTTCTAGGATATGAGTGCATTAATGAAAGGTCTGAATGTTTTTCTGACAAAAAGGTCTGAAAGGTTTCTTAAGCAAAATTTCAGACAAGCATTAAAGACTTGAATGTTATCTTCTGTTATGCCCCCACTGAGGATGCCGATGAGGATGAGAAGGATAGGTTTTACGGACAACATCTGGATATTTTGAATTCTGTCAAGAAAGGAAATATTACCTTTGTTCTAGGTGACTTCAATGCCAAAGTTGGTACTGACTCTGACCTTTGGGGAGGGGTGATAGGCCCTTTTGGTATTGGTAGCTGCAAATGGCAATGGGCAACATCTCCTACAGGTAAGCAAACTCAATGGTTTCAGAAAAACTAACACTTACTACAAACACCGCGACATACATAAGTACACATGGGTTACACCTAATGGACCGCATAAGAATATGATTGATTATATATTAATTAACAGCAAATGGGCTAGTTCTGCTAGGAATAACATCATATAGTGGAGCCGAAATTGGATCTGACCATTATCTTGTTAAAAGTGTCTTGCAACTTCAACTTAAACAGTGTTGTGCTACGGTTAAAAAATTTATCTTTAATACTGAAGCTCTGAAAGACCCAGTTATTGCTAAAGCTTACCATGATAGGTTACTTAGTCATTATGACAGTCATGGTTTGCTTACTACTGAAGTTGAGGAAAATTGCGACCATTTTAGATAGCTTTTTTGGAAACTAACAGTACTCTTTTAGGAAAAAAGGAGCAGAGGAGACAGAACTATTTGAGTGATAAGGCACTTGAACTTATTTCTAAAAAGAAAGAACTGTAGGAATGTCCTTAATCAATACCCTACTAGTCCTAATAGAAAGCATTACAAAGAGCTTAATAAATGTGTAAAGGATCAGTTAGTTGCTGATAAGAATCTTTGGCTTGATGGCTTGATAGCTTGGCTGACAAAGCTGAGGAAGCAGTTAAGCAGCACAACAGCAGAGAGCTGCATTAGATAGTTAATGTTTTATGTGGTTGAACACGGACAGGCATAAAAGGATTGAAGGATAAACAAGGTAAGGTTATAGAAGATGAGGATTCTGTCATGGCTAGGTGGGCTGAGCATTTCAGTGATGTTCTAATCAATGTGGTTAGTTCTACTCCCATTGTTTGTAATGATGATAAATATATTGGTGGCTTTAATGTTGGCCCTATAACACAGTCTGAAGTTATTTTGGCTATTTCTTAACTTAAACTTCATAAATCCCCAGGGGTAGATGAAATTACTATGGAAATGCTTAGAGCTGGGAATGTTTCGGTTTCCACTTGGATGACTGAAACTTTGAATATCTTATATGATAAAGGCATGGTCCCTAAGGATTTTACCGGAGCTATTATTATCCCTGTTTTCAAAAAAGGTGATCCTAGTTCTTGTGATAACTATATGGATATCAGCCTACTCTCTGTTCTAGGGAAAGTACTGGCCTTAACTGGCATAGTGCTTAGGCAGCTAGCGACTGTTCCAGCAAGGCAAACTTTGTGTGTTGTGTTAGCTCTAACTAAGGCAGTGGTCAGCAGTGATTTCGGTCTTAGTAGGGCATGTCCTTGTATGAGAAGGCCTGTATTAAGCTAGGAGTAGCTTCTAGGATTCTTCTCTGTCCTATATGTCGCAAATCAAAAAAAAAACTCTTTGCATGATTGTACTTAATAGAATTAAGAATCTGGTTGACAGTCAATTGCTTAATGAGCAATGTGGATTCAGAAGTGGTAAGGGATATGTGGATCAGATATTTTGGCTAAGGCAGATTCTTGAGAAATTTTTAGAGTTTCAGAAACCTTTGGTTGTTAGCTTTGTTGATTTCAAAAAGGCTTTCGACTCTGTTGATCGTCATAATTTCTGGTTGATTGTGAGATCATATGGTATAGCAGACAAGTTAGTTAACATAATGAATAAAAAAAATAAAATAAATACCCCCTCAAGCAGTTGCTTGCCACAGAGGTCTGACAGGAGCCTGTCAGTTGATATGCCATAGTAGAAGGTCTGATAGGATGGCAGGCTCTCAGCAGAAAAACGACACAAACAGCAATGCCTTACCCGGGGCTCGAACCAAGGTCCCTTAGATCAGTAGCCAAGCGCACTAACCACTCGGTCAGGGGAGTGAAAGCTCTCTATAATAACACTGAGTCTTGTGTGAGAATTGGTAAGGCTTGTAACAATTGGTTTAGCATTACTTCTGGTGTTCGACATGGGTGCATTTTGTCTCCTTTTCTCTTTAGCTTGGTTATTGATTATGTTATGCGAAATTCACTTCAAAGGAAAGATTTTGGTCTTAAATGGACTGGAGATATGAAAATTTCTGATTTAGATTATACTGATGATTTAGCCCTTTTGGCAAATGATGTTGATGAGATGAACTCTCTCATTCGAGCTGTTGATGAGACTGGTAGTAGAGTAGGTTTGGTTATAAACAGAGAGAAAACTAAAGTGATGAAAATTGGTCAGTCAGGCTGTGATTCAGTTAATCTGAATGGTTGCAGTCTTGAGCAGGTGTCACAGTTTAATTATCTTGGGAGCTATGTAACAGATAATGGTGATGTGCGGCATGAGATTAACAGACGAATAGGAATTTCTGTCGGGACTTTTAAGAATCTATGGAGAGTGTGGAGAAATAGGCGTATACACCTAAAGACTAAAATTAGACTGTATAATAGTTTGGTTCTTTCTAGGGTTAGTTATGGTAGTGAAACGTGGACACTTTGTAAACAAGATAACAGGAAACTAGATGCTTTTGATTCTAGATGCTTACGCAGTATCTTGGGTATTAGGTGGTTCAACTTTGTAACTAATGATGAGGTTAGGCAAAGGAGTTTGCAACCTCCTTTAAGCAGCATATTGTGCAGAGAGAGACTCCGTTGGTTTGGCCATGTTGCCCGTATGAATAGTTATAGATTGGCGAATAGGGTTATGAACAGTGTGCCTAAAGGCTTCAGAAAGAAGGGGAGACCTAGGATGCGGTGGGCAGACAATGTCAAACAGGACCTTGTTAGAATTGGTGTTAAGTGGCCAGATGCAGCAGATGTAGCTCAGGAAGACTTGCTTGGAGAACTAAATTGCACTGTCTGGTTGGACCTTCGTAGCCCATGGCTGTTTGAGGATAATGATGATGATGAGTATTCGTAATTCTTGCGAAGTTTTCCCATCTATTACCGCTAAGGTTATCAATGATTATATTTATGTAATTGCATTTTCGGAAAATTCTCCAAAAAATCTTGCGAATAATCTGCTGAGAAACATTGGATCTATGGCATTAAACCTTCCTAGCCCATGGCTGCTTTAGGATGATGATGCGGAGGAGGATTCGTTATTCTTAAGAAGTTTTCCAATCTATGATCTCTAAGGTTATCAATGATTATATTTATGTAATTGAATTTTGGGAAAATTCTCCAAACAATCTTGCGAATAATATGCTGAGAAACATTGACTCTATGGCATTAAACCTTCCTATAATTTCTTACTTTTAATCCAAATATGACCCATTTTTTGAGCGTTAAGCTATTTAAATATATGTTTTACCTATCGGGTGTTATTTTAATATCGATATGCCACTTATTACGATTAATATAAAATAAATAAATATAAATGTAATGAAAAGATGTAGACCAGGGCTCAGCAGCTTTTCGATCTTGAAGCACGTCGTGGTCGTCATCTTGAGATTTAATTCTTTTGAAGTAGCTCGAATGATGCTAAAGGTTGCCTATTAACCATGTAGACCAGCCAGGATCTAGAAAAAAATACTAGAAGAAGAGGGAGAAAGAAATATAATCGAGCTGAAAAAATGTATAAGTGGGCAAGAGACTGTATTTCCAATGAATTGTATTATTTCGCCTTCATTTCATATGTCTTTAAAAATTTCTGGAAAAATATATGATATATAAATAAGTTTAATACTTTTCTCCTCTATTACACTTACTGGCATTCTGAAAGGGCTAACCTGTTAAATTTGTCCCCTTCTCCTCCCTACATCCGTCCTAATACAGACCTTATATTCTGATATTATTTAAAAAAAGAGAGATTTCGCAATTGAGACATATATGATTCTTACAGGTGATTGATTTACTGAATTATCAGTTACTTTTCAATCAGCCAATAATTCCATGGATCAATGGAATCATAGATCACTGGATGATTGAAAAGTAACTAACTGCTCAATCAGCCAATGATGTACGAGAATCATCGTTTCGTCAACTGTGCAGTCTCAATATCTCAATTGATTCCACTACGCTTCGCCTCTGTATTATATTATACAATATTATATTTTACTCTATATAATATTATTGAAAAGTTTATTTTATATATTATATAAGCACATCGAGCATTTTTCTGAGGATTCACTATATAGTACTTCATTTTTTTCCTTTACCAATTTACTTTTTATCGCTATTAACATCACGAATATTTAGTGTAGGATAACGCAAAGGTACCTATATTATGTTTCGAAATGTGTTGGGACACTTGCATATTAATTAATTGAAAATCGCAGTGTACGCTTGATCTCTAGATTTGGGAATAGACAGTTTACGATAAAAAATGTCACTGCAAATATACCGAAGCTCTTAATTAAATTTTTTAAATCTCGATTTTTCAGCTTTATTTTAATATTTTAAGTGTCAGGGAAACTAAAGCATTTAACAGCCGCGTTGCAAGTCGTGCATTCCCTGATTTCTTGTAGGAATCTCCTTTGCCTAAAATGTTGAATGGCATGTAATTATTAATATATATGTATAACTAACTGTACATGCAAAAGTATTATAAAAATAATGCAACTTTTCGCCAGTTTTGAAAAAAAAAATGTATTTATATATATATAAATACATTTATTTTTTAAATTTAATGTAATTTTATGTAAATTTAATGTAAGTAATTTAACAGTAGTTACTGTCGTTACGCTCATCACACACACACATATATATGTGTGTGTGTGAGATGAGCGTAACGACGTATCTACTGTTAAATGTTCAACATCAGTAGTTGTTGAGAGTCAAAAATTAGAGAAATTTCAATTTCAATTTAAATCCAGTGATATGTTTAGTGAGAAAATCATTTTTAGGTTTAAAGAACTTTAGATGTGACTTTCGATTCACATACATTCACATACATTAAATGAATACCTTTCATTAAATAATGCATTTTCTTAGGTACAACAGTCTTGCAAAATACTTGAAAAGTGTTGACAATAAACTTTTTAAATTGTTAGTTATACATATCTTATAATAATTACATGCGATTCTACTCTGACAATAAAGAAGAAATAATACCTGATGCTTATCCCGCATCTTGCAGCACGAAAGTAGAAATATTCAGAAATGCTGTCTAGCAGGTGCGAAGCATGAGTGGAAGCAACTGAATCCTTGAGACTGTGCAATTGAGACATCTATGATTTTTACAGGTGATTGATTTGCCGAATTATCAACTATTTGTCAGTCAGCCAATAGTGTCAGATATCAATAATTGCATTACAGATCATTGGTTAATTGAAAAGTGACCGATACCTCAACCAGTCAATGATCTATGAGAATTATCGTTTCGTCATCTGTGCAGTCTCATTGTCGCAATTGCCTCCACTACGCTTCGCTGCTGTCTAGTGACCAATAAAATATTCTATAAAGTATTTAATTATTCATATCAAAAGCGTTCTACATTCTTATTTCATAACAACTTCATCTGTATATGATTATCAGAATAAAGGGTTACTTTTTTGGAACGGCATTGGTATGATACACACATTCGTTACTTAATGTGTAATCTTAATCAAGCTGCACATTAAATTAAATTGCAACAAACAAACAATTCTGTAGAAATACAAAAACAAGACTTATTCATTACTGAACAACTTTAAGTACAAATAATTAATCATATTACTGTCATATTGTATCTGATCCTTTTTTTAGCAATAGTAAGAAAACAGCGAAAGCATCTTCATAATTTTAACTGAAAGGAAAAATTTAATACTTAGAGTGACGTATTTATTTTTCGACTTTATTGGTTATTCTTTAACTATCATTGCAAGTGTCGTTTTTAGGTTTGTTTGAATAAAATATGTAGCAAATACAGGAAGGTCGCGTTTTACGACTCTTCGTTTTGCAACTATTCACATATACTACGGGTCAAAATAATTCACTAAGAATTAGTTTCTATAGATCTTTCATGCTATTCCCTGCTGTAACAGCCGGGGTTATTAGTTACCATGGTTACCTCATCTGCTAGGGTGCCTAGTATAGGCTAAAAGGCCAGATTAACATGAAAACCAATTTCCATATGCGCGCCGTAAACAGACCATGTTCTGAAGCTGATCAATGTTTGGATTGTTAAATTTGTGCCTAGATTTCGCGTTTTTTTCTCAATATTTTCTGCAGTGCAAACTGAATTGAAATGTGGACCAATGATTGGACATAAAATTGGGAAACCAAGTTCTATTAAAAATGCTGTAAAAAGGCCGCGCGAATTTATCAGTGTAGAGGATGAAATGGCAATCCCTATTATAAAATCCTACAGAAGAGAGGAAAAAAACGAAACAGGCAAGACTGCTTTCTTTCTTCAACAAAACTGCAAAAGAAAATACTCCTGGAGATCCTGATTATCCTTAGCCAAGGCTTCGTCCAATATCTGATAGAGCCTTCTTTGCATCTTTTCGACAATGCCGTAGAAGTTCAGTCCAGAAGCACACAATGGCGATTAGGTTTTGCGTTATCATTTAATAATATTTTATGCATTTGTATCTTAAAGAAATAAAAAGTTTAGACATAAAACATTTTAATATATTTATTTATATTTATAGTCTTAAAATGATTAAAAAAAATATATTTATCAATAAATGAGACATGGAAAGTTTGTATTATCTTTAATAAACTTAAGCCAAATAGGCATTCCATTTAATTGCATTATAAAAGGGATTGATTTTACACTGATTCACTTTACGACTTCATCTCCAGAATGTCACCCCATCGTGGGTTGGGTTGGGCTGTGTTACCTCTGAGCGGGCCCTTTTTGCAAACTATGGGCTAAATGGCCAGGTCACAAGGACCCCTAAGGTTCAGAAAAGATTGGGGGAAGGGGACCCACTAGCATAGCTGTTGAAAGACAGATGGTAGCCTCCCGTCAAGGCCATCCAGCGTGTTCTTTAACGTGTACAGAGTATGGCCACGGCTTAACGTCCCATTGGATGGACGGCGACCTTTCAAAGCACATCGGTGTCCACTACTGACCAAGGACAGGGTGGGAAGTTTTGCGGAGACAAATTTCAACGCTGTCAGAGCTGGGACTCGAACCTGGTAACTGCAGATTACGCCTGGCGTGCTACCGACTGAGCCACCCCAGCCCTTACCTCGTCGTGAAACGCGACTCCCTCTGTATGCGTGTACGTGTAGTTAATAAATTTTTCAGTTTTTCAATTTAAACATGTGAAGTCACTCTTTTCATCTATATCAAATTAAAAAAAAACTGTCTTTAGCTAGGTTGGAATAAGAATTCACGACTTCCTGATAACATATCAATTGCTTTGACAGTTAAACTACCGGTCGCCGGTCAGATCTCCTCTATTTAGTAGTAAGAACACCTGGCATGTTATCCCGAGGTCGTGGATTCGTATCCCATCAGGCTAAAGATACTTTATTCTTTAAATTTGATATCGATGTTAAAACTGACTTCATAATTTTTATGTGTGAATTTCATTGATCATTATCTATTGGATTCAAATCTCAGGTAACAATACGCCTATTTAAAAATAAAATTATACTTGTTTTATTATTTGACTGGCTTAATCCACGATTTTATTTCTTTTCAGCTCAGTATTCAGTAACCGCAGATCTGTCAATTAAAAAAGATCAATTCGTAAGCACCATCCAGGGGAGAAACGAAATAAATTATGTAGAATTAAGAAAAGAGTTTACAAAATCTGTAAGTAATCAAATTATTTCGATATTTGTATATATTCGATTTCGGCATTTTTTTCCGAATTTTGTTTTTTTTATATCGAGAGTATTATACTGGCAATTGTTCCTATATTCTGTTTCATATAAAGAATGGAGAGGCACGTCTCCGTCAAATTACCATATTATCCATTTATCAAAAATTATCAATCATCTTTTAAAATTTCCTTTTTTCTAGATTTGAAAATAAGATGTTATTAAGACTACGAACTGATTCAATTTTGTTAAATAAAACAAAATTTCACCTAAATCTTATTAAATTTCCTTACTGTATAATATATAATTTACCTGAAAATACTAATCATATTTTACTCAATTGTCAAAAATTTATAACCCAAGGAATTTTTTTTTTTTAATTTGGAAAAAAATGGTTTATTTGATTTTACTATTGACATACTTTTAAATCACCCTCTTTTTAAAACCAAAATTAAAATCTACCAATATATCCTTGACTTCCTCCTGGAAACAAACATTTGGAATCAGTTATAAAAGTTATAAATAATAATAAAAAATATATAAAAAAATAAGATATAAAAATAAAAAATTAAAAAATAAAAATTTTAGTTAAAAAATCATTAAAAAATTGAAATCTAAAATTGAAAGAAAAGTAAAAAAACTGAAAAAAAAATATATTTTTAATAATTTTTTTCTTCACAAAAAAGAAAAGAACAACCTTCAAAAATTAAAAGTCAAAAAGAAACTGTTTTAACAAACTAATGCAATGGGAAAGTCTGTAGAAGGAAATCCCAATTTTTGTGAAGTATTCAATCAATCAATCAATCAGTCTCCGTCAAAGGAGTTCTTATTTAATCGTGGCTTATTACGATTACCCACGAACGCCAACGAAAAGCAGGATGCAATGCCTGAAAATGTACCATTCCTCGCTCTTTAGTGACAAGAGTGTTTTGACAAGTGTTCTATATCGAATTTTCCGGTGTACAAGAAATTATGTCTCATCCTGTACGTTCCAAAATTCCGAAATTAAAACTAGCATTTTTAAATGCTCACTTCCATAAGCTATTTATAATAATAATTTAAGTTTGAAAAAACATCCATTTCTTGCACAAAGTGTAATTTTGCTATGGCGAAGTGTTACGTGTCTGGCTACAACTCATTTGGTGCGGCATCTTTTCATTGGCTGTTACCTTCTTTGATCTTCAGATTTTTGCCCCTCCATTATTTGTGCGAACTAGAGTATGGAGAAATCAGTTTCTTAGAAAGAGCCAAAGAATTATAATAACTTTTCTCCTAAATAAAATTTTTAAATATTTTAATGATAAAATTAAACAAACCAGTAGAAAAGAATCACAGGATGTGTCCTGTAGACATGAAACTCATGAAATAATAAGCTGAAAAAAATTGGTTTGGCCGTGAATGAGATTGTAGCCCACGTCTACTGGAAGAATGCTAGTTATGCTAACCACTACATTATTAAAGTTAGCGTTGATGATCACTCACATAATATTGTGAGTGAAAAATATTAAATTTCATCTCTATGTGACAACAAAGTTGTCCGTTTATCGACAACTATGCCACAGAGGTCTGGCAGGAGTCTATCAATTTATAAGCCATGGAGGATATCTGTGAGGATGGGAGACCTCAACAGAAAAACAACACAAACATTCAAGCATTACCCGGGGCCCAAAGCTCGGCCCCTTTGATCAGTGCCCAACTACCCTAACCACTCGGTCACGTGGTGGCTTCATTACTAAATTAGCTGAGAATAAATTACTCGAAAGAATTGGCTAAGCTGGATAACCAAAACAACTTGAAAAAAAAATCACATTTCAAAATAGCACATATTGAGCTACTTTAATACGGTGCCTTTAGTCCAACGACAATATAATTATAATATTGACATCCCCAGGACAATATAAAAGCCTTTAGAGGTCTAAATCAAAAATATGAAATATTATCTTTTCTTCCTGGGGTACGGAATAAAGATGGACCTCCTCCACTACTCACAGAAAGTCATACCACTTTCCCTTTCTGCAAATGTAGCTGTCAGCTTATACAACCCTCCCCTGCTCCTCTCTTTTGCATCTGACTGTCTTCCTTACGCAAATGATAAAGACGAAACTTACAAAAGTGTTAGATGGGGAAAAAAAGTGTTTCCCTTTTTCTCCTTATTGGATAAATTAAATTTTTCATTTGTGTTTCTCAATTTTGGGGCACTACTTAATGAATGGCCCGGACGAGATGCACCCATTTAACTTTCCTTTTGAATGGCCTTCGGTAACCATTTCTACTAAAGCAGGAAATATTTGTTATGAATTTTAAATGTTAAATTGTCCTCTCTAGCCATTTCAAAAACTAGTGGTGTGCAAGAAATGGATCTTCAAAGACATTCGGCAGTCAAGATTTTCATAGTTTTTGAGAAGATCTTGAATGAGCTGATGGTAGTTTGCCTCTATGCGATTCCCCAGAAAACCCTGGACTACAGACGTGAAGGACTCCTTCGTATTCAGTTATTTTTCCTTCTCTTCTTTGAGTTTGGCATCACTTAGATTTAGAAATTTTTCCTTCAAGTCTTTTTTGAAAAGTCCGAGACGTTAGTTAAACAAAAATAGCAATCATGCAAGTGACTAGTTGCCTTACGACAAACCATTGGAACTGCAAAGGGCTTGGATTTTATCTTACATTTCAACCATTCACTCAGACCAACAAAGCACGAAATGCAGCAAACATGTGGAGTCTATGTTTTGTCCTGATCTCCGACATGACATCCAAAATACAAGTTATAGGCTTTCTTCACAATCTTTGTCAAAGAACGACCCTGGGATTTTAAAATATAATTTCCACCCGTATAACAAAACTTATCTTTCACATTAACACATCCGCGACGCTGCCTTTGTGCCATTTAAACGCCAAAATGCACTCTTCAACATACAGCACGTGTTCCTCCTATGATGAAAACAAGAATGGCTATCTGAGGTTAGGTTACTGTTACATGTTTTCTCCCATTTGGCATTCAGTGTTGTCAGTCACAAAAAGTAAAATATATAGTACCTTCGAAGTTGCCTGGAGGTGTTGGTATAGGAAGATCTAAATAGGAGTCAAAATGACCAATAACATAAAAACGTGACATGCTAGCCATTTTTTTAGGCCAGATCTGAAATCAACATATGAAAAATAGTTAAAGGTAGCTACAGTTGTTCATGTTATAAAAACCTTGTAAACCAGTGTAATCTAACGACAGATGATTTTACTTGGCATTCAAAAGTGCTTAGCAAAAACGTCTCGTATCCTTTTTTGGCAAAAGTCACTCTTATTCTACCGCACTTATTCTTCAATTTGCGATTTTACAAACCATGCAATTTTACATCTATTGTCTGGATATCGCAGAAGCGAAATTTCCGTACTTGCAATCATTGATTAAACTTTATGAATTTTAAAGTTTACACTTAATCTTCGATAAATGTTATTCTAAAAAATCCTATATTTGGCATTTGGGTTTAGATTATGCAAGTAGAGTGATCATAATTATAATATGAGTCAAAGGTTATTTTTCTTCCTAAAAAATTGCTTTTAGTACTAAAATAATTTTAAAAACATCTACATATTATTATTTTTTTCATTAAGCCTGAAATCCAATAATATAACAGAATTAACAAGTATTTAGGTATATTAATATCTTTTCACATTAAACACCCATAAATCATTCGCTATTTGCGGAAAACTTAGGGGCACTGTACTTTCGCGGCCACACACTTCACTTTATTTCCCCTGTAAGATGACTTCAGTGGGGTGTTCGCTTATATGTGATTTTCCACACATAGCTATGCTTTGAAGCGTTCCGGCAAGAAATAAAACCTACTTTCACCACTGGTTGCATAATAGATCATTGGTTGATTGAAAAGCGATTGATAGCTCAATCAGCCAATGATCTACGATAATCATCGTTTCGTGAACTGAGCAGTCTCCCTGTCTCAATCGCTTCCACTACGCTTCGCCGCTGGTAATCTTTATCTGTGATGTTCTTCCAAGAGGTAGCATTTTTGTCAAGAAGTATATTTTTTGCGAACGTCAATTCTATGTATAAAATCGGAAACATTTGTGAAAAAAAGGTTAATTTTGTACAGGGTACTTTAAAAAAAGGCTAAAATGAAGAGCTATAGGTTAATGTTTTTTTCTAATGAATAGTCTTATTTTTTAATTTAGTTATCTGATGAGATTGACTAAAGGATGATTTACTTTAGTCTTTAAATATTGAGCTGCGTAGCATTCCTTTCACTCGCTGAGCATGCAAAAAGTTTACTATTGTTTAGTTTCTTTTCTTCTCGATAGTAACCCCAAGGTATATCAACCCCTAATATATGACGACATATCTTTGAATCGTTTAATCTGATCACAGCTATTAAAATTCACTCGATAAATCAAATGAAATATTTCGAATATTCTTAAGAGCTCTATTCCTGTGATAAACAAATATCAAACACTTATCATGTTACCTCTGTTAGGATAGAGAAGGAGACTTTCTAGCACTAGTCGTGCGTTTAAAAATAAAATAATCTTAATATGTTGTTAATATATTGTTGAAGTCTTTTCATTTTTTCTCCGAAAAAAGAAATATAATTGGATAATATTCTTTTTCTCAACCTCCTTGTAAAGAATGGAATTCGAGAAGGTTTGTAAAGGTAAAGTTTAAGTATTAAATCCTTTGGGAATTGAAAAGAATATGAATTTGAAGTTGTGATTCATATGATATGAAAGTACTATATGGATGTCATTAGTTTTACTCGTGTTTTTTAAATATTAATTATTATTTTGATTGATAACAGAAGATTTAATGATTCACATTGCATTCCAGATGAGAACCCTCTTCCCGGGATTATTATCGTCACATGTAGTAATTTGCAAGTATGTCATATATTTCTAACATTTTTTGCTATATTAAATTAAATTAAGAAATGTAAATAAGTCCCAATGGTGAAATCTATGCAATTAACTAGACATTCTTATTCAATAATTTTAACATTTTTAATAAAATATTCTTTGTGAACAATAAATGCTACAAATTTCAACAAAATCGTTTTCGTAGAGTTTCACCAATGAAGATAAAAAGTTGGTTTAAAGTGTTTTTTCTTTGCTTTCAAATTGCGAATTACACACCCAGCAAAAAAGAAAGATATGAAATTATGTAAATCAAAATTTTATCTCTTTAACAGAAAATAAAATTGCAGGGAACTTACCAGTGGCGAAGTGTGAATGGAACCAATCGAGACATTAGGACTATACAGTTGAGGGATTAATGTTGTGAAATGTCATTGATTCATTTAGTTATCAATCATTGATTATTCAATAGTGACATGTGAATCAATAATTGATCTATGATTTTGGGTTGATTGAAAAATATATTTGATTGACTGACCAGTATAAAACAGCTTAATCAACCAATGACCTATGAAAATCATCTTTTCGTCAAATACGCAGTCTCATTATTGGAATTTCTTCCACTCACATGTGGCGGGGGGACTCAGTCGGGGGGCCGCAGTTCCCAGGTTCGTGTCCCACCTGTACCATGTTGGGATTTATCTCCACAAAACTCCTCTACGGACCAAGTCAATAGGGGACACCTATGGGCTTGGAAAGCCGCTGTCCTTCAGTTGGTACTTACACAGTGGTCCCCATGTTCGTAAGAGTCATACTCTATACACGTTAAAGAGTACACTGGATATACTTGCTGGAGGTCACAATCTATTTCGTAACAGCTGTATGGTGATCACCGAACCCCCGAACTTCTCTGAGCCCTCGGGTGTTTGTGACAAGGCAATTTATACCACTGCGTGGAAAACAAAATGCCGATAATAGATAAAACAACCCAGCTTCCACTCACATTTCGTCTCTGGAGCTTACCTTTTTCCAACTGCTCAGAAATTTAAGAAAATTTTAAAATAAATCAATTGCCAATCAGTAAATATTAAAATAAAGCAATCGCCACATTCGCTACATGGTGTATTAATTAAAGTATGCACTTTGGTCCAAAAAGGAGAAAAGTGGGCCAGAATTAACAACCTGCGTATTACCAATTATCCTGATATCTCACACAACAATTTTCGTATACAAACGCATAACATACATAAGAATAATGGAAAATAAACCTGATATTTGCCAAGTAATTATCATTTAAACTTCAAGCGCTAATATGCAATCGAAAATTTTTCATGATAGTTTTTCTAAATGAAAAAAAATAAGTGTATTTCATGTCGTTTTATGCCTTAACACAAAAGAAAGATGTATAGAAAAATTATTCTTTAGTAAATCTCACGGGAAGGTCTAAAAATATCCCATCTCACCAGGAAGGCTAAAATTATCCCGGGAAAGTGTATAGTGGAGACTAAGAAGGAATTATTATTGCAACTCTTCATATTCAATGTAAAATATTTGCAAAGTTTTATTTTATTAATAAATGCACCAATCACTTGTTAATTACTTAGGCTTCCCTACTCTGAGTTCCAATCCAATATCGTATTTTAAAAATAATACTGCCCATTTTTTCTGCTTTTGCAAATAAGGAAACATATTGTACAATTTCTATTTTGCTTAATTTTAAATCACTCTGGCAGATAAAAGGAAAAGCTTTTGAATTTTCAAATACGATTTTTAAAGTACAGGATGTTCTAATTAAACTGACAGTACTCAGAGCAATGTAGAGAAGGATCTACCCGACGGATCATAGCGAAAAGTGGTGGATACCTTAATAAGAACATGGGGAAGAGAATTTTCGAATGTAAAAATAGTTAGTGTTAGTGACACCAAGTGGCGTAGGTGCGCTAAAATAAAGGAAATATCAAGTTGAACGAATATAACTTTTATTTTACAAATCAAGATTTTCAATATGTGACCATTCGTACACAAAATGTGCTAAAAACGCAATACAGCATAGTCCACAGTTGTTTGAATCATGTCTCGGGGAATGGCTACAACATGCTGTGTTATTCTTCCCTTCAGTTCAGCAAGTGATTCAACATTTCCTTAGTAAACTCGGATTTTCAAATAACCCCATAACATAAAATCGTATGGGTTCAGGTCGGGGGAACGTGGCGACCAAGAATTGGAAAACGTTCGAGAAATTATTCTGCCCTCACCAAATGTAGTGGAATAAGTGGATTGTCATACGTGCAATATGGGATGGCGCCTCATCATAAAGATTACGAAGTCTAAGCAATTTCTTTCTTGCAAAGCCGGAATAATCTTGCGGCAAAAAAGATCTGTGTAACGTGGTCCATTTACCGATAGATGCACGGGTATTTGAGGCGTGATCTCCTCAGTGAAAAATGGTCTGATTATAAAGTTTGCGGTAAACTCGCATCGGTAGTTGTGTGTATTCACTGATCCATGTAGGGAAAAATGTGTCTTATCGGTCCATAAGACTTTCGAAGGCCACATGTCGTCGAACTGCACCTCTCCAGAAATCGCAAAGCGAAATACGCTGTCCAGGGTCACGTGGTTGCAGATGCTGCACCATATGAATTTTATAAGGATGCCATTTCAGGATGGACCGTATAATTTTACGGAGCGTTGAGCACGGAAGTTGCAGTTGCCGGGATACCTGTCTCACATTAACTATGGGTAGCTCCGATTGTGACTAAATATCTGCAACGTTAAGTGCAACGCCTTCCACATTGCTTTCTGCAACGAGCTGCTGTCCTCTACCCAGAGCCACACAACTCGCCTGTTTCTTCGAATTTCTGTATCATCATATTCTTCAGTCCATTTAGCAACAAAGGTCCTTTCCTTATACCTTTCAGACTGAGATATTCGAGTAATGCAGCGGCGGCATTGCTGCCATTTCGGTAAAAGAGTTTCACTAGCAAAGCTCGGTCCTTCTTACAGATACCCATAGTTCCTTCTAGCGATTACAGGGCGAGACATCACATTTTATAGTGTGCTTCATGCGACTCTCACGTGTGATTGGCTGCAATGTCACGAGAAATTAGCATGTTCTACCAGGTTTTTAGCGCATCCACGCCACCTGGTGGCACTAACAATAACTAATATTTTTCATTCACAAATTCTCTACCCATGTTTTTATTAAAGTATCCACAACTTTTCGCTGTAATCCGTTGAGTAGATACTTCTCTAAATCGCTCTGAGTACTATCAGTGAAATTATAACCACTCTGTAGATCACTTATGTGGCTTTGCGCCTAGGAAAGATAAATTACTACATTAGATAACCATAGAGGAAAAACTGTCACTAGCTGGGTGGGATCCGAACCCACGACCTCCAGATAAATTTTCAGGTGCTCTGACCACTGAGCTAGCGTCCATTGATCAAGATCTCCTCTCTTGGTGGCTTTAAGTATTATACTATAGAATCAGTCATTCGAATATATCTGACTCTAATATCGAACAACTTTCTATGCTATAATACTTAAAGACACCAATAGCGGAGATCCTGATCAGTGGCCGGTAGCTCAATGGCCAGAGCAAATGGCATGTTATCAGGAGGTCGTGGGTTCGGATCCCATCCAGCTAATGACAATTTTGCTATGAATAAAAAACAATCGATTGATGCAAAGAAAAAACTGCTATTTTTTACTCATTTTAGTTGATACAAGGTGTAGGGGAGACTGCGAAGTGTAGTGGAAGCAACTGAGATAATGAGACTGCGCAATAGACGTAACGATGCTTCTCGTACATTATTGGTTGATTCAGCTATCAGTCACTTTTCAATCAACCAATGATCTGATACAATTGTTGATCCATGACACTATTGGCTATTGCACGTAGCTCATAATATGGTAAATCAATCACCTGTAAGAATTATAGATGTCACAACTGAGCAGTCTCAAGGTCTCAATTGTTTCCAGTCACGCTACGCGCTTTATAGGGGCAGTAACTCTAGGAGATATCTTTTTTTCCCACCATGTTTTCCAATTAAGGGAGCTGTAAAATATGCCATCATCACATGTTTCAATAAGTAACGTTTTCTACAAACGGACATCTGGAAGTATAAGTATCGCATACACTCTGAACGTCAGGAAGATTATTCATTCATATATTAATTCTTCACGTTTAAAAAAGCATTGGCTAAAAACCTCACAACAAAGTTGTCAGTTTTTTTACACTATTAGAAGAACATTTTTTCAAAAACAGTAAATTTCATATATGTGTTTCAGATATCCACAGTTTCCAAAACGAAAACAATTGTGTTGTTCATTTTTGTAAATGTTAAAAAATGATTGTAACAATAATATAGAAATTTTCGTACAATAATATCCTGAACCAGGTCAGAGCAATTCACCCTGTGGTTATCACTATGGGATGAGCAAGAAACCGAAAGAAGGAGATATTATACTTTTCCTTTTGAGTGGACTACCTGATACGCAAAATATCGAAAAAAAATATCGAGGTAAATTCAGAAATGAGTCTTGATACTGTTGTCCCTTTTGCTATTTTAATAAAATATATTACAAAAAGTCATTAATAACAGCAGGTTGAAATTATGCTTCAGAAATACAAAAGCATTTATCATAGTATTATTCATCAGGCACTTGTAAAGTGCTGTCCATCGGTGTCATTCGCCATACTTTATGAATTTGTCATCGAAAACGTTGGAGCAATAAGGGGGAAGTAGGCACTCACAATTGGGATAGAAACATTGACAATGATCTATGAGAACTGATGGTGCTTCGACTGTGCAATTTCATGGTCCCAACTATCTTCAATATTGCCACTTATTCTGTGCCAACTAATCTTATCCCTTTAATAGCAGAAATCCTTATAAGTCTATTAAAAGTAGAGAACCTTCTCAGTAGCAGAGTGGTTAGAAGTGGTTAGAGGGTTTGGCATTGCAATCATCCAAATAAAAATTATATAGTATACATAAACATGGTAACTAATGTTATTTAGAAAGAAAATCATGAAATTACTCTTTAGCTCCGATTCTGTTATTTATGCAAACACTATGAAATGAGTTATATTTCACAACGAAAATGATATTGCATATTTATTTATTTTTCGACTCTGACAGCTTTTTTTTTCGATTTCCCATAAGTGTGCTAAGTTTGAGTTGCTTTTCACAGTTGTATCTTCAGTTTAGAAGAAGTAGCCTAAAATATACGATGAGACATTCATTTAAAGTTCAAATTTTTCCTCTACTATAAAAGTTATTTTTTTCCTATTTCAAAGAGATGCAGCGGCAAATCTTTTGAAGTGTACAGTGGAACTGCAGTTTGAAAGTGATCTTAAAAATATCACTAACTTAATAAAAACGTCTTGCTTTTCTGAAGACGACGAACAAGACTTCTGTTTGATTCCCCCAAACCTTGTTGTGAACAAGAATGATCTGGAATCAGGTACGTTAATATTTAATTACTCTTGTGTATGCTAAAACGGAACAAACTCTCAATTTCAAAACAATGTTGCAATGATCTGATATTCTTAAAGTTACTGTTTTTCGATATTTGATGTGTTAAGTGACTAAACAGTTATGTCTTCGATCAATTAAACTCAGGCACGAAGCGTGACTGGAAGCAATTGAGATCTTGAGATTGCGCAGTTCAGTCATCTATGATTACTACAAGTGATTGATTTACCGAATTATCAGTAACATTGCAATCAGCCAATAGTGTCATGGATCAACAATTGCATCATAGATTATTGGTTGATTAAAAAGGGACTGATAACTCAATCAGCCAATGATCTGCGAGAATCGTTATTTCGTCAACTGCACAGTAACATTATCTTAATTGCTTCCAGTACACTTCGCCCCTGATTAAACTGTCAACTCTAAAAAGCGAAACAATAAAGTACGGTTTTGTAAAGCTAGCGATTCGCTTAAATGAATGAGACATGAGTATTTAATAGTACTCATGTCTCATTCATTTTAGATGTATAGATGTTTTATGATAGCCAATATTTTTACAATACTATATAAAGTGAAACTTCCTTAACAAAAGACTCGTTTTAACTAATGTAAGCACCAACTAAAGAACTTTTTCTAATTTTTCTGCAGTATCTTAAACATTATTTGACAATCTGCTGATCTTGGTAGACATTTAGTGGTATAATGAGACCTACAAACTGTATAGCATACCCTGGGATGCTATAAAATTGCGAGAACTTGAAAAATATACTGAAAAAAGTTAAAATAATCTAAACAAATTTTTGTCCCTATTATTTGCCTGGTAGCCTAAGCACTTTTTGAAATAATATTTTAAATAAAAAATTTATTATAACTAATCTCTACATAATCCTGCAAATCTTGTTATCCAGGAATGGACCATTAAACAAGAAACAAATTGCAAAATATGTATGGGGAAAATGCGATTTACCATAACTGATGCTGCACAGATATTCCCAGTCTCCCAAATATAATTCAGGAAAGAAAATTATAGAAATACATAGTTTATAAATCTCAAGCATCTAGCAAAAAAAGCCACTTTAATGGTACTGTGATAATGAGTTGACTCACTTTGACAGTGAAACTGATGGAGTTCTTATCCCGGGTTGATGACAGTCCTTTCTACTGTTTTAATATGAAGGTAAAATGCAGGTAAAATGCAAGCTTTCTTGACTTAATACGTGAATAAAAAGTAGAGAACCTTCTCAGTAGCAGAGTGGTTAGAAGTGGTTAGAGGGTTTGGCTTCTGATCAAAGGAATCTGGGTTTGACCCAGGGTGAGTTATGGCTGTTTCATATTTGTGTAGTCTTTCAGCTGAAGTTTTAACAGGGCGAAACGTGAGTGAAGCAATTGAAATCGTGAGACAAATAGCTTCATTGATCAACAATTGCATCATAAATCATTGGCAGATTGAAAAATAACTTATAGCTCAATGAGCTAATTATCTATGGGAATCATCGTTTCCTCAACGGCGCAGTCTCATTGTCTCAATTGCTTCCACTACGCTTCGCCGCTGTGTTTTACCTTCCTCACAGAACTTCCCTATGATGTATTATACCGAAAGACTACTCTTTGATCTCTGTCGCAGGCAGCTGCTTCAGTGGTAATTTATTTCATTAAAAGGAAATATGGCTGGGAGTGAAAATCAATACGATTTTTTTACGAGAACACATTATGCATCATATATAGAATAGAATGGAGATTAATCTATTGTTCTCAAATCAAAATTGCGAATAATCAATTTAAGAACTAAAAACCCAACCAATATTCAGATATTTTTATGTGTTGTGGGAAAAACGTTAACATAAATTGTAAAGATAACGTTTTGTTGTGAACTGAAATAAATTCAGTGAAAAGTGTATTTTAACATTTTATTATATTTTATGATCTATACTAGGTTACCCGAAATAACACGCACGAGCTATTAACTTAAATTTTATTAAGTATGAACATTAAGTGATTATGAAACAATAATTCTGATAATAATTGTCAGGATTTGTCGGCAATTCTTGTTTTTTTTTTCTTTTCTTGGAAAATTTCTAAACTTTTTACTACATAGTGTTATTAAATCGTTCTTCAAATGTGTTTTTAAACCCGTACATTATGCGAAACCAGAGATAATTAATCAGTCATTATCACGACTCATCATAAAAACAGATTATTTCAATTGTATCACCTCTCAGTTTTACATTTCAGTTTGATTTGAATCTACTATTCCTTGTAAAGACTTGTAAAACTTTGTGGTCAACACGTAGGCTGCTCTGCAATGCCAAAAAACGACCTCGCTTGATTTCCACTGTATGAGTGATTGATTTCTATTCGGAATATATAAATATAATAGAGAATTCAGCTGTAATCTTTATTCGATTTTCTCTTTAAAATTCAGCTCCGTTAATATAGAGGTTATTATATAGAGGTTATATTACGAATTCATATCGTGACCCAATTTTAAGATCCTTAATAACACACATTTAAACACTTATGACCCTAAAATGTTGGCTTTGTCCTTATTAACGTCAAAGAGTTTGATCCACATGCCTTAAAAATAGGTGATCGGAGAGATACTAAAAATATGCTTTTATCAAAACTGGATATATAAAAATGAAAACAAAGAATTTATAGCATGTCCAAACATTTCCGATGATTTTCTCTCCAGAAGTAAAATGCAGAAACCAAAAATTAAAGATCAGCGAGGAAGAAATATGAGTTATGAACTGAAAAATTGTGATTTTAAACAAAACTAAGCAACAAAGGTTCTCAGTAACATAGAGAAGTGATCATTTATATATATATATATCACGATTCCTGATGAAAACTGGTTATATCAATTGTGTCCTCTTTGAATTTTTTATTTTAGTTTCCTTTGAACCTACTGATCCATGTAAAGAAGAGATAAAAAACAAACTTTGTGGTGAACTCACAGACTGCTCTCCAATGCCTGAAAATGACTTTGCCTGCAATTGCCTTCAAGGTTACAAAGACATTCGTAAGAACAACTCATTTCAAAACACAAAATCGGTGATTGGAAAGTGTGTAGGTAAGTTCCTGTTTCAAGTTTTATCATGAATAAATACGATCTGAAAATGCTAAGAAATATTTCAAGAAGGCTAATAATGTGCATAAGAGTTCATTATTTACAAAATACGATATTTAATATACTTAAAATTATACGTGATTACGTTTTCACCTGAAAATGATGAAAGGAAAGTTATGAAATTGTAGACGAAATGTAGATAAAATTTAAAATTCTTTATAGGGTATACTGCAATAAATAATGGACAAACATTTTTCACAATATTATTACTTTTATTCAAATTCTCTCATGGAAAATCACAGGATATGGTATTTATAAGATATTATGAATATCATAAAATTTCTGCAGTGATTTAATTTTATTACCATAATTAGTGTGCGTCTTTAAATTCGTGTATTAAATAAAATATGTGATATACGGAATTGATATTGGTGTCATAAAAGATAGGTGACTTGGGAAGCAGCATCTAATGCCTGGAAGATTCCTATCACTGCGCATACGTGGGGCGAGGATTTTTTTTTGTCAGGCTAAACTAATCGCTAAACAAGGAGCATTTTGATCTCATTTTTGGAGAAATCGTTGTGCTAGCAACAGCTTTCCGTTTAGCTTTCAACTTCATTGGAAGCTCAGCGATATTGTCTGCTTAAGGACGCTATATATTTGTTATTTTTGTAACAAATATTTAATCCAGCTTCGTGTTCTGTAGTCAATATAGTTTTTGTCTAATGATATTATACATTTATGGGGGTTTTTTTAGGGCGGAAAAAGAAATTGTTTGGTAGCTATATGCTGTCTTGGAAATAGTTGTGTTGTAGGATCAGATACTATATCATTTTGGGACTTTTTTTAGTGCGGAACGAAAATTTGTTGTTTATCGATACGGTCGAGTAAAAATAATTGTGTCCGATTACATTTTCTTTCTTTTTTTTTTTGGAGGAGGGGGATACCTTATTTCAGTGCGAACGAAATTTGCTGTTTAGCGATACGGTCGAGTCAAAATAATTGTGTCAGATTAGATTTTCTTTCTTTATTTTGTTTTGGAGGAAGGGGGGGGGGGTACTTTATTTCAGTGCGGAACGAAAATTTGTTGTTTATCGATACGGTCGAGTCAAAATAATTGTGCTTTATTTCTGTACGGAACGAAAATTTGCTGTTTAGCGATATGCTCGATTCAAAATAGTTGTGTCCGATAAGAACATCGCTTTTGGAGCATTTTATTCAGCACGGAAAGGACATTTATTGGCTAGTTCTATACGTTGGTGAAAGAAGTGGATTCGTTTGGTATGTTAGAGTGCGTAAGGTAACGTGACATTCGTTATTTAGTGATATGCTCGGTTAACTAACAAATACATAAGACGCAGTTATTTTTGCCCGTATTTCATATGCAAAACAAAGATTTTTCGTTTAAAAATAAGCATTTATCATTGTATTATTTTTGACATATTCCCTCTTTACAATGCTTTAGCACTAGGCGTAATGCGAGTTTTAGTCCGTACTGTAGGTACAACTGCGTTGAATATGTTTTGTAATGTGTTATTGCTAAATTTTGTTACATTCTGTTTCGTATTTAGCGTTAAATGTTTTACGTCAGTAATTTAGGGAGAAGCTTTTTTATTGTTTATTAAAGAAAAATATAAATATATATATATTTTTTTTTGATTCTGCTAATGACTGATAGAGAGCAGGGGCGGAATCTGGAGCCCAGACAGAGCGATTCCCTTTAGCAATTAGTTTAGCCTGGAAACAAATTCTCGCCACGCAAATTCTCACAAGCGCAGTGAGATGGAATCTTCCAGTCTCTAGACCAGTGGTTCTCAACCTCTTATGATTCACGTAACCCTGGAAACGTGTATGTAACTGGCGTACTAAAAAAACGTGTATGTACTAGATAGATAAAACTATAGTTATAGTATAACAATGGGAATAAAATAAAACATATGTATATATATACACACACACATTAAATTTTGTATTCATAAATTACATATATCGATGAACACAAAAAATGATATTTTTGCACAGCAGTGCTGCCAACTTATCGACTTTGTTACTGGATCTAGCGACTTTTGAGCTCTCACGGCGTACCCCAAAACATTTTACCGCATACCCCACGTTGAGAACCCCTGCTCTAGATGCTTGTGACTTGGGAAAGTTTAAATCAAGTGAAAACATCTGTGATATGTGAACATGTGGATCCAACAACCCATCTAATCATTGTGAAAAATGCCATATTTCTTCAGCCGAAATTCTTTATTGATGCTGATCACAACTACTGCCTCAATTTGGTTAACTGGATGTGGATTATTACCGTAAATCGCTTAGTAAGGATATCCCCATACGGAAATAATTACTGAGTTCTAGATCTGAAGAATATGCTGTCCAGAATTCTTACACAAAACGTTAAAGAAATAGAATTGAGAGAATGATGGGATTCATATTCCATGATTTTTGAATCATGGAATACAGCAAGCTCCTATGTTTGCTGTATTTCATGATTCAAAATCAATTATTATGTTAAAAACGCCTGAAAAAAATTATTATTTTTTTCAGGACGTGTATTATATATTTTACGATACGACAGTTATATATTTTTGTTCTGCCGTGTATTGAGGTTAGTGTGTCCATCGTAAGTGTTCTGGGTATGTTTTGTGTTAATTTTGGTTTTAACGTTAAGGTTTAATATGGATAAACTTTTGATTATTCGGAAAAGGTAAATGAAGAATCTGTGGCGGAAAGGAGAAACAAAATGGTTCACAAATATCCTTTTATCTGCAGTACATCCGAAATTTCGCGGCACACCCTTCGAGCACCACTGCTCTATGCATTGTAGTATATGGATTTTATCCGTGTAACATCTTGTCCAAATAGGTATTTTTAAAAGATGAAATGGGGGGAAAATATCTTATGATCAGACACACGATGATGAATCATAGTTAATTCAAATCCAGAATGCATATTCCAAATGAATAATAAAACATGGGAAGCTATTACTTATTAATTGGTCACGAATCTGAAAGGTGCTTTATAATTTTGTCTTTTATATTACAAGCTGTAATAAGAATTTTTGTACTGAAACTGTTTAGAAAGCGATAAAATATTTTTAGCATTTATTCCATACAAGTAAATGTTTATTGGAATACTCTGTTCAAATTGTATGCACATATATTCACTTATCTTGTTACTGTGCTTATACGTTTTTCAAAAATTGTATTTATGAGACACAGCATTTATCTTAATTCAGTTTTGAAATCAAAAAGTCAATTTTCACTAATACAGAAACGTCTTTCATTGTCGTTTTGTAATGATCTTCCCATAATGCAACAAAGGTTGTATGCTTTATTTATATATTAAAACAGCTACAAATGCTCCATGTGATACATATCATGAATACAAGTACGCTATGTTTTACATAAGGAATGGAGCTTCAATTAGCTTTAATAAGTTTCTTATCCAATTATTACTTAGTGCTCTTAACCACGAAAGACGATGAAAATCAAGATGGGACGTCTGAAAAGCTATCATCTTCGGCTCGTTAATGAGTTTTGACGGAAAGTGTTTCACATCGCGAATGTACCAGTGTAAAATTAATTACGCTTAGTCGTGTACTTTTAAAATATTCGGAAATTGGCAACAGAATTTTTCAATTACTCATTCCCATCAATTATGCATAATAAGTATTTACGTTCGAAAACTTAGTTATTTCCTGCATAGGGGTTGAAATATTTGCTGTGGTGATTTATTACAGGTGAGAAATTTTCTTGCTGGAACTTGTGGATATGGCATCTTTCATTGGTTACTGCTTTCTTTGATTTTCAGATTTTGCAACTCCATTCTTTATGTGAACTAGGCTATAAGAAAGTGACTTAATTTATATATGCATTCGAAAATAACGGAATATTTTGAGCTAGCTTTTTTCAATCAGTATATCGAAATTAAATAAAAAGGGAAGTTATTTTTACTTCAGATAAGAAAAACTTTGACAGATAAATCTTATGAGTCATTTGATATGAGATTTTCTTCCACTTTTTTTGATGTAATCTGAGACCAGTTTTAAATAATCATTGGCCAATGTCTCATATATTAATGAATGGATGAAGTGTTAGTGAAGTATTCGCAGAAAAAGTCACTCTAACTTGATAGCTCAGTAGGAAAGAAAAATAATAAAAATAAATAAATACCCCCTCAAGCAGCTGCTTGCCACAGAGGTCTGACAGGAGCCTGTCAGTTTATATGTCATAATACTATGGCATATAAACTGACACGCTCCTGTCTGTGAGGATGGCAGGACCTCAACAGAAAAGCGACACATACAACCATGCCTTACCCTGGGCTCGAACCCAGGTCCCTCAGATCAGTAGCCAAGCGGGCTAACCACTCGGCCACGGGACGGCTGGAAAGAAAACCAGAGGTAATATAAAAGTTCTGTGTTTCGTAACTGGTGAACAGAAAATATAGTCTTCTTACAGAGTCCAATTTTTTCACACAAGAGACATTAGGTTGTAATATATTTATAGCTATATGACATAATGCGAAATGAAAACTACTATTCCTTATATTTACATAGAATCATTTCCAAGAACCGACTTTGGGTGAGACTATCAAAGTGTGTGCAGTTGGCGATTAAATACTTATCATAGGTTTGATGCTTAGACTGATATTTCGATTATTGGTTCATGCTTAGACTGCATTATTTATCATTGGTTCATGATTAGACTGTTATTTTCGAGCATTGGTTCATGCTTAGACTGTTCTCATCTATCATTGGTTGATTAACAGGTCATTGAACTATGCTTTGTGAGAACTATTGAAAAATAAACTGCATAATTCCATAGTATCGCTTAGCGTCTACAGTTGCTGCTCACAGGTATTTACACATATTTTTCCGTAGTTTTAAAATGTTTCAATGTCACTATTTCAGATATCGATGAATGTAAAGCAGAGCAGCCAGCGTGCAAAGAAAATACTATTTGCAAGAATACTGCTGGAAGTTACCTATGCAGCTGCAAGCCTGGATACAGAAGAAAGAATATCACACTGACGGATAAAGAGGATGGATGTACAGGTAAGTTTTATAGTACCTTTTAAGAGTGCTTAAAATGTAGTATGCTCAAAAGTAATAGTAATATTTGGTATGGTGTCTAAAATTATTTAATAGATGGTGTTATAATTTCTTTTGTTACATTTGAAAACGATATTTCTTATGTCAGAGAAAAAAGCATTTTATGTGTTCATTGTGAATTAATATAGTTATATGTCCATATTATATATTAATAAAAATATATGTTTTTCAAGCATTCTTAATTGTTCGTTTAACAGAGCTTTGCAAACCGAATCCATGCTACAAGGGACAATGTTCCAACATTTCGGCATATGATTTCTATTGCAGGTAAGGTATCATTTTGAAATTTCTAACTTCCTTTTAATTAATGAATATAATATTGATAAGCATTTCTATTATAGATCATTTCTATTCCACAGAGAAACCTATTACAAATATTTAAGTACATATTCATAGACATCGATTTCAAGGTAGGACGAAATATTAATTTTCGATTCCAATTTAATCGAAGACATCATTAGCTATGTTGCAAGGTGAATATCTTCATTTACTGCAACAAGCAGTGACAGTGAAGGAGGAAAAATTGGCTCCTACCCGTAACTATGGCGACCAAATTTCAGGAAAGCGAAAGCACTATATTGATGCTCTTAAAATGCCAAAAACAGTATACTGATGACTGTTAAAAAGATCGATTTATTTTAATAAACTCTACAATTTTTAATTTTTGGCATATTTTCATTGAATATTTTTTTTCCGTTGAGTGCATTTGAAAATTCTTCACAGGAATAAACTACGATTTATGTTGACTGCTGTTACAGCTTAGAAAGTTTGAATACCTAATCTTGACTTTGGAAAATCTAAAAATCATTTATTACTGAGAAAACTCCTTCCACAGTTACATTTGTGCCTGGAAAACACATTGCAGCTTCAAATGTATTCTAAAGTGTTTCACTTAAATGTGTTCTCCTTTGAAAATGTTTCACTGAAATGTGTTCTCCTTTGAAAATGTTTCCCTGAAATGTGTTCTCCTTTGAAAATGTTTCCTTATTTCTGCCCATCGAATGTGTATTTCTAAGTCAATTTGCGTCCATTAATTTGTTTTCTTCCTTAAAATAGATGTACACTCGTCTAAGTTCATAGAAAATTCGTTTTCGTCTCTGATAATTTTGCGATTTTGATTCATGTAACTGTCAATGTCAACTGTTTACGCAGCCTCCCAATAAATTCTATATTTTAATAAAGTCCAACCAAAACATCCAACTTCTCAAAAATTTCTCTCCATTTTTTTTATGTATTCAAGACATTTTTTTAGAAATATTTAATTTCCATAAAAACCTTTATGTTGTTTCCAAGATTTATTTGTTGAAAGCAATACATGGTAGTACAACACATGGAAAGCAGTACACCTAAGCTGACGGAACAAATAACCTCAAAGCAGTACGGATGGTCACCTTACCTGTGACTCAAGATTAAATGTGGGGGATGGGGTTCATATTAGTTAGGATTAATGGTAATATAGTTATTCCTCATCAATTCAGTTTTGTTTTATCACTCTTCGAGTAAATTTTCTCAGCTTATTTAAATAAGAATTGCATTTGGTATCCAACCATTTCGGATCGGGGGCTACGTAGTTTACCCCAATATTCATGGTGCTTCTCTCTCATAACTGGATAAAACTTCATAGAGGGCTTTCGTGGATCCCAGATAAAAGCTAACCAGTAGATACCAGGCTCCTCCTAGCTACTGATTAGAGACCACTGATTTAGTGACTTAACATCTATACCAAACAATAGTTTTGAAATTTACGACTTAGATTCAAATTTAAATAGAAGGAAGAGAGATGCCGATAATAGCTGGAAACAACCCGATCCAGGCAGGTTACGGCATCCCTAACAGGTTACGGCAACATGTTCTGCATCTAATGTGTTAGTATGAATTTTACACCGGCTCTCCAACAATAGGTCTTTTATTTATACAAGCATTCTGATTTTATAAATAAAACAAAGCATTCAACCACTGATCTCACAAGTCAAAGATAGATGGAGTGGTGCTTGCGTGCCCTATATTTAGCCATTATAATATGCCCAAAATTATCTTATTAGCACAATGATGAATTTGAGGAAAATTGATCAAGTTGGTGGAATTAATAAAAATTACATATTCTTACTGTGCGTAAATTATATACATATTCCAAATGATTAAATATCTGGAAAAAATTGGATACAACTAGAAATTAGAAAAATTTAAATTAACACAAGGTTATTAAATGAGTTACTGTTATATTAAATGAGTATATTGTGGCTTCTAGAACATTAACAGAAAGGTATTATATTTATTTAGCGAGTAGGTATTTTAATGCTATTCCAAGAGATCTAATATTAAAGTTTTGGAATCATCAGTTCTTTGAAAAAAAATGAAACTTGGTTAAGAAATAGATTTGTTAAAAATTTATTTCATTAATATCAATTTTGTATTATCAATTACATTCTTGCACAAAAATTTAGTTTTGTTGTAGTTTGAAATATAGGTTTAATTCAATTATATTAATATAAACTTGAATCCACATGCGAGCGTGAACTTTTATGGATCTGGAATGGTTTATTTTAATGCATTGTATAGAGTAATACAGATCTATATATCTATCCTCCACACTTGTGTGCGAAATCATAAAGAAATGTACAAAATGAACATTCAAATCGCGAAAATATTCAATGAATTTTTAAAACATTATACTTTCTTTGTATGGTTTTCCTTCTGAAATCAATATTTAATTAGGAACAGTAGACGATACCCTTGAAATGAAATTATTGAAGAATATATTCATAGTATGGAGTTTACAGCCAGGCGAAATTTCTGATCGCCAGCCTTTTCCCAGAACTCTCCATTAGTTCGCACTTGTGTCGTGAAGTGAGCTTTATCACCACAAAATCCCAACAACATCTTCAACGGTACAGTTATTGCATTAATTAATAGCATTGTAATAACTAAATGGCTGTCAGGGGTGATAGTACGCCGTATTAACAACTCCTGTGCCGTAATTATAGCATTCTATTATAGAAACTCATGCACTCATATACAATACTTATGCACATTACACGATTTCGCCATTATCACACTTGTCGTTACCCATCTTGTCACAATAACTTTCCATACCACCTTTAAATGTATTTATCACAAACTATTTTAACTTAGGTACATTTTTCTCCATTATCTTTCGATTTTAAACAGCAGTATAAATATTCTTTAATATCAGTGATGAAATGTGCGTGGAAACAATTGAGACATTAAGACTGGACAGTTGATATGCCAGTTCTCATAAGTCATTGGCTGATTTAGCTATCATCACCTGTTAATCAACCACTGATCCCACAGAACAAAGACAGCTCATTTGTTGATTGAGAGTTGATTGATTGCTAAATCATCGCCAATGAGTCAACTGTGCAGTCTCATTGTCCCAATTGCTTCGCCAGTTTTATTTTTACTTTTCTTTAGTTTTATTTTCTACCTTTCAGGGAGCATTTAGGAAGAAAGGTATTTTTTCATTTATTTGTATTTTTTTTTCGTTGTCACTAAAAACACCTGCCTTCAAAATCTTTCATTTGATATATGAATATGACTCATTAACATCGACACACTCTTCCTCCCCCCCCACTTTTCTTTTGAATCGTGTTTGAGGTAGCCCATGACGTTAGAGAATTCACAAGAGTTAAATTTACGATGTAGCTCGTTAAGAACGACCATCCTAAATTTCCGTCTCCTTTTAGGGGAAAATGGAATTCGATGTAATCTACGACCCTCCTCATGTACGCTTACATTTGATAACTAACTCGTACTTGTAGCCCTCGCACTGGGAAGATATAGTAGAAGAACGACTTTCACGTTCCCACTTTTTTTAAGACGGAAAAAATCAAGGGGAAGACATATTATTTTTGCCTACATCATTCCCTAAGTCTCAAGCTTGTATTTGAAATTCACTACATCTCTAATTCTTGAACGAATAATTTTTTTTTTAATATCGAGATTTGAGTATTTTTGGATGAGATTTATTTCAATTGCATTTTCTCGAGAGTTCTTTAATAGTTATAGAAATTCAAAATTAGTTTACTATGGACATACCATAGGTTAGAATGATCATGATTCAGTGGTTGGTTGTTTGGTTATTTGATGGTTTTATGACAAATGATAATTCAGCACCCACTGAGATAAGTACTCGTATGTATGCCATTCATCTGGTATATTTTTTTCTGCTTTTTTACATACCTATATCCAAGCACATTGTGTATGTACGAGGACAATGTAGATAATTTGGTGCATTTATATGCATGCAATATGCAAGTGCGTAGACAAAATGATATGCATTCTCAGCGAAATTGTTACAATTAACTCCATATTTTGAATATTAAATTAAATTCGAAATTCGCATATCATGATATTTGCCATTTCTCTCTCCTATTTCTGTAGCATATATTAGAATAATTAAAACGAAAAACTCTACAAAAATCAGTTTAAAAATTTAATCATTAGAAGAGAATTACTAATATTCTCTTATGAACTTTAATGACATAGACTTTAAGATTAAACTTTATGAGATGTTTTAGATTTACGACAACTTGTCCAGCTTATTTTTTTTTCATATAATTCGCCTCTTTGCTTTTTAGGATGAAGTAGAACTGAAAAATTCCTTTTTTTGGATTACATTATAAGCTCACCGGAGAAAAAATTAGTCACCCCTGGCTGAATGTCACCTAATAGCGCATAACGCCTCCGTGCCACCGAACAACAGCCGGAATCCTGTCTGGCATGTATGACCCCAGTGTGCGGATGTAGTGCATATCAATATTCATCCACTCTTCCACCAGCAAATGCCGCAGTTCGGCCAGATTGGTCGGATGGTTGGGACGGCGCTTCGCTATTTGCCCCAAATAGTCCCACAAGTTTTCTATGGGATTCAAATCCGGGGATTTGGCGAGCTGAGATTTGGCGAGATGTTCGAAGGCTTCAGAATACTCGTCGTGCCAATCCGACACACTTCGAGCCCTGTGCACACGACAATTGTTGTCTTGGAGGACTGGGGTATCCTTCTGGTGTTCACTGTGGAGATGCTGCACAAAAGGCAACATGTGGTCGTCCAGTAGCTCCATAGAGCCCTTCTGGTTTAAGTGTGACGTCACTGTAACCAAAGGACCATTTCCTCGTATGTGAAACACCCCTAGAACATCACAGAGCCTCCTCCAGCTTGAACAGAACTTTGCACACACTCCGCATCGAATTCTTCATGCGGCTTACGATGTACCCATCGCTTCGCATCATTCGAATACAAGAGAAAACGTAACTCATCCGAACAGATCACACGCTTCCAAGAGTCGACAGCCCAGTCTTTGTGGCACCGCGCCCACCGTAGCTGTGCAGCCTTGTGCAGAGCTGTTAACATCGGTCTTTTCCGCGGTACTCTGCTCCAGATATCCATGACATGCAGTTCCTTTCGGACTGTTCGTTCGGAAACATCTAGTTGTAGGACTGCATTGGCTGACTGGATCAATTACTGCCTTGTTGCAAAGCGGTTTGCCCTAACAGCGGCGGTACTATTGACGGCACAGCGACATACTGCGACGGTCCCTATTGGTGAGCACAGTCTTTCTGCCGCAGTTCTGGCTACGATTAGCGGTGGACTGTGATATACATCACTGGTGGAATACCTTTTAGACTGTACGTTTCGACACACCTGCAAAGGCAGCAACTTCTTGTACTCTATTCCCTTTGGCTCGGTCAAACGCGATAACCCTATTTTTCCACTCATTCACATCTTTGGCGCGACCCATGTTTCACGGAGCGACTAACACACACATGACACACAACTACTTCTTGTTACTGTATGAACCCCGTAGCGCACGGCACAGCTATTTGTAGGACGCTCCCGTGGTCGAGTGGTTAGCACGCTTGGCTACTGATCTACGTGATCTAGGTTGGAGCCCTAGTGTTGTTTTTCTACTGAGGTCCTGCCATCCTCACAAACCTTTTACTTTGGCATGTAAACTGACAGGATCCTGTCAGACCTCTGTGGAAGCAGCTGCTTGAGGGGGGATTTATTTTATTTTATTTATTTATTACTGGTGCGCCCTCTGTTACTGTCGAACGGACGTAACCCTCCTCTTCGGGAGATGAATAATTTTTTGTCTGGTAAGCTTACTTCAACAGTGTTCAATATCCTATTCATCATCATCATCATCATCATCAACCTCAAGCAGCCATGGGCTACGGAGGTCCAACCAGACCGTGCAATTTAGTTCTCCAAGCAAGTCTATCCTGAGCTACATCTACTGCATCTGGCCACTGCACACCAATTTTAACAAGGTCCTGTTTGACATTGTCTGCCCACCGCATCCTAGGTCTCCCCTTCTTTCTGAGGCCTTTAGGCACACTGTTCATAACCCTATTCGCCAATCTATAATTATTCATACGGGCAACATGGCCAAACCAACGGAGTCTCTCTCTGCACAATATGCTGCTTAAAGGAGGTTGCAAACTCCTTTGCCTAACCTCATCATTAGTTACAAAGTTGAACCACCTAATGCCCAAGATACTGCGTAAGCATCTGGAATCAAAAGCATCTAGTTTCCTGTTATCTTGTTTACAAAGTGTCCAAGTTTCACTACCATAACTAACCCTAGAAAGAACCAAACTATTATACAGTCTAATTTTAGTCTTTAGGTGTATACGCCTATTTCTCCACACTCTCCATAGATTCTTAAAAGTCCCGGCAGCAATCCCTATTCGTCTGTTAATCTCATGCCGCACATCACCATTATCTGTTACATAGCTCCAAAGATAATTAAACTGTGACACCTGCTCAAGACTGCAACCATTCAGATTAACTGAATCACAACCTGCCTGACAAATTTTCATCACTTTAGTTTTCTCTCTGTTTATAACCAAACCTACTCTACTACCAGTCTCATCAACAGCTCGAATGAAAGAGTTCATCTCATCAACATCATTTGCCAAAAGAGCTAAATCATCAGCATAATCTAAATCAGAAATTTTCGTATCTCCATCCCATTTAAGGCCAAAATCTTTCCCTTGAAGTGAATTTCGCATAACATAATCAATAACCAAACTAAAGAGAAAAGGAGACAAAATGCACCCTTGTCGAACACCAGAAGTAATGCTAAACCAATTGCTACAAGCCTTACCAACTCTCACACACGACTCAGTGTTATTATAGAGAGCTTTCATTATGTTAACTAACTTGTCTGGTATACCATATGATTTCACAATCAACCACAAATTATGACGATGAACAGAGTCGAAAGCCTTTTTGAAATCAACAAAGCTAGCAACCAAAGGTTTCTGAAACTCTAAACATTTCTCAAGAATCTGCCTAAGTGAAAATATCTGATCCACACATCCCCTACCACTTCTGAATCCACATTGCTCATCACGCAATTGACTGTCAACCTCATCCTATTATGTAACCATAAATGTTTTTGAGATTTTGATTAATGCTGACTTTAGCCAATGATGAATAGCAACTTTAGCCATATGAAACCATAAAACGGATTTGAAATAGCAATGTTTATTATTATGCATGCTGATAACAAATACATGATGCTGGTGAAACAAGTTTTTTGCTCTTACTATTGACTAAGTGAGCGAGAAAAGTTTGTAGAACTAGGAAAGCAATGAAGTCCGCTATTATCTAGCGAATAAAATTTTTATTTACTCCTTTTTTGGGGTAGTTGACGGAGAAGCATAAACCAAATTAAAGTTCATCTTTTAAATTAATTTAAATCCCGTTTGCAAGCATTGATGTTGAGTAATAATATGCACTAGCATTTTTGATAATATTTATAAATGCTTAGAACTTATTGGCGATAAGTAAAATTTCCAATGATGACACATTGTATTTTCACATTTAATTAAATTTGCTGAAACAATTAAGAAATGAATAATAAAACATTTAGTGTAATTGTATGCTTTAAATATTATAGATAGTTTTAATATTTTCGAATTATGTTTTCAGCTGTGATGCTGGATATGGTGGGCGTCTTTGTCACATGGCTGACCAAAACTACAAAAGTAAGTACAACTAATCATTGTTATAAAAATGATTTTAATATATATTAGTTTAAAATCATGTTTCTGAAAATGTTTACTTAAATTATTTAAGTACAGTTTTATATGTTTTATTAGATTATTTGAATTTTTTTAAATCTAAACGATTTTCAAATATTTGCTTTGTTTCATAGAACTGTTATTAATAAAAATTTCTGTGGAAACAGGAAACTCTGAGAAAAACTTTTAAACTGCGCAGTTCACTCATCTATGATTCTCGCAGATCAGAGGTCAATGACCTATGAATGAACCAATGATCGGTGGGAGCTGTTTAAGCATTGACCAGTAATATATGATAACTATGTAAGAGCCAACTACGCAGTTTCAGTGTGGCCTAAAGTCCCATGTTGCCACTTACGCTAATCGTCGCCAGAACTGAAGCATTATACGAAAGATGATGTATTAATAATAACAGTTTCAGTTTCTTTTCTTTTTTCATTTCATTCTGCTATCACTGCAAGAAACGTAAATACCAAATTTAAAAGTTTTCGTTTGAAAAGCAAAGGAAGAGTAGAAGCATAAAATCATTTTGATCACTTAAATTTTACTGTCTTCCAATATATCTAGGTTTTTTCTGCATTTTCATAACGATTAATACCACTTTTTAAAAAATTTCTTTCGATATCAAAATTCCCGCGTGTTTCATTGTAACATTTTCATCAATTTTGCTAAATTTTCCCTAATTTTGTTATAGATAATATTATGTCTGTGTTTGACACTGATACGTTTTCAACCAGACCAAACCATTTCATGGATAAGATTTTTCCAATTATTTCACTTCACCTCACTTCGCAATACAAACAAACGCTATATCTTTTTATTCTATATATATAGTAAGCATTAAATTTCGTCACACATATACGATTAAAAGAGCTTCTAACACTAACATCAAGGTAGGCTTATCAGAAAATAGAAGATTTTCTTCCATATTTCGCACAATGTGCAACCTAAATGTAGAAATTTAGTTTAACCTCAAATTCATTAGTGGTATATATATATATATCATTTAAAATTAAATTAATAAATTATTAAAGTTTTTGTGATAAAATAATCTGGATGCCTGAAGTTACAACTTGAGAAAAAATATCTCATTTGTGAGATCGCATCAGTTGCAATGCGCCATAACCTGAAGTTCATTGGTCCACGTTCAGAATGCTTCAATTGAGAGATCTTTTCTGGTTATTGAATTTCCCCCTCGATGACAAAGATGGTATTGATGTTCATACAAAAACAACGTTTTTTTGATGATTTGTAATCCGTGGACCAATTGTAACTGTGCATATTGAAAGCACACTGGTGGACGTAAAGTGTGAATAGTATCTGCCCTTAAATATTAACTTCTGGGTCCACTTCTCTAAAAATGTTCAAAGATTTGGGTGTCCCTCTGAAACTTTAGATTATTATGCTATACTTTGGCAAACAACATATCACAAGCAGTTCGGATCTAGAAAGAAATTAGAAGTGGTGGCAATGACTCTCTTGCCCACGCACTTGATATGGCTCTAAACATAAGTATAATTATTTTAATAAACATTTAGTGTAATTGCATGCTTTACACTAAATTAACATTTAGTACTTTACACTAAATTAACATTTAGTGTAAAGTATATGAATGGAAAAAACGTCTTTTGGTGATTACTTCCATTTCTTCCACCCTAACATTTTTTTCGAAAGGAAAATAAAAACACAGCATATCATGGACAAAGCGTGAGTGGAAGCTGCTGCATATCAAAAGCACTAGCGGAGATTTTCGACATCAGAGTGCTCTTATTCTTGTTATACTATCTATACTACATCAGGTTTAAAGAAATATCAAGATTAAATATTTGCAACTGATAATTAAAATCAGATGATGCCTACCTTAGTCACAATTTTAAAATTTTTGTAAATTGATGAGGTATTGCATCGTTTAATTCTTGTAGTCAACTGTTGCAAACCACGAAAGTAATTAAAGAATTAAGTAAAGGGCTTGATCCAAATCTCCACAATAAAATCCAAAGCATCACAAACTTGAATCACTACAAGAACAATGTTAGCCAAAAAAAGTTATATATTAAGCCTGATATTTTCAGCTCGTTTTACTTCTTAATCCAAGTCTTTCGAGTGATGTAATTAATGACGTCTTCAGAAAAAATTATTAAATGCTTCTAAAGTTGCTTGCTTTCAAGCCGAAATAACACAGTAAAAACTAATCGAATTTTTCATTTCTTTTTCAGAGGCTGCGACTAATACTATTATCGTTGGAGCAGTATTAGGTGTTGTTCTGCTAATAACATTTATTGTATTCTTCATGACCTATAAAAAGTAAGACATTCTTTTTTATTTATTAAATTACCGATTTTGTTTTTTAATAACACGAAATATCTTTAGAACAAAAGTTTGCTCTTTTATCCAAAATCGTTTCACGGTTACCAATATATGTTATACTTTTTTAAGGTTCAGTGCATTAGGGGGAAACCCCTTTGGTATATGAATCAATCATTAATAACGTATCGTTATTCATTAAATAAATCGTTTTGAGACACGGCTGCTTTAACTCGTTTCAGGTTAAAGCAGCTTACTGTACCTTAGAATTTTAAAGCTGAGATGCAGATATTGATCGCTAAATATCTTTACCCATACAATGGTATACTATATATCAGCAGCGAAGCTTAGTGGAAGCAGTTGAGACAATGAGATTGCGCAGTTAATGAAAAGATGATTCTCGTAGATCATTGGCTGATTGAGCTACCAATCACGTTTTAATCAATCAATGGTCTCTGATACAATTGCTGATACATAACACTATTGTCTTTTTGACAAAACCGATAATTTGGTGAATCAATCGCCTGCAAGGATCATAAATGTTTCAATTGCGCAGTCCCAAGGTCTCAATTGCTTCCACTCACGCTCGCGCCTGCTATATATATATGAACAATGTAGTAGAAACATTTCGTTAAATTATTTTTAAGCTCAGAGGGAAAACACAGGAAAGTCATGACATAGTAAGCTGAAAAAATTGGTTGTCAGTTGCATAAGCTTGCTATTATTGGATTATTATTTGTTAGGCTTTCACGTCGATTCCCTGGTATTCAAGCTAATGTCAAACATGTGCACTTAGGCATTTATGTGCCAAATTTATAAGGACTGAAATGTCCAAAATGCAATATCATTCATTTTTACTTTCTTATTAGCTAACGAACAGGACTGCATAATATCAGGACAGAATTCGACACTGGAGTTTCCTTTGAAAAAACGTCAGCTCTTTAGTCATTAAAATTCTCTTGACCATTATTTTTGGCACATTAGAGCCTCACTTGCTTTCCACAATAAATCTGTAGTAAGCAACCAACCAACAAGCCTGTGCACCTGAAACCAAACTTCCTTTCTTCTATCATTTGTTTAGGAGCAAAGAATGCTTTGAACTTTCCCATATTGAAGTAGCGAAGTGCAGTGGAAGCAATTGAGACAATGAGACTTCGCAGTTGACGAAACGATGATTCTCGTAGATCATTGGCCGATTGAGCCACCAGTCACTTTTCAATCAACCAATGATCTCTGATACAGTTGCTGATCCATGTAGATGATTGACAAGTAACTGAAAAACCTGAAATAGTCATATATGTCTCAATTGTGCAGTATCAAGTCTCAGTTGCTTCTACTCAAGCTTCGAGCCTGTAAGATAATGTAAATGGTGTCTCTCACCCCTCTTCTTCTTTCAAATAACGGCTGCCCAAACTACGCCGTAATGTGATGTACCTAGTGTAGTACGTACTAGCCAATTTGCCCAGCATTTTTTAGTGTAAAACCCAGGCGCAAAGCGTGAATGGTAGCAACTGAGACCTTGAGACTGCGCAATTTGAGCCATTTATGATTCTTATAGGTGATTGATTTACCGAATTATCAGGTACTTGGCATCATCCAATAGTGTTATGGATCAACAATTGCATCATAGATCATTGGTTGATTAAAAAGGGACTGAAAGCTCAATCAGCTAATGATGAACAAGAATCATCGTTCATCAACTGCACAACCTCCTAGTCTTAATTGCTTCCACTGCGCTTCGCCACTGCCTTTGAGACTCCCATCATTTGTGACACATCTTTGTTAAAGATCTTATGTTGATAGTTTTCATTGGTTGATTTACAGGTGATTGAGATGTTTTGGAAATTTCAAGCATCAAATGCGTAAGTTTATAGTTCGCGTAGCCTCCCAATTGTCACGCTAAATTATTGATGATTATATAGCATTCTTCACTGATCTTCTGCGCTAAACAACATTTACTATATGGTTCGCTCTATTTAACATTTACTATCTGGTTATATTCTTCAAGCAACTGCTTGCTACTGAGCATACTACTTGCATCAGAAAGACAACGCAAACATCCATTGTTTTTCCGGGTTGTAAAATTCTATTCATATCGGAAAAGAAATGCTAGAAGATGCTAAAAGTAAACTTAAAGACAGTGGAATCATTATTCATGAAGTTCTAACGTCAGAACGACTTAAACTGCTTCATTCGGCTATTGAAAACTTTGGTCAGTGCAATGTTTGGACAAGATGGATCAATAGTGGTAAAAATGAAAAACAGTAACAAGTGCTTTATTAAATCAAAGAATGAGTTAAATAAACTTTAAAATTAGTTTAAAAATTTCTTTGTGTATCTGTATATTTTATATATTTTTACCCATGTTTATATATATATTTTGATCTGTAACGCACTTTACACAATCCTGTGTCTCTCAATTTCTATTGTTGCTAAACTGCTTATAGTTTGTCGTTTTTAAAGTAAAAACTCTCTATTACGAGTACTTTCACGGCTTTTTTGAAACCCATTACTCCTTTTATTTATCTATTTTTATTTTTCTGTATTCATTTTTCATTTGTACATATTTATATCATCATGTCCCTATATACCGCTAACAAAAAATTTTTTCTTAACTTATACCCAACTCTCTCAGATATATCTCTTCCCCAAGATCACTGTTGGTTAAACCTTTGTCATCCCAATATTCGTTCTCTTAAATCTAAACACTCCTATCTACTGAGTTCTGACATTTTGAAATTTGATGCAATTGCTCTTACAGAGACATGTCTCAATATCTTCCTTCCAGATGATCTTTTTGAACTCGAAGGATATAAACTCTTCCGCATCGACAAATCTAGTGGGACAGGAGGAGAACTTGCATTATATGTGAGGGAAACATTTAATGTCGAAGTAATGCCTATACCTTCTTACTCTTGTTTCGAAGGTCTCTGAGTCAAAATCTCCCCTATCAATAGACACACCCTGCTCTTATTATCGGTACACTTTACCGTCCTTCGAATAACAATATTGAAGATTTTATTAATTTATTGTACTCAGTCCTTGAAAGCTTCCTTTACAACATTACTTCCATTCTTCCGGGAGATTTTAATATCGATGTTCTAAAACATACTTCTGCGTATTCCAAGCCTGAAATCTGCCTAAAAACATTCAGACCTATACGTTTAAACAAATCACAGTGAATCTCTCATTGATATGATTTTCTCCCATAGACCTTCACTTCACAAGCATACACTTAATCTCTTCGAAGACATTAGTGATCATTTCATTATTCGTACATATGTATTGTATTATTCACCTCGTGTACCTAAAGTTTTAATTTAAAAAGATCCTTTAGAAATTTCAACAATGATGAGTTTTTTGAGTTTGCAAAATATGTCACTTTCCACAAAAGTATTTCCGAATGAACAACTCCTACCTCAAAAGCACAACATCTCTCCTGTTTAATAAATTTTTCACTTGATACCTATGCTCCTTATAAAACTTTCAGAGTTCGCCCTTCTCGAAATCCTTAGATTACAAAAGAGCTTCTGAAAATGATCACATTAAAAATAAACACTTTAAGAATGCTATTAACCCTAATTCCCAATACACATGGGAGAACTATAAAACTTTACGTGATCTGGTCAACAGTAATATTAAAAATGCCAAGCGTTTATATTTTCTTAATCGACTTTCCGTTATAAACCCAAATGATAATCAAATATTTCGAATTTTTGATTCTATTACTAGTAACTTAAGAAACCAAACCAAAATTGATAAGATCGTTTGCAATGACAACTCCTATGATCTTAAAGATACAGCTAATGTTTTAAATAATGTATTCTATAAATCCTGCACTTCTACAGAAAATATGCAAATGCAAATGAGTCATTGTCCTATTCCAATAAATCATTTAATAATCTGGAAACCTTTAAGCTCAAAAATGTTACCGAAATCGAAGTTCTTAATCTATTAAATTCGCTAAAACAGACTCACAGTGTCGGACCAGATGGAATCCCTGTCATTATTCTAAAAATTATTTCCCCATTAATTTCTGTACCCCTTTGTGCTCTAATTAATTGTTCATTTAACTCTAATAAATTCCCAGTTCCATGGAAAAAAGCCATCATCTTACCTATAGCCAAAATTTCAAATCATTCTAACCCTCTGAACTATCGACCTATTTCGGTTACATGTGCTTTAAGCAAAATTTTAGAAAAAGCCGTCGAGAGACAATTTTCGACATTTCTTGAAAAAATTAATTTATTTTCGTGAAAACAATTCGGGTTTAGGAAAAATCGGTAAACTGAAACTTTAATGACACTTCTTGTTAATCAATGGAGATTGGCTTTAGACAGCAAGGTGAAAACGATTGTGGGACTGCTTTCTCTTCACATCTCAAAATCATTTGATTCAGTTGAACACAAACGTATCTTGCAAAAACTCTGCTATAATTTTAATCTACCGCCCTCAGCTCTTTATGGTTTAAAAATTATCTCAACGACCATGTTATTCGAACTAAAATAAGCACTAATGAGATCTCTATACCTCTTAAAATCAATCGAGAAGTACCTCAAGGAACCATTCTTAGCCCATTTCTCTTCACCCTTTTTTGTTAATGACAACTACAATACTTTTATGTATGCAGATGATCATCGTTTTTCTTTTATCTCAAGTTCTTTCACTTTTCTAAAACAAGAAATAGAAATTAATATTCACGATGTGCTTCATTGGTATACTAAAAATGGATTCACTATCAATATCAAGAAAACCAATACTGCATTTTATTTCTTTCAACTTGAAATTCTCCCCGCCTGACACAAAAATTAAAATTAATAACACCCATATTACAGTTTCCACTTCCATGAAGTACTAGGTATGAAGACGGATAATAATCTTGACTTTGGAATTCGCATTAATAAAACCGTTGCTTCAGCTTCTGAAAGAACTTATGTATTGAGGTACATTCGAAACTATATATCCGCCTATGCCCCAATGTTCTACAAAATTTACATCCCACCGAAACTCGAATACTCTGCTTCCACTCATTTTGGTAATAATAAAAAGAACTTTTATAAATTAGAAAAAGTTCAAAACGAAACTCTCAATATCATAAGCAAAATCTATTTTAACAAACGAGAATCTCTAACACTTACTGATATTCGTTCCAACTACCAAATTCCCACTCTTGAATCTAGAAGAAAGCTGCGGTTTATTACCCTTATTCACGACACTATTTATAACAAGTCTCATCCCCTTCATTCGATTCTTGCACCTTATATTCGATTACATCACCACATCCTTCGCTCTCATAATAAAATGTTTTGTACTCCCAAGATCTTCAAAGCTAAGTACGATGAAATTTCTTTTGCCTTTCAAGCATCCTTAACTTGGAACTCTCTACCGAGCGATATCCTTCTTTAAATTCTAAAACAAAATTCAAAAGCTATATTACTCCACTCCTATTAGAATATTGAAACGTTTGACCAACAACATCTCCTCACCCCTATTCCCAATCCCCATCTTTGCTCTTTGTCTGGATTATTCGTAATCTCTTTTTTCCCCTTTTCATTCATTTAATATTACTCTCTGTTGTCTTAAACCTTCCTTTTCTTACCCCTATGTTTACTATGGGGTAACCCATATGGGGTTACCCTCGCATTCGAAGGATATGGTGGAACAATTGTTTTGAAAAATACATAAACTGATAAACGGACACCCCGACAATAGACGAGTGAAAGTCAATAGAAAAATAGGTAAAAAATGAATGGACTCTGTCAATTTCCATAAACGCGATAGATATGCGCCTTGCATGCAAATATCGCTAACTTTGACTGTCACAAGAGATCTATTTTCGTCTGTTTAACTGGTACATATAAGATAAAGTTTTTTTTTTTTTGAAAATTAGTTTTTTAAAAAAAGCTGATGTAGAGGAAAAGAATAAGTCTAAATTCGCCTTTGTAATCTGCATCAAAATACAAGTTGCAGTTTTTTTCTTAGACGCTATTTCCATATAGGACTATAATAGTAAAAATGCTTATAAACTTCCATATTCCTGGATATACAGGGTGAATCTGAAAAAGTGGGCAAACCTTTACAGGGTGGTAGAACGCAGCTATACGAGCAATATTCGTCATAGAAAGTATGGGCGGAACGCAAACGGCGAGCCGCTAGGTGGCGTTGGAAATGGTATAAAAGGATCGGTCCTCGCACCCAACGGCATTTCTACCGTGGATTGCCGAGAGGATGGCTGGTTATACTAACCACGAAATGGCGGATATGCACTTTGTGTACGGTGCGGCGGACGGGAATGCAAGTGAGGCACAGAGACGTTACCGCGACCGGTTTCCGATGAGATGCACTCTAGATCGGAAAACCTTCGAGCGTTTGCATCGGTCGGTCCCTATCCCGCAGGTGTGAAGCCTGCATTACAGCTGGCGGCAGCTCTTTTGAGCAATTTCTTTGAGCATGTACCTTAATTACATTCTTGTTAATAAAATGTTTTCTGAAGTATCTCCTCTCCTTCTTGTGTTCATTCTTTAAATGTGACAGTGGAAAATTACCTTTTAACTTCCCACCGCTTGCGTTCCGACCATATATTCTATGACGAATATTGCTCGTATAGCTGCGATCTACCACCCCGTAAAGTTTTCCCACTTTTTCAGATTCACCCTGTATATATGGAGAATTTATGAATGCACAAGTAACGGTAGTTACGCCCTCAATTCGAAAGGGACCTGTTAAGACACCAATGCGATCTAGTGCAGACGGCTGAACTGGATGCTTCTTCCAGATTGCAGTGATGGATTTTGTCCACAGATACAGCAATAAAATAAGACAGATTGTGAGCAATTAGCTTAGTTCTTATACTAGGAATTCCCTTCCTTGTTACCGGTGGGCCAGACCTCATTATCTAAAACAGTCCCATATGTAGAAAACATATAATGGCGAAGCGACGCAATCGAATCCGAAAAGAAGTAAAAAGGGGACAAGAGACTGGATTTCTATTGCAATCTAATATTTTTCCCTTTTTTTTTTGAGTATTAAATTTTTTTATAAAAAATATGTGAATAATACGCACAAGTGTAATAATTTTTGTCCTCCATTACCCTAACTAGTATTCTGAAGGGGGTGAAAGGGCATTCACCCCCCATAAATCCGTCCCTGGTCTCAACGCCAGATCTGACCTTTCACTTTGCAGTTAACTGAGGAAATATATGTGGAATGTCTGCAATTGCGTGTGCGGCTTCTTCAGTAAATGGTTTCTTAGTGATCGGATTTTGCCTACTAAAAATTTACATGTTTCCTGGCCGATTCTCATTTTCTGTCCCGTATAATCACCAAAGACGATGCAAGTGGACATTCCCAAGTTGTTGATTGTACCCGTAAGATTAGTGAAGTTGTTGCCGTGTACGATTAATTAAGCCGTAATAGTGTGTTTATAGAGCCCTTAAGGTTTATTCTTATTTTCATGTAATTAGTTAAATGTTTGGATTGTAGTTCTGCTTAAAGTTCGATGATGCGGAGTACATCATGAACATGATCCATGCAGGAGCAAAACGTTAAAAAATGAAAAATATTCTCTGACCCTTCAGAGGCTTTTTTTTACTTTCTTATTTTGAAAATTCCCTTTCGTACAATGATGAATGAGCTACCACTTACTTCAGAAGCAAATAACGATTAACATGGAAAAAATATTTAAATAATAAAATATTTTGGTCAGTATCAGATTTAGAAAAAAATACATAGGGGGGGGGGGGGGGCAAGAAACTCAATTCAGCCGGAAAAAAGTAAAAGAGGGACTAAGAGACCACTGTAGTTTAACGTTCCCCCTCTGTTTTAGAGGTCTTTAAAAATTTCTTGAAAAATATATGAAATACTAGCGTTTCCAAAGAGAAGAAATCATGGCCCCCTTCCCCCTTTAGATCCGGCCCTGATTCTAGTATATTTAAGAATGCAACTTTCCAAAATGAAATATGTTAACTAATTGAAAACTAATGGCAAAGTTATTTCTCTTTCCTTAAGATATGTATATTTTTGAAATTATATTTGATATTAGTTTAGATAAATATTGAAAAAAGTTTAAACTGCATTTCAACCAAATATTATTTTCACTTGATGCATTGTGCCTCAAAGCAATTGAGACAATGAAACTGCTCAGTTGAAGCATCGATATTTCTGATAAGTTTTTGGTTGACTGAACTAATAATTACTTGTCAGTCGACTAATGAGATTTGTTCTTATATATCAAAAATCATTGTGTGATTGACAAGCAATTGATACAGCTCAATAAACCTGATCTATGAGAATCTTCGATTCTTAACTACGCTGTCTCATTGCTGCAATTGCTTCCAAGCATTGCTACACATTGTGAATTAATATTTCATATCTTCTACAGAATGAAGAAAAATAAATACAATGATGATTTTCCTAGTTCTCCACGCCATCTAGATAATGCTGAGATGGTGAGTACTATTCAGTTTAATAGGTTTTATATTGAGAGGACATTGGCATATTAAAATCTTTTTAGTTACAGAAAATAGCCAAATTCAGATAAACATGTAAAATATTATTTAAAAACCTTATTGCACAGATATACTGGAAAGAAAAAAAAAGCGATATCGAATGCAATGTTAATATGCATTTTAGACATCGGACAGCACAATGTTTTCCTATTCCGAACGCAGCATATGGGTGGCTCTTGATACCGCCTCTAACTGCATCCTAGATAATTATGTCTGTAAAAAAATTAGTAGATTAAGGAATAAGAAACGAATTTTTTGTGGTAAGTTATTTTTAATTATTTTTTAGTCTATTATACATATATCTATATAGTTTGCATTTATATATATATATATTGTTTCATCACAATTTCTTTACTCCCTCCCCTCAACAGCACACTCAGAAATTTAACTTCCATCACACCTAAAGCATCCACCCCCGAAAATGTTTTCTATCTACGTGCTTGAGAAGTACTTATAACTCATGCCTAAATATCAATAATGAAGCTTTGAGACAATGAGACTGCTTAATTGATGAAATCCTGTTTTCAGAGATCACCGGATGATTCAACTATCAGTTATTTCTGAAATGACCAATGGTCACACTGATCAAATCATAAATAAGTCAAACTAGGGTTGGTTGTTTGCCTTTAAGAGGTGCTGTTTTACCCACAATAGGGTAAATGACCATGTCATAAGGACTCCAACGTAACAAATGTTGAGTTTTCTAAGATGTAGTTAGAGACTATGACGTTAGAACTAGTAGATTTCAAGGCTGAGAGAAAGTTGAGGAAGAGGACCCACTGGACAATGTTTAGGAGACAGATGGAAGCGTCCCTTCAAAATTATCAGTGTATTCTTTAACGTGCAGAGGGTTTGGCTCTTCTGCCCACAGCACCACAGCTTTACGTCCCATCAAAAGAGGCGATTTTCAAAATCCATCAGTGTCCCCTTTCTGGTGAGACTCGAACCAGAAAAGGTGGGACTCCCGAGGTGGGACTCGAACCTGGGCTGACATTTATTATTATTGGGGCGGGGTGGCTCAGTCTGTAGCGCGCCAGGCTCGCAATCTGTAGTTCCCAGGTTCCAGTCCCAGCTGGGTCAGCGTTGAGATTATCTCCGCAAAATTCCCCGCCTTGCCCACGGTCAGTAGGTGACACCGATGGGCTTGGAAGCTCAGAGGTAAAACAACCCAACCCAACCCTGACATTTATTATTATTATTATTAGAAATTATTTATCACAGGTCGCTAATAATTTAGACTCGTTATTTAGACTCGTGATCTGGGAACTGTAGATCACGAGTGTGGCGCGCTACCGACTAAGCCAATTCCTCTTTTTAGCCAACATAGGGCATTTGTAGAGTGACAAATGATTGACAACTCAATAAGCCAATGATCATTGATGCCTCAACCAAGCAGTCTCAATACTTCGATTGCTCCTACATTTTTCACTAATGCTTTCCCATTGCTAAACATCCTTGTTTCTACAGTTGAAGTTGATGTTTGAAGTTAAAATTGAAAATTATATCTTACCACTTTTGATTTGAATACCAGCAAACCTTCCAGCAGCTATGTACACTTCATGTACATTATCTTAAAGAGCAGTTCAGTCAAAATTATTGTACAAATATATCGATAAATTGAACAATCTTTCCTGCCGTTAAATTTCGAAATGCTTGGTATTAAACATCAGTTTATGTTTTATTGTAATTTTAAGCCATAGATTGAATAAATGTTTTACATATTTTACACCTCCATACCTTCGAAATCAGCAGTATTTCGGTTGCCCCGAAATGTTGAACAAGCAAATTGTTCAATCATCAACTCGTGTTATCAAGAGTCAGAAACCGATGTTGCCATTTTCTTATTAAGACAGGAGTTACAAGATCCACTGTTAAACTACGGAAAGACGAATTCCACTTCTTTCTTGTCTCTCATAAATGAGTCTTAAAATAAGCCTCGGAATCACCGAAATTAAAGAACTACACCGGCAATATTTTTAAATCCAAAGAGTGGAAAAATTGAATTTCTTAAATATTCCTTTTTCAAAAAGGATTACATGACCTTAAATGTGACACTTCTTTGTGTTTTTCGAGAGTGCAGAGAAATTTATGAAAATAACATAAAATTAATATAAATAGATTTCTACAATATGCGTAAGTTAGAAAACGTTTTTGTATTGAAGGAGCAACAATATATGCAAATTCCTATTGGCAGTGATGACTGATGGAAGGAGGCAAATAAAATTATCTCTCGTCAATGAAACGTAGTTATTAGGAGAAAGTCATCACTCGCTCAAGTACCAACATTTAAAACGCTTGCTAAATAATTACAAATTTTGGCTGGTATACATTAGTATAGAAGCCAGAGTAGAAGTACTTGAGACACTGAAACTGTGTAGTTGGGAGAAAGGAATTCTCGCAAGTCATTGGTTTATTGAGTTATCAATCACTTTCAGTTAATAATCACTTGTACTATACTTATTATTAATATCTATAATATCATTACTTGATCTATAAGGCCATTGGCTGTTGACAAGTAATTGATAGCACAATCAATCAATAACATAAGAGAAACATTACTTCATCAAAGTCTCAATGTCGTTTCAATTGATTCGACTCACGCTTCTCAAGTGGTATCATCATCATCATCATCATCATCATCATCCTCAAGCAGCCATGAGCTACGGAGGTCCAACCAGACCGCGCAGTTTAATTCTCCAAGCATATCTGTCCTGAGCTACATCTGCTGCATCCGGCCACTGTACACCAATTCTAACAAGGTCCTGTTTGACATTGTCTGCCTACCGCATCCTAGGTCTCCCCCTCCTTCTGAGGCCTCTAGGCACACTGTTCATAACCTTATTCGCCAATCTATAACTATCCATACGGGCAACATGGCCAAACCAGCGGAGTCTCTCTCTGCACAATATGCTGCTTAAAGGAGGTTGCAGACTCCTTTGCCTAACCTCATCATTAGTTACAAAGTTAAACCACCTAATACCCAAGATACTGCGTAAGCATCTAGAATCAAAAGCATCTAGTTTCCTGTTATCTTGCTTACACAGCGTCCAAGTTTCACTAACATAACTAACCCTAGAAAGAACCAAACTATTATACAGTCTAGTTTTAGTCTTTAGGTGTATACGCCTATTTCTCCACAATCTCCATAGATTCTTAAAAGTCCCGGCAGCAATACCTATTCGTCTGTTAATCTCATGCCGCACACCACCAGTATCAGTTACGCAGCTCCCAAGTAATTAAACTGTGACACCTGCTCAAGACTGCAACCATTCAGATTAACTGAATCACAACCTGCCTGACCAATTTTCATCACTTTAGTTTTCTCTCTGTTTATAACCAAACCTACTGTACTACCAGTCTCATCAACAGTTCGAATGAAAGAGTTCATCGCATCAACATCATTTGCCAAAAGGGCTAAATCATCAGCATAATCTAAATCAGAAATTTTCGTATCTCCAGCCCATTTAAGGCCAAAATCTTTCCCTTGAAGTGAATTTCGCATAACATAATCAACAACCAAACTAAAGAGAAAAGGAGACAAAATGCACCTTTGTCGAACACCAGAAGTAATGCTAAACCAATTGCTACAAGAATTACCAACTCTCACACATGACTCAGTGTTATTATAGAGAGCTTTCATTATGTTAACTAACTTGTCTGGTATACCATATGATCTCACAATCAACCACAAATTATGACGATCAACAGAGTCGAAAGCTTTTTTGAAATCAACAAAACTAGCAACCAAAGGTTTCTGAAACTCTAAACATTTCTCAAGAATTTGCCTAAGTGAAAATATCTGATCCACACATCCCCTACCACTTCTGAATCCACATTGCTCATCACGCAATTGCCTGTCAACCAGATTCTTAATTCTATTAAGCACAATCATGGAAAGAACTTTACCTGGAACGGAGAGTAGGCTGATACCCCTATAGTTATCACAAGAACTGCGATCACCTTTTTTGAAAATAGGGATAATAATAGCTCTGGTAAAATCTTTAGGAACCATGCCTTTATCATAAAAGTTATTCAAAATTTCAGTCATCCAAATGGTAACTGAAACAATCCCAGCTCTAAGCATTTCCGTAGTAATTTCATCAACCCCTGGGGATTTATGAAGTTTAAGTTTAGAAATAGCCAAACTAACTTCAGATTGTGTTATAGGGCCAACATTAAAGCCAACAATGCATCTATCATCATTGCAAACAATGGGAGTAGAACTAACCACATTGTTTAGAACATCACTGAAATGCTCAGCCCACCTAGCCATGACAGAATCCTCACCTTCTATAACCTTGCCTTGTTTATCCTTCAATCCCTGTATACCTGTTCGTTTTCTGCCACACAAAACATTAACTATCTGGTACAGCTCTCTGCTGTTGTGCTGTCTAACTGCTTCCTCAGCTTTGTCAGCAAGGCCATCAAGCCAAAGATTCTTATCAGTAGCTAACTGACCCTTCACACGTTTATTAAGTTCTTTGTAATGCTTTCTATTAGGACTAGTAGGGTACTGATTAAGGACATTCCTGCAGTTCCTTCTTTCTGAAATAAGCTCAAGTGCCTTATCACTTAAATAATTCTGCCTCCTCTGCTCCTTTTTCCCTAAAAGAGTACTGTTAGTTTCCAAAAAAGCCTGTTTAGAATGGTCCCATTCTTCCTCAACTTCAGTATTAAGCAAACCATGACTGTCATAATGACTAAGTAACCTATCATGGTAAGCTTTAGCTATAACTGGGTCTTTCAGAGCTTCAGTATTAAAGGTAAATTTTTTAACCCTAGCACAACACTTTTTAAGTTTAAGTTGCAAGACACTTTTAACAAGGTAATGGTCAGATCCAATTTCAGCTCTCCTATATGCCCTGGTATTTCTAACAGAACTAGCCCATTTGCTGTTAATTAATATATAATCAATCATATTCTTATGCAGCCCATCAGGTGAAACCCATGTGTGTTTATGTATGTCGCGGTGTTTGTAATATGTGTTAGTTATTCTGAAACCATTTAGTTTACTTACCTGTAGGAGACTTTGCCCATTGCCATTGCAGCTACCAATACCAAAAGGGCCTATTAGTCCTCCCCAAAGGTCAGAGTCGGTACCAACTTTGGCATTGAAGTCACCAAGAACAAGGGTAATATCTCCTTTCTTGACAGAATTCAAAATATCCTGAAGTTGTCTGTAAAACCTATCCTTCTCATCCTCATCAGAATCCTCAGTGGGGGCATAACAGCAGATAACATTCAAGTCTTTAATGCTTGTCTGAAATTTTGCTGTAAGAAACCTTTCATTAATGCACTCATATCCTAGAAGAGCATCACTAGCATGTTTGCTGAGCAGCAGACCCACGCCTTGGTGATGCTTTCCATACTCCCTCCCTGTAAAGAGAAATTTAAAGTTATTTTTAAGTATCTTACCTTTACCTGTCCATCTGGTCTCTTGCAAGCCTAGAATATCTAGGTTATAGCGCTGGAATTCCTGCATGAGGACATCAAGAGAATAATCTCTATGTAATGTCCTCACGTTCCACGTTCCTGCAGAGAGAAAATGATTAGTAGGATTTTTTAAAGAAATTAGGTTTATTGAGATAGGTAGGGCCAACAATATCAAACAGCCCTCTGATCGCAGGCATGGGGCAAAGACCTGTCCCTCCTCCGCTAAAGGCTGAAGTCACCGATGCTGGTAGGAACTTCAGGCACCACCTTTTCAAGTGGACTTTTTCAAGAACCATATGGCCTGCCTGAGACACATTACTCCAGTTTAGGCTTGACGATGCCCAACTAGCTAAGTAAGGTTCAGGTACCTGCGATGGCCTCTGATTAGGATTATCCACCAGCTGATATAAGGTATCCCATGCCTCTGTTCACTTAGAGCTGGCAACCCAGAAGCAAACAGAAAACACAGCTGCAGACTCTCCCTCAACAGAGGCCCACCAGTGCACAAGTCCAGGATCCATAATCAAGCTCAAATCCATAAACAAGTCCAGTCTAGTAAGTATAAATGGTCAGCACCAGGACCCTGTGAAGTTGACCACTCCTCAGCAGGGTTGAAAAAAAAGAAAAAAGTGGCCATAGATGACCAGATCAGTAGGCCATACTGATCTGACAGCCCTCCCCTTCCGTTCCCTTCCAAAAGAGAATATCTCTTTTGAAAGGTACTAACGGCCTGCACCACGAGACGGCGGGGTCGGACATTAGGTGCTAGACCTGGCTGGTTCTGTGCATCATCACTGGGATTTGGTACACAGCTCTCCTTCCAGTTTACGCCTAGCTAGCATTTACAAGCCTGAAGTGGTATACATGTAATAAAATGAAATTATTTGATTACATGATGTAATATGCAGTTAAAAGTAAAAATGTGTTGTTTTCTTTCTAATTACAGGCAGAAAGACTACAGGGGAGGCCAGGTGTATCAAACAGGGGCTTTCAAAAAGACTAATTACCTACACTAGAGAAGCCGTCACAATTTGATCTCTGTAAGATAAAGGCCCAAATAAAAACAATTGACTAAATGAACTCTAAAGGCGAAGATAAGAATTCCACTTCATTCAAAGTGTTAGTGCCCATCTTCAAGTGAAACTGTCCTGTACAAAAGTTGAAGAATACGGTTAGAAGTGTTAAATTATTTTCAGAATTGGTTTCAAGTGGAAACGAGAGCTTAGTTATAATCAACTATATTCGTGGAAGAAATAGTAACATCCATTGAGTAAAGGAATATCTGTAAAAATTAAATGGGCTATTTAAATAACTGTTGTGCTTTGTGTATAATTAATATTACTGATTTCTAGCAAAAGGCAGTAGCCATTACGTGTTAGTGTATTAATATTTTTTCTTTAGTCCTAAAGTCGTTTTTCCTATTAACTGGAAAGGTTTTTATTTGTATCTAACTTTTAAACTTTGTTATCAAAGAATCAATATAATAAATGAAAATTATCTCAGGTTCACGAGATTTCTTTTCAGAAAATCTTGTAAAATTACAAATGTACATATTTTATTTAACAATTTCAATACTGCTCTAATTTTTTTAAATATATAACGGTCATGCTAAGTGTAATATTTCTAGCACTTTCTAATTGGAGAAATGCATTCACTGCAAGTTTTTAATGTGTCTTTGACTCTTTGATAACTACGTCTGTAAAATTTCATTCTCATTATATAGATGGAAAAATAAGATGTACTTTTCTTACTAATGGAAAATAAAATTGGTCCTATAGCTCTTACTATTGAAGAAATAACTTATTTGTCTACATATAAATCTAGAGTGAAAATATCACAGTGGTGTAAAATAAAAAAGCAATGGCGAAGCTTGAGTAGAAGCAACTGAGACATCAATGGATTTTACAGTCCATTGGTTGGTTGATCTATTGATTATTTATCAATCAACCAATGTTCTATATATGGTTTATTAGTAATCAATCAACCAATGATCTACACATGGTTTATTAGTTATCAATCAACCAATGATTTATACATGGTTTATTAGTTATCAATCAACCAATGATCTATACGTATTCTCAACGGGAGCGTTTCATGCAAGTTTTATTTCAACAGAAAAAACTCTGAATTTCTTGTATCAAGATCAGCGGTGAAGCGTAGTGGAGGCAATTGAGACAATGAAACTGAGGAGTTTGACGAAACGATGATTATCACAGATCATTGGCTGGTTTAGCTCTCAGTCACTTTTCAATCAACCAATGATTTATTATATAATTGTTGATCTATGACACTATTGTCTGATTGAAAAGTAACTAGGCGCGAATCGTGACTGGAAGCAATTGAGACCTAGGCAATGCGCACTTCATACATCTATGATTCTTACAGGTGACTGATTTACCGAATTATCAGTTTCTTGTTATTAGTCAATAGTGTCATGGATCAACAATTGTATCATAGATCATTGGTTGATTAAAAAGTAACTGATAGCTCAATTAGCCAATGATCTACGGGAATCATCGTTTCGTCAACTGCGCAGTCTCATTGTATACGCTTTGCTTCGTTACTGGTTTTATGACAAATGAAAGCTTGTAACGAGTACAGTGCCGTCTGCTATATTCTTTAGCAGGCGCGAAACATAAGTGGAAGCAATTGAGACCTTGAGTCTGCGCAGTTGAGACATCTATGATTGTTACACGTGATTGATTTACCGAACTATTAGTTACTTGTCAATCAGCCAATAATGTCATGGATCAACAACTGCATCAAAGATAATTGGTTGATTGAAAATTGATTGATAAGTCAAACAGCCAATGATGTAAGAAATTAATCGTTTCATAAACTACGCAGTCTCATTGTTCAATTGCTTCCAGTACGCTTCGCCGTTGCAAGTAACTAATAATTAATTAAATCAATCACCTGTGAGAAACGTAGATGTCCCAACTGCGCAGTCTCGAGATCTCAATTGTTTTCACTTACGCTTGGCACCTGATCAAGATACTTGTAAATTTGCATATATGGTAAACATTTCTTAAATAGTTTTATACTGGAAAAACTACTTTAATTCCATGAAAAAGGGCGTAAAAAAGTAATACTCAATGAAGGAGACATTAAGCTAAAAAGTACCACAAAGTTTGCGAATCAGTGATTTATAGGATATCACGGGTTGATGTATTCTCATACATCTTTTCACCAATGGCAATCCCTTAGTCACCTCTTCATCACTGAACCATGGGCTGATTGACAAGTAATTGATAGCTTAATCATGATGGACCTATGAGAACCATCGTTTCGTCAAATGCGGAGTTTCGTTGTTTCAGTTGCTTTGAATTCGCCACTGACATAGACACTGCCGAACGTGAAAATTAATTGAACTATCACTTACTTATCAATCATCCAATGATCTGAGATCAATGAACCATGCAATAGATCAGGTTTTTTCAAATTTTCGATTTGTTGCCGAAAAAGAAGTAACGTTTTTGGAGGCTCTTAGACTGAAATATACATAATGACAATATAGGTGCACTAAATAAGATACACAATTTTAATATTCATATATTTCATTTACTTTAATATATTTGTTACTTAATATCATTGGATTTCATTTAAACAAAGTATTCACAATGATGCTTGAATAGGCTCATGAAAATGCACAAGAATTTTACAATCGTTTAAAAGACTTTTGATTCCTTTTAACTTTCATTAAATCGAGTTGGAATTGCAATAAACATTTAAGAAACAAAATTAGGTTAAAGTTTACTAATATTGTGGTAGACGCGGTTGCAAATTGCAAAATATTCAATTACATATTAGCAAATTTACCCAGCGTTCTTTGGGTCTAAAACTCTCTAAAGTAGTGACGAAGCGTAAGTGGAAGCAATTGAGACAATGAGATTGCGCAGTTGACGAAACAATCATTCTCATACATCATTGGCTGATTCAGTTCTCAGTCACTTTTCAATCAACCAATGATGCATAATGCAATTGTTGATCCATGACGCTATTGGCTGATTGATAAGTAACTGTTAATTCGATAAATCAATCGCCTGTAGTAATCATAAACGTCTCAACTGCGCAATCTGAAGGTCTCAATTGCTCCCACTCACGCTTTGCTCCTGCTCTAACGTATATACTAGATAGCACTCTCCACTTCGCAAGCATTCTTTTGGCATAAAACTCATTACGATATATCTCCTCCACTCTACTGTAAATTTTCCCCTTCTTCTTTTAGGAGACGAAAGGATTGAATATAATTTGAAGAAGGGAATGGATGTCTCCACGTCAGAAGCTTTCATTTGAAATATAACTCGTTACGCTTCGTAATCGCAATTTTTCCCAATACATGTTGCCCACACTTACCTTTCTTTCGAAGGTAAGAAATATTTGATGAGTGAGTAGTATTGATGAATGAGAGTTCTGGGCCAATGTTAAAGTATTTAGAATCCGATGTTAACCTATGGGAGACTTTTGGGGAGATGACTGTTTAAACTAATTTTCAGAAAGGTGCTCTGTGTAATAGAAAATGATGAATTTTCTTGAGAAAATGTTGCAGTTCTCATACACTTCACTGAAATATTGGGCTGTTGGGTTGTAAAAACCGGTTAAATCGGAGAAGTTGAGAAAGCCAGACAGTTTTGGCAAATTAGTTTGAAAAATGCGACAATTCAAAATCAACTAGTAATATCTGTGATATCAACTAGTAATATCTGTGATATCAACTAGTGATATCTGTGAATGTATGTATTTTCTTTGTTATAGTGAGGATGAGTAGGTATGAGATGAATTCAATTTCGAAAAAAATGCAAGTAATGAAGAAAACCAGGATATTTTTGGTGAAAACGTGCGAAAAAGGCAAGCGTGAAGATTCCCGCTAATAGCATTGCCATTTTCGTAAGGTGAATCTAAATGTTAATGTAATTATGTCCGAGAACTGATTCTTCTAATGGTAGAATCGGTTTACGCACATTATCTACTGCGCAAAACTTAGTCGAACCCTTTTACATTCAAATTATCATAACGTATTCTAATACAGATATCAAACTAACGTTTTCCTATTACAATCTGGGAGACCTATACGTTGAATATATCGGAAGCGGCCTCGACTCGTTACGTTTTGTTTTAAGGATTCGAAACCGATTACATACTGGATAAAATTAGTTTATATCTAATGTTTCCGAAACATTCGTTTTTTCCCGCCAACATAACGATATACCAACGGAATTCGTTTCGTTAATTCAATCACGCAAGGCATCGAACCAGTTTATGAAACGTAGCCGAGCAAATGGATCGAACCTGCTAAAGGTTGAAGTTTTATAACTCGTTTTCTAATCGAGCTACAGGTCTCCAACTAAGGTTGCTGATTTACATTCGAACAGATCTCCTTGTTAAGTGTATCGGAAGTGGTCTCGACCCGTTACGTTTTGTTTGTGGGTTTCAAACAGATTGCATACTGGAAAAAATGAGTTAATATCTAATGTTTCCGAAACGTTTATCGTTTTCCTTTTCGCCATCATAGCGTTATACCACCCGAATTCGTTCCGTTAATACAATCATGGAAAGTATCGAACCCGTTATGTAGCCAAGAAACTGGGTCGAACCCGCTAAAAGTTGCAGTTTTATAACTCATGATCAAATCGAGTCACAGATTTCCAACTAACGTTACTGGATTACATTCGATGAGATCTACACGTTGAATGTATCGGAAGCGGTCTCGACGCGTTAATTTTTTTTATGAGTTCGACCATTTTAATCTTTGAAGTCCAATAATTTTACTTTCCAAAATGAGCAACAAGTCCGGTTTCAATGTCGATAGTTAAAGCTAATCGAATTCTATACCCTATAGAAACGAAAACTGTTTTCAGACCCGTTACCTAGTAGAGAAATCGGGTTGATCCGTATTGCAATTAATGCTTCAAAACTCATGTTCATTTGAGATATAGAACTCGAACTAATTCGAAGTATTTCTTTTGGCGAGTATTATATGTGAAAGTATCGGAAGCGATCTCCACCCGTTACTTTGGGTTTCTCGGGTTCGATATTTTTAATCTTTTAGTAAAATAACTTTTTTTCTGATTGAGTTGCAGGCCAGATTTCAATAAAAGATGGTAAAAGTACAATGAGCTCTGTGGCCAAAAGCAAATCAGCCTATACTCCTGATAAAAAAAAAATACATCGAATTAATATTTGATTTGGTAATTAGCTACATCGCTATGTTCTAGTATGAGTACTAGTCTATTATGTTTTTTAACAATGTTAGATCAATTTTTTCCTCTTATTCTTAGCATATATAGTCGCAATTACTGAAATGAGATAGCGACTCCTTAAAGTTTATGTCCAATAATTCTGGTTTTATTTGAATAATGAAACCTCGTATTCATCAAAGAGAGAATAATCGGAATTTCATAATTAATTTGAAAACATCTTAGGTAGTAATACCCCATAATGCTAATAGAATTGGCAGTACTAGGAGTACAGCTTTACTAACTACTACTACTATTTACTACCTAGTTACAATTTATCTCAATTGACTTTGAACATTGTCATCTGACAGCGAGAGTATCCGCTATCTAAAATGTTTGATTTATTCACTTATGATATTATGATTTTTATTAAGTGTGACTCGTTTTCTTCATTTGGGCCTTCACATATTTAGTCTCTGTTGGCAAGTAGTGTTTGCTGCTCACAACTGGCAAGTTGCTCATTTGCTACGTTATCGCACACGTATTTTTTAACAAACGAATTGTACGAGACAGAATTCTGTTGACCTATTATCTCAAAGCATTGTCAACTGTTAGCAGAATTCTTACTTCATGGGTTAATATTTTTCATATGCATAAAATGTTAAATACGGAGTTGGTTGAAATAGGCTGGCAATCACACATGTATAATCACTGCTCGGAACTACTATTTTCTTGTTGGCAACTACACAATTACGTGTGATGATATTACACAATTGTAGCTGTTGAATGACAATTTTCTATCAAACCCGTAGAAATTCTGAGACTTTTGATGTTCATGCTAGTGATAATTAGCATGGCAGGAAATACAGTTTTACGTAAGTGCGCAATGTATTTTTTTTTTTTTTTTTTTTTTTGGGGGGGGGTTACATATTCAGCTAATTCAGAAAAATTGTCAGACTTATTCTGCTATACTCTTGTCAGATTAATTTTTAAAACAATTTGTCAGAGTAATTCCTATAAATTCTTAGCAAAGATTGACGTTGGCAGACTAATTCTAACAGATATTTCTCAGACTAAATGTCGCTAGGGTGATTTCAGATTAATTGCTACAAATTCCTCCCGGACAAAATATCCCAAATTTTCGCAGAAAAAATTCCTGGAAATACTTGGGAGACTAATTACAGCAAATCTTTGCAGGCTAATTCCCAGAAATATTTGATACACTAATTCTACAAATATGTGGCAGACTAAGTAATTGTCAGACTAAGTACTTGGCAGACTAATTCTGACTGTTGAGATTAATTCCTAGAAATTCTTGGTAAACCAAGTTTTACAAATATTTGAAAATGGCAAACTAATTCTGAGAAATTCTTGGCAGACTGATTCCGACAAACACCTGGCAGACTACTGAAAATTCTTGTAGGTCTAATTTCAACAAATATTTGGCAGATTAATTTCATACAGATTCTTGGCAGAATAATTTTTACAAATACTTGGGAGGCTACTTCCAACAAATACTTGGGAGGCTACTTCCAACAAATACTTGGGAGGCTACTTCCAACAAATACTTTGCGGACTAATTCCTAGAAACACTTGGTATGCTAATTCTACAAATATATGGCAGACTAAGATATTGCCCGACTACGTTCTATTTCTGACTGTTGGAGATTAATACCTAGAAATTCTTGGAAAACTAATTTCTACAAATACGTGAAAGACTAATTCGCATAAATTTTATCCGAGTAATATCGTATAATTCTTGGCAAATTTAAATGTTGTCAGAATTATTCTGACTATATTTTCTTTGGCAGATTAATTCTGGCAAAATTATGTGCAGGCCAAGACCTTAATAGAATAATTCGTAAAATATTATGTGCAAACTAGCATCTTCGCCAAATAATTCGTACAAAATTCCAGGCAGACCATTGCCCCTACAGAACAATTCATACAAAATTCTACGTAGACCAAGGCTTTGATAAAATAATTCGTACAAATTCTGGACAGACGAATTCTAACAAATCCTTGGCAGACTATTTTTTGCAAATTCTCTACAGAATAAAGTCTTACAAAGTTTTGGGCATATGTAGTCCTTAGCAGTCTAAGTCTTATAGATTTGTGTAGTCCATGTGCAGATACTTGGAAGACTGATAACTATATAATTCTATGCGCACCAAATACGGCAAAGATTTGTTCAAATTTTTGACAGACCAAGTCCTATTTAGTTTGCCAACATCAAAGTCTAAACTAAAACATAGACTAATTCCTAAACATTTTCGATAGACTAAACCTTTTAAGTTTATATTACATTAATTCTTAGAACTCCTTGGTATATTAATTCTTACAAATTCTCGGTAGACTAAATCTTACAAATTATCTGTCGATCAAATCGTTCTCAATTTAATGGTTATTCTTATTAGTTGACAGAATAATTTTTTACATATTCTCGATACACTAATTCTCTTTCAGGTGATTATAAATAGTAAACTAATACACTCTAATTTAATGGTCATACGAATTATTCTGTCAAGGCCTTCGTCTACCCAGAATTTTGTACGAATTATTTTGCAAAGGTCTTGGTTTACACAGAATTTTATCAGAATTAGTTTGCCAGAGGAAATATAGTCAGAATAAATCTGCCAACATCTTAATGTGCGAACAATTTGTTTGCCTACGATTTAATCCGAATTATGTTTCCAAGAATTTGCAAGAATTAGTCTGCCAACATTCTAGTCAGAATTATTTTTTGCCAATAATTGTTTTTCGGAATTAGTCCGCCAAAACTTAATCGCTCAACATCTTAAACTGCTAAAAATATGTAATTATCAATCAGCCAAGAATTTATGGGATTTGGTCTACCAATGACTTAGAATTATTTTGCCAAGAATTTCTAGTAATTAATATGCCAATAACTTAGTCTGAGAAATATTTGTTGCAATTGGTCTGCCAAGAATTTCAGGAAATATGTCAGCAAAACCTGTTTGTAAATACAATGCCAAGAATTTTGAACGATTAATCCGCCATCAAATAAGTCGGTCAAAAATTTAGTCGGACAATATAATAATTTAGCCAAATATTTGTAAAACAGAATTCTACCAAGTATTTCTAGGAATTTGTCCGCCAAGAATGCATTGGATTTTGTCTGCAAAGAATATGTAGAAAATAGTCGGCCAAGAATTTGTTTTAGAATTAGTCTGACAACAACTTGGTAGAATTATTCTGCGAAAAATGTTGTTAGAATTATTCTGCACGAATCATGTTTTCGGCAGAATAATCTAGAAGTAGTTAGACAAGAATTCGTAGGCAATAACTTAGTCCGAATTAGACTGCCAAAAACTTAAAATTAGTTGCGCAGCATCTTATTATGCCAAGTATTAGTAGGAACTGGACTGCCAAGGACCTAGTCAGAATTTCTTTGCCAAAAATTGTAGCAATTAGTCTGCCGACATCTTCGAATTAGTTTTGCCAATAATTTATTTCGGAATTATTCTGCCAACAACTAAGTCGCTCAACATCTTAATCTGCTAAAACTCTGTAGTAATTAGTCAGAAAAAAATTTTCAGGAATTGGTTTGCCAACGACTTACTCAGAATTTGGTTGCCAAGAAATTGTAGAAATTAGTTTACTACGAATGCAGAAGATTTTGTTGTAGTTAGACTGCCAAGAATGTGAAGAAATGAATTTGCGAAGAATCTGTAGAAGTAAGATTGCCGCCAACGTATTCCGAATTAATCTACCAAAAACTAAGGATTAGTCTGCCAACATCTTACATTGACAAAAATTATTGGATATTACTAAGATAAAAATTTATAAAAATTATTCTGTCAAGTATTTGTAGAAATTACTTTTCCAAACATTTTATGGAATTAATCTCCAACAGTCAGAAATAGAACGTAGTCGGGCAATATCTTAGTCTGCCAAATATTTGTAGAATTAGTGTACCAAGTATTTGTAGAAATTATTCTGCCAAGAATCTGTATGAAATTAATCTGCCAAATTTTGTTGAAATTACTTTTACAAGAATTTGCAGTAGTCTGCCAGGTGTTTGTCGGAATCAGTCTGCCAAGAATTTCTCAGAATTAGTTTGCCATTTTCAAATATTTGTAAAACTTGGTTTACCAAGAATTTCTAGGAATTAATCTCAACAGTCAGAATTAGTCTGCCAAGTACTTAGTCTGACAATTACTTAGTCTGCCACATATTTGTAGAATTAGTGTATCAAATATTTCTGGGAATTAGCCTGCAAAGATTTGCTGTAATTAGTCTCCCAAGTATTTCCAGGAATTTTTTCTGCGAAAATTTGGGATATTTTGTCCGGGAGGAATTTGTAGCAATTAATCTGAAATCACCCTAGCGACATTTAGTCTGAGAAATATCTGTTAGAATTAGTCTGCCAACGTCAATCTTTGCTAAGAATTTATAGGAATTACTCTGACAAATTGTTTTAAAAATTAATCTGACAAGAGTATAGCAGAATAAGTCTGACAATTTTTCTGAATTAGCTGAATATGTAACCCCCCCCCCCAAAAAAAAAAAAAAAAAAATACATTGCGCACTTACGTAAAACTGTATTTCCTGCCATGCTAATTATCACTAGCATGAACATCAAAAGTCTCAGAATTTCTACGGGTTTGATAGAAAATTGTCATTCAACAGCTACAATTGTGTAATATCATCACACGTAATTGTGTAATTGCCAACAAGAAAATAGTAGTTCCGAGCAGTGATTATACATGTGTGATTGCCAGCCTATTTCAACCAACTCCATATTTAACATTTTATGCATATGAAAAATATTAACCCATAAAGTAAGAATTCTGATAACAGTTGACAATGCTTTGAGATAATAGGTCAACAGAATTCTGTCTCGTTCAACTCGTTTGTTAAAAAAATACGTGTGCGATAACGTAGCAAATGAGCAACTTGCCAGTTGTGAGCAGCAAACACTACTTGCCAACAGAGACTAAATATGTGAAGGCCCAAATGAAGAAAACGAGTCACACTTAATAAAAATCATAATATCATAAGGGAATAAATCAAACATTTTAGATAGCGGATACTCTCGCTGTCAGATGACAATGCTCAAAGTCAATTGAGATAAATTGTAACTAGGCAGTAAATAGTAGTAGAAGTTAGTAAAGCTATACTCCTAGTACTATCAATTCTATTAGTATTATGACGTACTACTACCTATGATGGCCACGTCTGTCGTCTGTATCTCGATTAGAACACAAGTTATGATAGTTTGAATGTAAGAGGGTTCGACTGACTTTTGCATAGTAGATAATGAGTCTGAATCCGGTTCTGATCACAGCAACATATTGTGCGTGGCCAAGAATGAATTATCGATTGTAATTGCATGAAGAGTTACATTCACCTTACGGAAATGGCAATTGCTACTAGAAGAAAGCTTCAAGCTTGCCTTTTTCGCACGATAGCACTGAATATATCCTGTTTTTTTTTTTTTTCATTACTTGCAATTTTTTCGAAATTTGATTCATCTCCTACCCACTCATCCTCATTAGAGCAAATAAAATACATACATTCACAGATATCACTTCAAAATCTATCTTTCCATCATATTGTTCTCTCCGAGCCCCCAAAAACATCATTTTAATAGTTGATTTTGAATTATCGCATTTTTCAAACTAATTTCCCAAAATTGTTTGGCTTTCTCAACTTATCCGATTTCTCCCTTTTTACAACAAAAAGTCCAATAATTCAGTGTAGTGTATGTTAACTGCAACATTTTCTCAAGAAAACCCATCGTTTTCTGCCTATTACACAGAGCACCTTTCTGAAAATTAGTTTAAACGCTCATCTCTCCAAAAGTCTCCCACAGGTCAACATAGGATACCCTATACTTTAACATAGGTCCAGAACTCTCATTTGTTGCTTTAAGCCATTTGTCGTCTCTATGTCAAATTCGAATACTCTAGCTTTCCCTTTTTAGTAGTAATCCTTCCTCCATTTCCATCTGGAGGTGAAATTAGTTAAAGTGTGAATCTTAAATTTTCGTTAACTTGAAATGAAAGGAAGCTGTATGCAGAATTCAGTGATCGCATCTCTTACAGTTTATGAAATATCCATCTCTCTTGGATTTTTTTTCGTGAGGTAGGGTAAAGAAAAAATAGCGAAAACTCTTAGGTTGCTTTCAGATATGGACAAAGGAAACTCTTTACCAAATTTGGCGTTCCTAGCACTTTTCGGTTAGGAATTCCTAGTTGAATTTTTAATTCACAAAAAAGCTGGAGTGCTTCTCGTGCCTCTCTTTCGGCTCTTGACTTAAAATATTCCGATTACCGCTTTCTGTGACAATGGCTTTATCGCGCGAAAATAGAAATTTATTGAACTATTTGTTCTTTGAAAGGCAACGGTTTGCTAAGGTTAAGCCTATGGGGTATTCTAATTAATCCGCCCCAGCGGTTCTTGTCGATCCTACCGGGTCCTCATATAGCCAATCTGCCCTTTCTGCCCCTTGGGAAGGTGAAAATTTATACAAAATTTGATGACTAGCTCTTTAGGGGGACTGAGTGCATAAGTGCACACAAAGCAATACACAAACTATTCTCTTTACATAGAAAATTGTGATAGGTAATGGGAATGATGAGCCTGTTTATTTTCTGTTACTTCTCTCCAGTTAGAAGTTAATTAATGATAACGCTATGGCACATCGAAAGAAAGACGATTTCTTTAATCTCCTCAGGCTCCTTCAATTCCGTAAGAAGAGACATCTGCTTCGTATACGCAAGTTCTTTTAAAAATGGGATGTTAAAAGTACACTTTTCTATTCAGTTAGGGGTATTCATTTCTTAATCTGATAAAAACGTTGTCGGTGCTCACTTTTTGGTGTCACTTTTAATCAGGGGTGAAAATGAGTTTTTAGAAATAAATGTATACTACAGAATCTGTTGAAAAGATACCCCGTAGTTGACATGGCGACGTTACTCAATGCATAAAAAACTCTGTTTAACAGCCAGGAATTATAACGCAAAATATTATAAAAGAGTGAACATGTATACAGTGGATCTATTTCCTCTTGTTAAGTATACGGATCGAATAAAAAATAAAAACTCTGGAAATAGCACTAACAGATACTAAACTGCAAACCGTTGCGTGTTCTATGACGCGAAATACAACACTTTCAATGCAATGCATCAATAAATATTGCTATTAGTTGTATTTTAATATTAGGCAACCGAGAGTGAATTCGAAATAAATAAACTGACTATAAATGAACAGATTTAATAACCAAGGCAATAAACTTCATAAATGATAAACAAATTTCTACACTAGACACCAATATGCTATCTATCCGCAGTAAATGATCCTGATGATCATAATTACTAAACTTTGTGTTAAACCAAGCACATTTGGAAACTAATTCACAAATCAATGTATAAGCATAAATCTTACAATAACATTTCAATGCTTTAATAGCACTTTTTTAAATTAATATAATATGCGATACAAAAACATTTCTTTTTTACTTCGAGATAAGACTTTTCTTACTACTTCAATATACAGAAATCACCGCGCAAAACACAAACTAAATGTCTCATCATACGCGCGTTAAACACTCTCTACCGCTTTTTTCCCGTAATTTCTTTTAATTCAGCAAATTCTTTTACTTTCGAGCACACACCAATGATAATTTTTCTTCTTTAGACTAATGCGTACAATGATAAATCTCTTTCTCCATACTAATTTTTCAACTCTCAGTATAATACGTCATAGAGAAGACTGGTGAGGAAGGCGAAACCTCAGCAGAAAGACAACACATGAAATGTACATACCTGGGATTCGAACCCGAGTACCTTATCCAAGCGCGCTAATCACTCAACCATAGGACGGCTTTCACAGGAGTTTTGAGTTATAGTTATGGACAAGGATAGATCATCATCACCATCATCCTCAAGCAGCCATGGGCTACGGAGGTCCAATCAGACTGTGCAGTTTAATTCTCAAGGATAGATCAGCCATTCTTAAGGGTTTAAACGAAATAATTCAGAACTTCTCAATATCTACTACTACAAAGTTGTCAAAATGAACAGTCTTTCCCTTTTTTATCATAATTAATTCATCGATATAAAAAAATAGAATCAGAAATTAAGTGTTTCGAAATCACGACTAACAATTTCGGTTGGAAAAGTAAGTGATGTATAGATAGTGAATTGTTTCCTTTGATATACGTTAATTCCAGTTAGGTCTAGTGAACAGTTAGGGAAAAAGTGGTATTTGGAAGAAATGGATATGGGAGTACTAAATATCAGAAGTCAGTATAAATGAGTAGGACTTAATAACTTCAAAACTAAATTTCGTAAAAATAAGTAAAGCTAATTATACTGAACACTCTACCTCCCAGGTGGCCAAGTGGCAAGCTCGCCTTGACTACTAATCAAAGGGACCCTGGTTCGAGTTCCGGATAAGGCATGAATATTTCTTTCTTGTATTGTCTTTCTGCTAAGGTCTTGCCTTCCTTACAGATCTTCTCTATGTGATATTATACTGACAGGTTCCTGTCAGACTTCTGAGGCAAGCAGCTGCTTTAGAGGAAAGTTATTTTATGAAACTTGAGTGTAAAGTAATATATTAAAAGGTGCTACGAAACTTTCCCGTCGCTGTTTCAATACCTCTGCATGTCTAGATTAGGTTTCCAGGGAAACAAATGTAAGAGATTAAGTGAAAAGTTCCTGCTACATTAACCAAATGGTGGCCATTTCCGTCCCTTGTATTTAACCAATATTGTTCCTGATAAGCCAATTAAGTCCAATCTGTTGCGGTCTAAGGCTGTCATTGGTCGTTACGTCACAAAATAGACACTGAGCATTCCAGCAAAGTGTCCATTATTCTTAAAAATTCAGAGATTACTCTTTCTTTTCAAAATATTATTTGTGCCCATTAAAGAGGAATATAATCTGAATCCTAATCTATATTTGTTAACGTCATGTTTGAGATCTTTAAGACTGTTTTTCGTTTAATGGTTATATTGATTATTGCTGTTGGATACTTCAAATGTGATAGTAAAATAACTCATATATCTCTTGTACTAAACGCTGGATGCAATCACTTACTTTCTGCACTTTCGACAGAAAGCTATTATAACGTGTCAAAGCATTTTTCAGCTAATGATAACGGTAGAAACCCAAAAGGAAAACTGAATCCTAATGGAAGCAAAGACAATGAGGGTAATTATAATAGATATTATAATGTTATATTAAATTTATTTTTTATTTTCAATTTTGCTTTTGAGGGGCTTTAAAATTAAGTTTGTAACCAAATATTTTCCAAACTATCCTTGTAAAAACAATTATATTAATAATACTGGTGAAGAGTGCGGGTGGAATTTATTTTGGTTTGTTGAAGTATCAGTGGTTCTCACAGATCGTTAGTTTATAGAGTGAACGTTACCCAACCAACGATTTATGAGACCATTGGTTGATTGACAAATAACTGAGAACAATATCAATATTCACAATAATTGTAATTAATTTATAATCAGACACCTCTGTAAACTACCGTTCTGTCAACCATGCAGTCTCATTGTCTCGACGGCTCCCAATAGCGCTTCGCAACCACCTATTAATAGTTGCATGGGTATTATGTAATGGGATTCTCTTGCCTGATTATCTTAATGTCATTCTCTTGCCTTAATATTATAATTTGAACCCATTGCATTAATATCATATATCTTTGAGAATAGACCATTAAACAGATGTATCATATGTCAGGGGCGAAACGTGAGTGGAAAATAATTGAGACCTTGAGTCTGCTCAGTTCAGACATCTGTGATTCTTCCAGGTGATTGATTTACCGAATTATCATTACTTGTCAACCAGTCAATACTGTCATGGATCAACAATTGCATGAAATATCATTGGTTGGTTGAAAGATGACTGTAGCTCATTCAGCCTATGATCTAAGAGAATCATAGTTTCTTCAACTGCGCAGTCTCATTGTCTCAATTGCATCCACTACGCTTCGCCACTGTCATATATTGAGTATTTTCATTTGTGGTGAAACAAATTCATCTTATGAAGAAGAGCTGAAATATTCACTAACTAAATTAACCAACAAGAAATTTAAGCTAAGGACTTGTAGAACAAATATCTGCTATTAAAGAGATAATTGTCTTGAGACATGTTGGAATAAGAATCAGCAAACGTAAGATAACTCTCTAGGCCAATAGTAAGATAACATACATAGGTGTCAGTAGGAAGTTTTTTCAAGGGGGAAATGATTTCGGGGGAAGAAATTTTTCGGGAATGGAGCGCAGAAATAATCAGAGCCATTCATTTATAAGAGCAGTTGCGAATGCAGCAGTTATTCATGCCATAATATCATGCCATAATACAATCAAGGATGACAAAAAAGAAATGAAAAAAGCGGGAAATTTATTATTTGCAAAACAAATGTAAAAATATTGTGCCATATTAATAAATAAAAATAAATTATATGCCTCAGAAAAAAAATTAAAAAAGATTGCATTTTGTTAAGGGAAAATCATTAATATTTATTACACCTGACATTAATATGAATGAAATTATAAATGAATTTTTCGATACTTTTTCCTGGGGGGTGCTACCGACTAAGCGCCCCCCCCCCCCAGACCGACTGATCATACCTGCGCCCTTATGATCAAACAAATTTATCTTATGAAGAAAGAGTTAAAATATTCATTAACTAAATTAACTACTAAGAAATTAAAGCTAAGTACATATAGAACAAATATCTGCCGATATAGACTTTATTAAATGACCAAGGGTTACATAGCATAACATTTACAGCTCTTATTAGAGGTTATCTTGCTATTGGCCTAGAGATCAAACGGAGCTCAAGAGAACGACTGGTGTCGTATTCTACCGGCCAAGGCACTTTTCTTCCTCTACCCATATGTCACTAAATAAAGACTTTTTGTAGAAAATTGAGTTATGATGAAAAAAATATAATAGGCAATATTTTCCACCATACTTGTAATATACAATAATAGTCTGAAAATCCGGACTTTTTAAAACACTAGCAAACCTTTGTGAAATTCGCGGTCTGTTATTTTCCTGCGTATTAAAGAAATCTGGTTGAACCGCCAATGGCGCTTTGTGGCAACTCTACTTTTCATCTGGGATGAAAAATGGCAACGCTAAATATGGGTAGTGTGTAATGGGCCTACGGTGCCTCTGAGAAGTTGGGTTCGGATCGCTGGCTCTCTGGGGTTCACGAGATCTTTTAGCCCCTGGTGGAGGGGGCCTGTTGAAGGTCTGCGGACTGGTTCTAGGGTGGGGGGGGGCGGTCCAGTGGGCTTATTGACTTGTCCCCTGAGAAGATACGGGTTGCAGCCACGGTTGATGGGCCGTACTTGAGGGTTCTGCGGACTGGGCTTGGAGCAGCCGGTCCAGTAGGCTCATCGATGCAGTCTTAGTGATATCGTGGGTCGGAAGACTGTTCACTGGGGGGCTTCGGCCGGCTCACAATGGAGAGGACGAAGTTGAAGGCTCGCGACTGGGAGTGGGATCCCCGGTCGACGAGCTTATCGATGGACAAGCCAAGCTAAGAGTCTTCACACGAGATCTTTAGGCAGAATGGCATGGGATGATGACTAGAACGGAAGGGTCTGTTGAAAGGACGTGGTGAACCTGATTAGGCAGACTCATCCTGCATCTGCGAAAGGCCCGTTGCAAGTCCCGAAGTGGGTGGCAGCCTGTGCGCTGGTGGCCGCGAGTCGTCTCTATGGAGAGGACGAAGTTGAAGGTCATGCTGAAAGGACGTGGTTGACCCGATTAGGCGTGACTTATCGACGGGGTCGCCTGAGAGTCTCCGCCACGGATGATCCGACTCTAAGAGTTAGGATTACCATCTAATGTTTGACATTCTAAATTCAAAAGTTACCATCTGATATGTTGCTTGGCAAAGTATTTGGCGAAATTCAGTGAGTTATTTGGCTTTTTCCTAGGCAATGTTCAAAATTCTAAAAGACCACTCATTGTACCTCACTGATTATTTCAACAGACTTGTTTCTAAAAGTTTAGTCTCTCTCTTCACGAGGTCTTCTGCGTAAGGCTAGATCCACAGAATGTTCTCTAGCGAGTGGATGGTGGTTTCATGGCAACTCCTTCAAGGTGGTATGCTATCCTGTAGAGCGGTACACCGGGACTGCCATACTATACTAAGTTGTCCTAATGTTTTCATTTACAGATGCAGCTTACACGTATTATTTGCAAATTTTAATTAACTCCATAATAACGGCTCCAAAATTAGAGTTCGTGGTGTTAAAAGAAAGAAAACCGCATTAAAACTGAGTGAAAATATTAAAACAAGAAAATTTCTTAATAAAGATGTAGAAATGTATACCTATAGAACAAGTGTTCCATCCACAAGTAGTGCACCAGATGCACATGAAGTCGTCAAACTGAGGGAATAATTTATTTTACTTTTTAATAAAAATGTTTCTTTTTTTTTAACCATTTCGAGAATAAATTCGTACTGTATTATTTCACAATAAAAATACCATCATGATTTAGTTGTTTTCCTTTTCTTCATCCGTCCTTAAATTTGAATCTCGAAGTTACTCCTGAGAATCCGGAAAATTCAGAAATCAGGACCATCCCAATCCCCAAGCATTCCGTATATTAGGACACTTACTGTACTTAGTATACTGAATGCATTTTAATATTTTTCAGTTTCCTGTATAGAGTATATGGAAATTTAAATAAATTGAAATCAGGAATGACTGTAATATTAGTTGTTTTTAGGTCATCAAATTCAAATCGTTTTTTTTTACTTCACACTTTCCAGTTTGCAAAAGTCCATCGATGTATTCTGGTAATGCATAAATATTTCGAGGATCGAATATGTTGTATAATAGAGTTCGTCACCATTAATCTAGAAGTATTCAAATTACTCTTTCTTTGTTAAAATGACGAGTAGTTGAATTACAGAGAAAAATGATGCTATGGTTAAAATATCTTTTGCTATTTCCTTACTAAGAACTAATAACTGTTTTGAATTAAATTGTTTTAGCGTTTGCTTATTTTCTTGCTGTTTGCATACAATTAGTTTCACATTTTTCTGGTATATTTTGCTTATCGAAAAGCTATTATGAATATTTTGCAATTACTGTATATGATAATTATAGGTCGAGCTTCGATTAAAAAAATTTTCTATTTTACCATATATTTTATAGTATTTTTAATATATGTTCAGAATTCGATAACTATTGCCTCACTTAAGCAGTAGGATATTGGAAGTAATTCATAAAATGAGACTGCACAGTAGACGAAACGAAGATTCTCGTATATTACTGGTTGACTGAGTTATCAGTCACTTTTCAATCAACCAATGAACTATGAAGAATTGTTGCTCCAAACTCTATTACTTGATTGAAAAGTAATTGATAATTCGGTAAATCAATCACCTGTAAAAATCATAGATGTCTCAACTGCGCAGTCTCAAAGTCTCAATTGCTTTCACTCACGCTTCGCGCCTGAACATAAGTCAAGCTGTTTTTAGGGTAATTTTATTATTATTATTATTTGGGGATAAAGGGTTCGAGCCCCGGGTAAGGCGCGTCTGTTTGTGTCGTTTTTCTGCTGAGGGCCTGCCATCCTCTCAGACCTTCTACTATGGTATATAAATTGACAGGCTCCTGTCAGACCTCTGTGGCAAGCAGCTGCTTGAGGGGGTATTTATTTTTATATTTATTTTAAAAGTGCTGCATAACCGGAAGGGTATAATAGTTGGTTCTGCTATAGTAAATCACAAAATATCAGCTGTATCTAATAATAAAATGATAATTTACGTCAAATAATTCAGTCAGAAGCTCATCATATGTCGATGTCATACAATATTAATGTCAATTTAATCGAAAGAAGGCTATTTATACTTTTGTAACGAATTAAAAATGTAGTTATTTTATATCCTGCAGATTAGCTTTAAGCTTTGCGGGTCACCTGTATTGATATGATTTATTGTACTATGATCAAAGATTAATAACTAAATTTAAAAGAAAAAAAGTAGTTCATTAAGTACAAATCGTTTCCGTTGACGTTTAAAATCAATCTGAATGGAGTCTTCGATGTTTCATTTAGTGAGAGGTGTTCCATTTTATCGCTCGAAATTTAGATCAAAGTTTTCGATCGATCGAGTTGAACGAAGTTTTCCGTGACAGAGTTTAAAATAGATAACAGCGGCGAAGCGTAGTGGAAGCAATTGAGACGATGAGACTGCGCAGTTGACGAAATGATGATTCTCGTAGATCATTGGCTGACTGAACAATCAGTAACTTTTCAATCAACCAATGAGTATGATGCAATTGTTAATCCATGTAGATGAGTGACATGCAACTGAAAAACCTGTAAGAATCATAGCTGACTCAACTCTGCAGTCTCAAGGTCTCAATTGCTTCCATTCACGTTTCGCGCTTGTAAGATAATATAAATGGTGTCTTTCGCCCATTTCTCCTTCTTTCAAAAAAGATCTTATAATATTATGCCGTAATGCCATGTGCCTAGTTCTTTCTCTACTGCATGTCGGTATTTTCGCCAGTCGTATCCGATTTATTGGGATAATTTCCTCTAACACTCGACATTAACATTTATATTGAGATCAGGATCGCTAACTATTCCATCCGATGTTCTTGTCGGAAAGCGTTGAACCAATCTTTAACTGCACCACAATAAGCCTGCCTTACAGAGAGGAGAAGCTGTAATAATCCAAACAACAGTCTCCTTTGACATGAATAATTCAGCATAGAGTTAACGAAAATTTTAACAAATGAAATTTTATTACCAGGTATCACTTCTTAGTGTTTCCTTTCAGCTCATGCAGTCACACTTACTGTTTGAATAATTTAGTCTTACAGACTATCTGAATAAACTTATTCAGCCGTGCAAACTTTGCTAAACTTCATCAGTCACACAAACCAACGGCTAATTCAAGCTAAATCCATCACGTTCTTGCCTCTGATCTCAAATATGATCGAATTCCTCGATCATCACAAGCAGAGTCACTCAATCTTCCTCTCGAGAGGCGCACGACTCAGCTCTTTGAGATCAAGTATGAATCTGTCTTTCACATCCCAGAACCCTTTCCTCTACCGCTCATAACCCTGGAGATATCCCCTGATACAAAAACCGTGCCACACAAAGAGTGACCATAAACTTCTTATCCCATAGCAAGCGAGAATAAATGTTTTGCACCTCGAACCTCAAATACTTGGACGGCCTTCCTGTAAATACATCACAAGGAGTCGATCTCCAGTTTGCTATACACACATTTCTGAGATATACTTTATATACTTTATAACAGGTTGGAGTGTTATAAATCTAGACGCTTCTAGCGAACAGAAAATAGCATACAAGGGATGACAACGTGAACAAGTTGAAAACAAAATGGCACAGATATCCTAGACATAGACTATAAATAATAAGAAATCTCAACAACTAAAATAACTAATTAATGAAAATATTTCGTATTACACCAAAATTTCACATATTGGAAAAAAAGAACATTAATTCTGGGAAGGACACGACAATGTAATTCTGCCCCAAAATATTTTTCACTGCATACAATCATATAGGTATTCACCAAACTTTCAATTAGTCGTCCATAAGATTATTTCTAGGTGAAAAAATCTGTTGCGGTTTGCTTTTGTTGCAAAAGAGAAAAATTATTTTCTCTAGGGGAATGAAGGGGCGATGTGGAAGTGAAATGAAATGAAGATGATGGAAGTAAGGACTGGGGAAGTAGGGGAATAAAAGCACGATTTCACAGTTTAAAATTCATATGATAGAAAAATTATCAACATAGCAATGTAGAGAAAGTTGGGTTGAATACAATGAATGTAACGATTTTAAATACATATTATTCGAAAACTATAAATTCAACATCAGCAAGTACTAAATTATTTTGAGAGAAAACATGTAAATTTTTCACACAGCAGAAAAAAAGTTTGCAGATAATCAATATGGCTGTCACGAGTGGTCGCCTTGCATTAATATCGGACATAGTCCCTATATGTCAACAGACGCAATGATTTGACAAATGCGTTTCTTCAGCTCATTTACAGTTGATGGTAACCCCGAAAGAGAATGTCTAATGGAGTTAAACCATGATGTTGAGGCACCGTCTAGCTTTGAATGAAGGAATTCTCTTACTGCAAAGAAAGCGCGAGAAGTACATTAAATTTTTATGTTAAAATCTATTACAGTGTAACCAAATTTTCGTATTTGTTCTTTCAAACATGCATATTTGTTCTATTTGCGTGTATACGTCTTTTATAAAAAAAATTATAAAACCGTTACATTCATTTTGTAATCAGTCGTTATATTAGGTTTATAGAGTCGTTTCAAAATAGGTATCGGAACGTTGTACCAGACATTCCAGTGAAATTAATCGCTTACCACATTATATAGAGCATATTAGGCATTATTCTTGCTATTCGGAGTCTATTATTAAATGGATTACTGTTGCTACTGCTATTCACCCGTATCAGGAGTTATTTTGGAGAATAGCAACAGATATTCGTCCTTCATCTCACTGATGAATTTTGATAATTGTAAGTGATAAACGTCATCTTCGATGAAACCCCAGAGAATGGAATGGGGTCGAGTTAGATAAGGTAAACCGAGAGGCCACGTTTGGGTGCAACTAAAATCAATTCAACTGCCTGGAAATTGACACAATATACCATTTGGAGCACGTCAAGTAATGGCATTCACGGCTGATTTAATTTCCTCAAAACCACATTCATATTGCTCTTCTTTTGCACATGGGCAATATGCCTTTTTAGATTTGTTTTGACCGCAGGGCTTACTATGGATAAGACAACAACTTCAAACCTATAAAAAACAAGCTTGATATATTTATCTTCATTTTCTGTCATTTGTTGCCCATTCGTGTAGCAAATAAAACTATTTATTTATTGAAAGCTGCATGTGTTACTTTGAAACCTAGTATAAACTGGTCAAGGTATTCACAGCTATGTATCGAAACAATGTTCCGGTCTTTATAGTAATGGCGTTTAAAAGTTGTTTTTCCTATTAATCAAATCACACGATTTCACTAATAAGCATAGGTCTTCAAAGGTATTTCATTACCGCGTACAAGTAAAACGTTTCATATTTAAGATAGCAACTAGGGAAATTTTATGTAGAATCCAAATGTTCAAACATCAGGAGGTAGCGTGAGTGGAAGCAATTGATACCTTGAGACTGCGCAGTTGAGACATCTACGATTCTTACAGGTGACTGATTTAACGAATTACCAGTTACTTGTCAAACAGCCAATAGTCTATTGGATCAACAATTGCAGCATAGATCATTGGTCGATTGAAAAATGACTAATAGCTCAATAAGCTAATGATCTACGACAACCATCGTTTCGTCAACTGTGCAGTATCATTGTTTCAATTGCTTCCACTACCCTTCGCCTCTGTCAAACAGAATTAAAATAGCTTTACTGAGTCGATAACTACATTATAGATCATTGGTTGATTGAGAAGTGACTGATTGCTCAATCAGGTAATAATCTACGAAAATCAACGGTTCGTCAACTGCGCAGTCTTTGTCTAAATTGCTTCCACTAGGTTCGCCGCTGTATTACCTTTAAATCAACGGCGAAGAATAGTGGAATCAATTGAGACAAAGAAACTGCACAGTGACGAAACGATGATTCTCGTAGATCATTGGCTGAATGAGCTAGCAGTCAACCAATTATCCGTGATGCAATTGTTGATCCATGATACTATTGGCTGGCTGACAAGTAACTGACAATCCGATAAATCAATCACATGTAAGAAACATAGATGTCTCTCTTGCGCAGTCTCAAAGTCTCAATTGCTTCCACTCACGCTTCGCGCCTGATTTAAATTAATACTCTGAAAAAGCTACTAAAATTCCATGAAATATATGCAATATGATTTATTTATTTCATTAAACGTTTCAAATTTCAATTTACATTCGGTCTGTGACTGATAAATTTTATTACCCGATATATACAGCATGTTTCTAAACGTAAAAAACTAAAACATTTTATTCACACTTTCGTTAAACCAATGTAGTTCTTACTTAAAATGAGTGACAATTTCATTAAATAATTTCGAAAAATATTTTTTAGCCTTCGGTATGTTGGCACTAAGTTTAAATAAATCCCCGGAATTAGATCGTTAGGAGTTGCTAACCCTAGTTATTTACGCAGTTAAATGCAGCTTTACAGAGGAGAAGCATAGCAGAAACAATTGACACAATGAGCCTGCTCAGTTTCATGAAACAATGATTCTCGTAGATCATTGGCTGATTGAGCTATCAGACCCTTTTCAATCAACCAATGATAGATGATGCAATTGTTGATCAGTGACACTATTGGCTGATTGACAAGTAAATTATAATAAGGTAATCAATAATCTGTACTAATTATAGATGTCTCAACCGCGCAGTCTCAAGGTCTTAATTGCTTCCAATCACCTGCAATTTTAATCCCGAATAAAAAATGATTTTTTCAAAAATGATTGAGTTAAATTACCGTATTTGCCGGCGTATAGGACGCACCGGCGTATAAGATGCACCCCCTTTTTTAGACACATTTTTAAGGGGAAAAAACTTTCCACATTGTTTCATGAATTTCCACAAAGATTTACTGTACTCATTTTAGAGTTATTTATGTATACAAAAAATGCAACTAGGGAACATTGTAGTTAGGTACCTTTTAATGTTCATCCTCAAAACCCAGAAATTCATCACCAGAACTAAATGAAAAACCACTTGCAGCCTCTTTTTCAGAAACCGAATCTTCGTATAACAAATCATCCCCTGTGCCATCAAGTGAGTTACTAATACCACATTTCTTAAATGACTTTACAACTGTCTCATGTTTCACAGCATTCCATGAAGTTTTGACCCATTCACAAATCTGCAAAATGCTAGGTCTCTTCCTTCTTCCTGATGGTGTCACTTCAAAATCTGTAGACTGCATCCAACTGTTCCATTTCTCCTTCATGAATCCTTTAAATGGTTTATTAATGCAGACATCTAAAGGTTGAAGTTGGCTCGTTAGTCCACCTGGAATTACAGCTAACTGAGTTTTCAGTTGGTTGATTTTATTTTTTACAGCTTCTGTTCTATGACTCCGAAACTGATCCCATACTAGCAAGGCAGGTTTCTTTAACAGTCCACCAGGACGCCTAGACCACACATTGTCCATCCACAACTTCATCCCCCCTTCACCTATCCAGCCCTTAGGATGAACGTGCACAAATGCATCTTTAGGCAGTTTTTCCTTGGGCAAGGTTTTCCTTTTGAAAATCCAAAGAGGCGGCAATTTTGTTCCATTGGCACAACAAGACAACACGACTGTGTAGTGCGTTTTCTCATGTCCACAAGTTTTAACAATAACACTTCTTACACCTTTGGAATCTACTGTTTTGTTTGAGGGTACATCGAACGTCAGTGGGACCTCATCCATGTTTCCTATTTGTGAAAGTTCAAAATTTCCACTTTTTCTTGCATTAATGACAATTTCATGAAACTCGATAATCTTGTCTTCATATGCTGTTGGCATCTTTTGTGCTATTTTTGTTTTAGTCCGCATACGTAAGTCATTTCTCTTCATGAATCTAGAACACCATGACGTCGATCCTGTAAAATCAGCGATGCCTCTGTTAGTAGCTATCGCTCTTGCTTGTTGAATAGTCATTTTTGTGGAAACTGGGAAATCCCGAGCTTCGGTGATCTAATAACCAAGTTTTTAATTCTTCTTCTAGTTCCGGCCATTTTGCAATTCAATGTCGCAGATTATGTTTACTATGCATAGCTTTTTTTAGGTCTTCTTCCTATCTTCTCCAAGTTCTTATCATCTTTTCTGTTGGCGGTGATCCGAAATTCCTCTCTGCTGCCCTGTTTCCGTGTTCTTTAGCATACTCAATCACTCGTAGCTTGAATGCAATATCATAGCAGAATCTGCGTTGTTTTTGAGCCATGTTTCGCAGCAAAAACATGAGAAAGCTTCTTCGGTACTAAAAGTTTACGTTTTGGTTGCCTTGAGGCGCTGTAATCGGTAACGACTCGCCATGCTCGCGCTTTTCGAAAACATATGCCGGTGAAATGTGATCACACATGCGCACATTGGATGAATCGTAACCTTGAGATGTCAGTGGATCTGAACTCTATTTTACTGGAATGCTCCCTCTATCAGTAGTGAAACATAAAATACATCACGCAACTTATTATTTTTACAGAACAAAAAAATATGGAAACGATTTATTTGAAACCACTCTTTTACAAAAAGACAAAATGCAAAACAATACTTATATATGTATATTGATATAAACCAAAAGTTTTAGACTGAAATTTCAACTCATAATTTTGATTACCGGCGCATAAGACGCACCCCATATTTTAGGCGTATTTTGAGGGGAAAAAAGTGCATCCTATACGCCGGCAAATACGGTAACTATAATCAAACATACGAGTTGGGGCTTAGCAAGGGCCTATAGTTGAGGGGGAGAGAGAGAACGAATATTTTCTCTCGGAATCAAATTTTACCAACTGAGATAATAATTACTTGCACAAATTTAATTATGTCTACATCAGTAACGTACCCCGGATTTCGCTCCGTGGGGGCTGAGGGATGAGCAACACCCCAAGCGTTTACCTAGTGTTCGCAACCTAACCATGATTTTTCAAAAAAATCCTTTTTTTTTTCACATCTTATTTGAATTTTACAAAGTCACTTCAAATTTTGCCAACTTTCCAAGATTTTGCCAAGTTGCCTCCGTTTTGCCAACTCGCTATAAATTTTACAGAATAAAACCAATTTTTACATCTCACCTGAATTTGCCAAGTCACTTCGAATTTTGTTAACTTCCCGCCATTTTAACAACTCTATTTAATTGCACAAAAACAATCCCAATTTTAACCATTCACTTGAATTTTACCAATTGGCTTCGAATTTTGCCAACTTCACTATATTCTGCAATAATTTAACAGAATAAAACCAATTTTACATCTTACCTGAATTTTATCAAGTCACTTCGAATTTTGCTAACTTCCCAAGATTTTTCCTACTCTCCTTAAATTCACCAAAACTAATCTCAATTTTTCACACCTCGCCTGTATTTTACCAAGTCGCTTCGAATTTTGCCAGCTTTCCTAGATTACGCCAAATTGCCCCGATTTTGATAACCACCCTAGATTTTGCCAAGTTGTCTAGATTTTGCAAACTCCCCTTAATTTTAGAAAAAAATCCCAATTTTCATAACTCACCTAGATTTTACAAAGTCGCTTCGAATTTTGCCAACTCCGATTTACTTTGGGAGGAATTACTCTCACACTCCCATAGCTAAGCCCCTGCATACGAGTACAAGAAACAAAAACAAAATCATGTTAATACACCACCTTGGACAAAAACCAGCAAAATCTTTTCGACAAGTTAGAAATTTCATTACACTCATTAGCATGGAAATTTTCTTCCCATTTTCGTGAAACAAGAAAGTCTTAATGCTTATATTATAACCAGAGAGTTATCTTTCTAAAACTATGCAAAACTGAAAAGTTTTCGCATTCAAAGTTAGCTGTCAAAACGAGAAATTAAATATAACTCGCCATTAATATAAATGGGAAATTGTCAAATCCCGTTTGGAAATACTACTTACCCTTAAAGCAAATAAGCAATAAACTAGATTCTAAGCTTGAGTAAAATGTTCAGAATCGGAATTTGAAAGTTATTGTAGGTGTCGCTAATTATATACGGAGGTAAAGTTTAATCTCGAAAATTACTTACTTAACCATCCCAAAAGGAGAAGTATCACCTACCGATCTCTCTAATGTCAGACCGATAGTACAGGGCAAAAGAAAGACGGCACATTCCTGATTCACAAAGAGTGCTTTCAGATTTATAGTGTATGTCGAATATAATGGAAATTCGAAATTTATTTATACATCATCGCTTAAATATATGTAAATAATTGATCGTGAGATGAGTTTATTTTATGAAATCTTTTGGTGTGGAGTAATTAGGTGTAAATGGGTAACTAACAAATTACTAGCTAGGTTTCATGAAAGTGATGACGTCATTGCTGCCATCTCTCGATGAAAGGAGTATAGTAACATAACGTTTTTTAACCTGTTGAGAAATAGCAAAAGTAAAATTATTTAAGTGATATTCTTATCTGACACATTTCCAGAGGTACATTTTTAGCGATATTCTTATCTAACACATCTTAGGGGACTGAATACAATTCTCGGGATGGATCCGGTGCCTGAAGCATTTTTGTCAGTCCTGCCGAGTGAATGTAATTCTAAATTAATGTTATGGTGTGATTGAGCTGGCAGTCAATTGAAAGAAGCAAACGAAATTGTGCTGTTAGGTCAGAATTTTTATAACCTTTAATTGAGTATAGTGCATAATATTCTCACCCAGAAGTTGCTTCTTTATCAAAAGTATCCTGCTTGTTCCTTTCGCTATCAAAACAATATCCACTAATGAAAAAGATGGAACACCTCTGGATTATTGAACTCATATTTGTAATTTTATTAATTAAATTAGGCTGTACTCTAGCATTATAAAGATAAGAAAACAATTTTAAATATGACTAAAGTGGTTTCAAATATTTTTACATTAATACATTACTTTTTTGAACTGCTGTACACATATTTGCACCAAAAGTTCGTCATTTCTGAGTGAAGAGATAAAAGTCACAACTATCTTTCAGAGATATGTTCGGATATCCAAAGTCTCTTCGTATCCACCTACAAGTCCCCTATTTCACTTAAAGAAACAATAATTACACACACGTTATTTTTTCCCTCGCCTCGGATAACAGATGCAGTCTTATCGTCCTAAACAGAAATTCAGTTCAAGATAACTTCTATTGCAGCACAAACGGAACAGATTGTTTTAAGAAAAAAATTCATAGACGACAGATCTTTCTTTCTAAATGAAACATCATATACTTAATAATAATGCCTATACTTGTCCAAAATTGTAAATAAACGTAATAATTGCATTCCATATGAAACGTTGGAAAAAAAAATTAAAATAAGGTTTTAAACAAAGAGAAAAAATTTATTGCTCTCTAAAAAACAAAAATCAATTTTTAAAAGTTCTGAATTTATACTGCTTGCTTTCAATCTATATATTATTTCTCTTTTTGGGCGATTAAACAATTTTTTACTAATTACTGACCAAGAAACAATTTTGAAACTCAGTGGCGAAGAGTGACTTTTTGAATATGAATAGGGTAATCAATTAACAAAAGCACTACTGCAACTAAATTGAACGTGGCTCCGATACTAGATGTTTCCGAATCATTAAACTGGAACGCCGTTCCGCTACTCGATGCTTCCGAATCATTGAAGCGGATCGCCGTTCCGGTACTCGATGTGTCCGAGCCAATGGGTCAAAGTAGTTATATACTCTATATTGTCTAGTAGCGAAGTAAGGGTAGGGGTAGAGAGCCAATCTCCCCGTGACTGAGGAAAGTTATTTTTAACAAATTCTTTGTTCATCGGCGTTCTGTTGGCCGAGTTAACGAAAATAAAACTCAATGCTGGCATAGTTAGGACTCGAGCCTGGGAATATCAGAATACTAGTCTGGTAGCACTACAAATTGAGATAAACCCATATGCTGAAATGCAAAGGCTGTTCTAATCACTTTTACAAGCGTCACAGAAAAATCATGAAAAGGGACCTTGTAGTGAAAAGCTTACAGATATTTGTATTCTAAAACTTCTAGTGTGACCTTTTCAAAACTAAGTAGAATTGACAGAGAATGAATTTGATTCTCATTTAATTTAGCCTAAATTAACAACAACTCGTAAATCTAATACATTGAACTACTGTGCAAAAGGACCATTATGACGTTAATGTCGAATAACCTTGTATTATCAGTAAATAGTAAAAAAGTCAGACGAATTTTTGTGTGAATGAAAAAACAGCATTAGTTACAATTATACAATTATATGCATTTAATATTTTACAGTTTTCACCCATTTGCTTCCATAGTTCGTGTTCGAAAACACGGTTCTGTGTTTGTATAATACAGAATATTTCAATTGCTACAGAATATATTTCTTACGCCACAAAGGTCGAATTTTTATCACGCGCCTCTAGGCACAAGAAGTGGAAGTGCACTCTTATGAATAGCAATTCTTTCAATTTCACGTAAAACCATTAATTTTATTTCTTTCGCAACCACGAAGAAAGGAAATGATGTAATAAATAATAATGACCATTGCGATAGTAAATAAACTATTATGTATTATGTAATAAATAATGTAATCGAAATGAATGTAGAAATTGTAATGATAAATATTATGTAATAAATAATGTAATCGAAATGAATGTAGAAATTGTAATGATAAATATTATGTAATAAATAATGCAATCGAAATGAATGTAGAAATTGTAATGATAAATATTATGTAATAAATAATGTAATCGAAATGAATGTAGAAATTGTAATGATAAATATTATGTAATAAATAATGTAATCGAAATGAATGTAGAAATTGTAATGATAAGACAGTTTTGTTAATAAAAAGCAAAGTTAATGTAATAAATTAATATTATGTACAGCATATAATTGTTGTATTCAATATGCAGCAATATTTAAAAATCAAATTATTAATTTCAAATTTAAATATTTTTTCTTTATCTTTTCGCTTTAAGAATGAACAATTTCACTAAATTATCGAAAATATTGAGATATTTTCATGTTGTGCTAACAGAAAATTATTGAAAACTCCCTAACTTTGAACTAAGCGTTTGAAGCAAAATGTTACCAGAAATGAAAAATCTAAAAATCAATCTAAAAGGTAATCTACTTCTAAGAATTTACCTTAAAATTATAACAAATCGTTTACTGAATTAAATCAATTTTAAAAGTTTGGGTAAAGTATTTCAATTTGTATCAATTTTGAAAGAGTGTGTAGGACGAATATAATAACAGCATCTGCTGTCAAATATTTCAGCTTGAATAACTCTTTAAATGATAAATTAATATTTTATAAAGTCGAAAAATTGGTAAATTTGATTGGGATTTTACAATTTATCTTCTGCAACATTTTCATGAGAAAAAAAAGCTTGTTTTTAAAATTAGGAAACTTTGAATGTGGTTTTGCGTAACCTGGAAAAATTGAACAGAATGTTACAAACGTATTAGGATATCCAGACTACCCAATCCCAATTATTTTAAGAGTTCATTTTCGATTATCAGAAGAGAAAGAGTACTTTGTAAAAAGAGTAAATGCTCTCCATGGATGCTTGCAACTAATTAAAATTGAAAACAACAACAACAACAACAACAACAGCAAGAAAGCATAATTTTATTGATACTTAAACAAATTGTAGCATTTAAAAGATTGTGCTGCTATTATGTTGGTGCCCCTAGGATAATGCATAACGTGCTACTTTAGTAGACTTGTTATAAACTAGTTTGAAGATCAATATAATATGCCATCTTGCTCTCTATGTTTGAGAAATGAGAGTACATAATAGTTTATTTACTATCGCAATGGTCAGTTATGACCCCTAATACCCCACTAAATCGCTCATTAATATATATTTTAATTTGAATCGTATTGGTTGAATGCCTGTTGAAAATTCTATGAAAAATATTAATAAAAACTATATAATTTCACTCTAAACAATAATTTTTGAAACAAAGGCAGAATTTTTCATATGAACATTTTTTTAAACATTCCTCCATTTCAATATTTTTGCTCTTTATTTCTCGGTTTGTATTTGAATTTGCATCATAATTTAAACTCATTTCGAGTTCAAACATGTATTCTATTTCAGATAAAGCGTTGAAGTTTTAACACAATACAATATGGTTACGTTGAGCAATGAGTTCCTGAAAAGCATCATTATATAAACATTGAATAGGAAAAGTGGTATACTCCAGTTTCCAGAAATATGGTATTACTCCAGAAATAATATAAACATTGAATAGGAAAAATGATATACTCCATATTCATTTCATACATATTTTTGGAAAAATTGCAAATTAAATCACTATCGCGACGAATAATATATTCACTCAATATAAAATTCGTGAATACTGAATAAAGTGAAACGATACACAATTGTGCGTTATAAATTTCTTACATTAGGAGCAAACGTTTTCACATAAACTTAATAGCTGGCACTCGCTTTGTGTATAACCAACCCGTCCTAATACTCGCGCTTGACATTTAATTTACAAGAACTAAGCCAACGTAGTTTAAGGCTGATTATTTATAAGCTAAGAGATAGATACGAAGAGCGATTCCACCAAATGTTTTCTGTATCTACACATGTTAAAAATAATAATGAAAGGGAAAGCAGTTTTAGAGACCTGATAAATAAAATTGAACCAGGTCACTGCCTGTAGTTCGTTTTCAAATATTTTAATAACTTTCAATTTCAAATTTCTTGAATATCCGTATGCATCTCTTATGCTTTCAAAAAATTCCATTGCACCTAATTGTATATATTTGAATGCAGTGCAGTACAGTAGGTACCCGCTTAAAGAAGATAATTTGTTCTTTAAAACACAAAGTTAAGCAAAACAACGTTGAACTTATCGAAATATATAACTAGAAAAAATAACTGAAATCTACCAAAAGATACATTTTTTCACAGAATACTGACTGAATGTAGTCTCGACGAATTGTAGTATTAGTACTCGAAGGTTACGTTACTTTGCTCACAAAATATTTTAATTATTTCCATGCTTCCTATTACACCTATAGTAGTAATAATATTATTTCTAGGTATCACGGTAATGATAAGAACAGTGAAACGTACTCAAGTCGTTATAAACCACCTTCAGAAAATGTGTATCGGAACAATTAGACCAAGAGGTATTGGTAATCGACAGGTTAAAATTACCCTCGCCGGTAAAGCAATGCAACATAAGAAATTCATATATAATTTGGAATGCGAAAGCCGGACATACGACAATAAAAGATAAATGTGGGTTTCGCCCTCGTTTTTCAAAAAAATAATTTAAATAATTTCACTTACTTTCGATGAACCTCTGCTACTCGTTGAGTCTTCAGCGTCATCATAGAGCGAACATTCTGTCTCTAGCGTTCTCTAGTGGTTAGTGAGAAGGATTTGAAATATGAGGTAGTCCTACAAAGCGATCGGCAAATTGCTTCCAACGAGAAGAATTTCTGCTGATTGAATACGGAAAATGTAACTTCCGCTGTGTGATACGATGACCAATGCAGAGCGATGAACCGAGGTTCTTCATAAACTCCTAGCTCGACTACCCTGGCAAACTGGTACTGTTATTTATTATACAGTGTAATATAAAAGAGAAATTCGAAGAATATTATATAAATGTAAAATTTATATTATAATAAACTTATTAAGGTTATAAAAATACTTTTACTTTTATGTCACAAAGCTTATTTATACATTTATCTTTCTTTTTTTAATGAGAATTTTAAGGAAATCATTGCTTTCCTTCCTTTCTTGGACGCTTTGACACTGCTAAAGCTGATATTAAATATTTTGTCTGAGAACATTAATAAACATTAAAAAACGACGCAGAAATTCAAGCCATGTTTTGAAGGAACTGAAATTTCCTCGTTATACTGCAAATTTCTTTCACTGAACTCGATTAATTTCTTTTATTTCATTTCTAGGATATTCATAAATATGATAGATTTTTGGATTTACGTTTCTTTGTAAGTACAAAATTATGAGAATGAAATTGAATTATCTAAACGTAAATGAGTTTTACTTTGCCTGTAAATGATACATCTGTGAGTCATTCGCTGTGGTTAATACAAAGAACTATGTATGTATACAAAGAACTATGTAGTTAATACAAAGAACTATGTTAAAACAAAGAACTATGTATAATTCGCTGTGGTTAATACAAAGAACTATGTAGTATGATCCCGTCTTTGTGTGGTGCAGAACATTAGTACTCTTCAGACAACACATTCTTTTTTGAAAGAGAACGAAGGGAAGATTGCTGATCCGTTTGAGTCGTTGATATTGTTACGGCAGATGAACGTGCTACAATGAATTTATGATAAACGCGTGATGAACGCTCGCATATGCTACAGTGTGAGAATTACGTCACCATCAACAACGAACACTTGACAAAAAGAATAAGTAATAAAATTGTTATGAAGCGCAGTTGAAGTGCAAAAGGAAATGTAGTTATTCTAAGTTTTAACGTGACAAAATAATCTAAAGAAGAAGTATTTTATGTGGTGAGTGCGGGGGAGGTTAAAAGAGTTAATTAGTGTAGAATTTCGTTAGTGAAATTAGTAAGAAAAACAAAGGATTGTTTACGCTGAAGTGAAGGTTATACAAGAGACATGACAATCAAAATGAAGAGGTAATATGTAGGTCGAGTAGACAGAGCTGGTCTTGACTTTTCTGTAAGAAACGTTCATCACTTGTATGTAATAAATTACATGTATGTGTATAATTACATTTAGTTGTTTGTGAGATTTGGTAAGGTTATACTTTGTAGATTATAGATTTGCTCCCATATATGATAAGCACTGGTAGAATTTAGTTTCTATACGTGATTTCATCCATACTTTTGTAATAAATTAAATTGTTTTATAATTACCATTGTTTTATAATTATCATTGTTTTATAATTATCATTGTTTTTTAATTATCATTGTTGCATGTTATTTAATTGAAACTCACTCTTAGTGCTCATCCATTTAATTTGTAACAATATGAACAATAAACGGTTATTTTTTTCACCCAGCATAAAAGTTATCAACTTCTCAATATCTCTCTGTGCTGACCAAAAAAACCAATTAGGTCTATCGTATCATGATTATAAATTTGGGAAATTTGAATTCTTACACAACTGTATCTCTGTTGAGGATGTGTCTACTTCTGTATTTTCCATTCTTTATGAGTTACCGATTCGGATTCGATGGAAAATTTCTTAAATCATCTAATGTCTGATTTCGATCAAAGATTATTTATTGCTGGTGATCGAATCCTTACTTTCCAGAGATATCGTTTACCCTAAACTGGAATAATGAGACTCGAAACAAGATAGTTTGCTGCTGCTCCAAATGATCCACTTCGTTTGTATTGTGTCTTCGGTGTCGATTAAGAAATATAATTTATTTTTCGCAATCTACACTAAAATTATTATAGAAATAACTTTAAAAGTTAGTGGAAATATACAATGTTTTATGTCCTAGCTGATAAAGACATGGTTTTCATCAATCCCTGGCCCTATATATGTTGATTACAAATTTAAAAATCTGCGTACTGATATTAGAGGCATTGCCGACCATAATTTACACTGCTGTCCAAATATTAAACATAATATACAATTTCAGAAAGTTCTGAAAATCTCAACGATGTCATGAGATTGGAAATGCATCGTTATTGTGATGACGCAATACACATTGGGCAAGCAATCACATTTTCTCTTTTCAAATTCTTCGTTACACCCGCAAATCTATCAGCTTATCTCCAGGTTATGACAGTACACACGACTATGTCACCCCGGGATTCAAACCCAGATCGCAGTAATTCCAATGTCACCCCAAGCTGTGGGCTATGCAAATAAATTCAGGAGTGTCCGTAGATAAGGGAACTATTTCAGAAGAATGATGATATTCATATTGAATACACACTTCGAACTTCGAGTTCAGGTGCCACCGCAGGCATCTGAACTCTTGTTTCTACTGGCATCGTCAAATTCTACATAACAGAAAGTCTTCCAGTGTAGATGGCTTCAACCTCTAGAGGTGGGGGAACGGTCTTTGCCCCATACCTGCGATTAGGGGGCTGTTTGATATTGTCGGCATTTCCTCTCTCAATAAACATAATTTCTTTAAACATTCCACTAAACATTTGCTCTCCACAGGTAGTTGGAATGTGAGGACTCTACACAGATTATTCTCTTGATGTTCTCATACAAGAATTCGACCTTTATAATTTAGATATTCTCGCCTTGCAAGAGACCAGATGGACATATAAAAGGTAAAATTCTTAAAAATAATCTTAAATTTATCTTTTCAGTGAGGGAAGATAATAAGCATCTCCAAGGCGTAGTTTTGCCTCTCAGCAGACACGCTGGTGATGCTCTTCTAGAATATGAATGCATTGATGAAAGGTTTCTTACAGCAAATTTTCAGACAAACATTAAATACTTAAATGTTATCTGCTGTTATGCCCCCACTGAGGGTGCCGATGAAGCTGAGAAGGATAGGTTTTACGGACAACTTCAGAATATTTTGAATTCTGTCAAAAAGAGAGATATTACCCTTGTTCTAGGTGACTTCAATAGCAAAGTTGGTACTGACCCTGATCTTTGAGGATGGATGATAAGTTCTTTTGGTACTGGTAGATGAAATAACAATGGACAACGTCTCCTACAGGTCCTTATGTATGTCGCGGTGTTTGTAACACCTATTACAAACACCGCGAAATACATAAGTACACATGGGTTTCACCCGATGGACTGCATAAGAATATGATAGATTATATATTAATTAACAGCAAATGGTCTACTTCTGTTACGAATATCAGGTCATATAGGGGAACTGAAATTGAATCTGACCATTACCTTGATAAATATGTCACGCAGTTTAAATTTAAGAATTGTTCTTCTAAGGGAAAAAATCTACCTTCAGTTCTGAAGCTCTGAAAGACCCAGTTATAGCTAAAGCTTACCATGATAGGTTACTAAGTCATTATGACAGTCATGGTTTCCTTACTACTAAAGTGGATGAAGAATGGAATCGTCTTAAACAGGATTTTTTGGAAACTAACAGTACTCTTTTAGGAAAAAAGGAGCACAGGAGGCAGAATTATTTCACTGATAACGCACTTGAGTTGATTTCAGAAAGAAAGAACTGCAGGAATGTCCTTAACTACTAGTCCTAATAGAAAGCATTACAGAGAGCTTAATAAATGTGTAAAGGATCAGTTAGCTGCTGATAAGAATCTTTGGCTTGATGGGTTGGCTGACAAAGCCGAGGAAGCATTTAGACAGCACAACAGCAGAGCGCTCTACCAGATACTTAACGTTCTGTGTGGTAGAAAACGGACAGGTATACAGGGATTGAAGGATAAACAAGGTAAGGTTATAGAAGGTGAGTATTCCGTCATGACTAGTTAGGCTGAGCATTTCAGTGATGTTCTAAACAATGTGGTTATTTCTACTCCCATTGTTTGCAATGGTGATAGATGCATTAGTGGCTTTAATGTTGGTCTTATAACACAATCTGAAGTTATTTTGGCAATTTCTAAATTTAAACTTCATAAATCCCCAGGGGTAGAAGAAATTGCTACAGAAATACTTAGAGCTGAGAATGTTTCGGTTACCACTTGGATGACTGAAATTCTGAATATCTTTTATGATAAAGTTATGGTTCCTAAGGATTTTACCAGAGCTATTATTATTCCTATTTCCAAAAAAGGTGATCGCAGTTCTTGTGATAACCATAGGGCTATCAGCCTACCGTCTGTTCCAGGGAACGTTCTTTGCATGATTGTGCTTAATAGAATTAAGAATCTGGTTGACAGTCAATTGTGTGATGAGCAGTGTGGATTCAGAAGTGGTAGGGGATGTATAGATAAAATATTTTTACTCAGGCAGATTCTTGAAAAATATTTAGAGTTTCAGAAACCTTTGGTTGCTAGCTTTATTGATTTCAAAAAGGCTTTCGACTCTGTTGATCATCATAATTTGTGGTTGATTATGAGATCATGTGGTATACCAGACACGTTAGTTAACATAATGAAAGCTCTCTATTATAACACTGAGTCGAGTGCGAGAGTTGGTAAGGCTTGTAGCAATTGGTTTATCTAGGTGGAGAAGAGACTTCTGGTGTTTGACAAGCGTGCATTTTGTCCCCTTTTCTCTTTAGTTTGGTTATTGATTATGTTATGCAAAATTCTTTGCAAGGTAAAATTTTTGGCCTTAAATGGTCTAGAGATTTCAAAATTTCTGATTTAGATTATGCAGATGATTTGGCCTTGTTGGCTAATGATGTTGATAAGATGAATTTTTTCATTAGGGCTGTTGATAAGACTAGTAACAGAGATGGTTTGGTAATAAACAGAGATAAAACTAAACTGATGAAAATTGGTCAGGCAGTTGGTGCTTTAGTCGCTCTGAATGGTTGTACCCTTGAGCAGGTGTCTCAGTTTAATTTTCTTGGGAGTTATGTAACAGATACTGGTGATGTGCGGCATGAGATTAACAGGCGAATAGGAATTGCCTCTGAGTCTTTTAAGAATGTATGGTGAGTGTGGAGAAATAGACGTATACACCTAAAGAATAATATTAGACTGTATAATAGTTTGGTTTTTTCTAGGGTTAGTTATGATAGTAAAACTAAGACAGTTTGTAAACAAGATAGAAGGAAACTTGATGCTTTTGATTCTAGATGCTTAACGCAGTATCTTGGGTACTAGGTGATTCAAATTTGTAAGTAATGAAGTCCTCCTCTGAGTAGTATATTGTGCAGAGAGAGACTCCGCTGGTTTGGCCATGTTTCCCATATGGATAATTATAGAATAGCGAATAGGATTATGAACAGTGTGCCTAATGGCCTCAGAAAGAGGGGGAGACCTAGGATGCGGTGGGCAGACAATATCAAACATGATCTTGTTAGAATTGGTGATCAGTGGAGAGATGCAACAGATATAGCTCACGACAGATATGCTTGGAGGATTAAATTGCGCAGTCTGGTTGGACCTCCGTAACTCATGACTGCTTCAGGATGATGATGATGATGATGATGTAACTCAAAATTAGTACCTTATTTTTCATCGTGCATTTTATGATGAATTTGAGGATTTCATATGAATAGCTTTTGCATTTAGCATTTTGCTAATATCTGTTACTAATTCGCATCTACGACTGAAAGGAGAGCCACATTTTTCTCTCCGTTAATTTAAGCTTTACGAAAACGAATACAGGAGTTTTTTAGTTCAGTCATTTTTGTTCTCGCTGCAGTAGAATATATTTCGCGAATACAGAAAGTGACATGCTTCTCTGATAAAGTATAATATTTATTAAAATAAGTATTACTTTTAAAAAAACCGTTCTAAAACAATTTCTATTTCTTCATAACTTGAGTGTTCTTAACTTTCTTACTTATAAAACATTACTTGAAAAACAGCAACAGAGCATAGCGGACAACAACTGAAACAATGAGACTGTGCAGTTGACGAGACGATGATTTTTCGGAGTTCATTAGTTGATTGAGCTATCAGTCACTTTTTAATCCACTAATGATCTGTCATGCAATTGTCGTTCCATAACACTATTGACTGATTGACAAGTAACTGATAATTCGGGAAATCAATCACCTGTAAAAATTATAGAATTCTCAACTGCACAGTCTCAAGTTCTCAATTGCTTCCCTTCACGCTTCGCGCCTGCTGAAAATCTATTCTTCCAATAAATAACACTTAGCGAAATACTAGTCCCATTAGTAATGTTTCTCAGATTGTAAGCTGCATGCTCTTATTTAGCTTTGTGATAAGCAAATTACAATTGACAGACACTTCAAATTTCTCTTATGCCTCACGTACGAACGATTCGACTTATTTTCTTTCCTTCTCCACATTAGTTCTCTCCTTTTAATTAGTTAACCAGACACATTTAAAATTTACAAGAGATATAGTTTAAGAAATTAAATACCGCTGTTATTGACTTTAAAAAAAACTTCAGATGCAGGTTTTCCAGTTTTAAATATTGTCTTTGGCAGATATTTCGTAGATCAATTTCGGTACATCCTTCGGAGACAATATAGAAGAAAGTATTTCGCTCTCCCACTTCAATATTGAGGTATGAGAGTACTGGTGAACGTTCCATTATATATCATTTGTTACCAAGAGCACTATTGCTGGGAATAAAGATTCCGTTATCAACATACTTATCACAAACTCCTTCCCAGTCTTAAGTACACTGTGCACTTGGCGTTGGGAACATGAGTCATAGTGACAAATCATATCTCCAATAACATGATTATTGCCAAGTTCGGGAGGACATTTCTGCTGATATTGCTTTTAGTTTATCAGGGCGAGATCTATGGGAGAGACTAATGGGACCATGTCTCCCCTCTCCCACTTTTGAGATTGCTAGTAAGGGTAATGGAGGCAATAAATTATGAAACTTCCGTACATTTGAACTATTTTTCAATAAGTTTTCCAGACTTTTAAAACGGAGGGGAAAAATATTATACTGCAATGGAAATCCAGTCTCTCCTCCCTCAGTAACTTTGGCTCGACTACATCATTTGTTTTACAAACTTCGTGCCATTTAATCGACTCTACTATTCATTCATTCTGTTCAACATGGACTAAGGTTTTTACCGAAATATTCTAATTTCCATTTCCCAACCGTCTCTGACTTATTCAGGTCCTTGTGACTGACCATTTAGCTCGTTGCGTACAAAAAAAGTGCCTCTCAGCAGTAAACAACTCAACTTTGTTTGGTTTATAGCTGAATTTTGGTTTGTTATTTTGAAATAGGTAACTGTCGTTCTGACATTTTTTATTGCGTCTCAAAGTAATGAATATATTGGTAGCTCTCACGACTTCGGTTACTGATATTTCATTGTACTAGAGTTAATTGGTATTGTGGTGGGTCAGAAAATTTTATGTCATTTACCGAATAATAAATACCCCAAAAATTGACACATCAGGCAAAATAGATGCTGATATAACAGTATAATATCACAAGCGCAGTTCTGATCAGGACCAGATCTAGGGAGGCAACCCCACCCCTCCCCCTGCCTCCTTGAGAATGCTAACAATAGAATGGAGCAAAAAATTATATTTTTTCCCGCCACACACACACACTCCCATTTTGCTTTTTTCCGACTCTATTACATCACCCGCATTTGGGTATGTGGATTTTATAATACAGAAATGCTCCTTATGCCTCCCTTTTATTTTTCCGGCTCGGTTGCATCACCTGCAACCACCCACCCACCTACCCGCTTCCTTTATTTCTAGATATGACCAGTGATAAATAATAAGTCTCGAACTGTGCCTGTGTCGAGATTTTCCCCTCTACCCAGTTTATCCGTTCGATGTGAAATGGAAAACGATTGCCATTTCAGTGGAACATAAGTTGGGAGTCTTGTGTGTAGGAATCTCTTTCCTTGCACACGTTAAGTTATGTTCTCTTTCTCTGTTATTAGGCTCTCACTGCTCCGAACAGTTTTCTACACTGGTGTCCATAAATTAAGGAAAATCCTTATGTTTTAAGTCAATGGGAAGCTAACGTCAAAGCCAACAACAGCAATGCCAGTCTTAAGAAACTTATACAAAACTGAAGAATAGTGAAAGAATTTTTTACACAATGTTCTAAAATACAAACTTATTTTATTAAACACTTTGATACAATACTTAGTACTAAGTTTTAATTAACTTCTGGAGTCATTTTTTGTGGCTGGAATTGCTATCGCTAAATATTCAAATTTCCATAACTCATTAAATACTGAACGAAAATTGTTGAAAATCGAGATATTGATTTATTTCATTGAGATCTTTATCTGTAATGACATTTTTCAAAAACTTATTTTAGAAGTTATAGAGCTTTGACGTTAGCTTCCCATTGATTTAACATAGAGATTTTCTTTAATTTATGGAAACCAGTGCAGTGTATTTAATCACCATCCCCATACAAGTTCTGACCGTTTGATTCAGGTCATTCAACCCATTCACAACTATTATAAACTCTATTCATACCCCCCCCCCCATACGTTTCAATCAGCTGTTCCACTAATTAATAGAAAACAAGACGAGTGATTGCAAAAATACGGAATAAAGAAACATAAGAGTTAAACAAAAGATATCGCGAAAAAACTTCAATAAAATATTGTCGATGGTGATTAATGTTCCTCTGAAGCGATTTCAAATGAAATATGTAATTTCTCGCAATTTTCACTACTTAGGAGATATAAGGACTTATCACAAACTAAACTGATATTCACTCCAGTTTCTTGCTCTTTTTTGAAACACGAGCTATGGTTTCGATTTTTCTTTCGTTTGTCCTTCTATAGATGTTTAACGTTTTTAACCGCATTATCCGAATCACCAAATGATTTTAATTTCCGCCTTTAGAGGACACTAAAATTGGAAATTGGCAATAATTTAAACGATTATTCCAAACGATATATTTATGGTAGAATTTTGAAATTTCGGTGATACAATCAATGCGCTGCCATTGCGAGCATCGAAATACTCGTATTCACAAGGGGGTTGGGTTGTTTTACCTCTGAGCGGCACTTTTTTGCACACCATTGGCTAAATGGCCAGGTCACATGGACCCCGAAGGCTCAGAGAAGGTTGGGGAGGGGACCCACTGGAACAGCTGTTGGGAGACAGATGGTAGCCTCCCGTCAAGGCCATCCAGCGTGTTCTTTAACGTGCACAGGGTATGTCTCTCCCGCACACGTGGCCACGGCTTAACGTCCCATCCGACGGACGGCGGCCTTTCCAATCCCCATCGGTGTCCCCTACTGACCGTGGGCAGGGCGGGGAATTTTGCGGAGATAAATCTCAACGCTGACCCAGCTGGGATTCGAACCTGGGAACTACAGATTACGAGCCTGGCGCGCTACCGACTGAGCCACCACAACCCCATTCACAGGGGGGAGGGAAACGTAATGTTTCCTTTTTTGATATGAATTCAATATACATTTAGGTAATAAGTACTAATGAAATACACCTATCCCTCGATTTACACGGTACTCAGTTCACACAATTTTGGCTTTGCACGGTCAAAAAATGCAACCAGTTTCGATTTACACGGTACTAACTGAGATTTCCTTTCTATGTATGTCTCAGTTAGTACCGTGTAAATCGAAACTGGTTGCATTTTTTGACCGTGCAAAGCCAAAATTGTGTGAACTGAGTACCGTGTAAATCGAGCGATAGGTGTATTGTTATTTCCATTACAGGAATCATCCATTACTATTACGAATTTCCGCCGTTATAAAGTGAAGCATGCAGAGAATGATTAACGTCATTATTTTTGAAAACGTTATTTCTATATTGAATAAACATACATTCGATACGTTAGTCCTGTAGTTTCCTTTTTGTATGTTACTGTCATATTGTTTCAAAACCTACATAGTTTCAGAATTTAAGATTTCGTTACATATTTCAATCGTTATATTAAAGATATCTTCAAAGGAGAATTTGTTAGTAAAAAGTTCTCGAATGGTATGTATTATTTCCAAATTTATCTGTGGGTTTGATCGGTTTAGGTTCTGTCAAGCACATTGTTTAAAGGGGAAATTAGATGCTGACCTACAAAAAAAGGGAAAGAGATAGCATAGAACAATGGAGCATAGCGGTTCGGTCGAGGGTCAATTTTTCAACCCTTTTCATTAACCTCCTAACATGTATCCATGTTCCATTGAATTATGACCACCCAATTGAAATTGAGCTGTGCGAGCTGAACATAGGTTGGCACCCTAAAAGTCGGAAGAATTTAGTTAATGGTGAAATCTATGAGATGTGTGAATAAAAAATGGAATTAAAAGTTTACAAATTATTGGAAAAAACGGGATATAGGACAATTTCAAAGATGTATGATTATTGGTATCTGATGTGTAGGTGCCTCTGTCTCAGAATAACTTCCCGTTTGTTATTCCACAGCAGTTGTAGCAGGTTACTTCAAATGGAACACTGAGGGAAAAGGCAAAATGTAGACACTAGACTGTTTGTGGAAAAAAGGGTGTGCACGAGATGTGACGACTCCAAAGCGTTGTACAGTCGCTCAAAAAGTATCCGAACATTATGGTTGATCAGGCAACCTTCGTGTCACGTGACACGAAGGTTGCCAGATCACTAATTTCTAAACAGAAACGTTGCCAGGTATTTTTTCTGAATTCTGTAATCAACTATAATGTTCGGATACTTTTCTGAGCGACTGTACAGCCAATTGAGGCAGGAAATTGATTGACAATTTGAGGAAGACAATTGCGGCATTCACTGAACAATCACAACAAATAAACAGTAAAAACGTAGGACAATGCATTCAGCTTTCTATCGTCTATAATCCCCAGTAAATGTCATAATGATATCCACATTTAAACCCAAACCACCGAAAATTGAGACTCCTATGATACCGGAAACCGTCGACGATTGGAAAAAGATTGTGTCCGATGAATGGCGTTTTCTATGCATCATGCAGATGGAACTCTACGCAAATATTAATGGCAAAAGCAGCGAGAAGATTACTTGAACATTGCTTCAGATCAAATACACCTTTCGTGTGTTAATGTTACTTTCCAATGGCGATTTCATCGCTCATCACATCTGTCATAATTTTATCATTTTCGTAAATTTCCATTCTGAAAAAAAAAATGTTTTAATTTTCTACATTTTTCCAACATCTCCATCGAAATTTTCAGGTCCTCTAGTGTAGGGGTTCTCAACGTGGGGTATGTGGTAAAATGTTTTGGAGTACGCCGTACGCCGTGAGAGCTCAAAGGTCGCTAGATCTAGTAACAAAGTCGCTAATTTGACATTATTTTACTATAACTATAGTTTTATCTATCTATATAAAGGGTACGCCAGTTACATACACATTTCCAGGGGGAAGGTGTAGCATTCCAGGGGGTAGGTTGAGAACCACTGCTCTAGTGTATTAAATGTTATAAAATCATTTAACTTAATTAAGCAAGTTGCTTTTCCAAGACCATATATAATTTTAACAAATAATTAGTATATATATATATACATATCTATGTGAAGAATAATTATATAAATATTATACAAAGAATAATTACGTAAATGTTATATATTGGTCAATATATATCATTTACGTAATTATTCTTTGTATAATATTATATAATATATATGTTAGTTTATCGAAGCGTCATTTCATCGTAGTGATAGAAATAGGGTTTTACTGATTTTCTACATCTGTTCTCAAATGAACTGTCAATAGACAATTATTTAAGTTTGTTTTGAGAGGTAAAACATACGTCAAAAGAACTTCCCTTAGAAATTAATTAAAACTTAAATAACAAGTATTGCTTCAAACATTTAATAAAATACGCAATTTAAACGTTTTCATAATGCTTATTTCAATATTAGGCAATTGTGAATAACTTTTATAAAAGATAATTTATTGTTAAGCATTCCAGCTTCCGAAACTCTAATTACTGAACGAATATTGTCAAAAATCGAGTTTGAATAGATTTCATTATGATCATTAATTTATCTTCAGTCACATTTTTCTTTAAATGTATATTTTAAAAGTTATAGAGCTTTGATATCAGATTCCCATTGAGATGACATAAAAATTCTCCGTTTTGCTACGTTCTGGGAAATTGTTCGAAAATAAACTGTGGAATGATGAGTTTTTCGAAATTACATTTTTCGACTAAACTATTTCGAATTATTATTTTTTCGAAAACTGACGCGTACATTTTGCAAAAAAAGATTTTTTTTGTTTTTAGAGATAAAAGTTTTTAGAGTTGGATAGGTATTAATGAAATATTTCCATTCGCGTTTTCAAAATTTCTCACAAGCTTAAATTGCATTCTCTGACGTCGACAATTTGCAAAAATGATAAAATTTTAATCGAATATTATAAACGATTTACACTACTTTCCATAAATTAAGGAAAAAATGAGAAAAATCACGATATTTCCCAAAACCATTGTGCGATCCTCACCAAACTTGTTCATGTAACCAGTAAAGTAATGCCGTGTGATGTATCGTATGCAAATTAGTCTAGGTTGCGTCAATTTGCGTAATAGGATAGCGGCATAAAAACAGGTGTTTTGGAGTGGATCGTTATTTTGTGTTGTAAATGTAAGCAAAGAAATTCGAAATAGCCATTTTGTAGGAATGACTTCGAGACATCATTTGCCAAATGAACTGCGGTGGAGAGCTATTGGCCAGCTCGAAGCAGGCCAAAGTCAGTCAGACGTGTCACGATGGCTGAATATATCCTTCTTTGGTCCATAGACTGTGGAATAATTTCTTTAGCAAGAATTTATGTCTCGGAGGTTTAGCCGAGTAAGGACTAGAGTTACGACCTCTGTAAAAGACCGATATCTTCGATTAACAGCACGAAGGAGTTGGACGTCTACTCCCTCTCAGTTACGATCCTCTCTTGCAGCAGCAACTGGAAGGGTTGTATTAGCTTCTATTGTGCGTAGAAGGCTTCATGAGGGAGGTCTGTAGGCTAGAAAGCCAGTGATTTGTATACCCCTCATCTCACGTCACATGAGAGAGTGGTTGAATTGGCCAGGCACGCATGTTAACTGGATAGAAGAACAATGGAGGTCCTTACTTTTCACAGATGAGTCCAGATGTTGCTTGCAGAGTGATTCCGGACATTGTTTGATATGGAGAGAACGAGGTACCCGCTATCATCCCAATAACATCCGTCAAAGAGACAGTTACGGTGGAGGTAGCATGTGTGTTTGGGAGTGGCATTTCCTTAGGTTGACGCATTGATCTCTATGTATTGACGAGTGCGAACCTCAATGCTCAAAGGTATACAGATGACATCCTGGACCCTTATGTATATCCTTACTCTAGTGCAATAGGTGAAACATTCATCTTACAAGACGATAACGCTCGTCCACACAGAACTCGACTAGTGGAACAATACCTTCAAGAGGAGACCATTATGTACATGAAGTGGCCAGCTCGATCTCCCGACCTAAATCCGATTGAGCATGTATGTGAAATGCTCTAGGGAGACGTGTTGCTGCCTCAACCTGCCACCTGAAGCAAAGGCGGAGCATATTACTGCTTTAAAGGAACAATGGTCGTTACTTCCTACTGAGCTGATTCACAACATCATAAACAGCATGGAGCATCGCTAATAGACTAGCATTAGCGATGTTCCATGCTGTTTATGATGCTAATAAACAGCATTGATCATGGAACATCGCAAATAAACAGCATGGATCATGGAACATCATAAACAGCATGGAACATCGTCGTGCCTACATTGCTGTAAGGGGTGACCACACTCCTTATTTAAGAACTTTCCCATTGCATTCTGACACTTCATTTTTTGGACAAGTTCCTGTAAGTGTTATTTTTTGACGAAAAAAGTTTCTAGTGTAAAATATTTTATGCCATTCTGAAACTAGCATTGTAATTCACGTTTTCATCAAATTTCATCAAAATTATTCATATAGTTTCTTTTGTTTATCATACTTTTTCTGAGCTTTCCTTAATTTATGAAAACCAATATATTTATGATAGAATTTTGAAATTCTATTGGTGCTGTGTCATTATTATGGTGTCAAGGGGTTTACGCTGACGGAAATGATTTTCAGTGTCCGGAAACTTGTTCGATAACATCGTTCGACGGAATTTTGTTTGAAGCAGAAATTCATTTGATCACATTTCGTCAAACGCTTGAGAATTGAAACATATTGAGCCCGCTAGGGGGCAATATCCTTGGTAAGGTCTCTTCTTGGCGCAAAGCGTGAGGGAAGCAATTGAGACCTTGAGACTGGCAATTGATATATCTTGAATTTTTACAGATGATTCATTTAACGAATTATCAATTATTTTTCAATCAACCAATAGTGTAATTTTTTGTAACATTTTTTTAATTAAATGATCACTAAAAAATTCCTGCAACATGACCATTGTGTCATTTGCGGTATGGGCGGTGGCGCCATCTTGTTGAAACCAACACTCTCGTTCATTCACATCCAATAGTGCAGTAAAATATTTGATGAGGTCACGATAAACTTCACCAGTTACAGTTGAGTCAAAAAATAAAGGCCCTATCACACAAAGACGGGAAATTACACGCCAAACACCAATTTCCGTGCATGTAACGGTCGTTCGTGAAAAGCGTGAGGATTTTCACTGCTCCATATTCGACTGTTTTGACTGTTCATATATCCATCCAAGTTAAATCAAGCCTCGTCACTGAAATAAACAAGGTCCAACACCACAATTCCATTTTCATCAACAAAAGAACGAAACCAATGTTTATGGTAAGTAAACGTTTTTCATGGTCTGGTTCTTTCAGTTCATGAACGACACCAATGCGGTAGGCATGAAATTTTAACTTCTTTGTAACCCTGAAAACAGTAGCTGGTGACTGTCCAACCTGTGAAGATAACTTTCCAAGAGATTTTCTGGGTGAGCGAGTTAAACGCTGAGACACATCAACAAGAACTTCGACAGTTAACAGTGATGGCTAGCTGGGCTCTTTCGATCCTGTGCAGACCCAGTGTCACGAAATTTATCAATTAAACGAGATATTTTCGACTTGTTGGGAACTGCAGACTGAGTAAGCTTCAACTCAAACTCCTCTCTCACACGTTTGTAAGATTTGTACGCAAAATAAGTCTAAACAATAAATTACACGTTCGTTTCTGGAAAACGACACAGCTGACACAACACAATGGAATGAATGCTTGAGTGAGAATAGCGCTTGACAAGATCATTTCAACTGTTAAAGGCTGTTAACCTTGAGTACAGTAATGCCAACTGACTATGATGCTATCTATGAAATGTCTATGATGCTGTCTATGAAATGTCTATGATGCTGAACTATGATGCTGACTATGAAAATTATTCTGACTCATTTTTTACCCCTCAAAGACAAAATTGAATAATTGTCGATAAAGAATTCATTTGAGCACAGATATAAAAATTCAGTAAATTCCCATGACTAATATTATGGCATAAAATAAACATACGCATAAGTTCTACTCTCTTTTATTTAGGGTTGCGTCCTTTTCTAAACATCCTGTATTATTATTATGAAATTGGAGCCATGGTCCCCTGGTTCTGTTTCCTTAGATCCAGCATTTCTGGTACCACTGTTTCCAAGAGAAAAACTAGAAGCGGGAAGAATCGAACCCCCCATACCATTCTAGAAAAATATCTTACCATGTACCAAGACTTAGTCCCCATGACTATATATGTGAGGTTTCTCGTCATGACATTCCATTCTTTCTTACGAAGTCAAATGCACACCATTTAACATTACAAAATTAGAAGAATAGCGTATCTCCTCTGGGGAATATGGAGTGATCGTTTTCAACGAGAACGAAGTTCGTTATTTTCCGCTATACCTACTCTAATAAGTAGAAATCCTAACTAATTGAGAACTGGGAAAATGCAAAGATTAATATTTTATAAAGAAGTATTAAACATATAAAGAATTCGTTTCTTAACACAAAGGAGTTGCGTTTTACCACTTCCGTGGATGTAAGGGGTAATATCATTGCTGACAATGTAAACTAAACCTCTTGATCATGACATTTGGGGCGGGAGTTGGCTCAGTAGGTAGCTCATCAAGATTATGATCTGCGGTTCACAAGTCTGTCGCAATTGTGCCAGCGTTGAGATTTATCTCCGCTACCCCCCACCCCCTGCCCTCGGTGAGAAAGGGGACACCAATGGTCTTGGAAAGGCAGCCTCTATCGGTTAGGACATTAAGCCATGATACTTTGTGCAAAAGAGCCATATCCTGGGTACGTTAAAGAATACATTGGAATCAAGCATCTGTCTTTTAACAGCGGTCCAGTATTCAGTCCCCTTCCCCAAATATTTTTCTCTGAGCCCTTGCGATCCTTGTAACCTGGCCATTTAGCCCATTTTGAGCAAAATTGCATCTCAGAGGTAAAGGAACACAACATAATATTTCATCAATACCTATCCGACTCAAAGATATTTTTTTTATCCAAGTGAATGGGAATTTCCGTTTCGAACAAATCACACCAAAGTTACAAAGCTTCGATGTTAGATCCCCATTGGGATCACATGAAAATTTTCCATTATGGTAGGTTCTAGGTAAATTGTTCAAAAATTCATATTATCTCAGTGGGAATCTGACATCGGAGCTCTATAACTCTTAAATTATATTTTTGATTGAAAAATGTGACTCAAAAGAAATTAAAAATCATAGTCAAATCTATTTAAATCTCAATTTTCGACATTATTCGTTCTATTTAAAGAGATACGGAAACTGAAATATTTAACAATAAATTATATTTTATAAAAAATCATTTACAATTGCCTAAAAATGAAATAATTATTACGGAAACCTTTAAAATGCATATTTCATTAAGTGATTGGAAACAGCACTTGCCATTCAAGTTTTGATTAATTTCGAGAAAAATTATTTTGACTCATTTTTTACCCCTTTTATCGAAAATTGAATAATTGTCGATAAAGAGTTCATTTGAGCACAGATATAAAAATTCAGTAAATTCCCATATCTATCACTGCAATGAACTGATGTCGCGATGAATTGACGCTGCGAGGAATTGACGCTGCGAGGAATTGACATCATGATGAATTGATATTGCGATGAATTTATGTCGCGATGAACTGATATTACGATGAATTTATATGACGATGAATTGACTCTGCGAGAAATTGACGTCACGATAAATTGATATTGCGATGAATTTATGTCGCGTTGCGATGAATTTACGTCGCGATGAACTGACTTTGGATGAATTGACGTAGAACATTATATATGCATAGAATAATATCATCTTGAAAATGGGAATTCATCCAGTTAGCAAACACTAACACGATGCTTGTCGTTCCTATATCAAATATATATCGCTCCTGTAACAATTTCGTAAGAGAAACGTAATTGGCAACGTGATATTTGTAATAAGTGTGACTATTTTTAAGATTGATATATGCACTTTAGTCTAAAGTTTTAAATGCTTCACGTTTAACAGTTTCGTGTGTTTGCCGAATCCTTAGGCAAAGCAAATGCTATAATCAGGTTAAAGGAATCAGAATACTTTCCAAACAGTCTTATCAAACTCAAACAAAGGTAGATAACAAAATGGGAGATAGCAGATTGGAAGTTCTTTTCCTGTCCTTGTGTCAGAAATAAGGATGCTTCTGTCATTATAAACCTCAACGTTTCTATCAAACAAATACTGTGTCAGCAATGCTATTTAAAATCTGAATTCGTATTTCATGAATTAGAAGCCATAAGTGCTCTTTGAAAACTAGCGCGCTAATATTTAGGTTAAATTTAAACATTTGAGTCAGAGGTTAAACAACACCAGAGGATCGAGAAATTTTAGTTCCAAAGATATTTTAAAAAGCATAGGAGAATAAAGATTCATCATCATCATCCTCAAGCAGCCATGGGCTACGGAGGTCCAACCAGATTGTGCAGTTTAATTCTCCAACCATATCTCTCCTGAGCTACATCTGCTGCATCCAGCCACTGCACACCAATTCTAACAAGGTCCTGTTTGACATTGTCTGCCCACCGCATCCTAGGTCTCCCCTTCCTTCTGAGGCCTCTAGGCACACTGTTCATAACCCTATTCGCCAATCTATAATTATCCATACGGGCAACGTGGCCAAACCAGCGAAGTCTCTCTCTGCACAATATGCTCCTTAAAGGAGATTGCAGACTTCTTTGCCTAACCTCATCATTAGTTACAAAGTTAAACCACCTAATACGCAAGATACTACGTAAGCATCTAGAATCAAAAGCATCTAATTTCCTGTTATCTTGTTTACACAGCGTCCAAATTTCACTACCATAACTAACCCTAGAAAGAACCAAACTATTATACAGTCTAATTTTAGTCTTAAGGTGTATACGCCTATTTCTCCACAATCTCCATAGATTCTTAAAAGTCCCGGCAGCAATCCCTATTCGTCTGTTAATCTCATGCCGCACATCACCAGCATCTGTTACATAGCTCCCAAGGTAATTAAACTGTGACACCTGCTCAAGACTGCAACCATTCAGATGACCTGAATCACAAACTGCATGACCAATTTTCATCACTTTAGTTTTCTCTCTATTTATAACCAAACCTACTCTAATACCAGCCTCATCAATAGCTCGAATGAAAGAGTTCATCTCATCAACATCATTTGCCAAAAGGGCTAAATCATCAGCATAATCTAAATCAGAAATTTTCGTATTTCCAGCCCATTTAAGGCCCTTGAAGTGAATTTCACGTAACATAATAAATAACCAAACTAAAGAGAAAAGGAGACAAAATGCACCCTTGTCAAACACCATAAGTAATGTTAAACCAATTGCTACAAGACTTTTAAACTCTCACACATGACTCAGTGTTATTATAGAGAGCTTTCATTATGTTAACTAACTTGTCTGGTATACCATATGATCCCACAATCAACCACAAATTATGACGATCAACAGAGTCGGAAGCCTTTTTGAAATCAACAAAGCTAGCAACCAAAGGTGTCTGAAACTCTAAACATTTCTCAAGAATCTACCTAAGTGAAAATATCTGATCCACACACCCTACCACTTCTGAATCCACATTGCTCATCACGCAATTGACTGTCAACCAGATTCTTAATTCTATTAAGCACGATCATGGAAAGGACGTTACCTGGAACAGAGAGTAGACTGATACCCCTATAGTTATCACAGGAACTGCGATCACCTTTTTTTTGAAAATAGGATAACAATAGGATTTGAAAATAGGGATAACAATAGCTCTGCTAAAATCCTTAGGAACCATGCCTTTATCATAATAGATATTCAAAATTTCTGTCATCCAAGTGGTAACCGAAACATTCCCAGCTCTAAGCATTTCAGTAGTAATTTCAACTACCCCTGGGGATTTATGAAGTCTAAGTTTAGAAATAGTCTAAATAACTTCATACTGTGTTATACGGCCAACATTAAAGCCACCAATGCATTAATCATCATTGCAAACAATGGGAGTATATATAACTACATTGTTTAGAACATCACTGAAATGCGCAGCCCACCTAGCCATGACAGAATCTTCCCCTTCTATAACCTTACCTTGTTTATCCTTCAATCCTTTCATTCCTGTCCGTTTTCTACCACATAAAACATTAACTATCTAATACAGCTCTCTGCTGTTGTGCTACCTAACTGCTTCCTCAGCATTGTCAGCCAAGCCATCAAGCCAAAGATTCTTATCAGCAACTAACTGATCCTGTACACATTTATTAAGCTCTTTGTAATGCTTTCTATTAGGACTAGTAGGGTATTGATTAAGGACATTCCTACAGTTCTTTCTTTTTTAGAAATAGGTTCAAGTGTCTTATCACTCAGATAATTCTGCCTCTTCTGCTCCTTTTTTCCTAAAAGAGTACTGTTATTTTCCAAAAATTCCTGTTTAAAACGGCCCCATTCTTCCTCAACTTCAGTAGTAAGCAAACCATGACTGTCATAATGACTAAGTAACCTGTCATGGTTAGCTATAACAGGGTCTTTCATAGCTTCAGTATAAAAGATAATTTTTTAAACTTTAGCACAACACTTTTTAAGTTTAACTTGCAAGACACTTTTAACAAGGTAATGGTCAGATCCAATTTCAGCTCTCCTATATGACCTGGTATTCCTAACAGAACTAGCCCATTTGCTGTTAATTAATATATAATCAATCATATTCTTATGGAGACCATTAAGTGAAACCCATGTGTACTTATGTTTGTCGCGGTGTTTGTAATAAGTGTTAGTTATTCTGAAACCATTGAGTTTACTTACCTGTAGGAGACGGTGTCCATTGTCATTGCAGCTACCAATACCAAAAGGGCCTATCACTCCTCTCCAAAGGTTAGAGTCAGTACCATCTTTGGCATTGAAGTCACCTAGAACAAGGGTAATATCTCCTTTCTGGACAGAATTCAAAATATCCTGAAGTTGTCTGTAAAATTTATCCTTCTCATCCTCATCAGCATCCTCAGTGGGGGCATAACAGCAGATAACATTCAAGTCTTTAATGCTGGTCTGAAATTTTGCTGTAGGAAACCTAATACACACATATCTTAGAAGAGCATCACTAACGTGGCTGCTGAGCAGCAGACCTACGCGTTGTGATGCTTTCCATCCTCCCTCCCTGTAAAGAGAAATGTAATGTTATTTTTAAAGTATCTCACTTTTACCTGTCCATCTCGTCTCTTGGAAGCCTAGAATATCCAGGTTATAGTGTTGGAATTCCTGCGTAAGCATCACTAACGTGGCTGCTGAGCAGCAAACCTACGCTTTGGTGATGCTTTCCATCCTCCCTCCCTGTAAAGAGAAATGTAAAGTTATTTTTAAGTATCTCACCTTTACCTGTCCATGTCGTCTCTTGGAAGCCTAGAATATCCAGGTTATAGTGCTGGAATTCCTGCGTAAGGACATGAAGAGTATAATCTGTATATGATGTCCTCATGTTCCACGTTCCTGCAGAGAGAAAATGATTAGTAGGATTTTTAAGGAAATTAGGTTTATTGAGATAGGTAGGGCCAACAATGTCAAACAGGACCCTGATCGCAGGCATGGGACAAAGACCTGTTCCTCCTCCGCTAAAGGCTGAAGTCACCGATGCTGGTAGGAACTTCAGGCACCACCTTTTCAAGTGGACTTTTTCAAGAGCCATATGGCCTGCCTGAGACACATTACTCCAGTTTAGACTTGACGATGCCCAACTAGCTAAGTAAGGTTCAGGTATCTCCGATGGCCTCTGATTAGGATTATCCACCAGATGATAAAAGGTATCCCATGCCTCTATTCACTTAGGGATGACATCCCAGAAACAAACAGGACACACAGCGGCAGATTCTCCCTCAACACAGGCCCACCAGTGCAGAAAGTGTAGGATCCATAATCAAGCTCAAATCCATAAACAACTCCAGTCTAGTAGGTATAAATGGTCAGCACCAGGACCCTGTAAAGTTGATCACTCCTCAGCAGGGTTGAAAAAAAAGAAAAAAACTGGCCATACTGAACTGGCAGCCCTCCCATTCCGTTCCCTTCCAAATGAAAATATCTCTTTTGAAAGGTACTAACGGCCTGCACCACGAGAATGCGGGGTCGGACATTAGGTGCTAGACCTGGCCGGTTCTGTGCATCATCACTAGGGATTAGTACACAGCTCTCCTTCCAGTTTATGCCTAGCTACCATTACATATCATAAATGAATATTTGAAGCAATGCAAAGAGTAAGTGATAACAGAATGATTACGCTTTGCTGGAATATATTACTTTACTCTTTTCTGCAGCAACGACAACATAGGCAAAAATGTGTTTCACAATGAAACTAAGTCCGTAAAGGTTTAATATTATGGAACTTCCATTCCAATGTTTCTATTCGTTTTCAAACATTCAGAAGTGAAATCAGTTCTTTATACCATTTGTGTTTTTTAGGTGCTTTACATTTAACTTTTCCTCAGGAAATATATTTGTTAACGAAAACTAATCAACGAGATAAATGTAACTTGTCGCACTAGATTAGGTGACAAAATTGATTTCAGTAGATTTAAAGAAGCATTCGAATAATCTGGTTTTGAGATAAATGAAGAAGTTATACCATAAGGACCACAATGGCCCGGACCTGGGTAGCGGATTCATTGAAAAACTGTTAAGTGAGAGATGGAAAACTCTCCTTCAAGGCCATCCAGAGCATTCTTTGACATGCACAGAGTATGATACTCCTGCATATTGGCCATGACTTACATCCCATCCAATAGACGGCAACCTTTCCAAGCCATCTGATGTTTCATTTTTTACTGAGGCCAGAACAGGGATTAGTAGAGAAATTCGGATATTAGCATAGTGCGGGCCTCGAATCTGGGTAAATCAGGTTTCGAGCCTAGCGCCATCTGCATGGAAATACTTGTATCAAAGCAAGTTTTTTATGCCTACAAAAAAAAATATACTGTGATCAATGTTTAAGAACGTATCACCAAAATGTGTATTTAAAATTTTTGCTTGAAAAAAAAAAGATATTTAAGGTACCTAGGTAATTTATTATGAATGTTTGAAACATCAACGCGTCAATTGTGTATAAAACCAAGGAATATGTAATATAATATCCCATAAAAGGAGAAATTCCGTCGAAGCTCCGTGATTTCAAAATGAAATGCTAGGTTGTGAATTTGGATTAGCCTATTGCATCATGAGACTACTCTAAACAATAGACAACCGTTGGAAGTTGGGATACTGTTCAAAGAATCGCGGTAATGGCCATACCTATTCTTTGGTGTCCACTACTATGTGGTCTCAAGGCTATGGGAGCAATCCCAAACAGCAAAAAGAGTTATCAAAAGACCTGTTCAAGGGCGTCTTATGGTTACAACCCCTCAAAGTGATCAGTATATTGTACAATTATTTCGAAGGAATAGAAGATCAACAGCAGCATCTCTGCCTTTAGACCTCATTGCAGGCAGTACGGAAAGGCAGGGATTGTCTTAACTGTGACAGGAAGGCTTCAAAAGTCAGGTCTCTATGACAATCGACCTGTTCTTTACCTACGTTTAACTCCCGGACATTTAGGACCCTCTTGAAAAGGTGCAACGATAATTGAGTCAAGATCCTACAAAAATGGAGTTACTTTCTGTTCAAGGACAAGTCTAGATTTTCTCTACAATTGGAAAACAGACATATACTGATCTAGAAGGACCCATAACACAGTTAACAGAAATGCATTTCACTGTGGATGTCTGATTCTGTGAGCCAAAGTTTGAATGGATGGGAGTACGACTTCTCCATTTTTGACGGAGGTTCTGTGAATTCTCTAGATAATCAGGAAGAGATCCTTTATCCCTAAGCCATGACCTACGCTTTTGCAGTTGATGGCAATTTTCTTCTCCTAATGGACCATAATGTCAGTCTACACACAAAGCAAGACTGTCCAAACAATATCTTGAGGAAGAAGGTATGCAACGAATGGAGTGGTCTACATTCCTTTATTATCTCAATCCAATAGAATCTATGGGATGCCCTGGGGAGACGTATATTGAAACCCTTTCAAAACCTTTCCGAAACTCTAAAAGACCTCAGAAGTGTTCATATTATATAGTTAACTTAATTGCACTTCTTATTGTGGGCCTGAATAGATATTGTCAGACCTGTATTAGTGCTCTAGGGGGCCTCATCCCCAACTGTTTATGCATTGTGAATTCAAAATCATTCCCTATTTAACACGCACTTTCCTTTACTCATATTTTTACGGTTTATATAAATTATGTTGTCCCAAATTTTTATGACATATCACAATATTATCTATTCATCTTCCTGCGAAATTTAATTAAATTTATCTTTGCTTACCTTTTTACAATCAGTGTATAGTATGATATAAATATTTCGAGTTTAATATACTCAGAAAGATTATCAGGAATATTCGTGGACAGAAACCTGAAAATTAGTATATCCAAATTACACTTTTTCCATTGTGTTTCGGATGACATTTATTTCATATTTGAATTCTATATCTAACTATACTGGTGCTCCAAAGTTAAGCAACAAATACAAAATCTTCATATCTGCGATAATTTACAAAAAATAACAAAAGTCAGATTTTTTTACGTACAAAATGACGCTAACTTTAAATGTGCTCGCGACATTTACATTAAACACAGTCGCACATTTGAAACAGGTCAGTATATAAAGCATCTTATTTGTACGAGCGCGTCAGTTCGTGTTAGAATCTAGACGTACGCCATCCGAGATAGCCAACTGTTAAGCTAATCAACGGAAGAAATCCTTTGAATGCAGAAATGAGGTCATGAGCAATCGGGAAGCTCGAGGACGGACAACGTTAATTTGAAGTAACCATATAGCTAAATGTGATTCGTAACCGTTATAAGACATCTTTGGATTCGATTTCAAACAAGCCAAACCATTTTTAGAAGACTTTTTCCTGGATGTTCGAAGGTGACCTCAACTAGGAACGACCGTAGCGAATTGTTACTGAACCGTTACTGAATTTTTTTTTCGAAGAAATATTATCCTAAATAACAATTGGAAATCGAAGCAGTGCACTACTGGAACTAAAACAGTCGACATCTATATTTATTATTTCTAATCAAACTTCTGTTTAGCGCGGAGTATTTTTTTAAATTTTTATTCCTTCTAGGAAAAAAAATCCGTTTTAACCAAAGCCAGATTACGAGAATGGATTTAAGCATCGACTGTTTCAGTTTTCTATAATGTGTTTCTTTCACTTCCGATTATTTCATTCAGAGGAAATGAATCTTTAAAAAATTACTCCTATTGAATGTGAATTAGAGAGAACAGATGCATGTAATGACGTTCATTTCAGTTTGAATTATTTCTGTCGGAAGTAACAGATTTGTTTAAAAATTTGCGCAATTACAAGTAGGATTAGAGGGAATATATGTAAATAACTTTGTTTTATAGAGTTCCGGATGGAAGAGACTTATGGGAAGCCTTGATTTTATTTGCTCTACAGCAATTAGGCTTAATAGTTTCAAATTATCTCTTATCAGTTCTTTTTCTGCCATATTGCCATATTCACCCAGTTGCCGTATCTTCTCAATTGTCAAATCCAGCCAATTGTCGTATATACCATGTTAATAGGCTATGTATTTCTGACTTCTGCAGTCCCGCTTAATTGAAGGTAAAATTTATTTGAAATAGGAATGACCTCAGAATTTCAGCAACGTAGTGTTGAAGACATAAATATCAAGTCGTTTTTATAATCTTTTACATCTAAGGAACTTTTAGGCACAAATTTGGTTAAATGGCTTTTTGGCTATCACAAAACGTTTATGCAAAAGGCTAAATAAGCAGGTCTTAAGAACTTTAAGAACTCGCGACTTATAGAAGAAGGGTATCGCCTAGGAAGCTGTTAAGTGACGGAACCTTCCCGTCAAGGCCATCCAGCTGGTATTTTAACGTGTAAAGTTATTTCTATCCAGTACATGAAACCATGATTTAACTTTTCATCTGACTGACTGTTGTTTTTCCAAACTCATCGGGTTCTGTTTCCTTTAAGGGGTGAATTTAATTAAATTAAGAGGTGAATTTTATTCAGTCAAAATTAGCATTCAATCCACAGTAGATTAAGAAACAATATCGTAAAATATTTGCTTTGAGAAATGAGGAAGTTTGAAAAATGTATTCAGTAATCATCTCTTAAGAGAAAGTACTCATATTTGGGTTGTGTTTGTTGGGTTGTTTTACCTCTGAGCGGCACTTTTTTGCACACCATGGGCTAAATGGCCAGGTCACATGGACCCCGAAGACTCAGAGAAGGTTGGGGGAGGGGACCCACAGGAACAGCTGTTAGGAGACAGATGGTAGCCTCCCGTCAAGGCCATCTAGCGTGTTCTTTAACGTGCACAGGGTATGGCTCTCCCGCACACGGGGCCACGGCTTAACGTCCCATCCGACGGAAGGCGGCCTTTCCAAGCCCATCGGTATCCCCTACTGACCGTGGGCAGGGCGGGGAATTTTGCGGAGATAAATCTCTACGCCTACCCAGCTGGGACTCGAACCTGGGAACTACAGATTACGAGCCTGGCGCGCTACCGACTGAGCCACCCCGCCCAAAAAGTACTCATAAAACACCGAGAGAGTAGAAACAATCTCGAATATTTATAGAAAATCACCAATGTAGCACTTTGTCTTAAATTCTGATTCATTCTCCACAATCAACAGATATCGTGTCCAATATAGATAATATATATATTATCTATAAAGCATTGTCTTGATATATAGAGTATGTATCAAGTTCTATCCTATCGCTACAGATAATGCTTTGACTATCTTTGGTTTGAAGGTTGATAGTAAGGGTTTAGAATATAATAGAATATAATAAATAAATAGAATCGGTGTTTTATCGATAAATCTAATCATATCCAGAATAACTTATATGACTGCTGAATTTGGAACACACAGAATCCGCGTAATGCGAAAACATATGAAAAGGATTTTACCATTTGCAAATGTGAGTGGAAGCAATTGATGCATCGATGATTCTTACAGGTTTGTCTGTTACTTGTAAATCTGCCAATAATGTCAGGGATCAACAATTATGTCATAGATCATTGTTTAATTGAAAAGTGACTGAAAAGCCAACGATTTACGAGAATCATCGTTTCGTCAACTGAGCAGTCTCATTGTCTCAATTGCTTTAATTATGCTTCGCTGCAGACCATTTGTTATCTGCTGCGTTTACAGTAATGAATGAAAGTATAACTTGTTCCGTTGACAAAAAACAATAGCATTCTGCATAACATATTCTACATAATTTGATTATTACCTTTACCAGAACTATTTCCACTGAATAATGTAAAATTTCAATAAAATCGTTAAATTTTAAGTTTCATCAATTTAAAGGAATTTTAAAATGTGCACATATATTTCCACCTCGAAGGGTTAATAAATTAATAATAAAATATTCCATTACAAGTGGCGCCAATGTAATACACTCAAAAACGACAATTTGTGAAAAATACACAGGACAATGGTTCAAAATGCGAAAATGCTAATCAAAATGCTATTTTTCAACTTTTAAATGCAAAAATTAACCTCTATAGGCGAAAGGTCACATAAGTGGTTTACTTTCGGAATTATTTCAAGTCACTCAGTTAACTCAAATAACTCGTTAAGTTGAGCAAAAATTATAATTTTTTAACCTATTTTTTTCAGCTATGCAGAGCAAGAAAAAATTGTTTCACATTATTTCCAAAATGCACATTAGGAGAGGAATTCATTCAGGGAAGGTAAATCTATATATAAGTTATTGATAGACGTGTCAAGCGATATATATTTTATTCAAATTATTTTTATTAGGATAATGAAAATATTTTGCGACCTGCAAAAATCCGCGTTTTACCCCGCTCAAATTTTGATAGGGATATATGAATTTTAGACCATTCTAGATGGGATTTGCAAAAATAATAGCTGCCTATACCCGCGCCCTTTCTCGTTAAGGCACAAAACGTGATTGAACTACTCAATTTATATGAGCAAATTTGGTATTATGGATAAGAGTAATAAAACAATGTCACATATGCATAATGAAATATTAGTTTTCCCATTATTATCTACTTGAAAGGATTACACAAAACCAAACCGATTATTCCAAACCGACTTAAAAACAACAATCTTAGTATCAACCTAACAATTGTAATATAAGGCAGTGGTAAAGGGCAATTATTGGAGGAGGTTCAAGAAGCACGGAATAAGGACTGTAAACATTAACAAGAATTTAACACATGGAAATATTCCACGGTTCTACTTTGGATCCTATTATCTCTTCGCTTTGGAAACAATCCGAAAAGAAACTGAAAGTCATGTGGCTTGAGATAATCCACCTGTTAAATTGATCAATTCATAAAGAATGAAAAATACAAGAGTCAGAGATAACTTTTAGCTCAAACGATGAGGATTAAAAGTTTGAAATTTGAAAATTAAATTTCTGCAATTTTGCTTCATAAGATTTTTTAATTACTTTGTTAATTCAAAATATATTGTGTTAGATGCAAGATCACTTGGGAATTATCATATACTCTGTGAACTATATCTATGAATCGTACTATTTTGTCTTTACAATGCCTGCAAAAAATAACATAAGCAAATATATATATATATAGGTTTATATTAGGTAAAATCTTAGTTTTACTATAAATTTTATCAATTTATCAAATCCCATTTTCAAATTTGTTGCCAAGTGATTCATGAGCAATTATTATTATAAATATTATTATTGTTATAAATTCTTAATTGGAAAGTCTCGAGCGTGAGTTCAAAAGAATGTTTAGCAACAAAAAAATCTAAAATTAAATAGTTTATTACAAAAGCAAGAATAATAACTTTTATGTAAACTAAATTCAATCAACACAAATCCTAATCTTCATTTATATGAAACTAACCATCTGAAAGAATATTTTATCTTATCACTATTACTAAAAATAGCAGTTTTGATAATTCTCACAGCCTCCACCCAGACTTTTTACAACACTCAGTAAGTGGCACAATTTTCTTAACGAATACACCTATAAATTATTAAGATTAATCTTACCAACTCTTTTTACAAACAAAAATAATCACTATTTTGTTCCAGATATGCAGCCATCAAGTACTCCAAAACTGTAGCTAAGTATACTGGGCGATCAGAACCAACTTTTTTCAGACATTGATCACCATGCATCAGACGATAAACTCTTCCTACAGAGAAGTTAAGATCATTTAGGGCTTGCTCAACTAACATATTACCTCCTCGGCCATATCTTCAAATGTCTTGAGTGACTTTCCTAAGATTAACTAAATTCTTAGAGAATTCTGCTTTTTACAACGTTATTGTTTACGTTTTTACTGTTCCAAACGGCTTCTGACGTAATTCACATGCTGAAGCACACGCGAGCATCAAATAATACAGCACATCACGGTTTCATTGTTGCTCGTTCATCTGTCGTAACATTATCATAACAGAATATTTTATATTTCAGTTATTCCTTGAGAAAGATATTCTTCGAAATTTTCCCATTGAATAGCATCAGTGCTTATAGTTCAATTACAAATTAATTCGAAAATATCTGGTATAATTCCACCATTTTCAATTTCGTTACGGACCTATACACTAACAAATATTATCCTGAATATTTGTATGATTCGATATTTAACATCATAGCAATTCAGTTTAGAAAAAATATCATCGAAATTTTTGCTTTTAGTAGCATTAGGGCATGACGTTTATATAACAATTATTTAATAAACATACAATATACTACCATCATTTTCACATAAGTGATATACTGCTTTAACAGCAATTCCAGTTGTAAATTTAACGATAATCGGGACTATTTTTACCTGAGTTATTAATACTTTTTTGCATATTACACAACTCTGTGCTCAATCGTTTCTCTGGAACTTAAGTGAATATTCGACATATTTATTTAATATTAAGCAAAAGTTTAGTAATGTTTTGAGATATAGTTTTAGTGTGATTCTATCGAATGCTAGTTGACAAGTGCGCATGCTAAATTATATCTACAGCAGAGCCGAAGCTTGAATGGAAGCAATTGAGATATTCGTGATTCTTACGGGTTATTAATATAATTTATTATTTACCGTTTTCAATTACTTGTCAATCAGCCAATAGTGTCATAGATCAATAATTGTATCATAGATCTTTGTTTGATTGAAAAGTGACTGATAGCTCAATCAGCCTATGATGTACGAGAATCTTGTTTCGTCAACTGCGCAGTCTCGATGTCTCAATTGCTTTCACTACGCTTCGCCGCTTGTCTACAGAATATCCAGCATTTTGCAAAGTGAAAAAGGTAAAGGGATATTTTTTACTAACTTCTCAGAAGACGTTTGCCACTAGAAGATTAAAAAATAAGTTTTGAGAAGAAAAGATCTTTGAGAATGTTAGTAAGGGTAGCGCCCAAAACCTATTAAATTTGTACATATTGCGCATTTTTCATCAATTTCTTTTAAGACGTCGAAACCTAAGGATGAGTTGGGATGTTACACTGCAATATAAATTCACATCTTAGCTCCACTTTTATTTTCTTCCGGCTCGATTGGGTCACTTTCCCGGTCCCTTTATTTTTTCTAGGTCAGGACCTAGTCCCTGAGTGTACGTTTATATATTGCATGAGAAACTAGAACGAACCCAATAGAGCTTCTAGGTTATTTCCTTTAATGTGTATGGGAGCACTTTGTTTCCTTTTTTAAAAATGAAAAAAAAAATGCTCTCAAACTCTTATATTTCCAACACTCGGATTTAATTACGAGCAGAATCAAACAAAGGGTTCAGGTCTAAAATCCCATTCCCAAATGTTAATGTCAGTGGCGGCTCGTGACTAACCACTTTAGTGGACACTTTGACCACTAAATGATCACTTCCAGATATAGAAAAAAGATTGAGGAGGAACCTGATATAGAATTGAACTGGAAAGACATTTCGTAATGCATATATTCTTTTTTTCAACTATTTGCGATACGCATTAATTAACAAAAATCGAAAGAAAGAAAACACGAAAAAGTGTTCATATTTTTTCTACCTCAATTATCAATTCAGTATTTTGCCCCTTCACTGTAATGATTACGTATATATATATATAATTCTCCTCATTCTTCTTGTGATATTTTAAGAACCTATTTGAGAGCATTTTGTCAAATAAATAGATTTCTTTTTTACTAAGTTCTGAATATAAATTTATATTTATTATATGAAACTGAATTACTCGTTGTAAATTAACACTTGAAAAGATGTATATTTTTGGTTATATTTAAATTAACAAAACTGTATTAAAAAAACTGAAAAAGAAACTATAATGACAACAACTGGGATAGAACCGAAGACCCTTAAGCTGTAAGTAAAAAAAAAAACCTTTAGCTGAATGAATTACATATTGCTGATTTCACATTATGTTAAAGTATAATATTAGCAATTTCTTGTAGATAACGCATTTTAGGTTTTCATATCTAATGTTGCTCTTAAATTTTTCATACATAAGTATTCTTCCTCTGTAAAAATAAAAGTTGACAATCCAGTTGAAACACATCTTGTCAGGCACGTTTAGGCTTGTTGACCTTGCATCAGTCAAATGAAGATATTAGCTTAGTAACAGGATTTTTGACTTGAATGGTAGAGCCAGTCCAAATGTCACGGGCCATTACAAAATGGTGACCTTGCTACTGCAGTTCAGCGCTATTCTATTTCAGCTCATGTGCATTTGTGTCATCGGTATAATATATAATACTAATATTCCGGGTGGTGGCCGTAATGTTAAAATTCATATTGATAAAAAGAAGGCAGAAGAAGTAACCCTGATTCGCAGAGTCAATGCTGAGATTGCATAAGTAACATACCAAAAAATGATTACGAAACGGAAATAAAAATGATATTATGTTGATTTAGATACGACAAATAATGAATACTAAATTTCAAATTCTTTTACTATTTTCTTTGATTATTGCAGTGGGGCAGTGCCCAGATGGCCCCTGGTGAATATAGCAAAACGTTTCATCCTTTATATAGTGAGAATAACCAACTATATATTTAATATGTTTGTGCATTATAAGTCAAAGCACAGAATCTATATGGCAGCTAAAACGTCCATTGAAAAGCGAATCTGAGTGCATCAGCCTAAATTTGACTAAATATTTAGGAATATTCATCTGGTTCAGAAATGAAACTAATTTTAGTTTTATAATGCATTTTTCACTTTTTTTCTAACTTTTAATGCTATGTTATTGAAATTTGGACTAAATATCCGTTTGGCGATAACATTCCAAATTTGCTATCTCTAAGAGCAAATGTATCACCACGTGCGGCAGCATATCAGAATATTTCAAAAGTTACCTCAAGTGTCTATCCCATTTCCTTAGATAATGCACAATCAATATCACCAGCAGTGGAAACGGCAATGGAATGAGAAGAGGAAGGTGGGTTAGTTTCGACGATAAGTCCTCCTGCTTTCTTCGTAATAATGTTGCCAGCTTCAACTTTGTACTGGAGATAAAATTCTCAAGAGCAAACTTTTGGCAAGCGATAAATAGAAAACTACACAATCCTTTGTTCGAAAACGAAAATGGTAAAGAATACAAATTTTTGTAAAAATCAGTGGTGCAATCGCTCAAAAAAGTATCCGAACACTAGGGTTGATTACAGAATTCAGAAAAAATATCTGGCAACGATTTTGTTTTAGAAATTAGTAATCTGGCAACCTTCGTGTCACGTGACATAGCAACCTTCGTGTCACGTGACACGAAGGTTGCCAGATCATTAATTTCTAAAAAAATCGTTGCCAGATATTTTTTCTGAATTCTATAATCAACCCTAGTATTCGGGTGCTTTTTGGAGCGACTGTACTCTTATTTCGAAATTTTACGCATTATTTGTTAATTAAAATGGAAAAAAATTAGGCCTATGGGTTGTGTTATTTTGTTTATTTATTTATTTGTTTATTAAGGAACTCAATTTCCATATTGTAACATTCCGTGGAACACCAGTATATGAACCCTTTAGGAAATAGTTAGCTGCTTTATTATATCAACGAATACCATACATTTGAAATTTAAGGATTGTATATTAGCAGCACGTAGTAATATTTTTTTTTATTTTTGCATTATTTCTCGAAATTTGAAAAATATAAGAAAAATTCTGCTCTATTCGGTATACTTTCAAACCACCAGATAATTTCGAGAGAGGTTTGAAGTATACCCAAAGAAGAAACCGCTGCTACAGATGGTTGCTGAGGTTATATGATACATTTCGTACAAAGGTACGTCTACATAATCGATTTCTTAGGATATTTCGTGTTCGAAAATAAATTAAGCGTAAACAAATCGTCATCTATATCTTTCAGTGCATATATTAGATTTTTTTTGCACCGAATGTTTTCTGATGCTAATGAAAAGTTTGATCTGTTAATAAAATATTTGTAAATAGGAAAAACAAAATATCCTCATAATAGTAAGTTCTCAAATAATGAGGTCATATAACCACAGGAAAGCAAATTACATCCACCGTGAACAAATAATGGGTGTTTTAGTATACGAATGGACAGAATAGAATTTCCAAAATGCCGCACCTTTGTTTTCAATACATCTTATTAATCAATAAAGATTTAGTGCAAGAAATGCATTAGAAACAAAGAATAATATTACTAATAAATATTACCTGTATTACAGAGAAATGCTAACTATAATTGCAAAAATCCCATTTGCATTTCAGGCTTTCAATTTTTTTTCTTCAAGAAACAAGCTTTAAAGAGCCCCTGATATGTAATATTCATTAGCCAAATTTTGCTGAACGAGTAACGAGAACAATTACGTAATACTATATGTTACTGCTAATATCCAAAATCCCAGTAAAATAGCGTTTCCAGAAGTTCCGTCTAAAATAGACTTCCAAATAATTTTTCAATAAAATTGCTTGACATATTGAAGCACAGCCCTCACGACGTGCTGGATTACTTAAAGCATAAGTAGTAAAAATAAATAAAAATGAGCAATGCAATTTAAATAGTGCAAATTTTATCTTTCCAGAGTAACTAAAGGTTTCGGAAACTATAAAAAATAATTGTTCAAATTTTGCCAGAAATCTCACGAGTATAAATAATATTCCTTCTACAATCGACATTAAAACTGATTCACACTTGGGTATAAGTAACTTGTTATACTTTTAAGTACTTGTAACGAATTATTTTACTTCTAGTTGGCTTTAAATGTGTACTTTTGTGTAAGTCACTTATGTGTATAACTTCTGATAATATCATATTTAAAATGCAATAATTCACACTATAATACCAGCAACAAAACAAAGGCGATTTCTCTAAAGAATCTCAGACGTGTCTGATGTGCTTTTGTCTATTTGCAATTCCCTGGTAAGTAGAAGATCAGCAACATACATTGATTACAGCAAACTGAAAGTCAGTACAGTCGCTAAAAAAAAAATCCGAACACTACGGTGGATTACAGAATTAAGAAAAAATATCTGGCAACGATTTTTTTTAGAAATTAGTGATCTGGCAACCTTCGTGTGGCACGAGGGTTTCCAGATCACTAATTTCTAAAAAAATCGTTGCCAGCTATTTTTTCTGAATTCTGTAATCAACCGTAGTGTTCGAATATTTTTTTGAGCGACTGTACGTTTGTTTCTTGGAAAAACATAATTCCTTTCATGTAACTTATTCGCGAAAGTGAATAAATGCATATTATGAAAATACCCAAATACAGTCATATCGAAGTCAAGCAGAAGACGTTGAATGATATAGACAGAATGAATATGAAATGATATAGACAAGGTGAATGCCAACTTTTTCTGTCATATAGTTAAGTGTGAATCAATTCTTTGTTGAAATCCAAAAATTTAATATTTCTATCAAAGTTGAGCACATATTTGCTTTCGTCTCAAGCAAATAAGTTTTTTTCTTCTTCGGTAATTATACAACTTTATTATTTAAAGCTTCATTCTTAAGTGATCATTTTATAATGCAAACTCATTATCTGCGATGCTGTTTCTTGAGCTTTCAAGAAAACCCTTTTCTGTTACATCGAGTGAATTTCTTTATCTTTCTTAGAGAAACAGGCATGCAATAAATCTTCATGTTTTGAGCTTTTTACAGCATTTTGAACTTTCCGTTTACCAGAAACTTGATCACTAAAACTTTTCAATCCATAAATTTGTTCTTCTTTAATTGATCACCTTGTTTCTCTCAAATGCTACAAGTTACCTGTTACCAATCAGGTTTCCATTTTTTCTTTCTCTACCATTTTATTGTAATTCTTATCTCATTCAAAGAAAAAGAGATAATAGTTTCGCTTTGTCGTCTGTCTGTCTGTCTATCTGTCCGTCAGCAAACATCGAACTTCTTTGTTTACAAAGTTAAATTAAAAATCCTTTTCTTTTTATTGGATAGGCATTGATAAAATATTACGCCTATCCAACGATGAAATATTATGCCTATTCAAAAATTATATATATGCACTTTCCGAATCTCTCTGAAGCTATAATTACGTCCTCTAGCAGTGGAAAAATTTTAAATTCTAAAATTTCAAATGAATATTGCAAACGATGTATTTATGCTAGAAATTTGAAATCTCGATGGTGCAATGTGAAGGTCACGAAGTTTCCATTGCTAGCAATGAGTTGACACCTTAGAGAGAGAGAGGGTGGGAAAGCAACATTTTTTGTTTAAGCAGATAATTGTTTCTTTTTAGACATAAATGAAAAATTCTTTTTGGGTTATATAGGAAATGATAAAATATTATGATTCACACTTTTAAATCTTACGTAAATTATAATTGCGCTCTCTAACGGTGGAAAATTTTCTAAATTCAAAAATTTTAAACGAATATTTCAAACGGCGTATTTAAGCGAGGAATTTTAAATTTTTGTGGTGAAAGTGAACGTCATGAGGTTTTTATTGACAACAGCGAATTGACTACTTAGACCCAGGGAGGTGGACAAACGCAATTTTTTGTTTTAGCAGATAATTGTATCTATTTAGAAATAAATGAAAAAATCTATTTAGGATTAAATAGGAATTGATAAAATATTACGATTCGCGCTTTCGGAATCTTTCGAACACTATAATTGTGCCCTCTAGCGGTGAATAAGATGGAAATTTCCAAAATTTCAAACGAATATTGCAATGTGATATTAATGATAGAAATACGAAATTTTGATTGTAAAATGTGAAACTCATGAACTTTCGATTGGGAACAATGAAAATCATAATTAGAGTTTAATTTGATTGGTACTAATGAAAAATTATATTTCCCATTTTTCAAATACTTACTAGTTTTAATATTTACAGATCACTGAAATGAAGAAACAGCAGAGAAGTTAACTAGTTTTACAAATAATATGATTAGAATAGCAATCTGAAAAAATAATGGTAATTTTAAGAGCTATTTCGCTTTTTTGAGAGATTAGGAAATGCAAGTTTTTAGATTTAAGAGTTAAAACACGAATACTTCTATGTTGTATAATTACTAATGACATACTATTTACATTTTTCTCATCATCCGATAGCTCAAATTGAAACTTTTAAGGAATGAAACAGTAGGTAAAGGGAAAACTTCTTTCTCTTTTAAAACGAGATTCTCATACGCCCCAGAGGCGATATGCGTCCTTCTAGTTTGAGTTGTAGAGGAATATTTACTGCCCATCATTAACTCGGAGCGATACAAATGATTTTTCACTTAGTGCCTATTTATGTGGTTGGCTCACTCTGACGTGCTGATTACGAAGGAAACTTTGCGTTAGATGACTAAAACCTTTTTTACAACACAAACAGCTATTTACAGGCAACATTTCAACTTCTTCCTGAGATTGAATCATATGACGGAACTGTGTCCTGTTATTTAAAAATAAAATTATTGTGGAGATTACCAAACTATAGCAATTTAGCCTACCTATTGGAGGACATGTGTAATGCAAATATATTCTCTCACTTTATGTGTTTCATTCTATAAAAATACGCCAATAACAGCACCAAGCTTTACTATACCTCCTTAATTCCATGTCGATCTGAAGAATGCTTATATCATATGAAACCATCTGATTGGAAGGTATCACAAACTGTAATTTGTCCTTTTGTTCATCCTAGAATGTTACGTTTGTTCTATATGATCTTCAATATGATAGGGCTGGTTATACATAGTTGTATATCAAATGAAAGCTTTTGAGTTGGGAAGAGCCACAGTTTATAGAAAATGCCTCTTAATTGATTGCCTTTCATAGAAAACAACAGGATCATGAGAACTAAATATCTGTCCCACTACATCGCCGAACTCAAAGGCCGATTACAAATACTTTAATATCAATGTACAGTCTATTATTTGGAGAACACAGAGATTATACACACTTAATGCACTTCTTATTTTCTATCCCTAAAACATAAAATATCGTAAAGGCTTTTTTTTTTACTTCCATTATAAAAGGGTTTTAACTCGAAGTCCTATCGGAACCAGTTGAAAGCATTTGAGCTGGGGAGTCACGGTAGGTTCTAAAAATAAATCGTCTTCAATGGCACACACCCTCCACTTAAACGAAATAACTATATTACTAATATAATTATTTCGTTATATATATATATTATTTTGTTATATTTTCTCGGAGGTAAGAGTTTATCCCCCGACATTGCTAATAGCAATTGCATATTAAATTAATATCTATAATCTGAGAGGCGTGATGCGTTATGAAAAATTGTATCCCATTAAACAAAGAAAGGAATGAGTAAATTTGCAACACTCTTCTAATCAGTAAAATAATATTAATTGAGGTTTATTAGGGTTTGATTAATAGCTGTCACCTGCTTCTACACATTAAAATTTATTTATATTCACTACAGTTCTTCAAAACTACGTCTCTTCCTTTTATTTCTGCGACATCTGTACTCAAATATTTGAAGCCATATTAAGAAAATAATTTCAGTCCTTATAACTTCTAATATTAACGTCTAAGTATATTCAGTACAAAAAAATGTATTTATATCAAATTGCATTTTCTTCAAAAAACATTGCTATTTTTTGTCCTATTTTAATTTCAGTTACATATTTGAAACGAAAATTTACACTTGTAATCAATTTATATAGATGTTGCTTTTTCCTCAGTAAATAAATCAATGTTCGGAATCCTAAATACTAAAACACTAAGATGCAGAATGAAACTACATGCCATTCATTATGCAATTACGATTATTTCAAAATGCTCAAGAACCTTCATATAAACCGGTTAGGTACAGATTTAAAATAGTTTCCTTTCAAAATAAAAAATGTCAATAAATATGGCGAATCATAATTTTACTCATTGCTTTGTTTCAATACCATCGCTTTAAATATTTGCATCCAGTGTCAGATTTACAGAATGCGTAAGTATTGCCCTAGTATGTAGATGGACTCGTGTATTTATTTCCTTAATAATTATCCACATGCAAGTAAAAAAGAATGTTATTGAATGGACACAAGTAAACTTTTAAACGAAAAAAAACTCTATTTATTAGCATAATAGACGATATATTCGGTTCAATTTAATTTATACAATACCTTATGGTTTATTTTCCTTTTTCTCACTAAATATATTATTTCAGCAAAATGTGTTTCAGACAAGTGCAGATCAGAATCCTGCGAATTCGATATAGAAGGAAATTTTGCATGCGAGTGTATAGAAAATTATGAGTTTTTAAATGGATCGTGCAAGAGTAAGTACATTTTAGTAGCTTATATTTTATCTGTGTATTTTATAATTCATAAATGCTGGTCGCCTGTACCTGATAGAACAAATTTTAAAAACTTCTCACAAAGAACAGAATCGGAAAAGAAAAAAATAAAGAATACCCGAGCATTAGCTGACCTATTCTACTCCAATCCATGACCACTTCCTTCATAACCAAATATGTTTAACAGTTCAGCCACTAAATGAAATCATTACATTAATATCTGTTTATATACACATTAATTTAAATTTCAAATTATTTTAATTGAAAAGAATTAATATCTTCTGACTGAAATATCGCTATTATGTCATTGCTGTTTTTCATAACATGGTATTTTTCTACGATTTTTCTGATACCTACAGTCTGAAATACGGCTCTATAACAGTTTGGTTCTCTCTAGGGTTTGTTATGGTAACGGAACTTGAACCCTTTTCAGGAAAGATGAAAGGAAACCTGATGTCTTTTATTCTGGATTCAATGCAGAACTGATGAAGGCTTCCAAGGGATATTTCTCACACACCCTTTAATCAATGCCCCAAATTGTTTGATTGAATGAAGGTTTCCAAGGGCTATTTCTCACAGGCCCTTTAATGAATGTCCCAAATTGTTTAATTGAATGAAGATCGGAGCTCTAAGTTTGATACTTCATCGTCATCTCGCTGTTGCACTCATACCAAAGTTGCACACATCTAGATTTGTCATACGGCGATTGCCCCGTTGAAACATGTAAGGAATACGGTGGCCCATCGGACAATGAAAAGCAAGATTCGACAGCTGAAAATATTTGGCAGTTTCTCCTGCTATTACAATCAGATTAAAATAAACTATCAATCACCTCCTTGAAACTACTATTTTAGCTCTATGGTCAACTCGCCAGGTTCTGGGGAGAATTCAAAAATTTTTGCAGTAACGGCTATGGTAGAATTGAAACAGTTCTTGGCAGTTAGAGAAAGCAAAACGTGTTTCGAAACGCCGACGTTTAAAGGTTAATGCAGGTAATGGTGTTTTATCTTAGAATTCACTGTATGGTGATCCAGTCAATGTACCTAAAGCAAAATTCTTCGTTACAATAAAAAATATAGAAAGCATTCCATGAAGACTTCCAATAAAAGACTGTATAGAACATTCCACACTTCATCATCATACTTCGAAATTCAATAATGGACAATGCATTACATTTCGGAAACCACTGAACTAAAGCTTCACTGCTTCAGAGTAAAGTTCTGTTGTCGTAGCACTCTCGAAACCGATGCCAAACATTATCATTGATGGTCATGGGTCTCTGGGCAGCAGAGTATTTATATCTCTCCAGATGCAAAGCTCGGCATTGGTTCATATACGCTTCTGACTTTCTTAAATCGAATATTTCCTAGGGCAGGACTGGGCAAACGTTTTACGTGAAGGGCAACTGAATAGAAACCTGAAATGAAATGGGGGATGCCGCCACAGAAATATATAATAAATAACGTATGCATAAGCTAACGCAAAAAAAAATCTGAAATGAAATCTAAAAGATATCATTTTATTAAAATTAATTGTTTAATGAGAATTCGTTTCGCCGAAGTTGGACATTTTGTCCTCTATACGTTAGTTTCTCTGTTTTATAATTTCTATTTATTTATCATCAGTAGCTCACAAATTCCGCACAAAAAGTGGTGGCGGGCCGTAGTTTGCACAGTCCTGTCCTAGGAGATTCTGCAACAGTTAATGGTGCGATTTTGATTTGTTGCGGTTGTGATTTTGACATGATGTAACAGTTCTTAAGCATTTTTCTGTAAACTTACGTAGTCAGGAAGTTTTCGGATGATTTGTATATTCTTTCGCCTTCTACTTGAGTGTCATGCTCTATATCAGTGGTGCACAAAGCGTTTTGAGCATCAGGAAGAATTCAAATCAATTATATTTTCTGTGGCCAAAAGTTGGAAGGGTGGTCAAATTGCTGTGGACCAAAAGTTAAATAAAAAATCGAAAAGTTTAACTTTTCTTATTCATTTTGCTTGTCATATATATAGGTATATAATAATAAGAAAAAATTGCATATTAATCAAAATTGAAATGCAATTTCAATTTTGATTAATATGCTTTATTATTTATTAATATTATTATATTATTATTATTTTATATATTATTATATTATTATTATTTTTATATTATTTATTAATATAAAATTTTAATGCATCTTTTAGCATCAAAATTGAAATTGACTTCGTCGAAGCAATATGTGAAGGATAGGACTGAATTCCAGAAATGACATCTTGAACATTCGCCTTCAATGATGTTCTAACTAGTCATGTAATTTATTCATATTTTCGTCTTTCGTCTTATTAAATTACCATTCACTTTAGTAACGCCAGATTAAAAATATATTTTACATTATCGAATTTTTACGCGTATGGATAGAAATGTTACATGAGCCAAAGTTCTTCACCCCTGCTATATATCTATTGTCATTTGGAAGTTGGGAACTCTATTATTCCTCGAATACTCGACAGAGTGTTATACAACCTGCACACATTCAAGCACAGTCCTTGAGCTCGTAAAACCTGGTCACCATATGTAAAATAAAGCTCATGAGCAAAATGAATGAATGCAGTTCTTTAAAGGTAAAGATGTAATTTTAGAGTTCATTGCTTAAATTTATATTCAGCAATATATATTTAATATATACGAAAATTATTACTATAAAATTGGAAAGAAACTTTATAGCGGTGCAGACCTCATTTATTTTTAAAACATTCTAACTTAGTTTTTAGACTATAGAATTGGTTATTCTAATAAAATTAATTAAATTAATCTTATCTCTAAAAATATTTTATCCTCTTAACCAAGGTTATCAAACCTGTGATTCATTGCAAAAAAACTTGCGGTTCATAAAACAAAGATCAATTATAATGATTATGGCCCATTTCTTCCATTTTTGTCCAGGTGCAAAACTAACTGCTTTGCTAATCCATATTTTCTTAATTCCTTAAAATATAGTTATTTTCCCAATTGATTACTCTTCGGAAATGCGTTTCAATTCCGAAGTCGATAACTTTTTCTGTGTCTCTCTAAGAATATAGTTTTCTCCTAGTGCCTCTTATCTAAGTAAGCTTTGAATCGGCCTACTCTAAGGTGTAACGTTTTTAACCACGAATCATAGACGAAATGAAACAGTCGCTTTAGTAACAAGGATTAGCTGACGAAATGTAAAATTATTTTCTCTTAATTCTGATCCTCGTGCCTCAGCACATATTGCTGATCCCTTCTGTAGTTCTTTTTTGTAATGAAATGGTAACTAGTAACCTTTTATCTGAGAGACGAAGTGGAGACAGATGGCTGGGATATCAGCATCCTTGTGCTGATAACAGAGTTTACCGTTGCATAGATTCAAGGTTCGTTTTCCATTATCCCTTCACTTATCTATTTGCTATCCCAAAAGAATTGCAAGAGGATTAAACTTTCATTTTCATGACAAAGAAAATGCGTCAAGAATAAATATTTAGATTATTTTATAAGTTTGTTTGGAATATTACACTTAAAGGTATTTGTTGGCCACTATTTAAGAATAAATAATATTAAATCTACTCAAAAACAAAAATTGTAAAAACAATGGCAACATTATTGTATACAGGGCCGGATATAAGAGAGCATGTTCCCCTCCCCTTTCAAAAAGCTAGTAAAGGTTATAGAAGCAAAAAAAAATTGTAATACAATTTATATTACATGCATCTTTTAATAAATTTTTCAAAGACCTTTAAAAAGAAGGAGGAAATGTTATACTGCATTGGAAATCCAGTCTCTTGCCCCCTCCATTCCATTTACAATTTCCGGCTGGATTGTATATCTAGCATCATTGTGAAAAATTATATATTTCTTCGTGTTTTAATACACACACTTTAAATACGCAACAGAAATCGAAATTTGTAAATGTTCAATACAGAAAACTTAAAAATTTCAAAATTAAATATTCGTGGAAATGACAATAGCGTTTGTTGAAAATATCTAATAAGTATAATTGAATATGAATATTAACCCACACAACCACAATATCCAGAAAAACTCCAAAAGATATCAATCACTACATAAAAAAGATCATTAGCCATCTCATATCTAAGATCACTACAGGATATCCATTAGCCATCTCTGATATTTTATGGATATATTCATAATATTGTGGTTGTGTGGGAAGAAGCTCCGCCTGATATTTCCGCTAATTATATTCTCGATCGACATTTCCTCAAGCCTTTCAGAATATTTGTTTGTAGTCCTAGCTTTTAATTATTAACTTTGCGTAAGAATAAAATAACCAAATGAAACATATGATGCAGCTTAAGTCTGGTTTCTGATTTTTTTTGATTCATCATTATTTAAAAATCCGAATACCTAATATGCAATAAACCAGATGTTATTAAGGTTACGCAGAGTTCACACTTCACTACCATACAAGACAAATAGAAATCTCTTAGGAAACTCTTAGGAAGCGTGAATTTAACCTTTGCGTAGTATTTAATTTTATTTATTTCAACTCATTCCTTGCAAATTCTTAAACACCCAATCTACCCCTCTTACTTTACATAGTTATCAAATTAACTGGATGTCTTACTCCAAAGCTCAACCAACCGAAATGGATAAATAATCATATGACCAAAATATGTAGAAAGCGATATGATGGAAGCATCTGATAAAGCAAGAAGAGATGGAAATTGCTGGAAAAACAGGAAGCGATGGAAACTGCAAATGGTTAAAATTCATCTGTCAACTTTCATCACTTCAGTCTTATCAACAATACTAGAAAACTGATTGATTTTCTTCACCTTTTGCCGAAGAGCGTTAAAGAAAATCTCTATTTTATACTATCTGAGTGACACTTTTCAACTGTAAATTCTTATTTTAACTACACTAAAGATACTTTTGTATCTACTACCCTCGATCCTCGACACTTTTGCGGAGATTGAATTATTAATTTTGCGTAAGAGCAAAATAACCAAATGGAAGATCTAATGCATCTACCCCATTTTTACCCTACTCACCCAGTGTAGAGTCAGGGTATAAGGCAATATGTTCCTAAAATGGAAACATTAGGCTGCTCTAAGACCTATTTTTCTCGAATTATATTTCAGAGGAAAACTTGATTGATTTTCCGAAGGATCAACTATTTATGCAGCAGGTTTACTTACTCATCGTGCCTTCACACAGACCAGACGTCGTTCAAAGAAATGATATTGGGCACTTTTTACAATACAATTTATTTTTGATAGCTTCATTTCGATTTTATCAGCATGTTAATCCCTCCGCCAAAATAACTCATCTGTATTTTAGGCAGAATATAGTCTCATCTCATAAAAACGGACAGAAAAGACAGTCAAGGCGATTGTCAAGATTTCGTTATTTAAGAGAATCTGTTAGCCTAATGTTTCAACTGGATGTCACTCACGTTGCAGTTAATGTGCTCATTAAGAAAACCTGGCACTCGGTATCTCTAGGTTAGATATAATTTTCAATAGCACCAGTAGCGAAGTGTAGTAGAAGCAATTGAGACAATGAGATTGCGCAGTTGATGAAACAATGATTATCGTAGATCGTTGGCTGATTGAGCTATAAGTCAGTTTTTAATTAACCAACGATCTATCATGCAATTGTTGATCCATGACACTATTTGCAATCCATTGGCTGATTGACAAAGTAACTGATAATTCGGAAAATCAATCACCCGTAAGATTCATAGATATCTCAACTGCACAGTCTCAAGATCTCAATTGCTTCCACTGACGCTTCGCACCTGAATAGCACACACTTCACTTTACATAAACTTATAGTATAAATTATTTACTTGGGCACAGCCTTAATCCACTGCCCCACCGAGGAAACAATGTCACACACTCCCTGAATACTGACACCATACTTTACTAAAAGGTCCTTCAAATATACTGAATCCCAGAGTTAGCGTTCCACTTTTCTTCCGACCCATTCGGCGGTCAAAGGAAAAGTTTCCCTCTCTTCACTCTTCCCCTCCTGCTGTAAGACGACTGCAGATCTCATTAGAGATCCGTTGTCATGACACCCCTTGGTGCACGGGTCTGAATTCTGCAGTCCGGCAGATTCTTTGCAGGTCATGTGTGCAGCATATGTCTCTTAAACAAATGTCGTACCAGGGGATGCATGTGGACTCCAAGATGGGAATATGCTTGGCAGCAATATCACCAACATGAAAGATTGTAAAATATGATGAGGTTAATTACATGCTGGGGTCAATTAAAGGAAGATGCACTGTCTGCATTCAAAACTCTCGATTTCTATGTATAAAAACCGAAAATACTGCATGACAGATAGTGATAAATGTTACAAAAGTTAATGAATATACTCCACTATAAATATCATTTATATTTGGAAAATAATCTATTTTCCTCTTATTTTAAGCAAAACAGTATTTTCACCAATATGTTCCAAAACTATGATACGTTAAATTAGGTTGAATAAAGATTCCATAAAGTGTCCATCAATTATGCGTAGATCACTTCCTAAATTCTTGAAATTGAAGGACAAAGTATGTCCAAAGATTTCAATAAAGGAATGTTCGAGTTCAATAAAAGTAGTTTAACCAACTTTCACTAAATTTATATAACATAAAAGGACAAGAATATTTACGATATTTGATGTCTATCCATCACGTAATTCATCTATCAGTCAGTAAAGGATTAATTTAAATAAGCATCGAAATATGTGTTTTTTCTGTTACTAACGTTAATATTTTCTTTGTATAGAAAGAAAACCAATTGGTATTGTTGTTGTCATCATGGTAATCCTCTTGTGCATGACAATTGCTATCGTAATGTTATATAAGAGGTAAACATTTTGTTATATATATATTTAAAACATATCGAAAACTTTAAAATATCTTAAAGGAGTAGGACATTTGAAAGCTTCAGAACTTTAACATAGCTCATTAATGAAACTGATAATTCTACAAATAATGTATATTAGTATTTTAGAATTATATATCATAACTATCTGTACTTATTTTAAAAGTTGCTAAATTATTGCAATTACAAATGCTTCAATCTCTTGGAAATAGCCACATCATGCTCGTGAATTGAAAATGGTTAAATGAAAAGAAAATCTATTACCTGTATCCTTTTTTGAGTGATTTGAAATTCATACAAATTTATTCCAATTCTGTAATATGTAATTAGCACATGACGACAAATCATAAGAAATTAGAAGCAAAGTAATATGAACATGAATAGAAACTAGGAAATGCAACGGAAACACAGTAGAACAAAACCATCGAAAAGTGATCAATTTCATTCATCTACTGAAGTACAAGAGCTGAGGGGTAAAAAGTTATATCATGGTTGTTAGAGTAGAGAGGCTTTAGTTTGTAGCTGTTTGACCTTTGCATCCTTTCGTAGCAGTCGTCTATCCCCTCACAACACGTTCCGAAACATGGTTTAAGTTTCTGATAAAATCCATAGCCTGTCAGTAGTAAATAATCACAGGATAAGTCCTGTAGACAAGGAACTCATGAAATAATGAGCTGAAAAAAATTTGGTTTTGCCATGAGTGGGATTCGAATCCACGTCTCCAGGAAACATGCCTGTTATGCTAGCCTGTGTTTGTTCAGTAGTAGCAAGGCAGCTCCTTACTGGCTGATGGAAGGTGCAACTATAACCTTTCAGGTGTTGTATAGACGTCATTAAAGTGACGACGAGACCAAAGAGCTGCAATTTTGTTACACGTCGAGGCTATCTTTCAAAATATACCATGTTCATTACGAATCAACACAAATTTAACACCCATCCCCTCACTCTCAACAGTGAATGCACACCCATGAAACTTAATCTATATCGAATAGTGTTTGTTCACTCAGAGTAATGGTTCCTAACCCTTTCGGATCCACGTGCCTTTCAGCTTCAGAGAAATGATTCAAGTACTTCCTCAGTTTTTTTTTACAGGAGGTGCATTTTATTGTGTACCATTTGTACACACAAGATACAAATGAAAGCCTTTCACATAAAACTTTTCTTACCACTTGCTCGTCAAAAGTTAAGCATGAATCAATAAATTACAGATAGCTCGAGATATATTTGACCAAATTTAATCACTATTCACCGAAAAATAAGAACATAATGTGATATTATGAAAAGTTGGCCCAAAACATATAACTTATGAAAAGCAAATAAAGGAAAGTACGAGAAAATGGGGCAATTTTGTAATATAAAATATGTAGTCGATAGAGGATGAGTATTCTTCTAGCTCAGAACTAATGCAGGCCTAATAACGTGGATTTATGGCTCGATAAGATTATCCAGAGAATGGGAGGTCAGTAAAGTCCACTGAACAATGAGAAGTCCTAAGGACCTGAGAAGATTTGACACGGGGTTAAACTGGGGCAATACATCTACTTAGGGCATTCCACAGATATTCTATCGAGTTGAGATTTGGGGAGAACGCAGGACACTCCATTCGTTAGATACCTTCTTTTTCATTTCAAGTGCCTTGTTCTGTATGGACGGGTTTTTTCCTCTGTTAGAAGTAAATCGTCACCTACTGCACCATCACAGGGCTTTACATAAGAATCAAGGATCTGATGCCGATAGCACAGAACATTCACGGAACGTCCATAAAACATACATAGGTTGATACGGACATTCAATGAAAACCCAGCAGACACAAACTTCAAACACAATTGCTTTTATTACTGCCTAAACTTGAGAGGTTATCGTCGGTTCTCTCAACGATGTTACAGGGCTGGTTGCTGGTTACTACCTTTCTGCAGATCAGTACACGTCTGCTGTTCGACTGCAGAGAAAATCTCGACTCGACTCGTTCGTGAACAGGACGTAACTCCGTTGTTCTCGTGTCTTGGCTCCGTGATCGTGACATCATTTCGAGCAAGCCTATATATATCTGGAGTTAAAGGGATGGATAACACATACAACGTGTTAAAGGGCATAGTCTTCAGCTTTATGAAGTCATCTGATCACAGTCGAGACAGATATTTGCCTTCTTATAGCTGCAATGAGACCTGAAGGCAGAGATGATACTGCTGTTTTTCTGTTGGGTTGGGACAGTAGTCATACATAGCGTTCTTCTTGAGGGGTAACCCTAGGAAGTCCATGAACTTTTGATAACTCTTCGGGTTGTTTAGAATTGGTACCGTGTTTTTGAGATAGAGAATGATGGACACCGAATAATAAGGCCACCTTCGTGATTGTTTGAACAGCCTCCAATCTTCCAACGGCTGTTCATCATTTTGAGTTGTCCAAACGTTTGCTTTGAGGAATCATGAAGCAATAGGCTATTCCAAACTGACAATGCAGTGTTTCAATTTGAAATTATCGAACGTCTACAAAAGTACTCAGATTATTGAGTGTCTGTTTTAATATTCCTTGACATTATACTGAATAAAAATGTTGTTGTTGTTTTTTCTGCTTTTTCTCAAATTACGCATTGAATTATATAGGTGAGTTGAAAATGTTCGATTTATCTTTAATGAGTAATTATTTTTCGCAATGTTATGTGTGCTTAACGTTTGACGAGCAGTGTAGAATATAAAAGCATAAAATGCAAAAAAAAAAAAAAAAAAATTATGCTTTTTTTTTTATAAAAATTGCACTATATGTATATAAACTATCTAATTGAATGTAAATAATATAATATGTGCAAACTGTTTTAAGTTGCTGAGCATGTAGAAAATATTTTCTACATGCTCAGCAACGAATTTTTCTACATGCTCAGAAATATTATCATATCAGCATGTTGAATTTTCTACATGCTCAGAAATATTCGAAATTAATCGATTCGATTAATTTCGAATATTCGTAAACTATGTTGATCGAGTCTCACGTATCTGCTGATTGAACTTCACATATCCCTTGGGGATACTTAAATCCCGTGTTTTATCCTCTGCTTTGGAACAATGTTTCTCAATCAGTGGGAGTTGAAATTCGTCTACATGGGACGCGACGTTTCAAAAATAATCATTAAACTTTGTGAGAAAACGTCACTTTATTTCGCAATGTTAAATATTATTACGACAGATGAACGTGCTACAGTGAACTCGTGATATGATGTATCGCTTTGAATCGCGCGTATGCTTCAGCGTGCGAATTACACCAACAACGACTTGGAACCCTGATTTGACTCAAAGGATATTCAATTGTGAGTTCGGTGAATTGAAAAGATGAAAAAGATTTGATTTGGTATTGTGCGCGATTAGTCAGCTTGAGTGCTGTTTTATAATTACTATTTTGTGTTTATCTTAAAGGAGATATTTCTACTCAGTGTCAAGTAGTGAATTGAGTGTATTCAAAAACAGAAGACAGAAGTTATGTTCTTTCTTACAAAGTTGTACTACTACATAATAAAAGGCACAGGTGGTATGAAAAATACATAAAGTCATAATATAACTTAAAGGAGATACTTGGCATTCTTTTAAACAAAGTAACGTAGTTTTTATTAATAATTGATTTATGTAACTTGTTGTTGCTAAGTAGAGATTTGTTTGATAATGTGCTTGCTACTGGATTAAGATAGTTCGACTCTTAAGACTTGTCGATTTGAATGTCGTATTAAGGATATAGAATATATAATTAGATAAATAGATATATGAAAATTATAATATAGATAATGAATAATTAGTCATAAGCATATTTAGTTCAATATTTAAATTCCCATACTTCTCGTTTGAATACTTATTAAATACTACTATACATTTTTTGAACTCACACTCAGCGCTCATCATTTTAATTTATAACAATATTATAATATTCCTAGATTTATCAACTATGTTTTAAATTTTATGTTGTTTACAAACATTTTTATACAGTTATTATATTTATGCTCTTACAATTGCACCACTAAAATTTATTCTTAATGAAATTATTCCAATATTCTTTTAAAACACAAACATTGCCTTTTTCACTCCCAAGGACAAATTGTCAACTTGTTGCCAATGGAAATTTCATGACCTTCACATTCTAGCACCAAATTTTCAGATTTCTAGCCTAAATACACCATTTATTCAGTCGTAAAAAACTGTAGATTAGCGAATAGGGTTATGAACAGTATGCCTAAAGGCTCAGAAAGAGGAGGAAACCTAGGATGCTGATAGGCAGACAATGCCAAACTGGACCTTGTTAGAATTGGTTCACAGTCGCGAGATACAGCAATTGTAACTCAGGAGAGATTTAATCTGGTTGAACCTCCGTAACACATGGCTGCATGAGGATGATGATAATGATGATGAAAAAATTTCGAATATTCGATTTTTTCGATGTTAGAGTGCGCAATTATAAATTTTGGGATATTCGGAATGTGCAAATCGTAATATTTCATAAATACTTATCCGACACTAAAAGTATTTTTGATTTCTCTCTAAAAACAAACTTTTCTCTCCAAAAACAAAAAAGCAAACATTGATTTTCTTTCCCTTCTGGATCTAAGAGGTTAACCCATTGTTGCCTATTGAAACTTCGTGACTTCACATTCAACCACCAAAGTCTCGAATATCCAGTGTTTGCAACATTCGTTTGAAATTTTGGAATTTTAACTGTTTCCAACATTAGAAGGCGCAATTATAACTATAGGAAGGTTCGGCAAATGCAGATCGTAATATTTCATGAATACCTATTCAACAAATGTTTTTTAACTTATCTTTGTATAGAAATAATTTTCTCTTAAACAAAATGTTCTATTTTCCCGTCCATGAGACTAAGAGATGAGAACTAAGGCATGAGACTACCAAAATTTTAAATTTCTAGAATAAATATATCGTTTGCAATATTCGTTTAAAATTTTGGAATTTTGAAATTTTCCCACCTTTGGAGCAGTTACAGCTATTGGAAGGTTCCAAAAGTGCAAATCGTAACAGTTCATCCATACTTATCCTACCCAAAAATAATTTTTAATTCATCTCTATAAACATAAAGGTTCGATTCTAATATACGGATGGACAGAAAGACAGACAGACGGCCGGACGACAAAGTGAAACGACTTTAAAATGATATCCCAGCGATATTGTTTGTAGCAAATTAGTAATGTGACATTCCCCGATCCAGGTCACAATTAATATTAAAAGCTACTGACATCCATAATACGGAGGGCGTTTAGAAAATTCTTGACACGTGTCTGTAGATTTCCACTCGTTCCTCCGGAGTTAACGAGCTTCGACTTTCTTGAAAGGTTGTCTAAACCGTTTCTGTTTACGAGAGCGCTGAACTTATGCAGTCCGACTGAACCGATTTATAGTTCATAGTGGATGACATCTCTATATTCTACCCAACAACAGAGCATCACCTTATGAGAATGGAGTTCTGGTTTTGTCCTAGCTTGGGACTATTCTCTTGCTTGATACCATGATCTTTTATAGACAACATTATCAGAAAGAAGCTACTTTTTATCCCATGTAATCATTCTGTCAATAAATCTATCGGCTTTTTGCCAAGTGAGCAATGAAGCGCATGGAGTACAGTATAGCGAACCAACATGTACTGGTGTGACAACTGATGTGGGATACATATATCCAGTTTTGACAACGAAGATTTTGCAGATCTCGAACGACAGAGAATTGATTGCTGTTCAATAGACGTATCAATTTCCTGGATGTTCGATGTGGATTTTCGTGCAGCAGTGCCTTTAAAAGATCATGTTCAACTCTACCGGGCGGCTGCTTCTAGGTTTGTTTGAGAGCTGAAAGTCACCTAACTGGAACTTCTCATACCACCTATAACAGGTGCATTTATAGATGACTTTGTTAACATAAGTGTTGAACACTGTACCCAACCAACAAAGTTCGTGCGTGTAATGGCAAATACAATTTGTTATTTAGTTATATAAACTGGCTTAGTGTTAAAACTACCATGAAGTAGAAACGCCATATATGATCAGTTCCTTTGCATTTCTCTGAATTTGTCTCAGGACAGAAATGAATATAAAAAACAATTTTTACGTTTAGAAATGTTTCACGAAGTCACAAAAGACTTCGATAATACTTTGGAAAAAAAATCATATCGCACTTCTTTTGACAAATCATTCTTAATACTTAACTACTTATCATATTATTTCTGCACAGATCTCTTTTTTTTTTCTTGTGTAATTTCAAAATATAGTTCATGTTTTGAATATTTTTTCTTTTATTTAGGTGGAAGGTCAGAAGACTACGTAAAATTTATATTTTAGATGCAAGCAATAATAGCGCTGCAGACATGGTGAGCTTTCAGCATATGGTTGCTAAATATACCAAATTTTAAACCTAAATAGGTTTTATTCACTAATTTGACAAACAATTCAGTTTTCATATCCTCGATATTGATCATTTTGTTGTTCTTTTATATTCAAATGTTTCCTTTATACTTGGTTGAATTTTCAAACACGACAAAATTTTATTAAATTTAGTTTTATTAACTTTCACTTATATTAATAACTGTTAAATGAAAATATGACAAATATTTATTCAGAAAATATTTTTCAGTCTGTAGTTCTGTTTTCACACCAATTATTGTGTTGCAAATCATGCGTGTAGTAATGTATGTCGCGGTGCTTGAAATATATGTTATTTATTCTGAAACCATTAAGTTTACTTGTCTGTAGGAGACGTTGCCCATTGCCATAGAAGCTACCAATACCAAAAGAGCCTATCACCCCTCCCCAAAGGTCAGAATTAGTACCAACTTTGGCATTGAAGTCACCTAGAACAAGGGTAATATCTCCTTTCTTGACAGAATTCAAAATATCCTGAAGTTGTTCATAAAACCTGTCCTTCTCATCCTTATCGGCATCTTCAGTGGGGGCATAACAACAGATAACATTCAAGTCTTTAATGCTTGCCTGAAATTTTGCTGTAAGAAACCTTTCATTAATGCACTCATATTCTAGAAGAGCATCACTAGCGTGTCTGCTGAGAAACAGACTCACGCCTTGGTGATGCTTATTATCGTTCCTCCCTGAAAAGAGAAATTTAGGATTATTTTTAAGAATCTGACCTTTATCTGTCCATCTGTTCTCTTGCAAGCCTAGAATATCTAAATTATAGCGGTGGAATTCTTGTGTGAGGACATCAAGAGAAAAAACTCTGTGCAGAGTCCTCACATTCCAACTACCTATGGAGAGAAAATGATTAGTGGGATGTTTAAAGAAACTGTGTTTATTGAGAGAGGGAATGCCGACAATATCAAACAGCCCTAATCGCAGGCATGGGGTAAAGACTCATTCCCCCACCACTAAAGACTGAAGTCACCTACAATGGAAGATTTCCTCCAATGTAGAATTTGACGATGCCAGTAGAAGCAAAGAGTTCAGGTGACTACGATGACCTCTGCTCAAGATTATCTACCAGCTGATAAGCATATCCTGTGAATCTATCACTTTATTGAACCCACAAACAAACAGAAAACACGCGGAAGATTTTCCCTCCAGAGAAGCACACCAGTAGAGAAAATTCGGGATCCATATTCCAGTTGGTTTATATGTCAGCACCAGGACCCTGTGTGGTTGACCACTCCTCACCACGGTAGAAAAAAAGTAGCCATAGTTGTCCAGATCAGTAGGCCACAATAATCTGGCACCCCCCCCCCCGCTCCTCTTCCGCACACTTCCACAAGAGAGTATCTCTTTTGAAAGGTATTAACGGCCTGCACCACGAGAAGGCGGGGTCCGAAATCAGGTGCTAGGCCTGGCCGGTTCTATGCATTATCAGAGAGGATTGGTGCATAGTTCTTCTTCCAGTGACTACCTAGCTACCATTTACAGACCTGATGAGCTGCATAAGAATATCATTATTTATATATTAATAATAGCAAACGGGCTAGTTCTGTTAGGAATACCAGGTCATATAGGGGAACTGAAATTGGATCTCACCATCACCTTGTTTAAAGTGTCTTGCAACTTAAACTTAAAAAGTGTTGTGCTAGGGTTAAAATTTTTACCTTTAATACTGAAGCTCTGAAAGACCCAGTTATAGCTAAAGCTTACCATGATAGGTTATTGAGTCATTATGACAGTCATGATTTACTTTCTACTGAAGTTGAGGAAGTATGGGACCATTTTAAACAGGCTTTTTTGAAAACAAACAGTATAATTTTGGGAAAAAAAGAGCAGAGAAGGCAGAATTATCTGAGTGATAAGGCACTTGAGCTTATTTCGGAAAGAAAGAACTGCAGGAATGTCCTTAATCAATATACTACTATTCCTAATAGGAAGTATTACAGAGAACTTAATAAACGTGTAAAAGATCAGTTAGCTGCTGATAAGAATCTTTTGCTTGATGGTTTGGCTGATAAAGACGAGGAAGCAGTTAGACAGCACAACAGCAGAGAGCTGTACCAGGTAATCAATGTTTTGTGTGGTAGAAAACGCACAGGTATACATGGATTGAAGGATAAACAAGGTAAGGTTATAGAAGGGGAGGATTCTGTCATGGCTAGGTGGGCAGAGCATTTCAGTGATGTTTTAAACAATGTGGTTAGTTCTATTCCCATTGTTTGCAATGATGATAGATGCATTGATGGCTTTAATGTTGGCTCTATAGCACAGTCTGAAGTTATTTTGGCCTTTTATAAACTGAAACTACCCAAATCCCTAGGGGTGGATGAAATTACTACGGAAATGCTTAGAGTTGGGAAATATTTCAGTTGTCACTTGGATGACTGAAATTTTGAATATCTTTTATGATAAAGGCATGGTTCCTAATGATTTTACCAGACTATTATTATCATCCCTATTTTCAAAAAACGTGATCGCAGTTTTTGTGATAACTATAGGGGTATCAGCCTACTATCTGTTCCAGGTAAATTCTTTGCATGATTGTGCTTAATAGATTTAAGAAACTGGTTGACAGGCAATTGTGTGATGAGCAATGTGGATTCAGAAGTGGTAGGGGATGTGTGGATCAGATATTTTCACTTAGGAAGATTCTTGAGAAATATTTAGAGTTTCAGAAACCTTTGGTTGCTAGCTTTGTTGATTTCAAAAAGGCTTTCGACTCTGTTGATCGTGATAATTTGTGGTTGATTGTGAGATCATATGGTATACCAGGCAAGTTAGTTAACATAATGAAAACTCTCTATAATAACACTAAGTCGTGTGTTATAATTGGCAAAGCTTCTAGCAATTGGTTTAGCATTACTTCTGGTGTTCGACAAGGGTGCATTTTGTCTCCTTTTCTCTTTAGTTATCGATTATGTTATGCGAAATTCCCTGCAAGGCAATATTGTGGCGTTACATGGTCTGGAGATTTGCAAATTTCTGATTTAGACTATGCTGATGATTTAGGCCTTTTGACAAAATGATGTTGATGAAATGAACTCTTTCAATCAATCTATTTATGAGACCATAATAGAGTAAGTTTGGATATAAAGAGAGAGAAAACTAAAATGACGAAAATTGGTCAGGCAGGCTGTGTTTCAATTAATCTGAATGGTTGCACTTTTGAGCAGGTGTCTTAGTTTAATTATCTTGGAAGTTATGTAACAGATCCTGGTGATGTGTGGCTTGAGATTAACAGACGAATAGGGATTGCTGCCAGGTCTTTTAAAAATATTTGGAGAGTGTGGAGAAACAGGCATATATACCTATCGACTAAAATTAGATTGTATAATAGTTTGGTTCTTTCTAGTGTTAATTATGGTAGTGAAACTTTGACGCTTTGTAAACAAGATAACAAGAAACTAGATGTTCACGCAGTATTTTGTCATTAGATGGTTCAGCTTTGTAACTAATGATGCGGTTAGGCAAAGGAGTCGGCAAACCTCCTTTAAGCAGCATATTGGTCAGAGAGAGACTCCGTTGGTTTAGCCATGTTGCCCGTATGGATAATTATAGATTACCGAATAGGGTTATGAACAGTGTGCCTAAAGGCCTCAGAAAGATGGGGATAACTGTGATGCGGTGGGCAGACAATATCAAATAGGATCTTGTTAGAATTGGTATGCAGTGACCAAATGCAGCAGATCTAGCTCAGGACAGATATGCTTGGAGAAGAAAATTGCACGGTCTGGTTGGACCTCCGTAGCCCATGGTTGCTTGAGGATGATGATGAGGATGATGAAATCATGAGTCAAAATATGCAACAGGTATTCCTGTATTCTACTAGATTTTCTAGAATGTGATTTGAAGTCGTTAAATGTCAGTTATCGATATTCATTTTAAAGAATTCGATAAAAGAATCGTCGATAAAAGTATTGACTTATAGGTCATAGTTTCTTGTCTAATCGTGTCTTATTGCGCTTAACAACGAAAATCAATGAAAAGCAAAATTTTACGCCTGAAAAATTATCAATCCTTGATTCGTTACGAATCTTCTATGTCAAATGTTTTACATCTGTAATAATTAAAGATGACTGTGGTTTCCATATCTTTTTATTTAACAGGGCTATAAACCAGCATTTTTTCAGAAGCTTAGGGGTAGCATGAGGATATGCAGTGGAAAATACTAACTCTATAGGACAATAGGTAGTTAGCAAATGATCACTTCATAAACTAAAAAAATATTTTACGTTGGGAAGCCCTTATTTCTTGCATAAGACATGGAACTATTTTCAGCGACGGAGTATTACAGTACATATGAGAGTTTTCGCAAGCATTCACGTGGGTGTAGCATCATGTCATTGGCTCATTGGCTGAATGTTTCTTTGGTCTTCAATTTTTGCTGCTCCATTTTTTATGTAGAAGAGAGTATATTAAATTACGTTGTTTTAATAAATAATGTATACAATATTGTTGTTTTTTGACTTACTGTAAGAAATTTTAAGGAGTGTGTAACTCCAAATATAATAATAAAAAATAAATACCCCCTAAAGCAGCTGCTTGCCACAGAGGTCTGACAGGAGCCTGTCAGTTTATATGCCAGAGTAGAAGGTCTGAGAGGATGGTAGGACCTCAGCAGAAAAACAACACGAACATCCATGCCTTACCCGGGGCTCGAACCCAGGTCCCGTAGATCAGTAGCCAAGCGCGCTAACCACTCGGCCACGGGACGGCTCTCCAAATATAGCGTTCTAAAAACAGACGAAACTTAGCATTATGATCATGCTCTCGAGTGTTATTAATAAAAGGATTATCTGCGAATACTCTTAATAGCTCTCTAGCGACATTTTACATATGTTTGTCATAATAAAATGAAAATTCCTCTGATCACATTACAAATAATAATAAATAAATACCCCCTCAAGCAGCTGCTTGCCACAGAAGTCTGACAGGAGCCTGTCAGTTTATATGCCATAGTAGAAAGTCTGAGAGGATGGCAGGACCTCAGCAGAGAAACAATGCGAACACCTATGCCTTATCCAGAGCTCGAACCCAGGTCCCTTAGATCAGTAGCCAAACTTGCTAACAACTCGACCATACCTTCCACTATCTCTCAGAATCTAATGAGGACATTTCAGGACCAGTATATGTATCGTTTGAGGTTGTGTGTTCATTGTACATTTTCTGAAGAGCTGTCCGTGTAGTCGAGTGGTAACATGTTCGCCTACGGAACCACTCGACTACTGGCAAGTTAGCCTACGGAATAAAGCGATCAAGAATCCAATATTAAATAATCTTTCTTATATGTGTTGATTCTCTCGTACTGTTTCACTTGCTCCGCAGTTTAACCCGCAGGTTACTACTAACATCTCACAAAATTGGATTTTGTTTTCGGAAGCATTTATTTCATTGTTTCTGGTTGCGTTCTTCAGATTACGAGTCAATGAAATGTTGCAATATTTCATTTCTGGAGGTGATCTTGTATCATTCTGGTAAATGTTAATGAGCCCCTATTAAATATGACGATGCATTGGATTCAATAAATATATGACAGTTTGATGAACGGTTGGGTTGAGTTGTTTTACCTCTGAGCGGCACATTTTTGCACACCATGGGCTAAATGGCCAGGTCACATGGACCCCGAAGGCTCAGAGAAGGTTGGGGGGACCCATTGGAACAGCTGTTGGGAGACAGATGGTAGCCTCCCGTCAAGGCCATCCAGCGTGTTCTTTAACGTGCACAGGGTATGGCTCTCCCGCACACGGAGCCACGGCTTAACGTCCCATCCGACGGACGGCGGCCTTTCCAAGCCCATCGGTTTCCCTTACCGACTGTGGGCAGGGCGGGGAATTTTGCGGAGATAAATCTCAACGCTGACCCAGCTGGGACTCGAACCTGGGAACTACAGATTACGAGCCTGGCGCGCTACCGACTGAGCTACCCCTGCCCCTGATGAACGGGAATTGGATCTATATCTAATACGCTAACTGATGAATTTCGCTTCAGTTTCCATCCAAATAGAGATGTTTCGTTATCCTGATGAATTTTGAATAATATGATATCCTAACATAATTGATATGATGATTGTTTCACAAATTTATTTGCTACCTACAGTGAATCTCGAAACTTAATTTAAACTTTTTTGATATTATTTTGAACTCAGTTCATGCCCTTAATTTTCTCCAACAGTTAAATATCTATGCTCCCTCATACAGTATAATCATTCTTTTCCGACGATATATAGTTTCTTGGATGTCGGAAAGTCGTTTTATAAAATTTTAGTACACAGCCCATGCAGCAAAAACTGAATTTGGTAAATTTCTAATGGAACATTCATTAAAATATCATTTATGATTTTTTTCACATAATTAGTAGTATTTTGAAAATACAATGCTTCATATAGAAGAGAAATCTAACATTGAAACTAAATTTTTATTTATTTTCAGGTACAAATGCCCCAAGTAAGCATATTAATGAGTACCAATCCCTAGTGAAGTTGCACTCTTTGTAATCTACGGATAATATGACGATAGCATTCTAAAGAATATTGCAATTATTTGTGCAAAAATGGATTTCATTTTCTTTATGTATTATAACTTATTGTTTAAAATTTCAACTCACTCTTCGACTTAACTTTGAAATAATACTTAGATGTTCCTACAAAGTTTTAATTCCAATTAAAACTCTACGTTTAAATACTTCTGTAATTCTTTGTCATTCAGTAATGAAACAGAGACATATTACTTTCAACAAAGAGATTTTATCTCCTTAATATCAGAGTACAGAAAGCACGACGTTATTAACCTCTCCTAAAACAGATACCACAAATAGATACTCTTCCAACATAGATTGTATAAAAAAAATAATATCAAACATCAATATACCATCAGAGGTTCCAGCACCTTAACCTGAGAGAAGCAATAATAAAGACATATTAGTTTCCACAAGCAAATTTTATTTTGATAATTTCAGACTACAGAAAGCAACGCAATAACTCATAGTGAAATCGATAATTATCCTATCACCTTCCCTTTCACTATTTATCCGAAATATAATGATGAAGATGCGGGAAAAATACGGTTTTAAGTTTTGTAGAGGTACGATTTTATATATAATAAAATGTAAAACACAATTTCTCCTTAACGACCATGAAAAACTAAGTGTCTGAAGTAATGATGAATATAGAGTGCTTCTAATCCCAGAATTAAAAGATGCCAAAAGAGAAATGTAAAATCACCAAAAATAAAATGGTATAAGCCAAAAACATCAACAAGATGTAAATGTATATGTAATCGCCTACCTTTAAAATATTATTCAAGAGCCATAAGTAGAAAAAGAAAGTATTTATTCAAATCTTCCCAATATGAAGAATTAGCTGCAAAAATGTTGATTGATAAGCAGAGGCGAACTGATAGGCTCCGCAACCCTTTGCAGGGTGTTTAGAGAGCCCCCTGCAAATAAAATGCAAAATTTATGGTGAAACTTGATATACAACTCTTTAAAGGAACATCCCGGGATTATTTTTATTGCTTTGAATTAATAATAACAGAACCGTGAACAATCAGCTTTGTTTCCCTACTAGAAATCCCTTTTCTTGTTTCCTGACCGTGAACTTCGTTAACATAAAACCATGACAGCCGAGAATGAGACCATTTTTCTCATCAGATTCGCGATATCTCTCAATAAGTCCAACTTTCTGTTGAACTCTAAAAACTAAAAATGCTTCTACTATGATAATTTTTAAGACATTTTCCTTATTCTTTCCTTGCTCTTATATTTTTTGCGAACGAGGGAGAAATGAATCATATTCAAATAATTTAGTTGAAACTGTCTTAACAGCTGTCATGTGAGTCCCCTCTCCTTCTCTGAGCTTCGAAGTCTTTGTCACCTGGCCATTTAGCCCATTATGTGCAAAAGAAGTACCACTCAGAGGCAAAACAACCCAACCCCTAAAAATAAGTGCATACTTAAAATATTACAGGTTTTTTTTTTAATCTAAGAATAACTTATCGCCTCTGGCAAATATATGACGCCTGTTTTCAAAGGAAAAAACGTGTTTTCATTTCCCGCTTTAGCACCCTCTAACAGTGGAAACTCACACCAATGGATGATCGAAAAATGTAAAAAGTAATATTTTATTATTCTGTATAAAACTCAAAAAGAACTTTTCACTTATCATGCGAAAATAGGGCGTTCCCATCTCCTGAGTTGGGTTGTTTTACCTCTGAGCAACACTTCTTTGCACATCATAGACTAAACGACCAGGTCACACGAACCACTAGGGTTCAGTTTGGGTTGAGTTGTTTTACCTCTGAACGGATTTTTTGCACACAATGGGCTAAATGGCCACGTCATAAGGATCCCAAATGCTCAGAGAAGGCTGGGGGAGGGTATCCACTGGAATAGCTATTGGGACAGTTTCAACTGGTGGGACCTTGCTCAAGCAACGTTTTTCATAGGCAGGTTAGCAGTTGGCGCCGGTCACCCAAAATTTGGAGGAAATGGCTCACAAGTCTCATGGCCCCTGCACCGACAATGCTGAATAAAGAGTTATGAAGTAGCTTTGGTATCGTTCTGCACATATGCAAAAATCTGCGCAGAATACAACCATAAACACTTTGTGAAATTTTGAATCGTCTATCATGACGTCCCTTGAGTTGTGGTTGTCACAGACACACATACACCTTCTTTTATTGTTATGGATTATGATTTGTTCCTGTTGAGATTTCATCTATCATTGCAACAGTTTTCTCAATAGAGAATTACATTGATGGTTTTCTGCCATACCTCCGTGAAAGTGAGGATTGCTTTAATTATGTATCTAATATGTGTGCATATGGCAAGATCAATATTTCAACACAGTCCTTTTCACTGCACATCAAAGTGTGGTTTCGTTACACTCTGCAAAATATGAACTCTCTCCAAATAAAGTTTACTACTTCAACATTTTAATTTTTTTTAAATCGCAAAAATGAGGATATTCTGGACTATCATATCAAAAACATCTATGGGGTTCATGGCTACATACTCTTTTAAAAACATGCTCTGAAGGAGTACTATATATGTATTCAGAATTCAGACAAAAAAATTTGTATCAACCAGACGCGAAGCGTGACTGAAAGCAATTGAGACATTTATGATTCTTATGGGTGATTGATTTACCGAATTATCAGTTACTTGTCAATCAGCCAATAGTGTCATGGATCAAAAAATGCTTCATAAATAATTGGTTGATTGAAAAGGGACTAAATGCTCAATCAGCCAATGATCTACGAGAATCATCATTTCGTCAACTGCATAGTCTCATTGTCTCAATTGCTTCCACTACGCTTCGCCGCTGGTACCAACATGTGTTTGCAGTTTCTCCCACCAATAACAGTCGTGATATAAACATCAGCGATAAGTAATTCAATAAATGTGTCTAACTAAGTATGGATTGTCCACCTTTATTCGCAGAAACAGTTGGAGAAATTGCCACGCACTGCAAAAACTATCCAGTACCACTCCAGAAGACACCTTTAGCTCACATACAATACATGTTACATATAGCAGGGGTGCTCAACCTTTCGGTGTGGTGCGGGCCAATTTTAAAATTTGATACATGTCACGGGTCATACAATAGACAAGTCTTATATACCGCTTTTAGGCTCGAATTCAGAAGTAACACCTAAGGGAAAAATTGTTAAGTAAAAACACTTAAAATCAATTGCAGTGTTGTTCCATGCACTTTACTATAATGTGATTCTTATAATTTTTCGGTTTGAAAATATTTCCCTTCAGAGTTGTTTCTGACTTCGACTCCATGTAATAATTTTGTTTTTCAAACCTAGGGGTCGTTTAAAAGAACGAAACCAACAGCATTTATAAGCAAATTTTATTACAATTCTATAGCAATTAAAGGAATGGAAGATTCAGTTAATGAGGAACCTGACTTTGTGTATTTTTACTAATAAGTCAATGTCAGGAACTATTTCTGTGGTAGCTAACCGGAGGCAGTGCTCCAGATGAAAATCAGTAATTTTTGTCCTCAATTTTGACTTGGTGTGTTTCATTCTGGGAAACATATGTTCACATAAGTACGTGCTTCCAAAAAGGGAGAAGATTCTTGCCGCATACATTCTAAATTGACAAATTTTCCATTCTCTACATATTTTTGTGAAAAATTCGTCGTGTTCGCGGCCTGCAATTAAGGGTCCGGCGGAACATGGTTTGAGCACGTTTGTTATACAGTATTACCTGCATATACGGAAAGAAATGCGAGATACTTTAAAGATGTTCCAGTACAGAATTTCTGCTTTTCCAATTGAAAAAGTTTAGTAAGAAATCAAAGCTGCATTATTCCATTTAATAAATAAATCATTGCATAAAAATGTAATTGAAAATGTTTTCGAAAATCCCTATTTGTAAAAAAAGAGAAGATAAAATTTTAGATAGTTACAGTTAGGTTTCAATGGTATTTTTCAAAACCTTACAAACGATTTTTAATGAAAATAAAATTCTTTCTTTGGAATAAATATGTTTTTGCTTGTAGATTTCCTGAAATTGTGAAAAAAGTAAAGATATAAAATGTATTTTGATTATAATTTTAACTATCCACAATGCATTAATAGCCGTTTTCACGATGAGAAGAAGACATAATATGAATAAGTAATTGATGGGAAAAGCCAGTGGATTGCCTGATACACAGTACAGTGCAGTCAGTACATTGCGTATTACACATGCGCATAAAATATATTCATTGTTTTATTGTTAGGACTTATTTACTTTATTTTTGCCTGTTAAAGATAAATTCGAGCTCAAAGAGCACAAACGACTTCGATCTCAGGTGGGCTTGGGCTCAGAATAATTTAAATTTCAAATATTTCTTGCAATTTCGAAAAGAAAAAAATAAAGATATGAAATACTTCTTGATTATAACTTCAACCACTTAATCAGTCTTTAATAACAAAAATCCTGCTTTTGATTGTTTCACGTATTTCCTATGCTCGATAAATGAATGCTCTTTGCGCTTATAATCATGTATTATTCCACAACTTGCAGCCTACTAGTATCTCTAGTATATTTCGTTAGAAATTGCATCAGAATTTGAATTTTGTCATAAAATGATTAGAATTAATAATGTAAGACCAAAATAAAAAATTAGCGATATCCATTGCTGTATACACAATCATATCAGAATAATATGACCACCTACCATAGTATAAGTATGGTAGATGGTCATATTATTCTGATACAACTGTTTATATGTCTTATGATGCTTCAGAAAAATACTCAACATCTTATGATATTCAACAATTGTCGAAATGGTTCGGACTTGGGAGGACACGGGATCAATAACACAGAGTTCGGCCGACGCGGACTCGAAAAAATGCTCTAGAACTTAAATGGGTGCGCCTTTAAAAATCAGCATTCATATAGAAAGGTGTATATTGTTGTATGTTGGGAAAGCAACCAAACATTTAACATGTAATCTGTGGGTTAGAAACTCCTCGCTTGCATCCCGATTCACTGCAGCTTAAAATGGCCGGCTTTCTTATGTTTAACAGAGCACTGACTTTTTAACTTTTATTATATCTCATTATATATACTATTATTTTCATTATAATATAGTATAATATTGTAGGTGGAAACGCTTGTATTTTCTTTCATAGTTTACGTTTTGACACAGCATTTATAGGAGAAAATATGGTATGGAATCATTTTAACAGAAATACTGTAGTATATCGATTTGGTAGATCACAAAATATTAAATACAATACTACGCAACTTCGCGATCTTATTGTTTACCGGAACAATCTGTGAGCTGCACACCTTTCAGATAAACATCAGAAGATAAATCACTTCAACCAAGGAATTTGCCCTCAAAGTCAGTAAAGCTGAGACAGATATAAGAAATTCAACAAAGGATCGAGAGTTTATCAGTGTTTGAGTTTCGTTATGATACCCTTGTTTATGACCTTTTACCGAGCCCATAAATTGTTTTATACTGCAATCATTAGCTCTTTGTTTCAAACCGTAACTACTTCACCAAGATAAATTCTTGCGAAAGAGCAATTGCACACTTAAAAGACACCCCAAAAGTAGGAAGAATAATTTGTAAAAAGTGGTTAATTTGTTTTCACTGTTATTATGAATGACAGTTGACTTAGTTGATAGCGCACCATGTTAGTAAGCTGTTATTTTTAGTCACCACTGTGCCTGAATTAAGATTTTCTCTGCTAACACCACTCTACCTTTAATGAAAAAAGGGACATCAATAAACTTGAAAAGGTGAACATCAGTCGGAAAGGACGATAAGCCATAATTATGTGTGCAGGGTTGTTTTATCTCTGAGTGGCACTTTTTTGCACATAATGGCATAAATGGTCAAGCCACAAAGACCCAAGGATACAGAGAATTTTGGGAGAGGACCTACTGGACATATTTTTTTCAGACAGATGGTAGCCTCTTGTCAAGGACTTCGAGCATGTTCTTTATAGTGGACAGCATATATGGCTTTCTCGCCCACGGCGTCACGGTGATAACAACTCATCCGACGGACGGTGGCATTTTCAATCCCAACCGTGTCCACCGTTCTCACCGACAGCAGGATGGGTATTAGCAGAAATAAATATAAACGCAGGCAAAATTCGGACTCGAATCAGGGAACTGCAGTTTACGAGCCTGTCGTGATACCTACTGACCACCCACCTCACCCTGTATGAAGGATGGCCTATTTGCACTTAAAACCAAACTAGAATCAGTGATGAGAGCCTTGCACCTATCTTGATCAATGATGAGAACCTTGTATCTGTGTATCTCTTATACCCATTGTGCGGGAAAAGTGTTGTTCAGAAGTAAAATAACCCACATCAAGAAATTACATGTCATCATCATCATCATTCTCAAACAGCTATGGGCTACGGAGGTCCAATCAGAGAGTGCAATTTAGTTCTCCAAAAGCATATATATCCTGAACTACGTCTGTTGCATCTGGCCACTGCAAACCAATTCTAACATGGTCCTATTTGACACTGTCTGCCCACCGCATCCTAGGTCTCCTCCTCTTTCTGAGCCCTTTAGGCACACTGTTTTTAATCCTAATCGCTAATTTATAATTATCCATACCGACAACATGGCCAAACCAACGGAGTCTTTTTCTGCACAATATGCTGCTCAAAAGAGGTTGCCGACTCCTTTGACTAACCTCAACATTATTCACAAAGTTGAAACACCTAATGTCTAAGATGCTATTTAAGCATTTAGAATCAGAAGCATCATGTTTCGTATTATCTTGTTTACAAAGAGTCCAAGTTTCACTACCATAACAAAACCTAGAAAGAACAAAATTATTATACACTAAAGTGCCATTAAATTAGGGATAGCAACCTAATACGCGTTGGACCCCCTCTTGCCCTGATACCAGCCGCCACATGACGAGGCAAGAACTCCACAAGCTTACGTAAATGTTCCACAGGTATGGCGACCCATGAATCCTCCAGAGCTGTCCACAATTCTCTCAAGTCGCTGATGGGACACTGGCCCGAACACTCTGCTCGAAGGTATCCTGAGATTTCGATGGGATTTAAATCTGGAATCCTATGTAGCCAATAATTATTTCAAAGTCAGTAGAATGCTCCTGCAACCATGCAGTAACCAACTGTGAGATGAACAGTTGTCTTGTTGCTAGACGCCATCTCCATTGGGATGGATGATGGCCATAAATGGGTACAAATGGTCAGCCATGAGTTCTACGAACGGGATGCATTGAGAGTCATCGGTACACTTTCCCAATTCCCACAGAAGTTCAACTGAAGACACCCCAGGCCATCACTGAGCCACCACTTGTAATGTTCAAGCATGACATGTAGGATCCATGGTTTCTTAAGGTTGTCGCCATACCCTCAGTCTCCCACGGCGTGATGAAGTTTAAATCGGAATTCATCATTCCACGTTATCCGTTGCAATTTTCGATGGTCCAGTTTCGATGTTCTTTAGCCCAGGCAAGGCGTTGATCCCGGGTCATGCCGTTAGAAATGGGACTCTCGTAGGTTGGCGAGTCCTGAAACCGAGACGATGAAATGAGCATTGCATGGTCCCTGCACCGATTTCCCGGTTGGAACCCGCATTCAGATGAGAGGTGATTTCAGACAATGTCTGGCCCCTATAGGTCCGTACGATGCGGGTCAGATGGCGAAGCCCACGATCATTCCAGGCTGGTAGTCCTTTGCAGTTTGTGCAGGTGCTTTTCTTTTGCCGGAATTTTCATATTCCCGGAACACTCTTGAAACTGTCGTACAACGAAATCCATATTCATTGACGATTTCGGAGATCGAGTTCCCATCCGCTGGGTACCTACGATCTGCCCTCCGTCAAATGCATCTAAATCCCGCGCCTTGCCCATTACGTTTCTCACGACGAATGCGTGGGAAAGCCAGAGCTGACAGCTATATATGACCAGAGTTTCAGCCACTCATGCGCGCAAATGCGAGACTTGCGGTACTGAATTTGGATAACGTCTCCTATTCTTAATTCAATGGTACTTCAGTGTACAGTCTAATTTTAGTCTTTAAGTGTATACGCCTATTTCTCCACACTTTCCATAAACTCTTAAAAGTCCGCAGCAATCCCTATTGGTCTGTTGATCTCATGCCACACATCATCAGTATCTGTTGCATAGCTCCCAAGATAATTAAACTAACACACCTGCTCAAGAGTGCAACCATTCAGATTAATTGAACCACAGCCTGCCTGAAAATTTTCGTCACTTTAGTTTTCTCTCTGTTTATAACCAAACTTACTCATTTTATACTCTATTTATACCAATTACAGTCTCATCAACATCATTTGTCAAAAGACCTAAATATCAGCATAGTCTAATTCAGAAATTTGCAAATCTCCAGACCATTTAAGGCCAAAATATTTCCCTTGCAGGGAATTTTGCAGAACATAATCAATAACCAAACAAAAGAGGAAAGGAGACAAAATGCACCCTTGTCGAACATCAGAAGTATTGCTAAGCCAATTGCTACACGCCTTACCAACTCTCACACACGAATCATTTGTTAATATAGAGAGCATTCATTATGTTAAGTAATTTGTGTGGTATGCCATACGATCTCACAACCAACCAGAAATTATGGATAAACAAAGTCAAAAGCCATTTTGAAATCAAAAGCTAGTAACCACAGGTTTCTGAAACTCTAAACATTTCTCAACAATCTGCCTAAATGAAAAAATTTGATCTGCACATCCTCTACCACTTCTGAATCCACATTGCTAATCACGCAATTTTCGGTCAACTTGAGTCTTAATTCTATTAAGCACAATCATGCAAAGAACTTTGTGTGGAACAGAATATAGACTGATACCCCTATAGTTATCACAAGAACTGCAATCACCTTTTTTAAAAAAATAGGGACAATAATAGCACTGGTAAAATCCATAGGAACTATGCCTTTATCATAAAAGATATTCACAATTTTATCATCTATGAGGTAACCGAAACATTCCCAGCTCTAAGCATTTCAGTAGTAATATCATCTACCTCTAGAGATTTATGTAATTAAAGTTCAGAAATAACCAAAATAACTTCGGACTGTGTTATAGGGCCAACAATATCAGTCGAACTAACCACACTGTTTATAACATCATTTAATGCTTAGCCCACCTAGTCATAACAGAATCCTCATCTTCTATAACCTTACCTTGTTTATCCTTCACTTTCTCTATACCTGTTCGTTTTCTACCACACAAAACATTAACTATCTGGTATAGCTCTCTGCTGTTGTGCTGTCTAACTGCTTCCTCGGCTTCGTCAGCAAAGCCATCAAGCCAAAGATTTTTATCAGCAGCTAACTGATCCTTTACACGTTTATTAAACTCTCTGTAGTTCTTTCTATTAGGACTAGTAGGGTATTGATTAAGGACATTCCTGCAGTTCTTTCTTTCTGAAATAAGCTCAAGTGCCTTATCACTCAAATAATTTGTCCCTTCTGCTCTTTTTTCCGAAAAAAGTATCGTGAGTTTCAAGAAAAGTTTGTTTAATACGGTCCCATATTTCCTCAACTTAAGTAGTAAACAGATAATGACTAAGCAACCTACAATGGTAAGCTTTTGCTATAACTAGGTCTTTCAGAGCTTCAGAATTAAAGGTACATTTTTTAACCCTAACACAACACTTGTGGCATCGGTGTGGCCTACTGATGCTGAACATCCATTTTCGTTCCTTCCACAAAAGACTATCTCTTTTGAAAGGTACTAACAGCCTGCAACACGAGATGGAGGGGTCGGACATTAGGTACTAGGTATGGCCGGTTTTAAGCACCTGTCATAGTTTGTTTTAGTCAAAAATATCAATCTCCTATTTACCCCTTGCAAAAATTCTATGCCTGATGATACTTCTATTGTTGTGAATCCTGTGGGATAGCCGGTAACTTTGGAATTCGGAAAGTAATATATTAAACATGAATTTTTGAAATATTTTTTTCTTTAAAATGCAGTTTTCTTAAAGGGGGATATGTTAACACTTCCTCGTCATGACTATGTATTTTATTTGGAAGAGTAAGTAATTATCAAATGTAATTTTTGTTACCAAAATTATAATTCCAGATGTTTATTTAAAAACAGCCAAATTCAAATAAAATGACAATTATTAACATTATGCGCAAAAGATGTTGTCATCAAAGTATCTCTCATGGGTGAGGTGATCAATGGAAATATTTCAGTAATGCCAATCATCTGAAACAGGCCTAAATACAGACCGAAATCTGTATGGTATGCAATATATTGTTGTGAACTGCTGCTAAGATTCTGGATCGATCTGTATTGACAGTAAAATCAGGCCTAGCTTAATGATAGGTTTAGAAAAGACTCTTTATTGCCTTCGTTCCTTCCAGATTTTGAACGTTCTCTGCCCTTCTTGCATGCTCGGTCTGAGCAATGTGACAATACTTATTATCTTGTGACTTCTGAATTGCAAATCAATTGCTTAGCAGCTCCTCAAACGTCTTCTGTATTGCTTCTTCAACTAAGATCATTACCCATTATCGTTCCGAGTACTATATTTTATCCACGGTAAGGGAGACAGATGACCAAACATCCATCATCTTCCATTTCTATGGAGGCTTGAGTTGTATACGTTAAACGTATTATTACCACTATTCTACAAACCATATTATGGTTACTCTTCTGAAAGCAACGTCATATGAACTTTGAAACTTTGGTGAAAATTCGTTTTCTTCAGTAAACCACATTCTCCTTTTGCAGAAACGTTTTTCTTTGGATTACACATCATAGCTTGCCCAAATTCGATCCTTGACAATTTTCGTGCTTTGTCTTTGACAACGTCACCAGGGCCATACTTACGCATAAGTTAACTAAGCTACAGCTTAGGGCCTCACGATATGAGGGGGCCTCAAAAAACGAATTTAAATTTTACTGTGCCATACAAAAAATATTTCAATGTTTAAATTAATGTATTGTGCAAGCCATGTTCATCTTAGTTGTATATATATATATGTATAATGTTTCTACTCCGTTATTTTAATGTTTGCCTTTCAATCTTTCCTTCAATCAAAATAACAAATATATATATTTCGACTTTCGAATTGTTGACCCTGTTAAACTTGCCATAGCTTAGTGCCTCTAATTTTCTGTTTCTTAGGGCCTCTAATTTTCCTTAGCTTAAGGCCTCAGAACATCAATGTCCAACCCTGAACGTCATATATCCTCCAAAGACGGTTAGAAGTCATATATCTAGTAAGCAGGGTAGCGAATCGTGAGACAATATATTCGTGGTACACAAAGGTATATGAGGCGGAAAAATTGAGAACCTGAAGAACAGGATTAAAAAATTACATTAGCCGATTTAATTCAGAAGCACAGAAAATTTAAAATTACTTTGATGATATTATTATTATTTCAATGTTATTATTAATACTCAGATGTGCAGGTCATAAAAAATATTCTACTGTAAGATAATCTAATAAGTTAAAACTGCAGTCTGCTCTAGCGGTTCAAACACCAAATTCTCTTCCGTTAAGTGTTGCAAAGAGCACAAGGAGTGGAAACCTGAGCAGTGTAGGAATATGATTTGGTCGGACGAATCATCCAACATTTCGTTTCTGGCAAATGGTACAAGTGCATGTGTGGCACCAACAGAAGGAACCAACCGCCTACATGACCCACTGGCTTACAACTCGCTGCGTTGATCGCTGATATATATAAATAAATAATAAAAATAATAAATAAAAATATATATAATTATATATATATCAGCGGAAGGAAGCTTACAACTCTGATTGCTTGATTACTACTGTTAAGAGTTCTGGAGTTTCTGTATTGACGTCAAGCGCTTTCTCGTGGAATGGCTTGTGTGCACACATTCCGTTGGAATACATGATTTATGCCAATCGTTATTTCACAGTCCTTAGTGATCATCTTCATCCAATGGTACAGCATTTTTTTTTCATAAAGAAAGAGCTATCTTTCAACAGTGGTGAAGGGTGGATGAAGCACTTGAGAAAAAGATGCTGCACAATTGTTCCGTAGAAGATTCCCATACGTCAATGTCAACCAATCACTTGTCAAACAACCAAGTATCTCATAGATTAAATATTATTAGTCTATTGACATGTAATTTATAGCTTAATTCCCCATTGACTTCTAAGAATTTTTGATATATCAATTACATAGGTTTATTGGCTCAATTGCTTCTTCCCACGCTTCGCTACTGTCTTTCAGGATGGCAATGGTCCCATCCACAGAGAACATGTGGTCACCCAGTGGTTTGAAGAGTATGTGACTGAACGTTTTCACATACCATAGTAACCGCAGTTCCCAGATATCAATCCACTGGACAATTTATGGGAGCTTCTGGAACAGGTCTCATGAAGGGTTTTCTAGCTCCATCGAACAAGAAAGAAATGATTACGTTTCTTCTGGACAAATGCTGTCGTATCCATCCTGCTGACTTTCAGACACTGTAGACTATGCCACGACTTATGAGCTGTACTGAACTCACGTGGTGGTCCAATATTTAGTGATTTTACATTATTGTTTCTATTTTTTGCCCATTACCTATACACTCAAGTGCCATAACGTTATGACCAGATGCCTAACAGCATGTTGGCTATCTTTTGCCATGAAAACTACTTTCACCCGACCTCAGGTATTCTGTACCAGTTGGACAGAATTACGTCCCGGAGTTCAACTACCATGCAAGGCGCTGACGTGGACTGACGAATGCTGCGTTTCACTGCATCCCATAAATGTTAGATGGGATTCATGTAAGGAGAATTTGACGATCAGGGGAGTATATGAAACTATTGGATGCGATCCTCAAACCATTCCATCACAATGTGAGAAAGATAACACCCCATGTCATAATGTGAGCATTATGACACGGGATGTTATCTTGCTCATGGACCGCTCAAGCAACACCTCCTATGACAGAAAGCCAGAGGACCAAATTTATGACGTCAGCTTAAGTAGTTCTACCATACAGACACCTATATTTTTCATTTTAATATTATTACTGGTGGATTCTGTGCTAATATTTATACTAATTTTATCTGTAAATATATTTTGTTTAGGAGAAAATTTATTTGTGTTTATTTAGCATTATTATACTTAATAATAAATACGAATAATTTTCTTCCTAAATAAAATATATTTATAGATAAACATTAGTATAAGGATTAGCACAAGAGTTCACCAGTACTAATGTTAGAATCAAAAATATAAGAATTCTCCATATAGTAGGACTACTTAGTAACGTCAAAAATTTGTTACATTAGCCTTCTGTTATAGGAGATGGCTCAAGCCAGTAAGCGAGGTAAGCACAGCATCGGGAGGCCGAAAAGGGACTTCACATCAGGGTGCAAGTGCTAACATACCTTGCTTGAGCCAGTTCTGATCTTGATGAGAGTCTAGTGCCATCCAGAAACATGTCACCATACAGGCACCACTTTGTCTGAAACAATGCCTAGGTAGGATCTGCGGTAGACGTGTGATCAACAGGGAGTAGAGAATCCAGTAATGACCATGAGAAGAATTCTCATACAATAATACATGGCTGCGGGCTTCTTTCCACCCAATCGTGCGGTCTGGTTACTGTTATGCTCCTGTGTGGTATTCAATACGAACCCGTCTCTTGCTATGGTGGAACTGGAACTGGCACTCATTGTACCAGGCAATTCTTTTCCTCTCATCCAATGTCCATTCACAGTGCTGTGGTGCCCACTGCAGGCAGAGCTGGTAATCTGTAGTTCCCAGGTTCGAGTCCCAGCTGGGTCAGCGTTGAGATTTATCTCCGCAAAATTCCCCGCCCTGCCCACGGTCAGTAGGGGACACCGATGCGCTGGGAAAGGCCGCCGTCCGTCGGATGGGACGTTAAGCCGTGGTCCCGTGTGCGGGAGAGCCATACCCTGTGCACGTTAAAGAACACGCTGGATGGCCTTGACGGGAGGCTACCATCTGTCTCCCAACAGCTGTTCCAGTGGGTCCCTTCCCCCAACCTTCTCTGAGCCTTCGGGGTCCATGTGACCAGGCCATTTAGCCCATGGTGTGCAAAAAAGTGCCGCTCAGAGGTAAAACAACCCAACACAACCCAGGCAGAGCTGACGTCATCGGTCGGTTAACATGGTCATATGAAAGGGCCACTTACTCCCATCAGCAAGAGTATCTGCTAGATTGTGTGCTCGTAAACATTTCTCTGTGAACCCTGGTTGTATTTTGCCATTAACTGAGGGTCATGAGCCGTTTGCTTTCCCGGTAGTTACGTGCCAACTGGCGTTCACCACTACTGTCAACAAGTGGTGGTCTCCCCACTTTCCAGTACTTTGGGTAGATATAGATCCCTCTTCGGACCATTCCTACCACACTATCACTACGGCGGCCCTCAAACAGCCAATAATTTCTGCGGTTGCTGAGCTGCTGACCCCGGCTTCCTTGCACCGATAATCATTACCGTTCAAATTCCAACGAGTACTTCCAATTACTCTTCGAACTCTGACAAATCGTTTCCTTTTCGCTCAGCACAACTTCGTACTGACGAACTGACAAACCCAGCACGTGCTGTCTATATATTATTACGTGCACGACGGTGATTTCCCTGCTACGTGTTGTGGGATGCATTTCAAGGAGAGACAGGGGCGTCATAATGATATAATATATATATAAACACCTCTTTCGTAATATTAATGGAACAAAACAAATGAATTGTAATGTATCCTTTACTGTAATAATTTATATTGTCATATAAAATTAAAAAAATTTATTGTGTATCTACGATTAATATAATGTAATTTGGGACGGTTCTACAGTACGCATCCCTTGGCATAAGAATTGGAAGACGTTTGAATGTTTTTCCAATTTCCTTATAAAATTATATATATATCAATGGAGAAGCGTAATGGAGACAATCGAGTCAATGAGATTGCGCATTTCACGAAACGATGATTCTCAAAGATCATTGGCTGATTGAGCTTTCAGTCTCTTTTCAATCAACCAATAATCTATGGTGCAATTCTTGATATATGACATTTTTGGTTGATTGACAAGTAACTGATAATTCGATATATTAATCGCCTGTAAGAATCAGATATATCTCAATTGCTTCCATTCATGCCTCGCGCTTCATATATATATATTACTTTCACATCCATGAAGAAAGGAAAATATAATTAAAATAGATGTGGGAATTTCAATGATAAGTAAAAATTTGGTTATCAAATACTGCAAACATTTATACATACAGGCTCCACTATGCCAACGTGCATTATGCAAATCTTCCCTTATTCGAACACGATGGATTTGTACCGTAATATTCGCTACATAAACTCCTAATTCAGATATACGAACTTGCCATTTCGGAAGTGGATTGAAAAGCGAAAAGCAACGTTCTCTACGCATGCAAATCCGCCGTCACGTGCGGGCAGCTGTGTGTTAGTCATTGTTCAGCTGTATGCTGCTACTCATTGGGGAGAGGATCATAGGAGCGAGCGTCTTACTCGTTAACTTGCTTTTGCAAAGTGGTAACTAGTGCTGTGGTTCACGTGTTTCGTGTTCTGCTTTTTCTAATATTCCTTGGCACAAGAACTGGAAGATGATTGGATGTTTTTAACTTCCTATAAAATTTATATATATATTTTTTTTACTTTCACATCCATGAAGAAAGGAAAAACATAATTAAAACAGTTATGGAAATACTACCACTTCATAAAAACAAGCTAACGAATATGTCGCTCGCTCCCACGATCCTCTGCCCGATACGTAGCACACAACTGAACAACTGCTCGTCCTTGATTGCACGACGGTTTGCATGCATCGAGAATTTCGCTCTGCATTTTCCCCCCACATGCTAAGTGGAAAGTGCATATATCTGAATGAGGTAGCGGCGAAACGTAGTAAAAGCAATTGAGACAACTAGACTGCTCTTTTGAAGAAAAAATGATTCTCATAGGTCATTGGTTGACTGAGGTATCAGCCATTTTTCAATCAACCAATGATCTATGATGAAATTTTTAATTCATGACACTATTGGCTGACTGACAAGTAACTGATAATTTGTTAAATCAATCACCTGTATGATTCATGGATGTCTTAACCGCGCACCCTCAACGTCTCAATTGCTTCCACTCACGCTTCGCACCTGCAATTAGGAGTTCCTGTAGCGAATTTTAGGGTACAATTCCTTCGTGTTCGGAGGAGTGAAGATTCCTATAACTTAAAAGACATCAATAAAATTGAAAATTTTTTGTCCCAGATGAAAAGAAGTACAAGCCTGAATATTTTACTTGCAGCTTTACCTTGACCGATACTCGTGTTGATAAGCGTGGAGAACGAAACACAAAGATTTGTTTAACGATGGGTTTATCAAAGGTTCTTACAATATTTAACATTAGTGAGAAAATAAAAGCAGGAATTGAAAATGTACAAGGTGAAAAGTTCATAAAAGGGTCTGTCCCTTTTATGAACTTTTCACTTTGTACATTTTCGATAGCTGCTTTTCAGCACAAATTGATTCAAAATTTTCGAGCGGAAATTTTTGAAATTCTAGAGAGACTGCTGGTTCAATGGATTGACTGCCACAGTGATAGAGGCACGCTATTATCCGTCTTCATCATTCAGGAGAAGGCATTATCATTATTCGGGGATCTGAAGAAGAAGGTGATGAAAGTGGAGATGTGCAAAAGCAAAGCGTCGTTGAACCAATTGAGACAATGTGACTGCGCAGTTCACGAAATGGTAATTCTCATAGTCGCTTTTCTATCAGTCGCTTTTCATCAGCCAATGATCTATATTGCAATTGTTGATCCATGACACTATTGGCTGATTGGCAAGTAACTGATAATTTGGTAAAATCTATCACACGTAAGAATCATAAATCTAATAATTCCTTTGCTTGCATCAATCATGAATCATATTTAAATGTTGTGATCGAAGTTTTTTATCTGTTTTCCAGGCGCGAAGCGTGAGTGGAAGAAATTGCGACCTTGACACTGCATTGTTGAGAAATCTATGATTCTTACAGGTGAATAATTTGCCTAGTTATTAGTTACTTGAGAATCGGCCATATTAGTATCATGGATCAACAGTTGCATTCATAGCTCATTGGATTATTGAAAATTGACTAATTGTTCAATCAGCCAATCATCAATGGGAATAATCTTATCGTCAAATTCGAAAGATGCGAAAAAAATAGAACGGGTTTCAGTTTGTCGTCTGTCTGCCTATCTGAGTGTGTACAAACATGAAGCTTTTTTATGCGTAGATATATATTAAATACCTATTTCATTTGGATAAGTATTGATGAAATATTAAGATTTGCATTTCTCGAATTTCCAATACCTTCAATATCGCCAGACAAGCGTTGAGCCACGCTCAATACAAGGTTTCTCAGAAGAGCCTGAGACAATAAATCCCTTTCTTTCATAAGAGTTTATCTCGTGGAGTGACCAAGATGATGGCTGGCCAGCGGAGAAGCGTAGTGGAAGCAATTGAGATAATGAGACTGCGCAGTTGACGAAATAATGATACTCGTAAATCATTAGTTGAATGCGATATCAGACACTTTTGAATCAACCAATTACCTATGGTTAATTGTTGATCCATTACACTATTGGCCTATTTTACAAGTAACTGATAATTCGACAAATCAATTACCTGTACGAATCATAGATATCTCAATTGCTTCCACTCACGCTTTGCGCCTCTGGCTGACAGTTTGTAATGTATCTCCCTAAGACATCTCACAGTTTTCGATGAGATTTAGGTCTGACGACCCTGCTCGCTCTGATCATTCTTTGGATATCTTCTGTTTCTAAGTTATTGGAAGGCCTTAACTGGCATAATGGTTAGGCAGCTAACTACTGTTCCAGCAAGGCAAACTTTGTATGTTGTGTTAGAGGGACTATGGTTCATATCAGACATCAGCAGTGACTATGGTCTTAGTAGGGCATGTCCTTGTATGAGAAGGCCTGTAAAAGCTTCGAGTAGCTTCTAGAATTCTTCTCCGTCCTATATGTCGCAAATTAAAAAACGTGTGTTTAGGCTATATATGGGCGGGTCATTCTCATCCATAAACAGGAAATAAACAATAACTGCACCCCTAAAAGTTGCACCTAGGTTTCAAGGATCTATTTCCTGAACCTCTGAGTAGTTTGCAATTGTCACCCCATAGCAGCTCACCACCTACATCAAAGATATCCCTTTCTCTGATATTCGGGGGATGGATTGTATTCCTCGTCCTTTCTAGATTAAACAACACCTGGAATTTGGCTGTAGTGGAGATTCATCAGAAAACAGAACATTAGTTCATTGTTCACTGCTACAAGTGACATGTTAGGGGAGCCAAATCGCCTAGATATGCGATTTTTAGTAATGGAGATTAGCATGACACAAACCACTGCCCCTTGGAATAAAGCCCACTTACATTAAACCTTTGTTAAATTATTTTTCTGGAAATCGTTTAACCAGTGGAAGAAAACCTGGAGAGACAGTTCATATGAAGTCATCGTACTATTCCATCTTGCCATTAGCAGGATAACGGTCAGTTCGGGTTCAAGTACCTATTGGGAAACTTGACAAACTGCTCAGGTAACGGTTCTTATCTCCTGGAATTATTTCCAAAGTGTCTACACCACTTTTTTCCTCATATTGAACCATCTTGATGCATTCTCCTGCTATTGTCCTACTTCCAGTCTTCTAACACCCCGCATTGCAAGCAATAATCTAAACGACGATGTCTTGCCATTTTCAGTAGAAACAATGATATTGATTTCTTGCAAGCGTTACATTTTTAAATTAGGTAATCTGGTAGCAAACCGTGTTTCTATAGACGTTAGTAATTTGCATATTACAATGGATTGTGGTATCTTAGATCATTTAGATTGGATCTTCGAAATTTTTATTTAATGCTGTCTATAATAGCGTATTTTTATTTTTGGAGATGTTAAATGAAAAAAAAAATATTCATGAAAAACGCTGTGATACATTAATGTTGTCAATTAATGAATTATCCTTTAAGTTACAAATAGTAAACTGTTCTATACGTCGTACGTAAGAAACTGAAGATTCTTTTTACGATATCGTGGTAGACTGACGTGACGGCAGGAACGGATTTTCCATAAGGCACGTTAGGCCCTTGCCTAGGGGGAGGGAGGGCAATTAAAATTAAAAAATTAAATTTAATTTAAATAAAAAATTAAATTAAATTAAAAAAAAAATTAATTATTCGGGGGTAGCATTTAAGTGATGCAGTTTGTTGCTTTAAGAAATAACAAAATAATATATTTTTCAATACTTATAAGGAGTAAAAAATCTCGATATTTGATACAAATAGCGATTACACCTTGTTCAAAGCACTCTATCTTTGGGCAATCGCAAAATAATTTTAAAACAATATGGATTTTGAAGATAAGCACTGTACGTTTTGTAATATAGTGTTATGTCTATGGAAAACAATATTTGTTTATTCAAATCTGCCATTTTGAGGCATACATATGGTAATACACACGTGCCACTTAGTACATGTGTGAAATTGCAGAATATATCTATATGCATATATACTACAATTTCATGGTGCGTTGGGGGTGCATACTCTTTTCACTCAGAAATTTTAGTGGTATTGCCAGTATGCAAGAGAAAGGATCAATTGTTCGGTTTTACGTCTCTCTCTCTCTTCCGTTGCTCATCTCTGACGGTACTGGTTGATATATACCGGGTGATCCAAAAGTAAGAGAAAAAGTAAAAGTGAAATAATTCGAGAAGTATAGACTTTAGCACGATGTGGTTTTCACAGAAATGCACAGAAAGACATGGAATACTTTTTTTAATAAAGAAAATTTTTATTGCGAGAATAGTTACATTTGTCACCGAAAGGTGGCGCTTCAGTTGTGTTAGTTTGTACAGTGGCGCAGCACAATTCGCAACGCAGTTAGGATTACAAATGTTCATCGTGACGGCCGTCATTCATGAGAATGGCCGTCAGACATGGCACGACACTCTGCACAGCATCGAAGAGGGTTTCAGCTGTAATTCCTGTCACATGATGGCGAATAGCTTCTTTCAACATGGCCAATGACGTCGGCCAACCTCTGTACACCTATGACTTCAAGTAGCTCCATAACCAAAAGTCACAAGGTCTGGAGACCTTGGTGGCCATTCGTGCGGGAAAAAGCAACTGAGGACACGGTCATCGCTAAATGTCGATCGCAGCAGGTGCTGGACAGGACCTGTGATGTGCGGAGGTGCTCCATCCTGCATCAATGTTGCATTATGGAGTGCTTGCCTCGCTTGCAAGGAGGGAATGATGCTGTCTCTTAAAAACGCTCTCCTGTGACAGTAACAGTTAGAAATGTACCGCTGTGGACTTCCTCAAAGAAAAAGGGGCCTATAATGAATGATGCAGTGAACCTGCACCACACTGTCACCTTTGGCTGATGCAAAGGGGTTTCCACAATCGCATGTGGGTTCTTTCTCGCCCAGATGCGGCAATTGTGTGCATTTACACTTCCATTAAGCGAAAAGTGCACCTCGTCAGTCCACAGGACGTTTGACAGCCAGTCCGCATTGTTTTCCATCTGTTGAAAAGCCCAATTTGCAAATTCATGACGTCTCTCGAAATTGGTTGGTTTCAGTTTCTGTACGTGTTGGATTATGTAAGGATACCTCTTGAAAATGATCCTGAGTGATCGCCACACAGTCCTGTACGAAATGCCAATTCGTCTTGAAATTTCACGCGCACTGCATTTCCCATGTGCGGAAGCTGCCGATTGTATGTCGGCCTCGTGTTCGACCTCGTGCACAACTGCAATAGTTTTTTTGGGGGTCCCGCTTCTTGCACGTGCTTCCAAACTGCCAGTGTCCTCAAACCTTTTCATCATAGCTATCAGTGAGGAACAAGACATCGGTCCCTTTCCACTTCTAATACCCCACGTCGAACAATAGGTGAGCAAAGCCGCACTTGCACATTCGGAGTTCTGATAATACAGCTTAACTAAAAGTGCTTTATCTCGTAACGATAACATGCCTCACCTTGGCAGAACGTTTAACTTCGGTAATAAACGTTAAATGCTGAAAGTTTAACTTCAGTATTCACTACATCTGAAATTTACGTACCTCATGGCAAAGTCAGATTGATCAATGTTTGGAGTCTCGCACCGTTTGAGGAGCGGCGGCCGGCGGATCTATTTAAATAATGACAGGCAGCAGACCTGGACCGCTACAGCGCCACTTGTTGGTGACAAATGTAACTATTCTAGCAATAAAATGTTTCGTTATTAAAAGAAATCCCATGTCTTTCTGTGCATTTCTGTGAAAACCGCATCGTGTTACTGTCTGTACTTTTCAAATTATTGCATTTTTACTTTTTCTGTTACTTTTGGATCACCTGGCCGAGTAGTTAGCGCGCTTGTCTACTGATCGAAGGGACCTGGGTTCGAGCCCTGGATAAGGCATGGACGTATGTGCCGTTTTTCTGCTGAGGTCCTGTCATCCTCTCAGACCTTCTACTCTGGCATATAAACTGTCAGGCTCCTCTCAGACCTCTGTGGCAAGCAGCTGCTTGAGGGGGTATTTATTTATTTATTTTTTATCCTGAACACTTTATTTTTAGATTTTGTATCCTTGTGTCCAAATCGTTTAACTTATTATGAAGTCCAAAATTGTAACTGAGAAAGAAGAAATAAATGAATGAACCTAGCACGTAATAAGAATCATTCTTAACTTCGATCCAAAATCCCTCAGCATATGATTACTGACTGCTTTCTTTCCAAAACTTAAAATATTTTAAAGTCGATCAATTAAGTTACGCATCCATCAACAAAAGCATTGTTGGGGGAAAAAATCACATCCCACTTCTTAATCCAAATACGAATCTACACTCAAGAAATGTGATTAGATACATTTAGCTAAATGACATTTGAAAACATGTATTAATTTCATAGAATATTGAATCTCAATTTATACTTAGCTGATCATCATACATCTTTATACTGCTGGCTTGAATGGGTGGTAAAATAATATTTTACTCTTGTGACATCATCTGCATTCTGCTGTTTCGTTTTACTTGATATTACAAATGGAATATGCATATATTTCCTCGTGTAGTTGCACCTTGAATATAAAATGCTGTTTGCGTTAATTGTTAAAAATAGTTTTTATTTAAAGATAAGATCACTTTTTATATATCTAATCATTTCGTTTCTCTACATACGAAATCTATTGTGCCTTTACCTGAAGGAAGAGACTGATTACGATCCTGAGCTAACGGCTACATTGGAGCCAAAGTCCAGTGTATTCGTCCATTTTATCATTTTTCTGTATTCTGGCGATTCACTGCTTTGATTGCCAGTTGTCTGAGAGTTGTGATCAGGGATAGCCAATTGCTGCGTTACCACATTTTAGCAGTGTTTCAAGTTATTATGTGAAAATCACGATTCTGAGTTAATCTAAAAATGTGAATTTCGTTTCCCTTTTCTCTACTGTATTGAAATAATTGTTCCGTTATTATAAAATGTAAGAAGGAGCGGGGGAGGCTTCTAAAGGACGAAAGTTCATCGACATCATTTGTCAGTATCGAACGTTTTACGCATTGGAAAGTAATCATGACAGACACCATGTTACCTCCAAGTGGAGTCCGTAAATTAACTCGTAATTGGACAGCAGCTTTCATTTTAGGGATGCTATTATATATTTCATATGGATACCTACGATCTGAAAACATTACAGAAGAAACAAGTGACGTAAATATCTATAGAAATAGTGACTCACGAATACTCACCTCTAAAGAAAATGAAACCATTGAATACACAAAAGGAAGTACTCAAAGGAAACATTTTGTTCAAAGTGCTGAAAAATCAATCCATACGAGGAAAAAGCGACTTGCAAATGACCATGTCAAAAAGTTAGAAGAAGAACCAGGTAAACTAAGAAACATTTTATTGCTATATATTTGTTTAATTAACCAGATATATAATAATGTTTTGATACTTTTTTATCATAAGACAATTCTTCTCAAATAGTTTTCATTCGCAAACGATATTTTCTGATCTAATTACTCCGAATGAAAAAAAAAAACAGATGTTTATTAAGCTGTTGCTGTTAGAAAAACCACGGCTTTGCTTTCAAAATTTTTCCATTTTATATCAATATATTCCTACCTTGCTTAAAGAAACATTTTTCTTAAATTTTCATCATAACCTTTAAAACTGCATTACATAATCTTTTATTTTGGTTTTGCACAATATTTTCATAAACTTTTGAAAATTTTGCATAATTAGTGCTGCTTTTCAACTGGAACACACCAAAAGGCAGTTCCAGAACCCTCCTTTTTCGGACATTTTTTATAATGAAAAACAATACGCTGGAAGGAAAGCTGTGTACAGAGACGTATCATAATCAGCTTGGGCCCTGGTGCAACTTTTCTTTATGGGGCCCCAGAGTCACTTTATTAAAGTTAAATAGGAAAACGTGCATGGAGATTTAATCCATGCTATATTTGTAAAGATTATCATTTCGATCTGTGACGATTTTCCTAGAATTTAGATTATTTGACCTAATTAACCACTGATAATTCACGTCTGTGTGAAAAATGTATTGCTGTAAGTCAAATTAATACGGTTTAAATTTTTATACTCTCAGAGATACATATTATACACAGCGATGACATACAGAAGAATACATTAGGTACATGATAAAAATTAAATTGTTTGGAAATGTTTACTGACTGTTACTGAATATTACTGGGAATGAACATCTGACAGTCTCTATCATAAAAATAAAATTCCAGAGCATTATGAGCAAATCAGAAGAGTACATTCCCGACAGATATACAATTTACAACACATTCGATATATATGAGTCTAACTTACACAATTACTTAATGCTCCGATACGCTAGTAATAAATTTATATAAAATGTTACACGTTATTCGAAAAATTAATTTACATTAGAATATACATTTATATGTAATTTTAAACAACGCAATTTTTATACAAATTTATGTAGAACAATGCCTTGTAGAATGTAATTTTGATACACTTAAACACTGCTTCTTTTTATTAACGTATTCTATTTTATATTGCATAAAAACCGATAATTTAAAATGCTAGTTTTTAAAAATTGAATAAGCTAAAATGATGACATGAAAACTTTCCTGGAATAAAAAATATATCGACTTATCGAAATAAGATGCTTGCATGAAATAGCGAAGCGTGATTGTGAAATAGGCGAAGGTACTGTAGATAGTTCGCACTACTCAATTGAGAATGAGGTTATAAGAGATTAGGTGAAATCACCGTTTGTTGAATTCGGGTATTTCCTACCTAACCACCGTATATTCTGATTGGTTGGTTTACCATTAATCTGTGAAGTACGAGTTTCATTAAGCAGTACAATAATGGATGACAACAATCGGATTCAAAATGTCTCACCTGAATTTCGTGATAGCTCTACAAAAGGAAATATTAAATACCTCCACTCGAAAGCAATTTTCTACACATCTGAATCTTTAGTCCTCACATAAGATTACTGTGAATGCATATGGATAGTGACCTCACATAGATCACCATCCATACGCAATCGCACAGAATCGCTATGTTACAGTTTTCAAACATTTCTAGCAAATGTTTTAGGAAAATAACATAAATACTTACACAATAAAGAAATTTAAGCAAAGAAACCATAATTTTATTATCTAAAACTAGATTCTTTCTTTCCTTATTTTCATTTCCGAAAACGTTTGACAATCTTCTTAAAATGTATTTATTCCGTACTCATTCATTTCACACAGATAAAAAGGCAAGTCTTGATATCTGACATTTTACTTCCGGTATAATTTTTTATCACTTTTCATTTGGAAATGGAGCATTCCAATGTTGATACGGTTGCAGGTATTAATAAAAGAGCAAGAGAGCAGTATACACATCTGGAAAAGCAAAATAAAGAGAATAGTTTTAAATAATCAATAAACATTTCATTCCCGTTATGGTAGAAATTTTTGCTATTTCTGGTTTCAAGCTAGTCCTAAATGATGGAAGACGAGCAACAAATAAAAGCGTTAAGTCTAATTTGCATATTCCTGCATCGGAAGCTCTTCAGCTTCTCATTACTCATCGTTACAGCTTATAAAGTGTTTGAATGCAGGTCGATGAAGTTGTCATCGATCTCATTTCAGCTCTTAAAACGAGTTTTTAGTACCAAAAATAGCTCTGTCGAAAGTAAAACTAAATATCTCGATTTTAAAGCCATTTTGTTCATTTGCAAACCTCTGGTAGTTGCATAGCTCACCATCATATGTTTAATTTTAGGCACGAGAAATTTGAAATCTTGTTTCTATGTCCCACATTAATGCCATCTTTTGTGCACTTTCATTGAATTTATTAAAAATGTACCTGATGTACAATTGCGTGATAAGAAGTCTGGATTCAGAAGTGGTAGGGGACATGCAGATCAGATTTTTTCACTTAGATTCTAGAGAAATCTTTAGAGATTAAAAAACTTTTGGTTACTAGCTTTGTTGATTTCAAAAACATTTTTAACCCTGTCGATCGTCATAATTCGTAGATGATCGTGATATCGTATAAGTCAAGTTAGTTAACGTAATGAAAGCTCTCTATAATAACACTGAGTCGTGTGTTATAATTGGTAAGGCTTTTGGTTTATTATTGCTTCTGGTGTTCGAAAAGGGTGCATTTTGTCTCCTTTTCTCTTTAGTTTGGTTATTGATTATGTTATGCCAAATTCACCTCAAGGGAAAGATTTTGGTCTTAAATGGTCTGGAGATCTGAAAATGTCTTATTACATTATGCTGTTGATTTAGACCTTTTGTCAAATGATGTTGATGAGATGAACTTTTTCATTCGAGCTGTTGATGAGACAGTAGTAGAGTAGGCTTGATGATAAACAGATATAAAACTAAAGTGATGAGCATTGGTCAGGCAGGCTGTGGTTCAGTTAATCTCAACAGTTGCACTCTTGAGCATGTGTCTCAGTTTAATTATCTTGGGAACTATGTAATAGATACTGGTGATGTGAGGCGTGAAATTAACAGAAGAATAGGAATTGTTGCAGGAACCCTGAATATTCTATGGAGAGTGTGGAGTAATACGCGTAAACACTTAAAGACTAATATATAATATATATATACATTAGAAAACCACAGAAATCCCGCCAAAAGTACAAAACACGCATTTCATTCAAGGACTGAGATGGGTAAAATTTAATATTTAATTATTAAAAACATCAGTTATACGTTTTTCAAGGGATCCGGATAATAAAAAGCAGATTACAATAGAGTTTGGTATACAATACATTTGGGTATTGGGTATTTCAACTATGTAAGTAATGATGATATTAGGCAAAGAAGTCAGCAACCTCCTTTAAGCAGCATATTGTACAGAGAGAGACTCCGATGGTTTGGCCATGTTGCCCATGTGAATAATTATAGACTAGCGAATAGGGTAATAAAACAATTGTTCATAACCTATTCGCTAGTCTATAATTAGTTGATATTAGAGTGCCTAAAGGTTTCAGAAACAGGGGACAGCTAGGATGCGGTGGGAAAGTAATGTCAAGCAGGACCGATATGTCAGAATAGATATGTTTGGAAAACTAATTTGCGCAATCTGATTAAACCTCCATAGCCATTGCTGCTTGAGGATCGTGATGATGATGTTCCTCGATTCCTACAAGCCTCTAAATGCAATGTGCAAAAGTTGGGTTTATTTTGAAAGCTCAACATGTGTATAAAGCAGAAATTTAGAAAGAACGTCTATTGATTGCAAAACTTTTGATATTATTTTTAAGACAAAACTGTGAGACATATCTGTATCTTTTGCTTAAATCCTGTTTTCTGGACACTAAATGGTCTGCTCAATCGATCTTTGCTATTTCTTTTGTACAGCAGAAATATAAAATTACTCCTTTACCTTCCGCAAATGTTTTCCCTATTCAGAAAACTGGCATGTAAAAAAGATATATGCTATCAGTGCCTGTACATTTTAGAAAAAAGGTAAACTTTCTAGTTTTTATATTTTGGGCTCTCGAGAGCTCAGGACTATTGTGCAGCTGCATCATCTGCACCATTGGATAAGACGCCTCAAGTTGAGCACTCTTACCATCTTCTTTCCGTTTTCCAATCATGATCACAGCATTAAAAATTGATAAACAATAATAAAATTGAGAAAATTCAGTGACCATTACAACTCAAGAATGAGAGCAGGTATCACGTGAGAGCTGTATAGATTGCGAAAAATCTACACCGCGTTGCCACAGCATAGCACGTTATAGCGTAACGTAAAATAATTCCAACTCGAAAATTTAACATTTGGCTTTTCGGAAAAGTTGCGTAAGTCCGAGTTCACGTACGTCGAGTATTAACTAAGTCATAGAGTGCCTGTACTAGGAATGTACCTTTCTTGTATATATTAATTTTCCGTCCAGTTTGATTTATATTCACCAAACATTTTGGGTTCAAAATATTTTTCGAAACCCAGACAGAGCCCTCTTACTGGACACCTACCGGTTCTGGGCCATGAGGCAGTGCCCGACTTCCCCGATCATGTTCCGACACTGAAACCACCAATGACATAATCGATATTCAAATAATAAAAAAAATAAATACCCCCTTAAGCAGCTGCTTGCCACAGAGGTCTGACAGGAGCCTCTCAGTTTGTATGCCAGAGTAGAATGTCTGAGAGGATGGCAGGACCTCAGCAGAAAAATGACACACACATCCATGCCTAACCCGGGGCTCGAAACCCAGGTCCCTTAGATCAGTAGCCAAGCGTGCTAACCACTCGGCCACGGGACGGAATATAATTAATTTATTAATTGACATACAATTGAAGGAAGTAATATTAAATTCGCAATATATTTGTAATTTTTTCCTGATTTACTGCTAGTTAAATTTAAGAATTATAAGCGTTTGAAAACATTTTTACTTTAGACCCATTTTCTTAATTTATTTTTGTTTCAACTGTAAGGAATTTCATTTGTAGCAATTAAGAAACTTTTTCTAAGACGATAAAAATTAATACCTAGTGGACATGAAAGTGCATATCCTGATCGGCACCAGTTTCGTAGCTATCGGAAGGTGACTACTACACAACTTCATTTTGGAAATACCCTCACCTCAAACTAGCTAACCGCTCTTCGGTATCTATGCTGATCAGTGTGAGGTATGACCCGACTTCCCCTTGACCGGTCTGGATGTCATCAAAGCGGCCATCCTTTAATCTTAAGGTGTAGTATGAGATATCATCCGCAGTATAATTTGTTTCACTTGAACTGTACTGGAAAAAATTAGAAAACTACAGAGAAACGGCCAAAAGTACAAAGCGCGCATTTCATTCAAGGACTGAGATGGGTAAAACTTAATATTTAACTATTAAACACATTACGTTTTTCAAGGGATCCGAAAAATAAAAAACAAATAACAAATGAATCTTCGAGAGGTGCGATCCAGATCAGATTGGAAATTAAATACCAAGTACAGGGTTTTTCACTAGAGAGGGTAAGATAAAAAAAAAAAGGCAGCTTTATGTAAAGATAGAATGCTTATTTTTATTTTTCAAAGTAATTTTATTTTCTGATGAAAACTATGATCTACTTTGTTGCATTATCACTTATAAGCAATTATTACTACCGCAATTCACCTGATATACTGAATACCCTGCAGAGAGTGAACACTTTTGAAAAAAAAATGTGCTGTTTGAGAAAATTGGGAGCGGGAGTTACTTGGCGCAACATTACTGTCCCTTTTCATGTTTGGTGGGTTTAAAATATTTGTTTGAATGATGCGTGTAATATATATTTTATTGATCCCACCAAATTCTGTTCCGGTTACTACCATTTTCAAAAAAGGATGGAGAAAGGGCGATTTCCCACAATTGAAAGGCCTGTTGAAATTCTGTTAAATAGCATTGCATAATTTATGGGTGATTCATACCATGACAGGTCAAGAGAGAGAATTGTGGGTTGCCCCTTCTCCTTTGAGAATGCTAGTAACCAGAAAGGATACCAAAAGAAATATATTGCATTTATTTTTTAAACATGCTTTAAAATTTACTAAAAAGTTCTCTATGACGTATTACACGCAGCGTATTGCAGGCTTCTGTGGCAGGCAGCTTCCCTTAGCGTAAGTTTTATTTTTTATTAAAGAGGAGAGAAAACGTTTATGAGGGAACGGCGTTTTTAATTGAATTTGACCTCTACTCCCACCCACTTCACTCGGATAGCTTCGCTCCCTCAGTGTGCGGGGGTCTGTAGCAATTGGATTGCGACACTCATAATGCGGCAATTCCTTCGTGATTGCGTTCGAATTGTAGTCGCATTGCTGTTACAAATTGCGGCCGTGTGCGCCCTCCTTAAACAGAAAAATTATTTATCCACAAGTATTAAACAATGCATTTCAGCAACCACTTCTTGTTCCCTTCTTCAGATTTCCTCTCCTTCTAACTGCCCTTCCTAAACGTTTTTCAAGAATATGCAGTCACACCTCTTCTGACCTCACACTATTCATACCGAAGTTGTCCATCACTCAGATGTTTAATTCTGTTACGCACAATAATGAACAGAACTTCACAGCAATAGAGAATAGACTAGCATCACTGTGGTAATCAGAAGAACTTAAAAAATCTTTTCTTAAATACGGGGATAATTATACTCTTGAAAAATCCTTAGAAAATTATCTATATTACAAAAGACTTTTAATACTATAGAGCTATCTGAAAACAGAATCATTGCCAGTTGTGCGCATTTCTGCAGTGCTTTCAACTACCCCTTGTGACTTATATTGTTTTAATTTAAACAGTCACAGTAATTTGATATTGTGAAACAGGATCAGTATTAAAACCAGTGTTAAAGCTATCATCATTGCAAACAATTTGAGTAAAACTACCACAATGTTTAAAACATCTCTGAAATGTTCAGCCCATCTTGCCAAAGCAGGAACACCACTTACTTAGTCGGACTTATCCGCCAATCTCTCTATACCATTCTGTATTTTCTATGCAAGATATTTACTATGTGCTGCAATAATGTACCGATGCACTCTATTTAGCAGCTTTATCTTCTCTGTCATCCGGGCTGTTAAACCAAACATTCTGATCAGCATTAAACATCATTAAAATATCTATTAAGTTACCTGTAATATCCATTAAGAAAATAAGTGTTGATTCAACTCGCCTCTGCACTCTCTTCTTTCAGAAATAATTTGCTGAGTTCCATTCTTTTTCCAGTATTTTTAGAATTTTTTATTTTAAAATTCATTACAGAACCAACATATGATTTTATCATGTTCTCCAGAGTGCTGCTTTCTGCGAGAGTTCCTGTGCTGTAATTACACTGGTTTACAAAATTTTTATAACATGATCAATTGTAGCTGCCTTTCACTATTTTTCAGGCGCTGATTTCAAATCTGGCCTTAAAAAATGGATAGCACGTCATGTTTTTATGTTATTGATCATTTTGACTCCTATTAAGATCTTCCTATACGAACACCTCCAGGCAACTGGAGGGATACTATAGAGTTCTAGGTATATTGACGTTTTGTGGCTGGCAACACTGATTGCCAAGTGGCAGATAGAATGTAACAGTAATCTAGCCTTAGACCGCCATTCTTGTTGTTTTCATTGTAAGCGGATCATGAGCTATACGTTGAAGAGTGAATTTTGGCGTTTAAATGGCACACAGGCAGCGTCGCGGATATGTTAATGTGCCAGATAAGTTCTGTCATGTGTGCGGAAATTATATTTAAAATTCCAAGGCCGTTTTTGACAAAGATTGTGAAGAAAGCCTATAACTTGTATTTTGGATGTCATGTTGGAGATCAGGACAAAACATGGCTCCACATGTGTTGTGAATTTCGTGCTTTGTTGGCCTGAGTGAATGGTTGAAAGGTACGAAAAGTCCATGCCCTTTGCAGTTCCAACGGTTTGGAGTGAGCCAACTAGTCACTTGCTTGATTGCTATTTTTGTTTAACTAAAGTGTCGGGTTTTTCAAAAAAACAACAAAAGCAAAATACAATGTGCAAATGTGCTTTCAGCCATAAGTGCCAGTTCCTCGTGGACATCTTCCTATACCGACACCTCCAACTAACTGGGAGGAGATGAATTCACATTCATCACAGGAAGACTTTGAGGCACATACAGATCCTGATACTACATACACCCTTAAAATGTTAGACGAGCCTCATCTGATTCAGCAAAATGAACTAAATGATCTTTTCCGAGACCTAGGACTTTACAAACAACAAGCTGAGGCTTCAGGTTCAAAGCTTCAAGAGTGGAATCTTCTGACCAAGGTACCAAAGTTTCTCTGTTCAGAAAGATAAATTTTTTCTTTATTTTCCTATTACGAGATGCAAGATGGTTTGTGTTTCTGCACAGATATTTCAGGGCTGATGGAAGAAATTTGAACAACTCACGACCCTAAGGAATGGGGTGTATTTTTAAATTCGTCAAAATACAGCTTAAAATCTGTCTTTTTGCATAAAGGAAACCAAACACTTTCCATTCCAGTGACACACACACACTGTGGGAATGAAGGAAACTTATAAAAGCATGGAAAAATATCCACTGCTATAAAATGTGACCAGTTTAAGTGGACAATATGTGGTGACCTAAACGTCATATCTCTCTTGCTTGGGATTCAAGGACGCTTCGCAAAATCTTGCTGTTTTCTGTCTTTGTAGGACAGTAGGGCCACAAAGGAACACCACGAAACAAAAGACTGGCCCAAAAGAAATGTTTTTATTCCTGGAAAGAATAATGTGAGATATAAGCCTCTAGTTGACCTCTCTACTGTTCTGCTCCCACCACAACACATCAAACTGGTTTTTATGAAAAACTTTGTAAAGGATATGGACAAAACTGGTAAAGGGTTTTTGCAATTAAAGGGAACTTTTCCAACCCTAAGTGATACCAACTCAAAAAGGGGATCGTTGTTGGTCCTCAGATCAAAAAGCTACTGAATGATACTGTCTTCGAAGAAAAACTGGATATTAAGGAGGAGGGGGGCGCTGAATGGAATCCTTCATGTCTGTCGTCCAAGGTTTAATGGGGAATCACAAAGAGGTAAACCACCAACATCTCATTCAAGATCTTCTCCAAAACTAGGAAAATCTTGGCTGTCGAATGTATTTGAAGATCCATTTCATGCACTCGCATCTCGACTTCTTTCCCAAGAACTTAGGAGCTGTCAGTGATGCGCAAGGGGAAAAATTTCACCAGAATTTACGAACCATGGAGAAGAGATACCAAGTCAGGTGAGACCCAGCAACGATGGGTGACTACTGCTGGTTCTTGCCGAAGGATGATACCTCAGCCGATAAAAGACATAAAATGAACTTCTTGTAAGTATAAAAGATCCTTACCCATGTTTTCTTATTTTGCGTTTCAATATTATTTCATTTGTTACTTTATATTCAGTGGTCTATAGCTATGACGTTTCTAATTTTTTTCACTGTAATCATGTAATTAATTAATGAGTTTTAAGTTGAAATTTAATAAAATAGTTACATTTATTTTCAATTCCAAGATATGCATATTCATTGAAATTTGAAATACATCAATCCGTAATTTAAAGAAAAAATGTATGTGCTGCAGATTTTTCACAGCCATGTTGGAATTCAGCACCCCAAAATTAGTTAAAAACATCCTATTTGGCCAATGTTAAAAAAAAAAATTCAGTTAGTTCTCTAGTGTTATTGATCCACAAGTGTTAAACAATGCGTTTTATGAACACACTTCTCATTCCCTTTTTTAGTTTTCCTCTACTTCTTACTGCATATATGAAGGTAAAAAGGGACTCTTATGAACTTTTGTCGTGTAGTGCAGAGTAGATGAAACCAGAAGAAGGTATAAGAAGGACGTTTCTTAAATGCGTGGTACAATCCTTCTTGTTCAATAATTACAACACAAGGAGTGCTGATAAAAAGCAGCGCCCAGAAGAATAGGACATGAAAGTAAAAATGGAATAAGAAGAATCAAAAGGGAATGAAAAAGAAATACGTAGGTATAAGAAGGACGTTTCCTAAATGCGTAGTACAATCTTTCTTGCCCAATAATTACAACACAAGGAGTGCTGACAGAAAGCAGCTCCCAGAAGAATAGGACAATAAAATGAAATAAACTCAAGTGTTTTTCTAAAAAAAAAAATAGGACAATAAGGTGAAATAAACTCAAGTGTTTTTCTTAAAAAAAATAGGACAATAAGCTGAAATAAACTCAAGTGTTTTTATTAAAAAAATTAGGACAATAAGGTGAAATAAACTCAAGTGTTTTTCTTAAAAAAAATAGGACAATAAGGTAAAATAAACACAAGTGTTTTTTTCTTTTTTTTTATAAAAAAACAAAAGTGTTTTTCTTGTAATGTAAATCCATCTCCTCCCAGTTAGTGTAATAGGTGTTAGTTTACAGTCCTATGTGAATTTTAAAATAAAAGAATACGCTACGTACTTATAGCACTCAAAATTTTCTGTCTCCTCCATTTAATGCAAAATAATATTGCTTTCAAAAATGACCTGTTTGAAACGGTCCTTTTCATTCTCAACCTCGAATGTAAACTACCCACGATTGTCATAATGAATGATATGGTGAGTTTGGATGTCTTTCACAGCTCCAGTCTCAAAACCAATTTCTTTAAACTTAACGCAACACTTCTGAAACTTCAGCTGCAAGACACTTTTAAGAAGGTATTGCTCGGACCCAATTTCAACCCTCATATAAACTTGGTATTCTTTCCAACACTAGCCCATTTTCTGAAATTAGTCATAATCAGGAAAACCTTTGTTGTTTTCAATTGAAGAGATATTTTTCGATGTATTTGATGAATATTAAGGAAGTATTGTACACTCAGAATGTACTTAACATTTTCATGACATACTTGTCATTGTTTCTTGAGGCTGAGAAGAGTTGGGACAAATACCTTCAAGAGACACGGAGAATTATACTGTATACTGCTGGTAGAAAATTCATAGCATCAATTAGAGGGGACCTTAATCGGCGGCCGATAGCTCAGTGGGTCACAGCACCTGACAAGTTATGAGGAGGTCGTGGGTTCATATCCAACCCGACTCAAGACAATTTTCCTCTAAAATTGATCTACGTTAACTTCAGAGTGATATGTTCCTTAAGAGGAATACCTCTATTTTTACGATAAAAGCGAAATTGTTTATAAAATAATCATTTTTTGGTTTTCGATATCCAAATTCGGAAAAAAAAAATTCAAGATGTGTTTTAATTCGCGATAAAAGGCGAAAGCAACAGATATTTAAGATAATCTTCAATGTTAGAGAATTAGCGTCATTTTGGCAATATTCCGGGGAAAATCCAACAAATTTCGACATTCAGGCATATCGTTTCACCATTTTTCTTTACATACTCATTAATCCAATTGTTTTTAAACTTTTTTGGCCAAGGAATCTTTTTTCCAAATAATCAGTAATAGCGGAATGCTCCTTTGGAGCCAAAATAGGAACCCCACAACACTGATGAAGGGAAAATATGAAGCACATAAATGACCATATATCTATCACTACAAGAATTGTCCGGCTTAATTCAGGTTTTCCCCAAATGTCAATTCAAACGTTTCTCATAGTGATGAAAAGCATTCCTCTGAATATTAGGCCAGAAACGCTTCTCATTCGAGTTATAGCTCATTTTGAGAGTGCAAGTAAGGAATCTATCGAAAAGTTTGATGTTAGGTACAAATTTGTCATATGCATGTCTGACGGCATAGTAGATGTATGCAAATGTTGAACAAAATACAACCACTCCTGGGTGAGCTAATGCTACATCAAATGAGTACGCAGTTGTTCTACTAATCAATTGTTCTAACATTACGTGTAAGTGAATCATTAGTATTGTTGTCATTGTCAATCCACGGGTTATTAATTACCTTGAAAACGAATATCAGTTCTCAAATGCTGAAATGGCACACATTCATTTCATTTACGGAACAAATTGCAGTTAAGCTCAGCTTTTCTACGGGATAGCTTTATCCGCACCGACATGGCCAGCAGGGGATCCTTTTGCAGCCATTCAATGGCGTCTTCCAGAGACATGATTTTCTTCGCCTGTTAGAGCATTAGTGGCGGACTAGACATATCCGAACACCTGCTTTAGAGGAACAGGTGTGGATATGGTCGCGGAAGAACCCAAGCTAGAGCGAGAAAAGCTGCATCAGACGTAGGTATTTCACATTTAAGTGTATGGAGAATTCATAATAAAGATCATCCCTAACCATATTACCTGCAACAAATATAGGACCTCTCACCAGCTGAATTTCCTCCACGAGTTCTGATTTGGCAATGGCTTTGATAACAGTATATTGGACCTAGTGTTTTTCATTGTCTGCTTTTCACTAATGAATCACAATTCATAGAATATAGCATTTCTAATTTTAGTAGCATTCACCACTAAGGGCGGTAAAATCCTCATCAAATTACCCAGTCTCTGTGTCAGGATGACTAATTGTCCGATACGCTTTTCCTGCCACCAACCCTCAATGACTAACAATACACGCCTTTCTTAGAGGTGGAATTACTTGCATTACTGGAAGACATTCCATTATCAATACGCCATCTGATGTGGTTCATGCATTACGGAACTCCATCAAATTTTTGCTTCACTGCTAGAGAACATCTCAATCATACTTAACCTGTCCATTGGATTGTTAGATGTGGAACAACTGCATGGCCTGTTCGCTCTCCCGATTTGAATCTACTGGATTTCTTCCAATGAGGACATGTTAGGGCTGACGTAAGCGCTACTCAGGCTTCTATTACACAAGCTCTCCGGGGAACAGATCGTGATTAGTTGTCAAAGAATTCAGAACTCCCTAGGACTTTTAGAACGTGTTTGACAGTCGACGAGAAGACACTGTAAGGCATGCATTGCTGCTCAGTGAGGCCATTTCGAACACTTGCTGTCATGTTGACTTATTTAATATTCTCATTCATCACATACAGTGTGGCATAAATACTGGAATAAAACTAATTAACTTAACAGGCTTTCTTACTTGTACTCTCAAAACCTGAATTATAATATCTAATAGCAAGAATACTACTTCTATTACATGTAACTTGAGAACAACTAATTAACAGAACTACAGCCGACTCAATATTTGCAGCATTCCTCGTGTGGATGGTTTTGTACAACATTTTCATATATCTACTATGACGTCAGATATGCAGATGATGAAAATTTACCTAGCATCATATCTTTTGACAGTCTTCCTTACTTGCACTCTGAAAATGTGCTATAATTCGAAACGAAGCATTCCTGACCCAGTGCTCATACAAAATGTTGTTCATCACCAAGGTTCTATTTTGCGTGAAACTCAATAAATAACTCTCAGTGAGATAATTTTCTCCACCTCCTTTCTGAACCAGAAAGCTGGGGACATAATTTGAGACAGTCCATAATATTCCTTAGATAAGTAGCTTTCATTTCAGATATTAGAATTTAGGCTCTGTAATCGTTTAAGTAATTCTCCCTTGTTTTGGGATGAGAAAATTTAGATGCTTCTTTTAACCACATTACAGGTCTCTTGAATAGCACCATAATCAAGTTTTAGTTAAAAAGAAAAAGAAAAACGAGGAAAACACAGTAATGCTGTCAAGAGCATCTAAACTCAGTTCAACTCAATAAGCAGCTCTTCTATAGCTATCACATATATCAAACAGCAGCCCTTCAATATATATTATATATATCAGAACACTCTTGGACTTTTCGAATGTGTTTTCAGTGATTATCCCGAACGTGTATGAGACTACTAAGCCAGCGGGAGTGTACTAATGTCTGTGTTTGCATGTTGCGTGAGAAACCAGGAGAAGCTGAGTAAAGCTTTTAGGTGATCTCCATCCTTTGTGTAAGAGAGTACTTTCTTCCCTATTTTGCAATATATTTAAATAAATAAGTATATACACTGAGTGGCCAAAAGTCATAAGAATAGCAGTTAAATTAAAAGTAGCGCACTCTACTCGTAACCGATGCGTTGGACGTCAACCTTAGAATGGCGCTGCAGTAGCCTAAAAACTCAACATTCATTTCGGAGTAGTTGTTAATTCAGCATCGCTGCACGTCGTGAGTTCTCTGACTTTGAATGTGACTTGATCGTCGGTGCCAGAAGGATGGATCGTGTAATATCGAAGATCGTGCAGGAATTCGGTTTTCCCAGGTATATGGTGTCAATAGTTTACGTTATTATTCTATTTATGGCCTTTCCACGCATGTAAATTAGTGAACGGGACAGCCACATGCAATTGACTAACGGAACTCGTGTCGGCTGTCGCGAATGGTAACGACCAACAGACAGTCTACAGTGCATGTAAATCACTGCTAATTTGAATGCAGGCCAAACACGAAACATTTCTGAAAGGACTGTCCGTCGCCACCTGCACTCCATCGGATTCGATAGCCGAAGACCTACTCGTGTCCCATTTGCTTACATATCATCACAGAGCTCAACGACTGGAATGGGCCAGAAGACATCGAAATTGGACAGTAGAATAGTGGCGTCAGGTTGCTTGGTCCGATAAATTAAGGCTCCAGTTGTTTTGCGCTAGAGTGGCGTAGGCCCCATGAAGCCATGGACTCTTCCTGTCTGCAAAGTATTGTTCAGGCTAAAGGCAGCTCTGTGATGGTGTGGGGCGTGTTCACGTGGTCTACATTGGACTCTCTCGTTCGTTTGGAGCAATCATTGACAGATGTGAGATACGTGGACATTCTCGCAGGTCACCTGCACCCTGACGGTGAAGGGGTATTCCAACAAGATACCCCTTCACCATCAGGGTGCGACCGTCACCAGTCTTTGGTTGCTATGAGGTGGATCGAGGGACCCTTCACGGATTTTAACGCCATGAATGACAGCCCCCACTGTTCCCTGATATGAAACCCTTGGAACATCTGTGGGATAAAATGGAAAAAAGCTTACGATCCATGAATCCACCACAATCCAATGCAACACAATTATTACGGTAAAAGTACAGTGCGCGTGTTCTACTTTAACTGCTATTCCCATGACTTTTGGACTCGCAATATATTGCAAAATGGGGAAGAAAGTACTCTCTTACACAAAAGATGGAGATCACCTAAAAGCAATACTCAGCTTCTCCTGGTTTCTCACACAACATACAAACACAGACATTAGTACACTCCCGCTGGCTTAGTAGTCTCATACACGTTCGGGATAACCAGTGTATACAAATTCGAAAAGTCCAAGAGTGTTCTGATATATATAATATATATTGAAGGGCTGCTGTTTGATATATATGATAGCTATAGAAGAGCTGCTTATTGAGTTGAACTGACTTTAGATGCTCTTGACAGTATTACTATGTTTTCCTTGTTTTTTTTTTTTTTTTTTTTAACGAAAACTTGATTATGGTGCTATTGAAGAGACCTGTAATGAGGTTAAAAAAAGCATCTAAATTTTCTCATCCCAAAACAAGGGAGAATTACTTATACGATTACAGAGCCTAACTTCTTATATCTGAAATGAAAGCTACTTATTTAAGGAATATTATGGACTGTCTCAAATTATGTCCCCAGTTTTTTGGGCTACACTGTAGGATGTGTCAGCTGCCATCCCTGGAGAACGCTACCGGCAAGTCATTGACTCCATGCCTCCACGTGTCTGCAGTGCTGAAGTCTCGAAGAGGATGAACCCGTTTTAAGGCACATATCCCATGATTTTTGTCCCCTTAGTGTATATATATAAAATATAGAGAGGCCCACTTGTAAATGTATGTCACAAATCAGGAAATGGTATCAGGCAAGGCTACCTCGATAATTAAAGCCATGACAACTATTTTAATGACGTCAAATATGGAGGAAGGAATTACAAATTTTTGTATCATACAGGTGATCAAAAAGTCGCTGTGCATCTGATAAGCAATGAGAGATTCTTACCTGTAAAATTATAATAAATATTGAAAGTATGTACCGCCCGTCTCCAGACATTTAGTGACATGTCGAATTGCGTTCTTGAAGTCAGCACAGCACGGTTCACATTCCGAATGTATTCTGCGATGGCCATCTTCAAATCATCAATTGTGCAGGGATTGTCCGAATACATAGAGTTTTTCATCGCACTCCAGAGATAAAAATAGGGAGGAAAGAGATTTGTTTGTAATCAAATGGGAATGGGTCAAATGGTTTGAAATCAATAGGGAGGAAAGAGACTGCCTTTCCTTCTCCCCAGCCCTGTCTTGGAGTCGGTTTGTTTTCTTCTCGTTATTCTGTTGGTCTTTTCCCCCGTTTTATATTTGTTTTCTACCCTTTTGTCGCATTGGGTCCCTTTCACTCCGAACTGGGACGTAAGGATTTCGACTCTTACGTCAGTAGTCAGTAGTCTTTGTTAGTAGCTCAATTTGTCCCTCGTGTTTGGGTTTGTTGTGAGCCAGTTTTGCCTAGACGATTTATGGCTTACTGGCCTTTCTAGTTCCCATTGTACGTCTGAGGAAACTGTTGAAAGGGTATGCAGCTGTACCTTTCCATCTGGGCTTTCCCTGCACGTTGTTGTGCTTACCTGTATTCATTTCCACCATTTGTCATGTAATTTCTACTTCCTTTGGACACTTCCCTTATCAGAAAGAAAGTATTGGCATGTGTAGGCATATTCGGTTGTAAAGGCTAAACTGAAAGGACGATTATTTTGTAGTCTTCGCTGAATTGCTATTGTTTGTGGAATTGTGGAACTACCAAAGGTCACTGACAACATGTTATCATAGTGTCAATATATTGTATATGTTCCTTATGTAATGCATTTCTACTCTAGCTGCTATTTCTATTTCGTCCAGGTAGTCATCTTCTCTTTCTTTGAAAAGCATGCCTATTTTGCATTGGTGGGAGTGGGAATATTCCTGTTCAAACCACCCCTGAGTATTTTTTGAGGATGCACAACATTATTTACCGATTTCCTTCCCTGCAGTCTGCCTGAGGCTGGTTCCCAGAACAAACATTAGAATGGTACACGTATGAATATATTTAAACCAAAATCAATTACATATAAAAATCAAAATTTATTTAGCACACCTTTCGATCAAAATCAACATTCACTTAACATACTTTTAATAACTTTCCTTACAGGCGCTCTCAGGGCTCTCCCTTTTTTTTTTTAGGGAAACTTCGCGAGTGGCATAAAATAAGCCATCCAAACTCGTTATTACGAGAAAACGTTCAAGAGGCTAGAGAAGCCAACAACTTATCATCTCTTAGAGGAACGGCATGGCGGCGACAATTATCACTAACTCACGTGGGAATAACCAGATCAGATAAATTCAACCCTTACCTCTTTCTACTCAGGTGGGCCAAAAGCAGATACAGTCGCTCAAATAAATATCCGAACACTATGGTTGATTACAGAATTCAGAAAAAGTATCTGGCAAGAATTTTTTTAGAAATTAGTGATCTAGCAACCTTCGTGTACAATACATGAAGTTTGCCAGATCATTAATTTCTATAAAAATCGTTGCTAGATATTTTTTCCGAATTCTGTAATCAACCATAGTGTTCGGATATTTATTTGAGTAACTGTACATGTTCATTGGCCGTACTACCACAGCCAGTTCATGTGCCACAGGTAGTTTGGAGTCCTTGCTGATCAGTACTCAGCCATACTTCACATATGTGCACTCGTCTTTCTCCATTCTTTTGACTCGCAGGAAGAACTGGCAACACGTCCTCCTGCCTCGCGTTTCAGGACTGAAATCCAACTCTTGCATGCCTTTTCCTCTCACTTTCTCTCAACTCTTGGCAGAAAGGTCACCCACCAGCTACACCAGCTACACGGGTCGAGGTGCGAAACCTCGACCCATCTGGCACGGTTTGTTTACAACAACAGGTTACGTAGGCCCCCTGTCATCTGGAGCCCACTGGACCATGCTATTGGGTCTCTGTACTAGTGGCATTCTTTCTCGTGGCTGGACTGGACACCACAAATGGAGGCAACGAAAAAGGACTAGTGGCTGAAGGTAATGGCAGCGAGGCTTTCCGCCCAAAACCATTGTGCCCACATTTTGAAACAAATGTGAGCACAACCTAACTATGCCCCTTAAGGATGCGGTAGGATGGGTTGGGTTGTTTTACTTCTGAGCGGCACATTTTTGCACACCATGGGCTAAATGGCCAGGTCACATTGACCCCGAAGGCTCAGAGAAGGTTGGGGGAGGGGACCCACTGGAACACCTGTTGGGAGACAGATGGCAGCCTCCCGTCAAGGCCATCCAGCGTGTTCTTTAACGTGCACAGGGTATGGCTCTCCCACACACGGGGCCACGGCTTAACGCCCATCCGACGGACGGCGGCCTTTCCAAGCCCCTTGGTGTCCCCTACTGACCGTGGGCAGGGCGTGGAATTTTGCGGAGATAAATCTCAACGTTGACCCAGCTGGGGCTCGAACCTGGGAACTACAGATTACGAGCCTGGCGCGCTACCGACTGAGCCACCCCCGCCCCGATGCGGTAGGCAATGGTGCCAAAAGGTCCTTGACCTAACAAGAGGTGGGCGAAGTATTCACACTGTCTGATCTGGTTCCAATATTTGCTTTGTCGAATGTCTTTGGTTTCTCAATCCAATCATGATGAGGGGTCAAACAGTCACGGTAATCTCTGCCTCTGGTCGGGGACGAGAGTTCCTTTGAAAGGCAGGTCTGTGGGGTTGACATCATACACGCACGTTTTCCGCTGATCCGGTTAGCAGGTGTCTCTCGTGATGAGACACCACAATCTGCCGCATCTTTCTAAGTCCGGTGGCAGATTCGGGATGAAAAGTTTATGTCCGGGACCATCCTGGGCTGAGCCTCCCTTCGGTCTTCTAGTTATTAGCTGTCTCCATTTTGGTGGGTTTTTCCCAGCAGCACATGAAATGAAAAAGAAACGAGGAGGGTCAATTCAGGTTTTCCCCTATGTTTGCTATTTACAATATAACATTTCATATTCCTATTTACCGCCACATGTCCCTGAAACTCCATTCTTTTTATTAGCCTCTATCTCTTGCTATTCTATTATTCAGGGGGTCCCATGGCCCTAGAGCTTTACCGCCATTTAGTGTTCAGAATAATTTTTCACTATTCCATGAAGTCTATCCTTCAAATTACGTACTTTTTCCATTTCATCATGTTACCTCCTAAATGTTTACACAGTTCAGCTCGTATGTGGTACAACAGGTGCTATCACAATCTGATTAGTTTCTATCTGATTAGTTCTATATTATATCTATTTCTTATCCAATCTTGTGATGATCACGATTGTTCATCAAACATTGGTATCGAACTTGGACAACATGTTACAACTTTGCGTGATCCCCTTAACCTAATATCTCCTGACAGTTACACAATCTATTTATTTTGTTCACTTCAATTGACTCTATACAATTTAACATTACAGTATTTTTCTGCCACTACAATGATAGCTATTGACCTACAAGACATTTTGCTCACTTCAATTGACTCTACACTATCTAACGTAACAGAATTCTTCTTCCAATACAATGATAGCTACTGGTCTACAAGACCACCGCAATTCGCTACCTCCTAATTTCTTTTCCCCATGAGTGGTATCGTATAGTGTCCCCAGAAATGGATAAATGTGTGGGAGAATGGACGCCGATCCGCCAATTGTTCTTGGCGACGATCGCCTCTTGAGCGCCAGAAAGGTCCACAGTCAGACCGAGTAAGGCGTCTCATAGGTATCGGCACGGGATGTGACAGGTAAAGGATCGGCTAGGCAGAGGATCCGCCAAATCCAAAGAGAGTCAATCCAACCAGCACTCAGTGGCCCGCTTGCGCATCTCATTAGTGTTGCTCAGACCTGCTCGGAGAACACATAGATATCAAAGGGACAGGAGCACATGCTGTCCTTTATTGTTCAGCAAGCATCGCGTCGCCTGGAGTCCCGTGCTGTGCTGCTTGCTGCGTTACCACGGCGTATGTCCTTGCTCGTTGCCGTGGCAACCTGTGGAAAAGGAAGTTGTACCGTAATGCATCGCTCTGGCCGTCTCCTTTTGGTTAGTCGGGGGTCGTCGTCTGCCGACGGCAGCTTTCTCGAGGAGCACGCTGAGGAAGCAGAGATAGGTTTGGAGGAAATTGCTGTGCTGCTCAATGATGCAGCAAGTTACATCAGCGGACAGCGTTGGCGCTCTGGCCCAACTAAATATGACTCTCTGACGCAGCGAATATGAGTGCATCGGTGGCTGCATGGGGACTTGTCCAGTGGAGCAGCCGGGTGTAAGCTCTAGAAAAGGCGGGGGGGGGGGCGTTAAGGGATGGTTCCCTTCTCTCTATAAGCTTGTGGTGGAGGACTATATTCATACAAGACAAATGTTGATTCCAGGTCGATCTGAGGAGGAGGTCCTAATTTTTCTACCCCTAACTGCCATTTTATTTCTTTTATGGCTTTGGGGTCCTCCACCACTTCTGTGAAGTTTCTACTAGTGCGTTCCTAAGACAGAGGGTTATCTAGCCTTAGAGTATAATAAATATATGCTCCTAGCCTCTCACTATCGCTGTGTATGGAGAACTTCTCACTATCTCTGTCTGGATCAATGCTTTCGTCATATCAATGGATTCAAAAGTTCCTAATGCAGGTAACAGCTTTCGCTAACTAATTTGAATGAAACGAAATTATCATCTTCTCTAGGCATATCAAAACTCACATCGCTTCTAAAAAAAATAGAGCCCCTCAAGCAGATGTTTGCCACAGAGGCCTGACAGGAACCTGTAGGTGTAAAAAAATCCTCCACCTCTCTGCATGTCTCCAAATTCCTAACCTCCATGTGCCAAAAAAGCTTCCTAATTTCGCTAGGTGGGACAAACTTCTCAATCTCTAAGTGGGTATCAAAACTCTCACTAACACTTTGTACTTGTAAATCACTACTCTTGTGTGAGGTAAAACTCTCCTCGTACTTATCGGGTGGTCAAAACTCTTAATGCTACTATTTTGTACTTAAAAAACTCACTTCTGCTGTGCATCTTAATCTTCTCATTCACTATGTTTACTTCAAACATTTCTCTACTACTCTGTGCCTCAAGACTCTCACTACTGCTGTGTATATGAAAAATTTCTCTAGCATTGTTCACTTCACAATTATCGCTGCTATTATTTACTTCACCATTCTCATTGATAACGTGTGCTTCAAACACTCTACTGGGTACTTCACTACTCTGGTAGGGGTCAAAGCTGTAACTACTCTTGTTTGGGGCTGAACTGCTATCTGTAGGTGTGCCTATTCTCAGTTCTATGTATATCCAAATTCTCCCTAGTCTTGTGTGTTTCTATCCGCTTGTTATTCTTGAGTGGGTCAAAAATCTGATTACGAGCATATGTGCTTAAATTCCGATTATGGGTAATTAAGTCCTGGCTCTGCTCACGTATAACTAACCTGGGATCCTCCCTATGTATTTCCAGACTGTGGCTCTCTATATGTGTTTCTAGCTTCTCACTGTGTGCCTCTAAACTCTGCTTAGTTGTTTCTAAACTCTGGCTGTGTGGATCTAAAGGCTGACTGTCATTGGTAGCTATGCTCTGAATAGGTGGTTCTAAAACTCCTCTATCTCTATAAGTGTCGACCTCCTCTCTAGCTGTGGTGAGCTCCTGGAAAGGCGCTTTACTCTGTGGCAGATGCTGAATTGGGGTTCGATTCGCATGGTATTCTTTGTGTCCCTCTCATGTACTGTCCTTCGTATTCCCTGATTTCTTCTCTTCTAAGGTTTCAAAACTTCTCTCCCGGAGCCCACCAATGTCAAACAAAGTTTCTACCGATTGTCTGAATTCCTCATCATCTTCGAGACCCAATGAGGTAAAAATGTTAGTTACCATTCTCATGATGTCGATCTTCTTCATATTCCTCCAACACATGGGAGGGGGACTCAGTTAGGCTTCTAAGGCCCGATACAAAGAGGTCTGCCTAATGGGGTCAACCAGGGGTGCTTTCTGCTGAGCTGCCTTAACCTGGCTGCCAAAATATTACGGTAGGCATGTTCCAATATTTCGGTCTCCTGCCTTATCAGTGTGCTGACTGTTGTGCTCTGTATGTCATGAGACTGAAGGGAGAAATGTGGCCGGGGGGGGGACTGTGTTTGACTCTCAGGGTCATCATAACAACAATACGTCGAATACCAATTCTCCTCGATGGGACAGTCGCTAGCCAAATGGCCATATTCTCCACATTCCCAAGAAATCTTCGTGTACCATCTAGTGTTAGTCAAAAAGTCCCTTGAGTGGGTTCTCACGATTCTTGTGGTGGGAGTATACGACAGGATTGGGTGAGGTGGTGTAAAATGGTGTAGGGGCCATGTCGAATTTCCAAAAACCAATTGCTAAGAGAAATTATCCTAATATCAGGTATAAGAACATAAGGAAGTGTTCATATATATCTGGCATAAGAACTGTGTTGGCATAAGAACTGTGTTGGTGGCAGGTGGAGAACCAACATCATATTAGGTTGGTGGTCATAACGTTTTGTCTCTTCGGTGTATAAAGCTCCGATCAGTCAGTTGCAGTGGCGAATTAAAAAAATTTTTAATTGGGTAAGTCTGAAGAAGGAGCCCCCATTGTTATGTAACGTTTAATGAATGAATGAATGCAGTGGCGAAGCGTTACTGTTTGAGCACAGTGAGCAGTTGCTAAACGTATTGTTCAACTTATATGGGAACTCTCTTCCCGTAACATGATCAGTCAACGAGAACGGTTTATATTCCGAAATCAATAAACCGGAATGAAGTTCTCGCAATAGAAATTTAAAAATCATTGAAACATAACATTGTTCCGATATCTGACATCAGGGAATCATGAATTGGAAAGAGTCCCAGTATCTGTTTTCGAATCACTAAGAACGGTCCCTTTTTGCAGGCCAATTTAGATAGGGGTGGGTGCCACATGGTTATATCCCTCAATCCCTTTCAAAATAATATTAAGTGTAATCATCATCATCATCATCATCATCATCATCATCATCATCATCATCATCATCATCATCATCATCATCATCATCAACAACAACAACAACAAGCAGCCATGGACTACGGAGGTCTAACCAGACCGTGTAATTCAGTTCTCCAAGCAAGTCTATCCTGAGCTACATCTACTGCATCTGGCCACTGCACACCAATTCTAACAAGGTCCTGTTTGACATTGTCTTTCCACCGCATCCTAGGTCTCCCCTTCTTCCTGAGGCCTTTAGGCACACTGTTCATAACACTATTCGCCAATCTATAATTATTCATACGGGCAACATGGCGAAACCGACGGAGTCTCTCTCTCTGCACAATATGCTGCTAAAAGGAGGTTGCAAACTCCTTTGCCTAACCTCATCATTAATTACAAAGTTGAACCACGTAATGCCCAAGATACTGCGTAAGCATGTAGTTTCCTGTTATCTTGTTTACAAAGTGTCCAAATTTCACTACCATAACTAACTCAAGAAAGAAACAAACTATTATACAGTCTAATTTTAGTCTTTAGGTGTATACGCCTATTTCACCACACACTCTCAATAGATTCTTAAAAGACCCGGCAGCAATCCCTATTCGTCTGTTAATCTCATGCCGCACATCACCATTATCTGTTACATAGCTCCCAAGATGATTAAACTGTGACACCTGCTCAAGACTGCGACAATTCAGATTAACTAAATCACAGCCTGCCTGACCAATTTTCATCACTTTAGTTTTCTCTCTGTTTATAACCAGACCTACTCTACTACCAGCTTCATCAACAACTCGAATGAAAGAGTTCATCTCATCAACATCATTTGCCAAAAGGGCTAAATCACCAGCATAATCTAAATCACAAATTTTCCTATCTCCAGTCCATTTAAGGCCAAAATCTTTCCCGTGAAGTGAATTTCGCATAGCATAATCAATAACCAAGCTAAAGAGAAAAAGAAGACAAAATGCACCCTTGTCGAACACCAAAAGTAATGCTAAACCAATTGCTACAAGCCTTACCAACTCTTACACACGACTCAGTGTTATTATAGAGAGCTTTCATTATGTTAACTGACTTGTCAGGTATACCATATGATTTCACAATCAACCACAAATTATGGCGATCAACAGAGTCGAAAGCCTTTTTGAAATCAACAAAGCTAGCAACCAAAGGTTTCTGAAACTCTAAACATTTCTCAAGAATCTGCCTAAGTTAAAATATTTGATCCACACATCCCCTACCACTTCTGAATCCACATTGCTCATCAAGCAATGTGTCAAGCAGACTGTCAACCAGATTCTTAATTCTATTAAGCACAATCATGCAAAGAACTTTACCTGGAACAGAGAGTAGGCTGATGCCCCTATAGTTATCACAAGAACTGCGATCACCTTTTTCGAAAATAGGGATAACAATAGCTCTGGTAAAATCCTTAGGAACCATGCCTTTATCATAAAAGATATTCAGAATTTCAGTCATCCAAGTGGTAACCGAAACATTCCCAGCTCTAAGCATTTCCGTAGTAATTTCATCTACCCCTGGGGATTTATGAAGTTTAAGTTTAGAAATAGCCAAAATTACTTCAGATTGTGTTATAGGGCCAACATTAAAGCCACCAATGCATCTATCATCATTGCGAACAATGGGAATGGAAATAACCACATTGTTTAGAATATCACTGAAATGTTCCGCCCACCTAACCATGACAGAATTCTCACCTCCTATAACCTTACCTTGTTTATCCTTCAATCCCTGTATACCTGTCCGTTTTCTACCATGCAAAACATTAACTATCTGGTACAGCTCTCTGCTGTTGTGCTGTCTAATTGCTTCCTCGGCTTTGTCAGTCAAGCCATCAAGCCAAAGATTCTTATCAGCAGCTAACTGATCCTTTCACGTTTATTAAGTTCTCTGTAATGCAGAGCTTCAGTATTAAAGGTAAATTTTTTAACCTTAGTACAACACTTTTTAAGTTTAAGTTGCAAGAAGAAGTTTAAGTTTAAGTGCTTCCAATCATGAACACTGAAATCTGTATCAAATATTATCCTACCCTTTTACGGAATCCATAAGTACCAGGCAATACCATACAACTATGCACGATAAAGAATCCAATTCCAGACAAAACATGGCGTCCAATTTTGATATGGCCAACCTCTTCCTATATAGAGTCTCTAGTGCAAAGCAATCGCCAATGTGCTTCCAATGAAAGAAATTTCTGTTCATTGATTTCTGTGAAATGAATATGGAAGATGTAACTGCCGTTGTTAAGATACGATAACCAAAGCAGTAGCGAAGAAGCGAGATTCTTCACTCCTAGCTCAATTAGCCTATAAAATTGGTGCTTCTGTAAATTATACAGTATAATATAGCAGAATAATACGAAGACTATTATACAAATGTAAACTTTATGTTAGAATAAACTTGTTAAAGCTATGAAAATACTTTTTTCTTTAATGGATAATATACTTAAATATATTTAATTTATATTTCTTAAATTTAATGAGAATTTTAAGGGAATCATTGTTTCCATGGATGCTTCGCCACTGGTCTCGATCAGTGAGATGAAAGCAACTGAGACAAAGATATTACGAATGACGTATGGGTGGTTCTCTAGGTCATTGGTAGATCGAACTTGCATTTTCCTGGGAATCAAGCATTGTTCTCATAGATTATTGTTTGACTGATGCGCGATTAATAACTCATATGATATTATAAACAATTAAAACTACCGATGCTTCAAAGCACAGTTTATTTGATTTAATGTCTTCCATGAATGCTTTGCCACTAATTTCGTGAAATTCCATTAGAAAAAAACAAACAAACTAATAATGATTCTCTATTATACAATAATGTCCTATGCTCCTGAAATTATATTTCATTTATTAGAATATATTTCTCTCTGTTCTGAAGATTTCTAGGTGTGTTAAAATTTAACAATTAATAATTTTCTAAACAGGTAAAATTTCGAAGACTGTACCTGAAAATGAGGTAGCTGAAGCTCCATCGAACGATATGCAGTGGAATCCACAATTGGCCAATGACGCGAACTCGACATTAAGCGCAACAGAATCGACGCCAATAGATACACAAAGCACGCAATCAATGACGGGGGTAACGAAGACAACGCCAGTAGAGACAGAAGGCACACAAGCGACGACGGAGGAAACGGAGACAACCCCAGTAGAGACAGAAGACCCGCAAATGGCGATAGTCTCAATAGGTAAACAATAGGTATAAATAGGTATAAATAGTATAAATAGGTATCAATATGTATAAATAGTATAAATAGGTATCAATATGTATAAATAGTATAAATAGGTATCAATAGGTAATTAAAGCATCAACAATTAAGATACGGCTAACGGAGACGACGTCAGCAGAGACAGAAGGCACTCAAACGACGACGGAGGAAACGGAGACAACGCCAGTAGAGACAGAAGACAAGCAAATGACGACGGAAGAAACGGAGACAACGCCAGTAGAGACAGAAGACAAGCAAGTGACGACGGAAGAAACGGAGACAACGCCAGTAGAAACAGAAGAGACGCAAGTGACAACGGAGGAAAAGAAGACAAAGTCAGTAGAAACAAAGCGCACGCAAGCGAAGATGGGGGAAACGGAGACAACGTCAGTAGAGACAGAAGACCCGCAAACGACGAGAGTATCAATAGGTGCAAAACTTGAATCAGAATCACCAACAGAAAATGCTTCCACACCGAAACTGACGACAACAACGAGAACAGAATCACAATCAACTTCAGCAGAAAGTTCTTCCACAGTCAATACTGGAGAACCAACGTTCAACATGACAGTAACACAGTCAAAAACTGAACCACAATCTACTGCAGCAGAAAGTTTTTCAACAGTCACTACCGAAGCATCAACAATTAAGACGACACTGGCTTTTACCACGGAGAGTAACCAAACGGAAGACAATACAACCGAAACGAAAGTAGAAACTACGGATACTCCCACTTCACCAAATGATATTATCTCAAAATCAACTACAGTAGAACAATCAACACTTTCTACCACTACAAATGGTAAGTACATTATTAATATTTTTACAATAATAACAGCAATTTATTTCTTTCTCATTTGTGCATACGGTAATGATTATAACTTTGCTGGACACAATGCTGTATGCAATATAACCTAAAACGTTGCCTAGTGTTATAGATTTTTGAATCTTTTCGTTTTGACAACATCTTGCATGAATTCGAAATAACCAAACAGATAATAAATTAACTTATTTCATAAATAAATCAATAAATGTTAAAAAATAAGAAAAAACGGAAGTATTACGGCTAACGTAATAATTAGACTAACAGCTAATTAATATTGCCAAACCTTAAATATCGTATACGGTACTAAAAGAATATAACACTCGAAAGAGGATTTGCAAATTTTTCTATAAAGCAAATCGTAGAATCAACTCTTATCAAAAATAGACCTTAGATAACATTCTTTTAAACAACCTATCATTTCGATTATTCCAAAAAAAGCCAATCAACTAATAACGATATTTTATCCGACACCCAAAAATAGACCTTAGATAACATTCTTTTAAACAACCTATCATTTCGATTATTCCAAAAAAAGCCAATCAACTAATAACGATATTTTATCCGACACCCTCACTCTGCACACATGCAAATCACACAAAAAACAAATTATTTTCTTCGCTAAAACTCTCTTCAAAGTTAACTCTCTGTTCTTTTCTAAATATGACGTATTTCCACAGTTACGTTCCGAGCCATATCTCATAACATAATAACCACGCTTTCAATTGTTGCACCTGGATATGTCATTTCAATAGTTTAGTGAATAAATCGATAATACGTATAATTTCTGCAGTCATTTCTTGAACACCTTTATTGTTATTTTATACATATACCGCGATAGTTGTTTCATTAAGTATGCTTATTAAACATAAAATGGAAATAACTCCCTCTCAAGCACCTGCTTACCACAGAGGTCTGACAAAGAGTTTTTCAGTATAATAATAAGTGTAGAGAATATCTATGAGGAAGGAGAGACCTCTGCAGAGAGACATGAAGAAACAACGTGTCAAATCAACATAGCTCTGAACATTGATTTCTCTGATTTCAATGATTTTTTTGGTATTCTTGTAATACTCATAGGTAAAGAGAAAAAGTAAATTTATTTTGTGTTCACTAGTTTTCAAGATATAAGCATTCAAAAGTGAAAAAAACTTCACAATTTGAACTATTGAGCTGCTTTAAAAGCTTATAGCTCTTATTCTATTCATGTTAAAGTAATAAATTTGGTCTCTTTTCAAAGGTCTTCATATGTTCTTTAAACGAAGGTGCAACATATACAAGGTGTCCCATACCATTATACATAGGCAATGGTGTCCCATACGTTCATATACATGGTCACAAATGAAAATAACTATTATCAATCAATTTTATATCATCATCATATTCAATTTATAACATAGGAAATTATGAGTGAACCCAAAAACCCCATAGTTTGTCTTGGCCACTAAAGAAAATTAATAGAAAAATCAATAACGAATGACTCACTATAAAGATCATAAACAATACGTGTCATTTTCCGATATATGTTCATCATCATCATCATCCTCAAGCAGCCATTGGCTACAGAGGTCCAACCAGACCGTGTAATTTAGTTCTCCAGGCAACTCTGTCCTGAACTACATCTACTGCATCTGGCCATTGCACACCAATTCTAAACAAGGTCCTGTTTGACATTGTCTGCCCATCGCATCCTTGGTCTACCCCTCTTTCTGAAACTTTTAGGCACACTGTTCATAACCCTATTTTCCAATCTATAATTATCCATACGGGCAAAATGGCCAAACCAACGGAGTCTCTCTCTGCACAATCTGCTGCTTAAAGGAGGTTGTCGACTCCTTTGCTTAACCTCATCATTAGTTACAAAGTCGAACCACCTAATGCCCAAGATATTGCGCAAGCATCTGGAATCAAAAAGCATCTAGTTTCCTGTTATCTTGTTTACAAAGTGTCCAGGTTTCACTACCATAACCAACCCTAGAAAGAACAAACTACTATGCAGTCTAATTTTAGTCTTTAGGTGTATTTGCCTATTTCTCCACACTCTCCATAGATTCTTAAAAGACCCAGCAGCAATCCCTATTCGTCTGTTAATCTCATGCCGCACATCACCGTTATCTGTTACATAGTTCCCAAGATATTTAAACTGTGACATCTGCTCAAGACTGCAACCATTCAGATTAACTGAATCACAGCATCCCTGACCAATTTTCATCACTTTAGTTTTCTCTCTGTTTATAACCAAACCTACTCTACTACCAGTCTCATCAACAGCTCGAATTGAAAGAGTTCATCTCATCAACATCATTTGCCAAAAGGGCTAAATCATCAGCATAATTTATATCAGACATTTTCGTATCTCCAGTCCATTTAAGGACAAAATCTTTCCCTTGAAGTGAATTTCGCATAACATAATTCAATAACCAAGCTACAGAGAAAAGGAGATAAAATGCACCTATGTCGAACACCAGAAGTAATGCTAAAGCAATTGCTACAAGCCTTACCAACTCTCACACACGACTCAGTGTTATTAAAGAGAGCTTTCATTATGTTAACTAACTTGGCATGTATACCATATGATCTCACAATCAACCACAAATTATGACGATCAACAGAGTCGAAAGCCTTTTTGAAATCAACAAATCTAGCAACCAAATGTTTCTGAAACTCTAAACATTTCTCAAGAATCTGCCTAAGTTAAAATATCTGATCCACACATCCCCTACCACTTCTGAATACACATTGCTCATCACGCAATAGACTGTCAACCAGATTCTTAATTCTATTAAGCACAATCATGCAAAGAACTTTACCTGGAACAGAGAGTAGGCTGATACCCCTATAGCGTTCACAAGAACTTCTTTTTCGAAAATTCTTTCATCTTTTTCGAAAATAGGGATAACAATAGCTCTGGTAAAATCCTTAGGAACCATGCCTTTATCATAAAAGATATTCAGAATTTCAGTCATCCAAGTGGTAACCGAAACATTCCCAGCTCTAAGCATTTCCGTAGTAATTTCATCTACCCCTGGGGATTTATGAAGCCTAAGTTTAGAAATAGTCAACATAACTTCATACTGTGTTATACGGCTAACATTAAAGCCACCAATCATCGTTGCAAACAATGGGAGTAGAACTAACTACATTATTTAGAACATCACTGAAATGCGTAGCCCACCTAGACATGACAGAATTCCCACCTTCTATAACCTAACCTTGTTTATCCTTCAATCCCTGTATACCTGTCCGTTTTCTACCACACAAGACATTAACTATCTGGTACAGCTCTCTGCTGTTGTGCTGTCTAATTGCTTCCTCGGCTTTGTCAGCCAAGCCATCAAGCCAAAGATTCTTATCAGCAGCTAACTGATCCTTTACACGTTTATTAAGTTCTCTTTAATGCTTTCTATTAGGACTAGTAGGGTATTGATTAAGGACATTCCTGCAGTTCTTTCTTTCTGAAATCAGCTCAAGTGCCTTATCACTCAGATAATTCTGTCTCCTCTGCTCCTTTTTTCCTAAAAGAGTACTGTTAGTGTCCAAAAAAGCCTGTTTAAAATGATCCCATTTTTCCTCAACTTCAGTAGTAAACATGCCATGACTGTCATAATGACTAAGTAACCTAACATGGTAAGCTTTGGCTATAACTGGGTCTTTCAGAGCTTCAGTATTAACAGTAAATTTTTTAACCCTAGCACAACACTTTTTAAGTTTATGTTACCAGACACTTTTAACGAGGTAATGGTCAGATCCAATTTCAGCTCACCTATATGACCTGGTATTCCTAACAGAACTAGCCCATTTGCTGTTAATTAATATAAAATCAATCATATTCTTATGCAGCCCATCGGGTGAAACCCATGTGTATTTATGTATTTCGCGGTGTTTGTATTAAGTGTTATTATTCTGAATCCATTGAGTTTACTTACCTGTAGGAGATTTTGCCCATTGTCATTGCAGCTACCAATACCAAAAGGGCCTATCACCCCTCCTAAAAGGTCAGAGTCAGTATCATCTTTGGCATTGAAGTCACCTAGAACAAGGGTAATATCTCCTTTCTTGACAGAATTCAGAATATCGTGAAGTTGTCCGTAAAACCTATCCTTTTCATCCTCATCGGCATCCTCAGTGGGGGCATAACAGCAGATAACATTCAAGTCTTTAAGGCTTGTCAGAAATTTTGCTGTAAGAAACCTTTCATTAATGCACTCATATCCTAGAAGAGCTTCACTAGCGTGTATGCTGAGAAGCAGACCCACGTCTTGGTGATGCTTTTTGTCGTCCCTCCCTGAAAAGATAAATTTAGATTATTTTTAAGAATCTGACCTTGATCTGTCCATCTGGTCTTCTGCAAGCCGACAATATCTAAACTATAATGGTGGTAATCTTGTGTGAGGACATCAAGAGAAAAAGCTCCGTGCAGAGTCCTCACATTCGAACTACCTATGGAGAGAAAATAATTAGTGGGATGTTTAAAGAAACTATGTCTATTGAGAGAGAGAATTGGCGACAATATCAAACAGCCCCTAATCGCAGACATGGGGCAAAGACCCGTTCTCCCATCACTAAAGGCTGAAGCTATCCATAGTGGAAGACTTCCCTCAATGTAGAATTTAACGATGCCAGTAGAAGAAAGAATTCAGGTGCCTGCGATGACCTGTGCTCAGGATTATCCACCAGCTGATAAAGATATCCTGTCAATCTATTTGCCTGGGGCTGTCAACCCACAAACAAACAAAAAACATAGCGGAAGATTTTCCCTCCACAGAAGCCCACCAGTGCAGCAAATTCAGGATCCATAATCAGGCTCAGAGCCATATATCTGTCCAGTCCAGTGGGTTTATATGGTCAGCACCAGGACCCTGTGTGGTTGACCACTCCTCAGCAGGGTAGAAAAGAAATAAAGTAGCCAGAGTTGTCCAGATTAGTAGGTCAAACTGATCTGGCCGCCCTCCCCTTCTGTTCACTTCCACAAGAGAGTATCTTTTTTGAATGGTACTAACGGTCTGCACCACGAGAAGGCGGGGTCGGACATTCGGTGCTAGGTCTGACCAGTTCTATGCATACAATGCATACAGGCAAAAAGTTATTAAAATGATATTATTTAATGAATTATTCAAAAAATGTTTTTAACACCCATTAAGTGGAGAAGTAAATACACTGCTCGACATTAAAAGTGATCACACAGAAGGACATGTTGTACAAACATGTAAATAGAAGTGTGGATATGCGAGATTGAGTTATGCAAATGGTGATAATCCAGAGCCAATAACGTGTGTAGATCAATAGATAAAAGGTGTAAGAAGGAACAAAGATGGTATTGTGTTTATGTAGGTGGAAGTCGTGCGAGCGGTGTAGATTAGGTGATTCCACTTGGAATTTCTTCAGCGAAGGCGGAAAATGTCTGGTACATGTCTTCGGATGGTTTTTCGTCATTTGGATGCTTTGAGAGAGGAAGAATTATAGGCCTATGTGAAGCTGAATGGAATACACGTAGAGTTGCTGCCCATGTTCATCGGATGCATGAAGTGTTGGACGATGTTCACAACAGTGACGAAGTGAAGATTCTAGGGTGCGTCGCACAGGTGCAGTGGTAAGGTAAGGTAAGGTAAACTTCCCACACAATTGAATTTTCCAGAATAGTATAGTGGTGGTAATAAATATATAAATATATAAATATATAGGTGCAGTGGTGTCGTCCAACAGATGCCAGAACGGCTTCATAGGCGCATTGTTCGACATGCTCGTTCGTCACCACAGAGCACTGTATGCAATATTCGACAATTCTATCAGCAGCCATAGATGTCTCCATGACAACCCAAATGGTAAACCGAAGGCTGCATGAGGCACACCTGCGCTCTATGCAACAATTGCGTCGACGGTCATTGATGGCAAACCATCGCAGTGCTCGTCTGGCTTGATACTGAAGTGGTGTAAAATGGGTTCACTAATAGAAAACCTTTGTGTTTAGTGATGAATCCCATTTCTCTCTGAGTGCTGACGGTCGATGGGTTCGTGTATGGCGAAAACCTGGCAAGAGAACGGATCCAACTTTTCTTTGTGACTGGCACACGGCCCATCAACTAGGCATAATGGTATGGGGTTATAGTGGATATCAAAGCAAGATCACCTCTTGCCCACATCATAGGAACACTGACAGCTTAGTGCGGTTCTGCAGCCCATTTTGTTATCGTTCCTGGAAGCAGCAACCTGCTAGTGTCTCAAATAATGTTTGCAACATGTTCAAATTTTGACATAGCCAGCACGATCTCCAGATTTATCCCCAATAGAAAATCTCTAGGACCACATTGGACGACGTGTGCAATCCTCTCACCGGCTGGCGCGGAAACTCGATGAATTATGGCAGCACGTCAACGCTGCTTGGTGTGCAATTCCTCAGGGCCATATCCATCGACTGCATGATTCCATGCCACGTCGTATTACTGCCTGTGTTGCCATTCACGGTGATGCAATCACCTACTGAGGCAGCCTCATTGTGCTGCTTTTCTCATCTACTAACCACTGTAACGGCTGCAAATTAATTCATAGCATGCCAATATGTATTGCTATGTATATGCTACATTTCATCCCTATCCCCTCACTCCTTCTTGGTGGGGTAATGTGAGTGTCGTGCAATGTATTATACAGCTTAGAAAAGCCAGTTTCTTGCTGCCCAACACTTTTACATTTTACTGGCTAGATTGTGTTATTGGCCCCACAACACCTCTCGATTTTCTCCTACACATGGGCCTAGTTTTAAAACATTTGTTTTTAAGGGATTTGGGTTCGAGTCCCGGACAAGGCAATGATATTTGTGTTGTTTTTCTGCAGAGGTCTTGCCATTCTCATAAACCTTCTACTATGGCATATAAACTGGCAGGCTCCTGCCAGACCTCGGTGGTAAGCAGTTGCTTCAGGGGGCCTTTTTTGTATTTTTAGTATTCTATGCATACTTATATAATGTAGTAGAAAGAAGGGGAATGAGTATTTAATCTCCAATTTGTAAGATTTTTGTAAGAAACTTTTATTTCGTCAATTTTCATTAACAAAAATATTAATATTTTTTCCAAACGCGAACTTTCAAGATTACCAAACAATTTTCGTTAACTGATTATACAATATATATAAGAGTTGCGTCATGGGTCGGTATTTCCAGTTAACATGGAAATTTAGATAGTGAGGAATTTCTAGTATGCACGTCAATAGGAAATGAGAAATTAATAAATATAAATGGATCGTTAGTCAATAATCCTAACGAGCATCGGACTCTGTTGAATAGTCAGGTTGCTAGACAGGATAAGAATGAAATAAAGTATGAAAATAATGTAGAAAGTGTCACAGGTTCAGAATTAGGAAAATAAAATGGTATTATGTTACTTGAATAATGATGATAATAAAGTGAAGTAAGTACAAATAAATTAAAGGGAAGGATTTAAAATAGCTTGTTCAATTTAATGATCTTTGTGATCATGGATATGCTTTTAATTATTTGGCTGAGAGATCAGCCGAAGTTGGAAGAACCAACTGAATGTCATCAATGAAGGTGAAGTGAGTTCTGAGGTTAAGATCCGCAAGTCCCGAGAGAAAATGGATGAATGGAAATTATCACAAACAGAGCTAGAGCTGGGATATATTGTAGTGGTTATTTTTAGCGAGTCTGCGTCAGTAGTCTGCAAAGTTATGACGAGAAAAATATAAATGAGTATAAACACTGTCTATGGCAGAAAAGTTCTATATAGAGAGGAAAAAATAAGTCTAAGGACTGCTTTTCGAAAGTTTCAGCCGTGCGCAGAAGACGTGGACATAACCCATTGGTCAACGAATCCTTGCATGCCCTGTGAACATCTCATAACTGTGCTTGGTTAGGATTAACAGATGCCGGTGTCCTAACGAAAGACAGAAAGGTGAACATGGAGGACAATATAGGCTAAAAGAGGTTGAAAATGAGAACAAAGGAAAATATGCTTTCAATTTGTGAAATAAAAAAAGTTTTTCCTACCAAGATTTTTTTGAAATTCTGACTAACAGTTTAGTCAAAAAAAAAATGAATAATACTAATTATTCAGTATACTGCAGATGTCACGTAACGATTATTATTCGTACTTGATAAGCAATCAAGGGCTATTTGGCCTTAAGTGGTATAGTGATTAATAACTATCTGCTGTTTCAGGAGGGAAATCCTTTTGTGTTTCTATTAACTATAACTGAGGTAGTAGTCAGCAGTGAATTCGGTCTTGCAAGGGTATGCTCGTATATGAGAAAAACTGTACTGACGTATATGAGTAAAAACTATATTGAGTATAATTTCTCAATTCCTTCGCTGCACTTTTATGTCAGAAATAAAAAGATAAAACTGCCAACTTTCATAGTTCTAACTATCGGTGGATGGAAGCAAAATTATATGCAATTTTCTAAAGCGCATACTTCCTTTGGCTGGACTATGGTACCATTATGATTGGCAGCAATTTCAACGGAGGAAGAATTGGTAAGGGAGAGTTGCAGCGGAGAGCTCTGGGTATTTATGACAGTAATTGCATTTCATCTGACTTCTTGTGAATGACTCCTTCAATAACCTGAAGCCTTTGTGTATCTTTGTTTCAGCAGAATGTACACTCTGCGGCGTTTTGTGACTGGCTGGGTGATAGTCTTTATTTCTTGTATTCTTCAACGTATAGCAATAGTTAGCGAATCATTTATATATATATGAGTGTGTATACATATAGTACATATGTAGTTGTATAATAATAAATTGTATACATACCATTAATGCTCACATACACGGGGGATGCAGAAAAGAACATGTGTGCTACAATAACATGCTTTAATGTGATGTGTGATCACCTCTGACAACGATACAGGTTACACAACGACTCGTCATATTGCAAATCAGGTTGTCAATAAGGGTTCGAGGAAGTAGTTGCCTTTCTTACATGAGTGCAGACTAAAGCTACTGGGTGGTCCTGGAAGGTGTATTTTGACTGTCAAGCGTCTCCGTCAAGCACATGTTTTATTGCATTCAGGTCAGGTGATCCAGGAGGCAAGTCCATAAAGATTATTTCACTTTCAAAATAATGGTCCAGCAAGTGAATATTATCGGAATGTTGTGATATATATTGACATAAAATAAAGACCCATTGCTGCGAGAAATGTATGAACATACACTGAAGAGCCAAAACATTATGACTACCTGTCTAATATGATGTTGGTCCTCCATGTGCCACCAAAACAGCTCTTACCACGCAAGGCATAGGCGCTACAATAGTTTTAAAAATGTCTTGTGGTATCTGGTAACAACACGTTACCAGCAGATCCTTTAACTCATATAAGTTATGTGGTTCAGCCGCCGCAGATCGGATATGCTGTTCCAACACAAACCACAGATGCTTGTTTGGATTGATGTCTGGGGATTTTGGAGGCCAGGGCAATAATTGGAAGTATTCATCGTGTTCCACGAACTATTCTCGAAGAATTCGGGCAATGTGGCATGGCACATTATCCTGCTGAAAGAAGGCATTACTAGAGAAGAATAACGTTGCCATATAACAATGTACCTGATCTGCAATGATATTTAGGTAGGTGGTAGCCGTCATAGTTTCGTGCACATGAATGACTGGACTCAAGGTTTCGCAGCAGAACATTGCTCAAAGTATTACTCTTCCTCAACCGGCTTGTTTTCGTCCCTGGCAGCCATATTTCTCCGCATGAATCCCATATAACATTTTTGAAATTCATTGAAACGCAGCATTCGCACACGAGTCCATTGCTCTGTCGCCAAACTCCGGGATGTCATTCTGTCCAGCTGGTACAGAATACCTAATGACACCTTCTGCAGTCTACTGGAGCGTAACCTTCGAGACTCAAGGCCTTTGAAGTCTAAATTGACGTCACATCCGGTGGATCTACAGTGCTTCCTGCGCACGTAGCACTACCGTCGCAAATCAAGCAACTTTTTTATAAGGTCGGTGGGCATTTTTGTTTGATACTGTGCTCAAAAACTGATTGACATGGTATGATTATATTGTATATATGTACATTAATGTAATATTTCTATGGCAAACTTTAAAATAAGGAAGACGTTGAAACTAAACTAGATCTTGATTTGTAATTGTGCTAAATTGATGACTGAAAATGCAGAGTAATCGTCGTTTAACGTTCTCTGAACATGTATAACCATATATAAATTACCAGGAACGTCAAAAACGGTTCTACATATCATTACAATGACACAATATGTTTAAAATAAGGTAAAATGCGAATAATTACTCGGTTATATATTAACAAAATTAAAATCATTTCTTTCACATATTTTTCTTGATAAATGCTGTCAATAATTGATCGTTTTTTATACCATTGATAATATAATTATGACATAAATTGTTATGGAAAACTAGTGTGTTATATTAAAAGGAAAACAAAAACACGCAAAAATTCTTCAGAATAATTTTATTGACAAATGTGACTACAAATTAAGGATATACTGTAATAGCTTTAACTGTAACAATTGCAGTTATGATTTGATTGAAATACTTTTTCTTAGTAATTAGACTGAATTTATAGGGCATGGATACAACCTTTCGATGGAATACATATTCAAAATCTAGCAGGAAAAGTGCATCTAAATTTTACAAACTGCAAATTACTGCAAGCATAATACACATTTTGGTTTACAAAGCTACCTGTAAATCTATGACTTAAGATTTGATAATATATCGCTCAACTAACCTCCCAAATATAAAGAAAATAGTCTCTAATCAATCTTCGATTGTTAAAAATATAACTCTATGCAGCCTGGTAAAGAAAGATTAAATCATTTAGGCATACATCTTTCCAGATATAAGCCAGTGGTGTAAAACCACTAAACTAACAGACTGCCTTTTTTCCACTAAGAGAACTTATTACTTTAGTGGTCTTAGAACACTGTGGCCTGTACCTGGAGAGATATGGTTCAAATCCCACATGCCAACAAAACTATTAATTTCAAAGCCAACAGTGGAGTCCAACTCTGTGGATACTATTATTGAGTGTAGACAACTTTTTTTTGGCACTAAGACATTTTTTCTTATTTCCCAAATTCTCTAACAAACAATCATTTTTTTAAAAATATATTTGCTGAACACCAAATAATCATTTCTAGAGTTTTTCCAATACAGTGGCCAAATTCACAACTTGTATGATAATCAAATAATTCTTCATCACATAAAAGACTGGTTGTGATTAAAGTAACATTTCTTTGATTTGCCATTTCCATAAATTCTTGTTTAAATTCAGTGCACAATCTTTTCATAGTAATGTAATTTAGTAATACAACATTAATTACTATCTCATTTGAGCAAAAAAAGAATGCCTCTATCAAATTTTTGTAAATACTTAAATTTTACATCCAATTCTACTTTTTTTATCACGTAATAGTAAATGTTTACAATGATCACATTTCAAACTTTTCAAAATTGAAAATACACAATAATCTGTTACATATGCAATTACAAGAAGAGAGTTATCACAATCAGACAAATCTGAAGGAAGCACTGTAATGTTAAATTTTAAGCTAATAGACATAAAATTCATTTCCTTAAAATCATCTTTAAAATCCAAATCGGTTATTTTAATTTTACCACTTGACTTAGTGGGAAGTTTCAACAGTGACTGCACTCTTAATTTTGTTTCACATTCAAATAATTGACGTACTTATATTGGCTTCCAGCTAACTGCCTGTAGAGGCCGAAACGACTCACTAAATTATCAGTTTGAAACGATTCTCTAAATTTTCAGTTTGAACAGTTTGATATACCAGGTAAAATATATTTTGAGTTCAGAGGTACATATGAAGCAATTTCCAACAATGAATATGTACTAAGTCTTAACGCAGAATGGGTTTCTTTCGTTAGTATATCAGTTGTGCAACTCATCTGTTCCTATTTATCTAGCCAGCAATAAAGTAAAATAAATACCCCCTCAAGCAGCTGCTTGCCACAGAGGTCTGACAGGAGCTCGTTAGTTTATATGCCATAGTAGAAGGTCTGAGAGGATGGCAGGACCTCAGCAGAAAAATGACGCTTACATTTATTCAAGAATTCAGAAATGAGACATTTTCTTCTGACTCTGAACACGTTAATGGCATTTGGTGTTTGTTATTGAAGCGTTCACTTTTAAAAGGTGATTTTGCATTTACAATATGCCACCATGTTAAAATGAACTTAATGAAATCTGATGTATCTTAGTAATGTAACAATTTGTGCTTTTCTCCTATTTCTAAAAGTCCATTAACTACAAAGTCATTAAAAATATTTAAGACTAATTTAACATTTTGTCTCTCAAGGTTACTTTGGTTCAAGGCTCTATACGAGAGATTAAATCCATGTTTTAACAATGAGTTTGCTTCAATTTTATGCAATTCTTTAAGGGTTGATAAGGATGCAATTTTGAACGATGAAATACTATATCCATTATTTACAAAATGTGGATAGTACATACATTTTTCAAAATGTTTTTGATTTAGCCAGTTTTTTCTGATGCACTTCAACAAATGAACTGGGTCAGTAAGAAAAAAATAAAGGTGTTGATTTATCTGATGGATGAGGACATACAGTTTGAACTTTAGGGGGAGAAAGACATAATGACATACTCTTACGATTAATAGAATTATTGTGAGCTGCCACACATATTATAAAAAAACCAATTTCTTCCAAACCAATGATATTTTTTTAAATAATACTGTAAAGAATATCGGCATTTATTGCTTTGGCTGGTAATATATGAACTACATCTTTAGAGTTGGAAAGCAAACTAGTTATAAATAATAGTGTTCATGGGCACTGGTTGCCATGTTTTGTGTGTCAAATGACAGACCAACAAGGTTATCACATTTGAAATCTAAATAGTGTTTGAGATGAATTTCATCAAGATTTAAAATCACTTTTTTTTATCTGTATCACACAAAAAAGAATATTTTTGCCTGACATATGATAAAAAAATTTGAATCTACTTTATAGCAGGATTGACATTAAACCGAAGACAAATGCGTCGAATTGTATTAGGATGTGGTAATCTAATGTTTCCACTCTCTCTAACAAAATTATATGCATGAAGAGCCATGCTAAAAAAAGTGATGCAAAAATCATCATATCTGATGAATACCTTGAACCACACTTATTTAACCAAAATAGTATCAACTCTTCTCAATGGATTTTAAATGATTATTACTTTCATCAGATGTGCAAAGTACTTTCAAAATATTACACATTAATCAATATTATGTCTAATATTACTTTCAGGAGTTTTAACCCTTATTAAACAATTTAAACGATCATTTAAAACATCAATATGACTGATGTTTCAGAAGAAAAGTATATTTTCCAACTTTGGATTGCTCATTATCTTTTTCATATGCTCTCACCATAAGCTCAGAATTAACAACATAAAAATTTTCTATAGGAACTGGAGTTTTGATGGAAAGCTACCAGGAATTAGTCTGGGGACTTTCAATTGCACAGTAACCGTCTTACCAGTTTTCTCATCGAATGCACTTGAACATCTTTGAAAATCACTCTCTTTGAAGTGTAATTCACAAACCTAGAGAGAAAGATGAACACCATTAAGTGTGTTGCGCTTTATATATTAAAGTTTTTTTTGTCTGATTGTTACTGATCAATTAAGCTTAATTTACAACACTGTTGTGTTATTCCGGTATTATATGCTTTATAAAAATAGTAAGAAAAGTAAAAATTATTGTAAATGGTCAAAAGTCCAACTATGTCAACAAATCAAGTTTCTCTGTTATTCGAGAGATGCAAACTTGATTATATTGTTCAAGTGAGTAGAATAATTGTAAAATATATTGGACGCATTAAAATATATCTTGAATTACAAATATAAGGCAATGATGAATTCGTATTATGCATTAGTTCATTCCTACAGTATTTATGATATCTGTTTAATGAAACACCAATACTAGAAATTTTCTATCTCTTGAAGAAACCTAATTTGAGACATATTTTACATTTGACTTATAATGATCCAGTAAAACATTTCGTGGGCAATAATAATTTGTCTTTTTCAATTCTATGATTTTTGTATATCAACAATTCTGTTATGCTATGTATATTTGTAGTTGAAATGATCAATCACTATATAATTTATGTTACACATGCATTCATTATTTATTCATAATGCACAAATTTTGCCCTCATGACTATGGCATCAAACATTAAGTAATGAATGGTATATAACCTGTTCTCTTGAAAATGATTAAAACTAACACATTAAAACTCTGAGGAAAATGTGAAAATCAGATTTACACAAACCTGAGACACTTTCAAGTAAAAGTTAAGAGATATGGGTTTCTAGATGCATAGTTTATTCCTGATATTTCCCAAGGTCATCCAAACTATTAATGAGTGATTAATGCTCTGTACTCTATTTATATATTATGTGTTGTTTTGTGATCACTATTTCTTAAACCTTATTTCACATAACTATATAAAAATCTCATATTCAATACCCTCCCTCAGCAAAAACAACCACGATGCAAATAGAAAAGGAAATAATAAACAATGAGTTGTGACTAAATGTATAGCAGTTAAGTTATATGAATGTATGGCACAATATACTCTTCACAATTATCATTCAAACCATTTTATATACTCTTGCCAAATATTGAAATTTTGCTATGATTTCAGCAATCTCAAAATTTTATCGCAAATATACTTGCTATTATAAAAAGGCGAAAAAAAATTGCATACCTTGCTAAATTTTGTTACTGTGAAGTTTTCTGTTCTTATTGCTAGAAGCCATTTTCTTCACAACTCTTCATCCTGGGGAAAACTGTAAACGCGCACATTTCTTGAACTTTCATAGTTTCCTCTAAAGCCAGGAACATAACAAGGATGAGGCATTTCTTCAAAAACTATGATTCATAAGTAAAAACTTAATCACAGAAAAATAAAGCGCCACTTCGAAAATAACACAACATTAAAAAATCCCGCCAATAAACATACAAGTAGATACGGGATGTCAAGATGCTAGATCCACGAATGCTGACGTCAGAACATATGACGTCATCAGTGAAATGGCCTTGAGTCTCGACGGTTACGACTATAGTCGATGCCACACCAGGTGCAAGTAGTTATTGTGGTGAAAGGCTTCCTGAAACGCTGTTAAGCAAGTGGTCATAATGTTATGCCTCTTGACTCTATTCTATAAATTTATATTAGTTTTATGCAATGGCAAGGCATTTTTTTCGTTAAATCAGTTTATTACTGAAAATCTTAATAAGGTTTTGTTATTGGATTATTTAATCTCGATGGTTTTCTTATCTGAGGCACTGAAGTATTTTTTTCACGAATTTGTTTTGTTTAGACTAGATGTTTTTATTGGATAATTCTTATACGATTCTGTCACAAAGCAGCCTTGTTTCTCATTTAAAAGAACTACTGCGACTTAATAATTCATTCATTATTCCTCGTTAACAATTTTCTGAAACCAAACACAGAAAAGATCCAAACACAGAAAAAACACAGAAAAGGTTTTTTAAGTCAGTACAGAACAAATTTACATTATAGACAACAAATGTATATTTACAGATTATTGTAACATTACTAACTTAGGCAACTGTATAGTTACCAAATCTTGTGCAAATCATATTCATCTGCTTACGTCAACTCAAATCCAAGTAGCATGCAGTGTTTGGATTTCAAACCATTTCATTTCAACGTTATATTTCAAACGGATGTATTTTCAAAACACTGAAAATGATTTCGACCAAGCAAGAAGGAAGGAGGAGCACCAAATACCTGCACAAGACGACTAGTTCTTGTTTACTGCTCCCCCCTTATGCAGAAACACACTAGCCCAATACAGTAAACTCCTGATTATCCGGTACTCAAGCATCCTGAATTCTCATGCTACTGGCATGAATTTCAAATTGGAGTAATAAATTTTCTGAAATTAAAGTTTTGCTTAGCTTCACTATTCTTGTGTCTCGGATTCCGCTGACTTTACCTTTCAAAACTTCTTCAGACTTCATTATTTAGAAAAAATAGGGTGCTTTCCATTGTCAGTGACATCCGACGGCCAAAATTACAACTCTTTTTGTGGTGGTTTGTTCCCGACAATTATATTTTAGATATTTATATTTGTATTAAGGGGCATTTTATTTCATTTTCATTAATTGCATTTTTATTTCAACTAAGGCTTGAATACAGGATTGTACTACTGTACTTGGATTGAATAAAAACATTTCTTACACAAACAGGGGCGGGAGTGGCTCAGTCGGTAGAGCGCCAGGCTCGTAATCTGTAGTTCCCAGGTTCGAGTCCCAGCTGGGTCAGCGTTGAGATTTATCTCCGCAAAAATTCCCCTCCCTGCCCACGGTCAGTAGGGGACACCGATGGGCTTGGAAAGGCCGCCGTCCTTCGGATGGGACGTTAAGCCGTGGCCCCGTGTACGGGAGAGCCACACCCTGTGCACGTTAAAGAACACGCTGGATGGCCTTGACGGGAGGCTACCATCTGTCTCCCAACAGCTGTTCCAGTGGGTCAACTCCCCCAACCTTCTCTGAGCCTTCGGGGTCCATGTGACCAGGCCATTTAGCCCATGGTGTGCAAAAAAGTGCCGCTCAGAGGTAAAACAACCCAATCCTTACACAAACAGAAGATTCATTTAACTAATAATCTCCATTCCCCATAAATGACGAAAAAAATTATAATAACAAATTTCCCACTTAGATTTAAAAGGTACCTTGAATACCTCTCCCCATATCCAAATGTAAAAATAAAATGGGTTTTAAATTCGAACTCATTTCTGGTTTTATAGGAGACTTGAACTTTAAACGTAACACGTGGTGACAGCATGGAAATATCTGTCAGAAAAATGGGAGAAACATTTGAAAGTTTCCCTAATGCGAAATTTTGATACGAAAGGAATCATATATTATATAATAAATATACTAAGTTGAAAAATTCGAGAAAAATTAGTGTGTTACATTGTTCATACTTTGTTACACGTAAAAGGAAGTCTGTAATTATATTTAGTTAAAAAGTAACTGTATTCTGAATCTAAACGAATAGAGCAAACCTCTTTAATTCAAAACTATATATAATTCTAATTTCCTTTTAAATTTAGGACCCAACAGACAAATTACTGCACTGGGCTGCAATTGACACGCTTTCTGGTCGGGCATGCACATATTTGATACACTGTATAGGTAAAAAAATTTATTCGCTGGCCTTAAATTGGACACCACTGCTCTAGAAAATAAAACTTGCCAATTAGTTAATATTTCAAATAATTGTTGTTGTAAGCTTTTTTATTTTGAGTTTTCAGAGAGTATTTGGTCATATTTTAGACTATTGCACTCTATATAGGAATAAAAGCACAGCTCTAACGGTGTATATTGTTAACGTTTCACATCTCTATCAACTGCACCATTTGCTTCAGAAAGCAAATGGTGCAGTTGAATTTTCTATTGGTCAAATAAAATTTGTATGTCAGTTTTGTAAATAAATTTTTTGGAATGGGATTTAATACATTAAAAGTTACATAATACATATACATTTATTATCTGTGCTTCTACTTCATAGACAGTTATAGGATTTTCGTGAATTTCTAATTAACCAGGTTTCCGGTATTCGATTTTTCTTCGGTCCCTTGAATTTGAAATTCACCAAATTTTATCACACTTATCATCATCATCATCATGAAGCAGCCATGAGCTACGGAGGTCCAAACGCACTGTGGAATTTAGTTCTCTAAACACGTCTTTCCTAACCTAAATCTTCTGTATCTGAGCACTGCACATCAATTCTAACAAGGTCCTGTTTGACATTGTCTGCCCACCGCATCCTAGGTCTCCCCCCTCTTTCTGAGGCCTTTAGGCATACTGTTCATAACCCTATTTGCTCATCTATAGTTATCCATACGAGCAACATGGCCAAACAAACGGAATCTTTTTCTGCAAAATATGCTCTTCAAAGGTTGCCGACTCCTTTGCCTAACCTCATCGTTACTTACAAAGTTGAACCTCCTAATGCCCAAATACTGCGTAGTCATCTAGAATCAAAAGCATCAAGTTTCCTGTTATCTTGTTTACCAAGTTCCACACCCCTGTATGACCTTATACACAAATCTCAATACGTTTTACGATGTCCTTAATGGTGACCAATTTTCCAAATGTGTAGCCATTAGCTCCCCGTCTCTAACCTTTGTATCTCCATGCTGACCTCCATCCAAGAAGAAAGACAGACACTGGGGGCCGGCAAGATCAGGAAAAGAGTCATCCGTTTGCAGGTGAATGCAAGGCTGAAAAAAGTTGCTCTTTAGCTTCCACAAAAAGTCAGCCCCCTCGACCAGCAAAGGGATCACACGACCAGAAGATGCTTTGCATGCATGTAAATAGCCAATCAATACTCGACTTTGACTCATATGATTTCTCAGAGGTGGAGTCATTGACTCATATGACCCCCCACCGATCATGGACACTGAACCATGGTGTCCAGCTGTCAGTATCTTCTAGTCCTTGACGCATCCAGCAACAGACGTCAGTGAACTCACAGGGTGTAGCAACAAGGCACAGCAGCTTAACAGGAGCTAAGCCAGTTTCATGGACTCGGGAGCCATGCGCCACTGTTTTGCGCTGGTCTCAGTCCTTTGTCAATAATCATAGTTGTTCACGTGACCAAAAAGCAGCAAGGAAAATGTGCTGGATCAACTGATAAAGAATGCGTAATGGAGGAAAGAAAAGCAGTAACTCACACTGGCCATAAAGTGGTTGCAACTCAGGTTCGATGTACCTTTTTTTCGATGTTCTCTCTCTGTCCTTGGTTCGTCTCTTTTTACCTAGTTTAAGCAAAAATGTTCGATCCCTTGTAGTGAACTATTCCCTATATCTCTGTTGTCCTTCTGAAGCAAATGGTGCAGTTTCAGGTTTTGTCTGGCCAACGATATACCTTGCCTGTAGCTATTGAATGTCACTCCAAGGAGACTAATAAAAATTACTTGTACTGTATATGAAAACTGTGTCCATATCCATACATAATATTTGATACTTTTTTTATTGTGTTCGTCACTTGATACTGGGTAAAGACAATAATGATAGGTATTGACTAAGGGACCTTTAGGCGTTATATTCCCCATTGCCCACCACTCTCGCTTCACAGTAGAGCAGGGGTGTATGACAATACATCATCAGCAGGAATCAAACCCAATCACAACCACAGCTATCATTTGAAGAATTTTAACTGCAGCCAGAGTACCCAACACTCTAGAATAAGTTGCAGGAGTCTGGAGAATACAGGGCTGAAAACTCCACGTCCATTGCATAAACTGATCATGATCATGTGTCATTATCAGCTAGGACAATCCAGGTCACCTTTGCATGGTGCTAGATTGTATTAGAACCATCTGGAATAAGGAATAATAATGTTTTCCTTCGTTCAAGGCGCTACATTGCCATTCCCCATTCCAGGAAGTTCTAACACAACCCAGGTCCATCCCAGCATGAGAATAACAAAGGATCAAGGTCAGTCTCTGAAATGGATGCCAAACCAGCAACCCTGAACTGTCACACAATTATCCTGATCACAATGGAAACTTCCATGGCAGTCCTAACAGTTCAATGAATGGTAGCTACGGTTTAATCTGACTGTGTTGACACCTAGTCTCAGACCCCCATTTGCCTAAGATACATGTTTTCATAATAAGAAAAAGATTGAATCAAAAAAATGTTCTTCGAAATTTGGAAAGATCAGTGATTCCAAATAATTATATTAATCAAAGTTTACTGCATCTATACCATTTAGATTCATACTGATTTTGAAGTTCTCCTAAAAAAATCATGCATACGTCACTGATATGTATGTATTTAGATATTTACGTATTTGTGTATGTATTATCGTATACATATATATCAATTTAATATTTTAATTTGTTTATACTTTCAGATCTATTAGTTGATATGCTTTTCTATTCTTTGTATATATATATATACTTCGCAAAAATGATAACACAGTTCAGAAACTAAGCATTGAGCATATGAATAAACAGATTATTTCAAATATGCATATATTCATTGTACATTTTGTATATTTAGAGCCCTATTTTTCCTTCCTAAAAATTATGTTTTTTACTATTTCTGCTTATTAGGTGAAGTCTATTACCTAATTAGTTGCCCTTTGTAAAAATCATTCGACTATCAGAATTTCAAAACAATGTTACAATAAACACCATTTAATCGTTGAAATACAACTTTCTCTCTCTAATACTCAGATTTTCCTACGATTTAAACTTTCTTCGTTTGTCAAAAATATTGAAATTCTTTTCTAAATAAGGTGATGATCTTGTATCTGTAGTTAACTTGAAGGATCGGCAGTCTCATCCTCACCCCCCTCCCTGGAACTTGGCTTCTGATGTTGGTGAGAAATGTAAATTTCAATGAAGCCATTTTTGCCAAAGATAGTGTTGCTCGAAAAACCTTCGTTCTAGGCACAGCAATTTCATTCCCCATTCCAAGTGATTTTTCGAAACCGCTATTTTGGTTCGCTATAGAAATATACATGTTGAAAAAATTCTAGCGGATGTACAAAATAGAACACTGAATAGCCTTGTGTTTAGAAAATGTGAGGAAGCTATAGCATGACCTTGAGGGAGCTCCGAGCAGTCGTTCACGAAGAATCACAGTATGACAGTGATCTATTCTAATAGGACGCAGGGATGAAACAATCCTCGTTCAAGGGTAACTACTAGAACCTTTGAAAGACGTTCTGTTGAGAAAATAAGAATAGCGCATATTGTACCTAGGAAACGCGACGATAATGCGATATAAGAAACATAACAATCAAGAGTAGTCCCGTGCGACATTGCTCTTGAAGGAGGCGTGCCTCTGAGTAGTTTCCCCCTCCATGACTCCTAGTATGAGATGTTGCCAGGAAGTTCAGATCTCAAGAGGTCGTTTTTGTCAAAGGACAGGGCGAAAAAAGTATTTGTTCGAGATCGCTGATTAGGTTCGTTATAGACCTTTGCGTATCAAAAATAATCTTACGAGCTATGCAATAATTCGGAAACCTGAATAGTCTTGTCACCCATGTTTGCAAAATGTGATGGCGTCTATAGCGTGATCTTGTGGGAGCGTCGAAAATTCATTCAGTAGCACTAAAAGAGAATCGAGGTATGACAGAAAGCCTGTTCTAAAAGGGATAAAACAATCCTCATTCAAAAATTCTATATTTCTCCATTTTTTCACCAACATCAATATCGACTGTGATCGAGCGCCTTTGAGGAAAGTTCTGTCGGGAAAATAATAATATGCCACGTTGACCCCTACTTAGATAGGAAAACGCGAAGACCGATTGTAGAGCTTGGCAATACCCTTGTGGGGTCATTGCCTCTTTATAGTCTGCACTGCTTAGCCGAGAGAATGACGCTACCTGCAATGAGAGACGCACTGCACAAGCCGTATCTTCACCCGACGCTCACCTGCAAACACGAGGATGGAAAGAGAAGAAAAGGAGGAGTCGTAAAAATGGTCAGAGAAAGTTTGAAAAGCCTCTAAATCAAACTCATTCTATTGTAACAGAAGGGGAGAAGCTTCTTTCATGATGCCGAAAAGCCTTCGGGGGTTACAAAAAGGAAGGTTCACTGTTCATTAGAACTAAAGGCTGCGATGGAAAAATGCACAGCAAAACAATTCGAACAGCAGGAGAGAAACAAGATTGCAAGGAGATGAAGAGGGTTGAAACTAAGCTTTACAGGCAGCAATGCCACTGAGGCCTCACAAGGGTACGCTGACCTGACCTAACTCATCCCAAGACGAAATCCCGACAGCCACATCAACAAACTTAAAAGAGCGATCAGTTGCAAAAATCGATTTTGAACATCAAGCAAGAGGATTTTTTATAACTCAAGCCGAATAAGGTTTTTATCAAATACGAATAATTTGAAATGCACAAAGGTATGGAATAAAAGTAAAATATATTTACGCGTTTTCGGTAAAATTAAGAAATTAACTCTCAATCAGACTAATGAGTGACTAATAAGTTTCAACGATTGGTTGTCAGTTTTATGGCAAATTGAACTATGATGCTCCAAAAGTGCTGAAGGTGCAAAGGTCAGCTAAAATTAAAAAAATGGCAGCATTAAACAGAAAAAGATAAAACACAAATGAAGTATTGGGTGTATAAAATAAAAATGCTGGAAATCAAAATGTAAAATTCCAATAAAAAGGAGGGACTAGTCTTTGTAAAAAAACATGTCCCAGTGTCAGGTACGCAAAACAGAAACGCCGTTCAAGAATAAAAGCAGAAGGATCAAGTAAAATACGTTTATTGGTGCCACGTTTAGGTCCTCTATCATAAGAGAAATAAATGTGTAATGAACGAATGACCCGAAACAACTTCCTCATTGCAAAAACATGACGGTTTTACAATCGGCTTGATCTCAAAAAGGTTCCATTGAACCTCACGTAGTGATTATGCTATTAATAAATCTGACTTTTCGGTGAATTGCATTACTAAAAGGATTTTTCTTCTCCCACTGCAACGTCCTAAATAGTGTGGTCTAGGTTTTGGAAAAAAAAGTGACTAGTTTTCCCCTGCAAAATCATTCCTTACGTATCTAGTGCATACGATGAAATTTACACTTTTGATTAAATTCATATTTCGGAAATATGTTCTCGCAGGGGTGACAAATAGTTTTTCACTGTAACACGTTCGATATAGAGGTGACATAAAATTTTAGTGACGAAAATGGGATGTTTCCCGCGCAACACGCCATCCCACGAACTGAAGAATTTTCTAAAACCCATCCAGTGTAACTTGGATTTATAACCATGGGCTTCTCGAAAGTCAGAAGTTATTGGTATGAACAGAAAAAAAACATGGAGGGTCTCTGATTAAGATATTTAGACGGTATATGCAAACGCTATATACACACTTTGATGATTAAAATCATAGGTTACTAAGAAACATTAATATATCTTTAGATATAAATTTCCTCTAGACTAGGGAAACGGAATAAACTAATATTCCTTTAGACTAGGGAAACGGAAAACTAATATTCCTTTAGATATAAATTTCCTCTAGACTCAAAGTTGGTTATGCGGAAAAATTTTTGCGGTGTACCGTGTGAGTCATACCATAACTATAGTTTTATCTATCTATACAAGGGGTACGCCAGTTACATACACCTTTCCAGAGGGTGCCTGAAGCATAAGAGGTTGAGAACAACTGCTTTAGTCTTACACGCTTTCAGTTTGTGAAGTAAATTTTCCTACCAACAATACAGCGAGGAAAAGGCAAAATTATCTGATGTTACAGAAAGTAAGAAACTATGGCTGAGGTCTTGTACAAACTAGATGCCTTAATGCTGCAGAGTAATAAAACTGCGATCATCTATCCATGGCGGTAGAAAAATTTTCCAATCAGGCATGAAAAATTGCTAATATTAAGATTACAGAAAAAATAACCTCCAAATCGTTAATTTAGCATTCACGGTTAACGGTAAATTATAGTCAAGGTTTAAAGAAATTTTAAAACATGGTATGAAAAATGGAGGTCACACTGTCCTTTTGAAGTACGTGACCTCTCTCTCGGTAGATAAACGTTATTGTAGATTTTTGTTTTTGTTATAGGTTCAGTCATAAGGCTGGTTGAGACTCCATAACATGTCGCGCCATCTGGTTAGGTCTTTTGCGGCTCTCTTAAGCTCGCGTGCTCTGGAAATGAAGGTGGCTCTTGGTCGTCCTCTTCCTCTCTTTCCCAGAATTTTACCTTCTAGTACTCTAGTAATAAGTCCTCCATGTCTTAAGTTGTGGCCCAGCCATGACAGTCTTTTTCTCCTTGTCATCTTCATCATTGTACTTTCTTCACCCACTTTCTCCAAAACTCTTTCATTTGACATCTTCTCTCTCCTTCCATTCTTCTATATCCCCACATCTAGAATGCTTCTAATCTCTTTTCGTCATTTTTATTCAACGTCCAAGTCTCGGCTCCATATAAGGCTATGGTCCATACCCATTGCTTCTCTGGTTCTTTTTCCTCTTCTGAATCCATATTGGTTCTCATTCAAATTGTCCTTAATGTTCTGTTCCATTCTCTTCTTTACGATTTTCAATAATATCTTAGATGCATGTGGGATTAAGCTAATGGTTCTGTAGTGCTCGCATTCTGTTGTTTTTTTGTTTTGTTTTTTTAGTAATGGGGATGATTAGTGATGTTGTGTGTTCGTCTGGCAATTTTTCTTCCATATAGCATTCATTTACAAAATGCCACATCCAAGTCTTTAGTTGTTCTCCTGAGGCCTTGAATAATTCGATGGGTAAGTCATCTATACCTGGTGCTTTAGAATTTGGTATTGATTGTATTGCTTCATTAAATTTTTCCCTTGATATGTCTAGAACTGGATTTTTCGATCCTCTTTCCTGATTCTTCTCTTGTTCTCTTTTATCTTTTTGGGTTATATTGTGGGCGTCCTCTTTGTACAATTCTCTTATATATTCCTCCCATCTCCCTATTTTCCCCTCTGGATGTGTGATATGGTTTCCTCCCTTATATTGTATGGTGCGCGCTTGTACGCCTTTATTCTTTTTTGACATGGCTTTTATTTTTCTATGTGCTAAATCAGATCTTCCTCTATGTTCTGATTCTTCCACCTCACCGCACTGTTCCATCCACCATTTATCTCTTTCTATCTTGCATTCTCTGTCTAATTCGTTTTTCAATTTCTTGTACATTTCGACTCCTTTAGGTGTTTTAATTCGTTTCCATTTACGCTTCTCATCCATTTTCTCCAATAAAGCCTTTGTTATCCACTGTTTTCTAGGTTCTGCTTTTTTCCTCCCTATTGTTTCTTCTGCTGCTTCTGTTATAATACTCTTAATCTTGTTCCATTGTGCATTTGTTCCTGTGGTTCCTCACATATCTTCTAATTTTTGATTGATTCTTTCTTTATATTTATTATCTATATCAGGTTCTTTCAAAGCCTCTCAGTTCCATCTCTTCTGTCTCTTCGGTCTTTTAATCTTCTTCCATTTTAGTAGGCATGTCATCTTAAGTATATTATGGTCAGTATCGGTATCTGCCCCTGGATAGGTTTCTTTACTTGATTTCTGTAACGTTCTTTGACTAATTTATAGTCTATTTGGTAGCTAATGTGTACCTCCTTCTTTTGTGGACTTGGTTCCAGGTATTGGTTACCATGAAATGTTCTTGTTTGCAAAATTCGATTAGTCTTTGTCCTCTTTCATTTCGTGTTCCCAGTCCATATTTCCCTATTATATCTTCTTCTTGTCCTTCTCCCACTATCGCATTCCAGTCACCCATCACTATGACATTGTCTTTTGCTCTTGTCTTTCTCAAGAGTTCTTCAAGTCCTTCATACATATCTTCCGCTTCTTCTTCCTCATGGCCAGATATAGTCATGTATGTCTGTATGATTACTGTGTCTACTGGTCTAGTTGCCATCTTTATCATTATTAGTCTATGATTGATTATCTTGGTCTCAAGTATATTGGATGTTGCTTTTTTTATCTAGGATCAAAGCCACTCCTCTTGTCCATTTCCATTTCCCGAGTGTACTACATGGTATTCATCACTCTGGTATTCTCCTTCTTCATTCCATCTTGTTTCAGAAAGTCCTAGTACATTGATTTTGTGTCTCTTCATTTCTCTCTTAATATTCTCTAATTTCCCTATTCATCTCGCGGTTCGCACATTCCATGTGGCCATATTCCTCCAGGGATTTCGCTTGTTAACGACCTGAGAAGCCCCGTCCACTCTCCTGCCGGGCCCGGCACCAGGGCAAGCCATGGTCCCGGAGTTGCCAGCTGCTGGTTCTTTTGTTTGTGACATGTCATGAACTTTCTACTTGGGAATATAATGTGGCAGTTTCCCCTTGCTTTCCACATCATAATAATACAATCTTCTGGTCCTTCTGCTTTTAGCTTGCATCTTTTTGGTCAGGAGCCCGTCCAACGATTCTGTCTTTGGCCTCTTGCCAATACTGATAGCGCTGTTTGCCACATATCAGGGTTGTTGATAGCTATCATATGTTATAGATATCTAGAATACCAAAATAATTGGTTTGTTTGAATTATACTGCGTTACTAATTAATGTTTCAAAATATTTTGTCACTGATTATATTAATAATCATTTTTTCACACCCTAGTAATGGTCAACACCCAAAAAAGTTTAGGTTTTGCGAGACGCGTAAATCTCCCTTCAAACGTTCAGGGCAACGTGAATGCTAGATGTGGAATTGGTGGTTTGGCTTTATCCATAAAGTTTGGACTTATTTGAAGAGTCCCTCCTTACGAAATGGTTCTCACATAGAAAGACATTTAACAGAACGTAAGATATCAATTGTCGCAGGAAGTTTACTCTCGAGAACAAAAAACTCAAGTCCGATATACGTTCAATTAACCTTATAAGTGCGTGAACTTTCCTTCAACCACGGATAATTATGGGAAACCACGATTTCCAACCTAGAGAATTTAAAATGCATTTTAGAATTATATGTTATTTCATGCAAATCGAAACGAAACTTATCACGGTGTATAGTAGCACCATACTTTATTTAAGAGCATAGCCCTCAGTAGAGTGTTTCTGAACTCTTCTGATCTTCATTCATCTCATCTGCACGATTTATTTGTAAGCAGAAATTCTTAACGACAATAAATTAACGAATAATAAAAATATTCTGATAATTGACAGCGTGATCTAAATGTTTCACTGTCAGGTGTATTTAGGAAATTTTGTTATAAGTTTGTCATTCGTAGTATTTGGCAGTTAAAAAATTATGCTATTTAACTTTTGACAATGCTGAATCTTTGCAAATTGATTCAAATTTAAAATAATTAATGGTTGGAGTATTCAAAATTCGATTGTGCTATTGTAAAAAAATCGCTTTATCTTTTTTCCTTAAAACGTTCTAAATTTACTACTTATGTTTTAAAACTCTCACTTGGTTCACTAAGTTTTCTTAGTTTCATTTGAAGATTTTTTTGAAAACATATCACACTGGATAGCGAAACCTGGTTTATAGAATTGACGAAAATCGTTTCTATAAATATTACGCAAAAATTAACCTGAATTATTATTCAAAATATGATTATCTAAATTGAAAAATATACTATATCCATTTCTGTCTATGAAACTACATGTAATTATTAACATATCTTGAAATTTGGTAAATGTTAATTTTTTAAATATAATTCAGATTTTTTTTGTTATATTGTTCACAGGATTATGGAAATAAATACGGTCCAGAATATAGCAAGATTTTTCAATAAACTTTTGATATTCGACATTGTATTATAACTTAAACATTTGATTTTTTGAAACAAGCAGTAATTTTCTCTCGATTTTTTATTACGAATCGTTTTTCGAAATTCCATAATTTTTTAAACCTTTGCAGATTGCTCCCATTTTTTACTTTTGGTGACATCTGTCTTGTCAAGTTTCTAACACAAAAGGACGGCGAATTCCCATTGGGAATCCATACCCACCACCACTATTGTCTTGCAGATAAGTGGTTTATATCCCTCTCCACTAACCACTGGTAGCGAGCTGGGAATAACCCTCAAGCTTGCAATGCTTTCTTCCCCTCTTCCAACTAACTTTATTGTAAATTGAAAATAAATCCGATCATTAGAAACCCTTTGATTTGTAGATTATTGCTCCGATCATATTTCTCCATGCACCCACACCTGATCAGTAATTTCTTAACATTTCCTAGTTCTACCTTAAGAAATTTAAGCTATCCACCAATTAAGAGTTTTGAATCGATAATATGGTAACATCTACAAATTAATAATTTTCTGAAAGAAAATTATTTACCTGAAATTTATTTTCTGAAAAAAAAAATTATTTACCTAATTTGAACCTGAAAATTATCCTCTGAAAGAAAATTATTTACCATTTAAATAATTAATGATTTAGATTATTTTTTTTACATTTTATCCACTGATATACTTCCTATTGGATTCATAATAAACTAGTAATCCTCCTTAAAAATATTTATATGTAATCCTCAGATAACGTTATATAGATATATATCAGATAAATCCTCAGATAATATTATATAGATATATACAGTATATGTACGTTAGTACATATACTGTATATATCTATATAACGTTATCTGAGGATTACATATAAATATTTTTAAGGTGAACTGTGTACTAATGTACACAGTTCATAGGAACTCGTCAATCAGAACTGTCGTCGTCAGAACTGTGTACATTAGTACACAGTTCCTATGAACTGTGTACTAATGTACACAGTTCATAGGAACTCGTCAATACAGACTAATTTCTTTTTCATCACATATACTTTGAAATTTATTGAGAGATATGCGTTTTGAAATTTGCTAGATACATATTTTAAAATTTGTCAGAGAAAGGACAAACAAAAAGTCGATATAATCAGCATAAAATCGCAAATCCATTTGCATAAATCCAAATCCATTTGCATTCCGAAAATCGCAAATCCATTTTGCATTTTCTATACTGAGAGTCGTACTTTCTGCCTAAAATTATGTTTTATTTCCTTATGTTGATCTGTCCTAGTGCAATTTCATATTTAACTACTTTTTCTAACAATGAATCTGATATAAAAATTTCAAAACCATTTTACCGAAATATCACTCGACCTTCTAACTCTAATGACTTTACATTTCTTTTCGGTGGAAATTTTCTGCTTGTGTCAAATATATATTATAATTTAAATACGGAGATAATTCCTTAAAAAGACTATGTCATCTAGCATTATTACAATGAATATTAATCCATTTCTTTTAGTAAATGTGATACGGTTCCTGCTGGATGCATAGCAAAATTCTGGTATGGAGAAGACGCTGGAACAGTACAATGCGAAAGTTACAACCAACACATTAACATTTTGCAGTCGGCTGCTAAAGCAGTTGAACCAGTGAGAAAACTTGGTAAAAAGACGGCTCTGGTACAGCAGTTGTACCAGCTACTTCTTTCCCCCTAGGTGCAGTGTTGGAAGGCAGTTAAGCCGATAATGTCAGGGAGTGATATCTCTGAAGTGAGCAGAGAGGGAGTGTGGGTCAGAGCTGAGAAGAGTGTACAGGTCACACTAATTGCTTTTCCCTGTGTCAGTTGCGTATTCGATTACAGTAGTTTTTTTTTCTCTTTTCTGTATAAATTTATCGTTTAGAAATGGCGAAACATATGAAAGTTCTGATCAATGGAGAAATCCTAACACAGTTGTTTCAAAGTGATGAAATATTTGTTGATTCCGATTCTGATTGCGAATATGACGAAATTTTACAGTTGAATGTGTTGCTATATTTCGAAATGTAATAATTTTAGTTACAGATATCAAAGTTCATTATTTTACAAATATTGCAGTCAGTGAAACTATTAAAATTTAAAATTTGCTTTTGATAATAAATATCATGAGCATGACTATTTCAGTAAAATAATTAAAATCATTTATTACGAACTATATTTTTATGCACAAAAATCACAAAATAGCGCTACACTACACACACAATCGCAAAGGGATCAGGGAGACATGGACGCCGTGCCTCCCTATCCCCTTTGTGACTGTTACAAAGTTTAATGGAGGCTACAAATATTTACAGTTGTGTATATTTTATACATTTTTCCAGAAATGTTTTAAAGAACTGAAACGAAGGAGAAACTGCAATGAAATCCAGTCTCTTCTCACCCACCCTTACTTTTTTCTGGTTCGATTGAGTTTCTTTTCCCCGTCACCCTATATTTTTTTCTTTATCTGGTTCTGCATTCTTCATAAATGTCATATGTGAGCATCCCTGCTGTCAAATAATTCTTAGGTGAAAACATTTTCCCTTATAATTCTCAGGTGTTGTTTTCGGCATGATCGATCTAAAAGGATGGAAGCAAAAAAAAACTAATATTTATATTTTATGTACACATATTTTTGAATAAAATGTTTTAAGATAGAGAGAAAATATGGGAAACTGAAAAGCAAGGAAAATAATATGCCAGATTGTATTCTGGTCATCCCGGACTCGACTAGATAATACCACCGTTCCGCATAAACACAAACTTATTTATACCTAGTTGGTTGCGTTTCTTGCCCCCATATCCTGGTTTTCTTTCTAAATCCAGAGATGTTCATAATTCAGTAAAGTTAATTTTTACTGAATTAACTAAATTAATGTTTAATTAATTAGCCTTTAATATAATAACCTCTTTACAGATAATATTAGGAAAGTTAAATATCTCTAAGCTTTCTAACATCAGTTTTTCTGCATTGTTTTCATGTGTATGATATTTGAATATTTAAGAACTCTAAATATCATGGACTTCAAATAATTTGCAAAAATTTAAACTAAACGTCTTATAAAAATTATTTGACCCGAAAAGTTATTATTGATGTTTAATTTATTTTCAACACTCACGAGATTTTGAATTTTCCATTCAAAAACATTCAAAACCGTAAATTATTCTGACCAAGCTCTGTACATAACTGGCTATTAGGAAGTGAGTTGGAAGAGGAGGGAAAAACGTCGCGGGCTTGAGGGTTCTTCCCAGCTCGCTACCCATGATTAGTGTAGAGGGCTATAAACCACTTATCTGCAAGACAATAGTGGTGGTCGGGGTGGAATTCAATTGGAATCCGCCGTTCTTTTGAGTTTGAAACTTGACAAGACAGACGTCTCCAAAAGGTTAAAATAGGAGCATTCTCCAAAGGTTTAAAAAGTTATCGAATTTCGAAAAACGAATTGTAATCAAAAAATCAAGAGAAAATTTTTTACTTTTTTCAAAAAAGCAAAGGTTTTAATTATAATGCAATGTCGAATATCAAAATTTTAAAGATTTAATTTGCATAAAGCATTAACCCTTTGAACGTCAGTCCGTCTCTTTGCCGGACGTCATGCAAAACGCCAGTCCGGCCGAGTGCTCTCTACTGCTTCTTCCCTTTCCCCCCGCCCCTCCGATCAGAGGCAGCCGCTAATTGAATAAAATGCAACGCCACTTGTTGTGTTCCACCTTCAGTCAGAATTCTTCCCGTCTCCCCTTCCCATCCTTTTCGATATACAGAAAGCTCCGAGAATAACAATGTCACCTGTATGTCTTCAAAACTGCTGTGTTGTGTTCAATAGTTTTCTGTTTTAAAACATTTTCTTGCTAAGGTAGATCTCAGTGCTTATTTCAGAATTATTTTCATATTTAAATTATTATTTGACAAAATCGAATAAGTGATTATCGCTTTCTTATGACTTTTAAAATGGAAAACAGGTTTATGAGAAGTTCAGATTCATAAATTATTTTTAGTCATTCTCACATGTCAGATTCTGAAACTGTGCTAGATAAATCTGAAATATATATCGAAAGATTTCGGTAATTATTGAGGTACCGACATATTCATGAACAACAATTTCAACGAAATAATACGATTAAAATTATTTACATTATTTATAATTTATTTGAAAATATTATATTCTTATGTACACTAGTTTTTTTAATCACTCATTTGTGATTAAATTTGAAAAATAAATTAAATATTGTTATTCACAAAGAGTAAAAATATGATGCATTCTTTTCGAATTCCACAATAATGAAAAAAATGTCTTGAAAAAAAATCATAATTATCATTTTTTTTCACAATACCCTAAGCAACAAAAAATTGTTTATGAAGGCAATTGTCCAGGAAATCCTTATGTAGACAATCCCGTTATATTATAATGACTTCCAATGGAATAATAATAATAAACTTCTTAAAACTAATTAATACCAAGAGATGGGAGACAAGTGTGTAATCCTACCGTTTCAGAAGGGTAACATAGGCAAAATTAAGGGTAAAGGAGATAAAAATAATGAAAAAAAGTTTTATTTCATGCATTTTTAAAGACCTCCAAAACGGAGAGAGAAATTTCATACTGCAATTGAAATCCAGTAGTCTTGCTTTTTATATTTTACCGGTCCTATTGCGTGTACTCCCTCCCTCCCCTCGATTTTTTTCTAGATTTAAGCATGCTCACGAAGAGTGGTTTCAGGGGTGGGGAGAAGAGATCAATCCGCCATCCTCTTCAGATCGTCAATAACCCGAATGGACGAAATATAGAAACAGGAGCAGAAAAATATAGTAAGCCTATAAATATCACACATATTTTGAAAGAATATTTTAATGTTTCCTTCCGTTTTAAAGAACTTTTATGTACTGGCAATCTCCGTTCTAAAAAAGTAGCGAGGGGGAAGGGAAAGAAACCGAATTCAATCGAGCCGAAAAAATATAAATGGGAGGGGGAAGAGACATTATTTACAATGTCGTATAACATTTCCCCACATGTTTTATAGGTTTTTAAGAAAATTTTGAAAAATGCATCAAATATAAATAAGTTGTTGCTTTTTTTTGCCTTTTTTTATCCTTACATTTTGAAAGAGAGAGCAATTCACTCCCCCCTCCCTAAATCCGACCCATATGTACTGGGATGATGTGTTCGATCAGTTCCAGGTCAATCCAGTCACCTCTTATTGCTTAATTTTTCAAGATTCACGAAATTTTGAAATTTCTTTTATTTAAACTTCAAAATACTTTTACTCGTAAAAAGCTTCGGACATTTTTTGTAGTTTTTTTTCCTGAGTGACACTTATGAGCACATAATGGAATCATGGCTTAGAGTCCCGTAGACGAAAGAGGCCCATGGATAGCTATTAGAAGACAGGAGGAAGGTCATCCAGTGCGTTCTTCAAGTAGGGGTCCTAGTGTGTGGATCTTTTGCTCAAAGGTTTTCAGTTTTTTAAATGTATTTGCGGCAACCATCCATGGATTAAGAAGTATTTTGAAAGCGTTGTAGTGCATTTAATTATTACTTTGAAATTTCGCACTGAAATAAAATATTAAAAGTTTATGTTTCCAAAAGCATTAATCCCGTAAATAAATAATTTTTAAAATCGAAAAAAATTAGAAAAAATCTGTTTTTTTTTCTTTCAAATGGTTAACTCCGTGTCATTTTTATGACATTGGCTTTAGTCGTTCAATACTGTGAGTTTCTCTCTGAAATTAAATCTAATTACGTTAAGCAATAAATAATATAAATAACGTTCAATGTTCTGGGTGTTGTTCATATAATTACAAAATGTCAGGAATATCACGAAGAAAGAAATTTTTTTGCAAATTTATTAATATGAAATTCTCACTTTAAAGCATATTGAACCTACCTTCGGCTAATTCAGCTACACGAATATGGGATTAATTATTAAAATTCCTGAGAAGAACGTCATTTCTCCAGATAATTTAGTTTTCATCATCACAGAAACGAAGAAATAAAATATATATTCCTGAACGATATTTCAGTCCCCTCAACTGGACTTGCACCCACTACCCTAAACCCTTAGGGCACAAGCAGTCCTCATACAAAGAAACTATATAAAACTGTCAGTAACTATTGAGAAAAATCAAGAGAATAACTATAAAATCCTAACCATTGAAATAAACGACAAAGCCAGAATACAGATAAAAGATTTGTGTCCAAAATGATATTAGTTTCGGGAAAAAACAAACAGAATTAAAATAGGAAAATTAATATTTAAATATAATTGGCTGTTCACTCCTCAACTTCAGAACGCACAACAACAATTATTCCCTGTCACTGTGTCTACAGACGCACCTGCATGCCTCAAGCTATCTATCCGAATGATCACGTCCCTCCCCCACTAAGGAACAAGACTGCGGCTAAAATAGCTCTCAATAAGCAACGATAAAGCGGGAAAAATAGAAGCAAACAATAGCCGAAAAGGAAATGGACTCAAATACCATGACCTGCATATAAAACTAAGTCCTAGAATGGAAATAAAAAAAAATAATATAACTTTTATTCCTTTAAAAGAATTTTTTTATTTATTTTTTAACTAAATTTAAATTAAATTTGGTTAAAAAAATTCTTTTAAAGGAACAAAAGCTATTTAAAAAAATTTTATTGGGAAAGACTGAGGAAGAACTTCCCATTTTATCGTAACGTTTGTATTGTATTGTATGGAAATGAAGGTCCTCACTTTAGACGAGCAAGAAAGGGAAGACTAAAGTGAAAATAAATGCAGGATACATCACAACTATACACCTTTTACATTCATGTACAATTTTTACTCCCCATTCTGCCTTTCAAATTCTCTCTTTTCTTTCCGAGATAGAATGCTCTATAGCAGTGCTGTCTAACTTCTCTAAGACCGCGGGCCATTTTTTCCGTTGCCAATATTTCGCTTGCCAAAAAAAGGAATAGGATAGGATAGGTAACTGAAAAAGTCATTTCATGTCACCTCAAAAAAATTTATTTATACGAAAAATAATAAGAAATAACAAACCTCAAAAATTATTTTATTTATGCAAAACATAATAAGTAATAATAAATCAATATAAATTTTCTAAACCTTATCAAATGTTTAATAAATTTAATGGGAGCACTGTGGCCGTAGTTGTTGGGCAATAGTTTCTTTTACGTCCATATTGACATCTGTTGTTGCTAGCCGAAGTATATGTTCAAGTGAAGAGTCAAGCAGTTTCTGTATCTTGATATTATATATTTCATATCAGAAATTGCTCGCTCGCAGATATATATACTTCCAAACATAAAAATTGTTTTGAGTCCAAAATATTTCATATTTGGACATTTTTCTTTAGGCCAAAGTTTGAACAATTCTATTCCAGTTGCTCTATTAGATGCAATAATTGAGTCGGCCTGAAGATCACATAATTCCATTTGATATTTAGGATCTACGGTGCTAATATCAATATTTAATGGATTACTTAAAAATTTTAAAATTTATTTAAGGTCATCAAATTGAGAAAATCTTCTATTAAAATGTTCAATTAAGATATCTAATTTAGGAACAAATTTTTCAAAATTAACTGTTTTACTAAGTTACTTTTTTTCTTCGTAGTTTAGTTTAGTTTTAGTTTACACTTCACAAAAATTGGGAGTTCCTTGCACAGACTTTCCCATAGAATTTATGTTTTCCTTTTTTTTTTTTGAAACTTCTTGATGTTCAGTATTTTTTTTTCCTCTTAGATTTTAAGAGATTTTTTTTTTGTTTCATCTTCCTCCTAAACTTTAGGATTTAATTCTTTTGTTTATTTTGTTTTTGTTTATTTAATTTTGATTTATGTCTTTTTTTTTTTTTGGTATAAATATATATTTTTTTTTATTATTATTTTTTTTTTGGCTTTCTTTAAATTTTTTTTATAACCCTTTTTTTTTATTATATTTTTTTTTTTGTTATTTTGTTAATAATTTTTTTTTTCTTTCTTTAGAACTCTTTATAAGTTTCAAAATGAATTAAATCGTTTTCCTGCAAATTTAATTTCAACAATTATAGTTTGTTTCTAAACCCAGTAATATGATTATAAAGACAGCACACTTTTTGATCTTTTCCTTGTAACGATGTTAGGAAAGCAAGTGAACATAGAAAATTTTCATCAAGAAAACTTGCTATTAAATCTTCATTGGTGCTAGCTTCTATGAGAAAAAGATGAATTTCTTTTCGAAGTGTAAAAAAATCCCTTGAGGCATTTTCCGGCACTTTGCCAGGGATTATTACTAAGGAAAAGCAGATCGCCATACACAGCATTTCAGTTCATCCAAAAAAGTTTTAAATTTTCTGTGTGTAAGAGAACGATTTCCGCCACGAATTAAATTGGTAATTTTCACAACCTTTTCCATGACATCGTTTTGTCTCAGTGAAATGCCACACAACGTCTCCTGGTGCACAAGTACAACTTTCGACAATGCACGCCATATGCATGCGCAGTGAGAGCGATTCGTGCTGTCGTTAGATGCTTCTTATTACTGCAGTTTCATAAAAACATTTGTTTGATGACGCTGCACCGCTCTTAAAAGGTTTCAGAAATTTGCCGATCGGCTTAAGAATGTTTTGTAAACTTTGTAGAATGAGTAAGTTGAAGATTGCATATCAAGCAAAGTAATGTAAGTTGACAAAAATTATAAGGTGGATTACAGTTATTTATTTAAAATTTCAAGTAAAACCTTGATTTTGTTTGCGGGCCAAAAATATTCTTCTGCGGACAGTATTCGGATCGCGGGCCACTAGTTGGACAGCGCTGCTCTATAGGCATAATTTTTGGAATTGAATGGATAATGAAAAAACCCTGAAGACCTCGGAAATGCTTTTATTTATTTTTTTATGGGCAGGGTAAAATTAGCTGGAAAATTCCTACTTTAAGAGGGCAGAAGGGAACTTCCTAGTGAATATTTCGCTTTAGAACCACTGACAGCCCAGGGGAGTGGGATGGGGGTAAGAACAAAATACTTTTCAGAAAACGATATGGATATATTGGACTTTTATTTAAAAAAATATTTTACAGCTTAAATTAGCAATGTTATTCAATGAGATAGATGATGTTTCTAAACGGTATAAAATAAAAATAAAAAATACCCCCTCAAGCAGCTGCTTGCCACAGAGGTCTGACAGGAGCCTGCCAGTTTATACGCCACAGTTGAAGGTCTGTGAAGATGGCGGGATAACTGAAACAAAAAAATTTTATCTCCAAATTCAGAAAATTTATATGGTGATGTATATGATCACAATATGTTCAAAAATGGTGGGAATGCGATAGGTATTTGTTAAATAAATATCATATGAAATTCAGTTATGTAACTCACTGGTAAAAGTTCATAGTTTTCAAATAATATAAATAAGCAAATACCCCTCTCAAGGATCTGCTTGTCACAGAGGTCTGACATGAGATTGTCAGTTTATATGCCATAGTAGAAGGTCTGAGAGGATGGCAGGACTTCAACCGAAAAACAATGGCAGGACTTCAACCCGACGCTCGAACGCATGTCCCTTAGATCAATAGCCGGCTCGAACGCAGGTCCCTTAGATCAATAGCCAAGCGTGCTAACCTCTCAGGCACGGGACGGCATAAATAACTAAAAAAATCTTGAAATTTTGAATAAAATTGGCTGATGAATTTGCTGGTGAATTAATCACGTTCATATTTCGAAAATGGTGAGAATGGACAACTTTTATTAGTATCATATTATTCTTGCACCAAACACGGTTAAGTTTTAAAAACTGATGAGCGCCCTTTGTTGGAGCAAAGTGCTAAATCAATGATTAGGAAGAGGTGAAGAGACATCATCACCTCTTAAAAGTTAATATAAATATTAATATTTCTCCTCGTTATTATTATTAAACAAAGTGATGATCGAAATTTAATTTTAGCCATTAGGGCGATATATTAGATGTACTTTAATTTCCCTTCTTGAACACTTCAAATAATTTATAAATATTTCCCAAAATCTATATTCAGAATAATTTAATTTAAATATTTAACTTACCAGTGAGATTTTCCCCACATAATTTTTTTTTATTAAGACGTTGTTGAATTGAAGAACAACTAAGATTTTGCCTCGTAACCAATGTTATTAAACGCAGTTGAAACGACAAGGTATACTTATGAAAAATAAACAAAAACCTCTATTTCCAAAAACGTTGCTAGGAGCAACTAATTATTTGCTGATTGCAAAAATCACAGTCTCACAATTAACCTGATACTAAAATTCGAGAATTGGCGAGAACATTTATTGTTTTCCACTTTACGTGAAATGTTAGCTTTCTACTTATCTTGCTATTGCTTCTCGCTCATCATTTTCTCCGGTTGTCGGTTGGACAGTTTCTCGGTTTCTGTATTTGTCAAAATAGTTGTTTCACCTTATCTTTCGAACGCAACGATCAAACTTAATGAATTACGTATGAAATCAAAGCTTATGAGGCGAGGAATGAACTATAAAAAAATTGAACTCTCCCATGAATTTTTCCTTCGTAAAAAAGGGGAAATAGGAAAGCGATTGTTCCTTTGCATGTCCAGAACGCGGGTGCCAAAGTAATAGAATATGCGTCAAATGAAAGCTTGTACCGTCGGGTGTCATATATATATGTGCCCCTCAAGCAGCTGCTTGCCATAGAGGTCTGACAGGAGCATGTCAGTTTATACGCCATAGTAGAAAGTCTGTGAGGATGGCGGGTCCTCAGCAGAATAATGACACGAATATCCATGCGTTTTCCGAGGCTCGAACACAAGTCTCTTTGGTCCATAGCCAAACGCGCTAACCACTTGACCACACGAAACTGACGAAAATGACAAGTTATGCGTCGAATAAAAGCTTGTGACGCAAGAAGTATCATAGGCTCTAAAGAATTAACCACCATGATTCTTTCCCCGTAAAGAGGGGAAGTAGGACAAAAATTGTTGGGCTATATCATCCGAGAGCCACGGCTTATAATTACCAATTAGGTGTCAAATGACAGTTCATATTAGGATCATCGTAGATAGATTCGAATCCCCCTTCCCCTACTGTTTTCTCCTTCGAAGGGTTTGAAATGTTCGTGGAGGTTTGAAATTAAAGTTTATGATGCCTCGAATGTTCTACTTTAAAAAGGACTTCAAAGACATGGGGAGGAAAAGTATGGTCAATGTGTATGAGTAATATATATGGTATGAAAATTTCTGAATACTGCGGCGCCCTTCCTTCCTTTGAAGTAAATACGAGTTCAGTGACTAATTGCACCATCAACATGCTTTAATTTGGTTTTTTACTTTTTAGGGCGTATATGAGAAGATTGTAAAATTAATTATTTCTCAATTTTTTTTTACTTCTTGCTCTTCACTCCTTTCTCAATTGTGCATTTATCAAAACAGTTGTTCCACCATATCTTTCGAATGATAAGGATGAACTTAATGATTTATATGCCAAATGAAAGCCTGTGACGTGTGGAATGTTGTAGGCTATAAAAAATTGACCTCCACGCTTTCTTCCCCCTAAAACGGATTAATGTTAAAATTATTTTCCCTCAATATCTTTCGAATGCAGGGGCCGAACGGTAACTAGCTGTTTGTGGAATGGAAACTTGTTACATGGGGAGTTTTAGAGTTATCAAAATAAACACCCCTACATTCTTCCCCCTAAAAAGAGGAAATATGAAAGTCATTTTATTACATCTTCCGACAGTTATGAATTTTGTCTGATATGAAAGCTGATGTGAGGACCTTCGTCGACTACGTTAAATTATGACACCCCCTCCCTCTCCCAAAAGGAGCGGAAATTTCTCAGAAGACGCTTTAACAAGTTATATCACAAATCAAAGATTCTGACATATACAATATGGTTGATTACGCCAAGCACGACACCCACCCAAAAAAGGGGGGAATTGATTGATCTTTATGAATCAGGTATCAAATAAAGGTTTCTGGAGATAGGTGTTTTTTAAAATTTCAAATTTGTTTATGCCTTTCTTTTTGTCATTAAAGTATCTACTTCCTACATACGCCCAAACATACAAAATAATCCTAAAGCATATTGATGTTACTATTCACTCCAACGTAAGATAAAGCACCAATTTACCTACTTTACAAGAGTACCTCCAAAGAAGAGCGTAGAGACCCACGGTCCCGAAAAGTTCGGACCCCCCCCCCCCCCTCCTCCGAAAATCCGGCCGTCGTACTAAATCTCAAACTTCATTTCCTGCTTTGAAATCCAAAACACTTGTCTTTGCATAATTTTATTTCAACCCTTTATTTTATGTCCGATACCAAATATATATAAAATCTCATACCATTTAAGTAGTTTAGAAATTGAGAAATCATACAAAAGTGTTATTTCATACCCCATCCTTCCCGAATCTAAATACTGTGAGACTTCCCGAAACTGAATTTTCGGACTCCCCTCAAAACAAAATTCTCGGACCTCCCCAAAACAAATTCCCTCCCATTGAAACGAAATTCTCGGATTGCCCTGAAACTGAATCCTGGGTACGTGTCCGGCTGGCTACCTATCCTCTTTTGAAGTGAATACGAACTCAGTGACTGATTGCACTATCGATATATTTTAGGTTTATTATCTAAGTTTTAGGGCGTTTATAGGAAGGCCAGTTTTTTTTTTTATTTCAATTTATTTTAAATTTTTACTATACCACAAAAAGATGCAGAAAAAAAATCCTATCCACAAAAATTTTATTTTGTTTTACTCCATTGTAAAGAGCAAAAAAAAAGAAATGCATTTGAAATCTTTAAAAATAATTTCACATAACCGATATAAAGGTATAAAATTAATCTTGGAAAGACTTTTAATCTGAAAAAACTTGATTTTTCAATAATCCAGCTTTAGGAATAAAAGAAATGAGATTCATATTGTTTAAAAAAGAAATAGCACTCGAAACCGAATGAAAATATTTTAAGAGAAAGTAAAAATAAATGTTAAGAAAATCTGAATCCCATTTCTCCTCTGATAAAGATATAGTAAGCGTTAAAATAATAATCTGGAAATCGCAAAGATCAACAATCCACTAGCAGAAATAATTTGCAGTGTTTGATCCAACTTTCCTACTTTTGACCCGATATTTTTCCGATTTGCGTTTGTCTTAGAAAAAGTTGAGGACTACTTATCTCTTCCATGGTATTATAATTTTTCCCAAATATTAGAGCAATTTTCAAGTGGACTAAATATTTTCTTTACAATGTTAACCAAAAAATAAGCTGTCTAAAAAACTAATAACTTGCTAGATTGAAATTTTGTAGGGAGCAAAAAGGGGAAAATGTATTTTTTATATTATACAGTGTGTCCATAAAGTCTCTTTACAATTTAAAAAAATTATTAAAAAATTAAATGAAAAGATAAATATTTGGAAATTATTACATAACGAGAAGTAGACATTGAAGTTTTTTTCCATCATTTAATACACCTCTATATGGGCACCATTAGTTGCACAAAGCACATCAAGATGGTACTCGATTTCTTGCCATGTTCGATGTAGCATAGCCTCATCGATGGTGGCAATGGCATCAGTGATCTTTTGCTTTAGGTCAGTGATGTCCCGTATCTTTGTTCGATACACGATATCTTTAACATAACTCCATAGAAAGAAGTCCAGGGGAGTGATGTCTGGTGAACGAGGTGGCCAGGGAAATGGGCCATCCCTTCCAATCCACCGGTCTGGAAATGTTTGATTTAGGAACTAACGGACTTGCAGTCCCCAATGTGGTGGTGCACCATCTTGCTGGAAAATGATGGTTGGTTGAAGGTCATCTAGTTGTGGTGCCACATATTCGGTGAAAAAGGTCAAAGTGAACATTTGCAGTAATTGATGCCTCGTTGAAGAAAAATGGACCAAGGATTCGATTGCACATTATCCCACACCACACATTAACCTTCGGACTATCTCGGTGACTAAAGGCTTGTCTTACACGATCGATGTTTTCCTCAGATGTTCTTGGTCGTCCACTACTCCCTTTATCCAACACTGCCCCTGTCTCCATAAATTTCTTGTGCCATGCACGAATTGACGGACATGACGGTGGATCTCTTCCATACTTAGTTCTGTAGTTTCGCTGAGTCTGCGTGTCCGATTTCGTTTCAATAAACCATGATACACATTGTGCTTTCTCTTCAGGAGTAGCCATTTTTTAGAGTTTCTTTAAAAAATACCTCTTTCATCAACGTGGTACCTGAAATACACAAATGCAATGTGATTAAAAAAATTGATAACAATTTAGTATATAGAACAAATTTGACTAAGATATCTTATCAATTGCCTTTGTAATAAATTTTTTAAATTGTAAAGAGACTTTATGGACACCCTGTATATTATACTAATCGGAAATAGTATAGGACAAGCAACGTTTGAAAAGCTTTTAAAATATTAATTTCTAAAGATATAATTTGGCCATTAATTTATGTTAACAGGAGTGTTACTATATATTTCACTTCCCTATTTCCTCTTTACACTACCACACTAATTTGGGAAATTTGTGTAGGCTCTCTACCGCCATGAAGTTAAAGCATACAATTATTAAAATTATCACAATTTTAAATTAAAAATTTTTAAAAATATTTTAAGAGAAAGGAAAAAATAAATGTTAAGAAAATCTGAATGCCATTCCTCTTCTGATCTTTAAAATAATAATCTGGAAATCGCAAAGATCAACAATCCACTAACAAAAATAATATGCAGTGTTTGACCCAACATTCCTACAAGTTTCGCTCTTACTTTTCTACCCCGCTTTGCCTCTGGTGGTAATTATTACCGAACCCATAGTGTACAACGGGATGCAGACGCACATTGTCAGTGACACTTTACTGCTCCCCCAAGGGAAGGGTTGATGACGCCTCTTTTTGACATCCTCGTTCAGCCCTCATTGCCATTCTCATTGCTAATTGTTCAGAGGCAGAAAGAAATACTGAAAAGTAACGCTTTCTCTCGGCCGGTAAGCTGGATCCTGACGACAGGAGTTTTCAGACAGCATGGTATCCAAAGGGTTAAAGACTAGAATGTTATATGTTGTTATGCTCCCACTGAAGATGCCGAAGATTGAGAAGGAAAGGTTTTATGGTCGATTTCAGGATATTTGGAATTCTGTCAAGAAAGGAGATATCACCCTTGTTCTAGGTGATTTTAATGCCAAAGTTGGTACTGACTCTGATCTTTGGGAAGGGGTGATAGGCCCTTTTGGTATTGGAGCTGCAATGGCAATGGGCAACGTCTCATACAGGGTAATAAACTTAATGGTTAGAGAATAACTAACACTAATTACAAACACCGCAACATAGCATAAGTACACATAGGTTTCACCAGATCGGCTGCATAAGAATATGATTGATTTCATATTAAATAACAGCAAATGGGCTAGTTCTATTAGGAATACCAGGTCATATAAAGGAGCTGAAATTGGATCTGATCATTATCTTGTTAAAAGTGCCTTGCAACTTAAACATAAAGAGTGCTTTGCTAAGGTTAAAAAATTTACCTTCAATTTTGAAGCTCTGAAATACCCAATTCTCTGTTTTCTATATAATATTGAGCTCTCTTAAAAATGTTGTACCCGTTATTGACCATCGTAACTACATCATTGCCGCCGATATCAGATCCATCTAATTTCAGCATTTTTCCTCTGACGTGTATATAACTGTTGTGCGGATGTAGGAAAACGTCCATATCTTTGGTAAATATTTCGTATTTTTCGAGATTTCTAACATTAACATTGGTTTCTCGATATTCAAAGTACTCATATTTTGTCGTGGAATTATCGTCTATTGAGTCTTCGAACAAATTCCAGTAAGTAGCTTCAACGTTCATCCTATACTTACTTTATGATTTTTAGGCCATTTCCGTATATTAACTGATTAAGAATATTTCTGCTCTTAGGGGATATTTTCTCGTTTTTTCGAACGATAGGCGACGGATTTGTATAAAATATTTTAATTCGCTTTCTCAGTGTCTTCATCTTTATTTGGGTCTGTTGTGTAACATATAAGTCACGTTTTCCTTGTTCAAGTCAATTACTTTATTGTTTTGATCGGTTACTTTCATTCTAACATTGTAAATGTAATCAGTTTTATTCAGCAGTAAATATATGGGGAAGAAAGGATGTGTGTCGATTAAACTGCCAGGCGGTGTTTGAGGCACGAAACTGTACAACACGTCGCTCTTCTGGTTATTGAGATAGGAAGATTCGACAATAGAACAGTGAATTAGAATGCGATCGACACCTCTCCTTATGTTGGGTGGGAACTTTCCTTCGTTTTTTGCTGCATCGATAATTTTGGATTCGAACCCTAGTATTTCTCGTAACTTTCCTTCAGAAAAATCTATTTTATATCCTCTTGCCAAACGAAAAACAAATCTTAATGTGGGGTGGTTGCTTTCTATTATTATAGGGCTAGGATCCCCAAAGACATTTTTTAAAAAGTCATAAAAAAGTCATTTTTTAAAACGTTTAAATCCGTCTATATCGTACATTCCATTCGGGAAAGTTATTTTATTCCATTGCCTTCCATTGAAATATTTCAGAGTGTTATTGTTATATTTATCACTGATGTTGTACCAGGAATACCACATATTGCTACCGATCAGTGCTATCTCGTATTCACCATTGAGTGTGATCAGCGTTTCATAATTAATTTCCAAATCTTCGGGGTTGTATGCCGTAATAGTAAAAGAATTGATAGTTATAAGTACCATCTTTATTAATATAGTGTAGTACTATGTAGTACTTATATGCTAGTTGTTACCAACAATTCATTCCTATCGTTAGGGGTTTGTTCAAACTGATACAATATATCATATAGGCTTATGTTATTATTCGTTCGTTTAATGTAATACATGCAATAGTAACCGCATTTTACAGAGTAATTTCTTGAATTTGCAAAGAGTTATACACGATCGGCTTTGAAGATGTAAGTAAATAGTGTTTTATTTCTTCTGGTGGCGATAAACCGAATGGATCAAAGTACTCGACATAAGATAACTTCGCATCATTGAAATAAGCTACCCAATGAGTTCCTGAACCATGGGAAACGTCAAAGTTCACTGTACCATTTTCGTTCTTGAATATTTTTGTTGGCAAAGAATCGATAGAGTATACACCACGGAATCCTTTTTCGTTTTCCATTATTTTTTCGATATCTTAGTTACTCAATGGCCTTTTTTTTTTAAATCCCTGAGCTATTTGTTTTCCTGGAATGTACAAACCTTTTCCCTTTCTTTTATTTTTAGATAAGCCAGCTGCTCTTTGCTTTCCAGGAACGTATAACCCCTTTCCTAGAACTTTTTGTGCAAGCTTAGTACCAGCATATCCCACAGCTCCAACTGCAGCTGCTTTTCCCAATGCTACGAGTGCAGGTATTAAGAACGGCAGAAATCCACCTAGCTGTGTTTTACTGAAACGAAGTCGAACTGGCGTTGTAGATTTTTTCAGTTTAATGATTTGTCTCTTCGTCAGTTTCAAAGTATCGTTACCTTTCTTTTGTGGATCAATACTTAAAGTTATAGGATTCTTATTTACAAATGCACTCTTCAATTTCTGTTGTTGTACAGGCGTTAAACTAGTTAGATAACTGTGATGCATTATACTTTATTTTATAAGCATCAGGTACTTAAATTTTATATATAAAAATTAAGCATATATTGTGTAAAGTGTAAAACGAAAACTTTAACGAATAACGTCGAATATGTCACTTCAAAGAATAAAAGAGTAATGATGAGAAATAGATGTCGAACGTGTGGAAAAATGAAGTATACATTTGAGAAACAGAAAGGAAAATTTGTAAAATGTGGTGATATAGTAAGCTGGATTCAAAAAAGTTTAATCCACCCGAAATGCACATTCCAGGTTACCAGTATTGTGGACCTTTTACGAAACTGGAGAAAAAGTTAATGCGAGGTGATCCTGGTATTAACCGTGTGGACAAAGCCTGCAAAAAGCACGACATTTCTTACAGCAAATCTACAGAAACTAAAAAGAGACACGAAGCCGACCAAGAATTATTAAATTATTTGCATGAAATTCAGAATCCCACTTTAGGAGAAAGAATTTCAAGAACGATAATCAAACCTATCATTAAAACAAAGAAACGTTTCGGTTTAGGACACAAGAAATAAGGTGCTTTCTTCCGTTTATTATGACCCATCAAAGTGATTTTCCGGTATAAAAGATCTAATGCGCAAAACTGGATTGACGGAAAAAGAAGTAAAAATATTTCTCCAACAACAAGATGTGTACACGTTACAAAAACCCATTTATAAAAAATTCTAAACCAGACGGGTTTATGTCTCGAATGTAGACGACCAATTTCAGAGTGATTTAATCGACATGCAAAAATTTAAATTTCACAATAACCACACGAATTACATTTTAACCGTGATTGACATTTTCAGCAAATTCGCCTGGCAATACCTATTAAAAAGAAAACGGTTAGCGAGATTACCAAAGCATTTGTAGAAATTTTTAAACAACGTAAGCCATCCAAATTACAAACGGATAAGGGAACTGAGTTTATCAATAAAGAAACTCAAGCATTGAAAATGAGACTAAAGCTCAAATTGTGGAACGATTTAATAGGACGCTAAAGACAAAAATGTGGAAATATTTCACTGCCAGTAACACTAGAAAATGGATCGATGTCCTACCAAAACTCGTTAAGAATTACAATACTTCTTATCACAGATAAATAAGAATAACCCCAAAAGAGGCAAGCTTGCAGAAAAACAAAGATAGTGTGTATTTTAATCTGTTTGGTAAAAGAATTAAATCTATTACAGCAACAAAATTTAAAATTGGCGACAGAGTGAGAATCGCCAAGTACAAGACACCGTTTAAAAAAGGTTATCTGCCCAATTTTACAGAAGAGATTTTTGAAATTGCTCAAGTTCTGAATACAGATCACATAACCTATAAGATCAAGGATCTGAAAGGAGACCAATCATTGGTAGTTTTTACACCCAAGAAATGGTGAAATACTAAAAGCAAGATGACATTTATAAAGTTGAAACCATTCTGAAAACTAGAGTGAAGAATAATAAAAAAGAGTATTATGTTAAATGGTTTGGTTATGATAATACATTTAATTCCTGGGTCAAAGAACATGATCTTTTTAAATAAAGCAAATAGAGATTCATAATTTTGGTTTTGAAGACGACGAGAAATTCTTGAACAGAAACGTATTAGCACCTCTCTGACCTTTTAGACTTTTGTGGTCCATCTGTGGTCCATCAGGCTCAGGGAAGACGAATCTTTTGTTGAACGTAATATTTAAACATCTCTACTATAATAAAACTTTTTATATGCCAAAGATTTAACCGAGCCGAAATATCAGTTTATGCATGAAATATTCGATTATTTGCACGAAATTTTGGAGAAAACATTTGGCGAAAAAATCTCAATTGCAACTTTCTCTGCCAGTAAAGAAGATATCGTGAAGGTCAACGAACTGGATCCCGACATGCAAAATTAAATTGTTTTCGACGATTTCGAAACGGAAAAACATCAAAAACTCATCGAAGAATTATTCGACAGAGGAAGGAAAAAGAACATGTCATTGATTTACCAGACACAGAGTTATTTTTCGACTTCAAAAGATATTCGACTACAGTGTAATTATTTTATATTCTTTAATATGCAGAACAAGAGAGAAATGCTGCAGATACAAATGGATCATGCAACAGAAATCAGGAAATATATTTTTATGCAATTTTATGCATATGTAGTTTCAAAACTACACGATTTCTTATTAATCTATAAAAAAACCAAGCACATGTCTCTCAAGTACAGAAAAAACTTTGATAAATAAAGATGAATTACTTGACAAAGTTTGGCGTCATCAGCTCTGAGACCGGCTCCGAAAGAGGACCAGCGGGAATTCCAGGTGTCGATCGTCATTCACGATGGGGACTACGACGTGAGTAGTAAAAAATTGTGAAATGTAGCCAATCCCGAAGAGGGTTCGGACTCTGTGACAAAACAATATCTGCAACAAGAGTCTATAACACTGAATCACACGGGAAATTATGACGCAAATACTAAAAGAATATCGAACGTAGGCAGACCTATAGAAAATGGAGATGCCGGTACCATTCAATACGTTAATAATGATTCTTTAATTTTTCGGAAAAATCGCTACGATGCGCGAAACAAACAAATAATCAATGTTACTGAACCGGATGCAGATTCTGGAGTAGTTACAAAACGATATTTGGAAAAAAGAGCACTTTGCAATGACGATGATAATTACGATGCAACCAATAAACGCGTTAAATTTTTTGCAGAACCGATCGATTCATCCAGTGACACTACGAAACACTATGTCGACAACTTTACCACTGTTCAAAACAGTCCAATGAATACATTGGTTAGAAATAAAGATGGGCTTTCCGTTCCACGAAGCATTGCATTCGACGGGCATAGTTTCAATGCAGAAAAAAAAATCCTTGATATTGCCGATTCCGAGTCGGATTCTGCTGCTGTAACTAAGGGATATTTGAAAAAAGTCGCATTAACAGGCGAGGATGTCTTTAATGCGAACAATAAGAGAATAGGAAATCTCGGGGAACCGAGGCACAACAGAAATGCGACAACAAAAAGTTACGTTGATGGCTTGACAAAGTTAGATCCTAACCCATCCAATTCTCTATTGAGAAATGAAAATGGACTTTTTGCATCAAGTGGGAGCAGTTTTAATGGCGATGCAAAGGGAAAACGAATTACGAATGTTGGCACCCCAATTGTAAACAATGATGCTGCTACAAAACTATATGTTGATAAAAATACTGTAATTTGCCTTACCTAGAGTGATAAAGAAGTGAAAAAAGAAATATTGCAGTCTCATCCAATTATACAGATAAACACAAAATTCGACATATTAAAGCCACCTATTTTCAAAGATAATTACCATTTATGCATTTCTAATGGATATATAAGCAAGGTAATCTGCTGCACAACAAATCCCTCTTTTAGTATAAATTATAGTATCAACTGGACGATCAAAAATTCATTGAAGTAGTTAAGACCACAACTTCAGCAGTTTTTTTCCGTTACTTCAGTAAACAAGAAATTTGACAGAGGTAGCAAGATCAGTGTTTCACTTGCTAGACACTATCCAGATCCAAAAGAAAGAAGAAAGGTTACTGGAGGTCTTGTTTCAGACTTTCATCACTGGGTATACGTCTTTATTGTATATGAATAAAGATGAAGGATCTTAAGCAATTACACAGTATTATAGAAGAAATCTTGAAATCGCGAGCTACTACAAAATCAAAAATTGAAGACACTATTTTGGTAGAGGAACGAGTTAAGGAAACCCTCGAAAAAATTTAACAAGCCAGTTGTCGAACGGTTAAAAGGTCTGGAAACTGTGCGTGGAGAAACCATGAAAAACATACAGGATGTAGTGAAAACTTTAGAGCCAGAAGAGCCCACTGAGATGCCAGAAAAAACGTCCGTTTATAATCCAGATTCCAACTCGCAAGATGAAATATTAAACCAATATAAACTAAAACTTCCCAGTGATATCTTACAGGCGAGAAACCCCATTCCTGAGCTGAAAGATATGATTTACCAAACAATCGGGCATCTTCAGAAACTGGGGGGCAATAAGGCTACAGAAACCAAACGCTATGGTAGAACTACTGATAAATATCGAATTATCGATAATCGCATTGAGGCACTTAGAAAATATTTAAAGTCGATTAAAATGATTCTCACTGTAATAGAAAGTCAACAGTTTGGTTCTGGACTATACAAGAGTTTCGAAGACATATGCAAAAAATTATCAATTTTGGTTGCCAGTAAAACGAGCTGGAAACACCAGTACAGAAGTAGTAAATGAAATTGTCGAAATTTTGGATATTTTGTTAAAAACGATATTATTGACAAAAAGGAACATAAAATTATGTTCAATAACATCGGTATTGTTTAGAAATTTACTCTTGGACACACACTATAGTCATGTCTATTTCAACTTCGGATTATGGAAAAAAAATTCGATGTTTTGCATTATCGGACCATGATTTTTCGACCATGATTTTTAGCTATTGTATATAATAAACAGGGTATAACTGCTAACTCAAAGATGAGCGCAACTATTCAATGTACCAAATGTGGGGTATTTATTCGCAAATCCAATATGAACCGTCATATGAAAACTGCATGCACATCTCGCACATTTGAAAAATGCGAATTTTGCAATTCCACCTTTAGCAGAAAAGACAATTACAATCATCATCTGAATCAATATCATATAAATGAAAGCAGTGCTTTTCGGAAAACGTTTCGCACATATAAAATTGATAACATAAATGTCAGAGAAGACATAAAAAGTTTTCTGGAGAAAAATAACAATAAATGGAAATATATAATTAAGAATAAACTCAGTCAGCCTCTAAAAGTTAGATTCATATTACAAATAAAATTTAAAAAGCAGACGGATCCTAAAGGACAGAAAAAATATATGCACATATTTCGACATGTAACGAAATAATCAGTTTGCCTACCTGTCTCAATGAATTAATAAAATATGCTTATGAGAAAATTGATAACGACTTTGAGAATTTTATACAAAAGGGAAGTGGATGGGTGTTTGACAAAATAATTTCTATGGAAATTCAAATGTCTCAGTATAATGCAGTTGGAGCATCTGCTTTGGTAAATTTAACAGAACATTTGAAATCTACAAAAGGAATAGTGAATGTTAAAAACTACGACAACAAATGTTTCTTGTGGTCAATATTATCAACTCTACATCCTGCTAAAGACCATCCGCAACGTGTGGAAAAATATAAATTATTTGAAAACGTCTTAGACACATCTTCATTGACTTATTCAGTAACCCTCGATCAAATCCCGAAGTTCGAGGTTTTAAATAATATTTCTATAAATGTTTTCAACTCTAAGAAAGATGGTTTGCATACGTTATATATTTCACAGAATCCTGTTAAAGAACCCATACAACTTTTACTTTTAAAAGACGGCAATAATTCTCACTATTGTTGGATTAAAAATATTAGTAGGGTTACAGCATACCTTTCAAGACATACATAATGGTAAATCCTATCCCTGCCCATACGGTCTTCATAATTTCATTCGCGTCGATTTATTAAAGAATCACGTAGATATTTGCAAATCAAACACTTTACAAACTATCAAGTTTTCCGAAGCGAATAGTACGAAATTCCATACAATTAAAAACGGTTTGAACCACCCATATGTGATTTATGCAGACTTCGAATGCTTTTCAAAATGTAGAAGAATGGAGAATAATCCATGTAGGGTGCGAACTAAGTATTTAGTACCGTCAGGATTTGCATATATTATAGTTGGACCGGAAGGTAAACTAATCTAAACCAGAACGTACAGAGGGAAAAACGTAACAGAACAATTTTTGAATGAAATGATCGAAGCCGAAACTTTGATCAATGATTTGAAGAAAAGAAATGTTAGGATGACTGATTTTGATTGGAAAATTTTTACTGGAGCAAAATATTGTAATATCTGTGGGAAAATTCTAGGAACTGATAGAGTAAGGGACCACGATCACTTAACTGGAAAATACAGAGGTGCTGTTCACAACAAATGTAATCTTCAATACAAATTCTGACTTGAAATACCAGTGTTGTTTCATAATCTCAAAGGATTTGATGGTCACTTTATAGTAAAAGATTTGTGGAAATTTAAAGATAAGAAGAAAATTTCTTGTATTCCACAAACTACAGAAAAATATATATGCATTACATTCGGTCAAATTAAATTTATTGATTCATTCATGTTCCTCAGCTCTTCACTGGATTCACTGTCGAAAAATGGGGAAAATTTCTACATCCTAAGTAGTACTGTAGACAACATAATCTGAATGACTCACAGAAAGAACTTTTGAAAAGCAAAGGAAGTTTTCCATACGAGTACTTGCAACAGAGTGCTCAGTTTTTGCAAGCGTCACTCCATCCAAAGAGAATTTTCAAAACAATGAACAATACGAAAGAGCTAAAATTTTATGGAAAGCCTTTTCTATTTCTACCTTCGGGGAATACCACGATCTGTACATGATCACTGATGTATTGCTGCTAGGAGATATATTTGAAAACTACAGAAATTCGTGTATGAATAACTACCAACTCGATCTTTGTCATTATTTTAGCTCTCCTGGCTTATCCTACGCTGCCCGTTTAAAAATGACAGAAATTGAGCTGGAACTTATAAAAGGTGATATGCATTTTTTCATAGAAAGAGCTCTGCGAGGAGGAATATCTTTAGTGTCTAAGAGGTTTGCACAGGCAAACAATCCTTTAGTACACGGGTGGGCAAATAGCGGCCCGTGGGCAGCATTCGGCCCGCTAAGAGTTTTTTGTGGCCCGCCAAGACAGTCAGAAAAATCCTCCTTGAACCGAGATTTCCTTCCCATGCGCGACCGAAGATTCGTCTCGTATTTTACACTAGGACAGCCACGTCAATACGCATACGAAGTGTAGATACGAAAACAATTGCCCACCCCTGCTCTAGTAGATCCATATGAAAGAAGCAAACCACAAAACTATATCATGTACTTTGATGCAAATAATTTATATGGCTGGGCAATGCCTCAACCTCTTCCAAATGGTAATTTCAAATGGGTAAATGATATTGACTTGTTTAATATTACAGACGACAGCAAAAAGGGTTATTTCTTCGAAGTTGATCTAGAATATCCGGCACATCTACACGATTTACACAATGATTTCCCCTTGGCTCCTGAAAAATTGAAACTCTCTGATAGTAATGTATCATTCTTGATTCCAAATCTGTTCGATAAACAAAATTATGTCGTTCACTATAGATTACTTAAACTCTATGTGGAACTGGGATTGAGGGTGAAACAGGTGCATAGAATCTTGGAATTTGATCAAAAACCATGGCTGAAACCTTACATAGATTTTAATACAACAAAACGAATTAATGCCATAAATATTCTTTAAAAAGATTTTTTCAAACTGATGAACAATGCTATATATGGCAAATGTTTAGAAAATAAAAGAAAGAGAATAAAATGCCACATTGTGAATACTGAAGAAAAGCTTAAAAAATTAATTGCAAACGTTTCTTGTGTTACACTTGCAGAAAATTTCGTAATTCTCCATACGAAAAAGAAAAATATTATATTAGATAAACCATATTACATTGGTGTAACGATTTTGGAGTTGAGTAAATTACACATGTATAATTTCTTCTACAATTTTCTGAAACCGAAATTTAATGCTGAATTGTTATTTACCGATACTGATTCCTTCTGTGTCGATATCCAGACAGATGACATATATGAGAAATTTAACTCAGTGTACTTTGATTTCTCAAATTACCCCACAAACCATGCATTATACAGTGAATCAAATAAAATGGTTCCAGGAAAAATTTAAAGACGAATTAAAAGGTCTTCCAATCAAAGAGGTTGTTGCGTTACGTCCAAAATTGCATTCTATAGATTCTCCAATTCCCAAAAAAGCAGCTAATGGAGTTACAAATGAATTTAGTCACGAAGATTATCGGGAATGTCTATTTGATGGAAAAATCGTATATACGCAACAAACGGAATTTCGATCGGAACAACATGATATACATGTATACCAAATTATAAAAAAATTGCTTTATCCCAAGAATACACAAAACGACATATCAATGGATTTCAAACTTACGCTTTTGGAAATTATAGAATCTCAGTTGTGTATGGTAAAGCCGACAATACCATCTACAAAACTTTGAATTGAAAACTAATGCAAAAAAAAATTAAGTACTAATGAAACATTTTGAAAGCTTTACCAATTTGTAATTCTTTAGAAATGCTAATAATCAGTGTTTATTATCACTCTCAGTTGGAAAAGCAGACATAGGGATTCCAATTTAAGTGGTCTCGACTCAATTTCTGTGCAGTCCTGTGGTCTGAAACCCTTTGTAATAAAATTAAGGTAATAAACTGCTTAGAACAACTTTGTACAAGCGACAAAAGATTAAATATCCCAGCAGTTTATCTAGCTAAAGTCAAATATATTTTTTTTTATTCGGCCAACACTAATTATCTTTTTGTCAGATAAGAGAATTTGATAAATCATAACTATCAATGTTAAAACCAAGCTTCTAGCTCGATTAGAACAAAAGTTATTGTAACACAAAATCTAAACGTATCGAACCTGCAAAACTTAAAATAATGGGTCGAGACCACTTCCAATACATTTAACGTATAGTATTTGCCGAATGGAACACAATGATATTAGTTTGAGTTCTGTAGTTCTATTAATAGCTGAGCTATAAAGCCGCAAAATTTAGAGGGGTTCGACCCACGTTGTCAGCTAGAAAACGGTTTCAGACCGATTATTCTTTCGTTAGATTATAGAACTAGGTAAACCCCAACTATTAGAATTGAAACCAAGATCCTAGCACAATTAGAATGGACGTTATAATTCGACAAAATCTTAAAGTTTCGAACCCAGAAATCAAAAACTAAGAGATCGAGACTGCTTCCAATACGTTAAACGTATAGTGCTTCCCGAATGTAATCTAAAGACATTAGTTTGAGATGTGTTGCTCAATTAGAAGCAGAGTTATAAGGATGCAAATTTAAGAGGGTTCGACCCAGTTTCTAGGTTAGGAAACGGGTCCGACACCGTTTCCAGTTGAATTAACGAAATGAATTCCAGTACTAGAACGTGATGTTGATGAAAAAACCGAAAACATTTCCATATCTTAAATGAGAATCAGCAATGTGTGGTATGCAAAAGGTTTTGAACCCAGAAGTCCTTAAGTAACGGGATCGAGACCAATACCCACATGTTGAAAGTATAGTACACCCCGAATGAAATCCAATAATATTAGTTTCAAATCTGTAGCTTGATTACAAGACAAGATATGAGATCATAAATTTAAAAGAGTTCGACCCACTTTCTTGGCTACGTAAGGTATCCGAACCCGATTCTGGTCAGTTTGGAAAATAGTCTCTGATTGCTATTACTGAAGAAAACCAGAATTTGCTGTGTAGCTCGATTAGAAGAAAAGTTATTGTAACTCAAAATCTAAAAGTACCGAACTTGCAAAACTTAAAATAATGGGTCGAGACCGCTTCCAATACATTTAACGTATAGTATTTGCCGAATGGAACACAATGATATTGGTTTGAGTTCTGTAGCTTTATTAGAAGCAGAGTTATGAAGCCGCAAAATTAAGAGGGGTTCGACCCACTTTGTCGGCTAGAAAACGGTTCCAGACCGATTATTATTTCGTCAGATTATAGAACTAGGTAAACCCCAACTATTAAAATTGAAACCAAGATCCTAGCACAATTAGAATGGACGTTATAATTCGACAAAATCTTAAAGTGTCGAACCCAGAAAACAAAAACTAAGAGGTCGAGACTACTTTCAATACGTTAAACATATAGTGCTTCCCGAATGTAATCTGAACACATTAGTTTGAGATGTGTGGCTCAATTAGAAGCAGAGTTATAAGGAGGCAAAATTAAGAGGGTTCGACCCAGTTTCTATGCTAGGAAACGGGTCCGACACCGTTTCCAGTTGAATTAACGAAATGAGTTCCAGTACTAGAACGTGATGTTGATGTAAAAACCGAAAACATTTCGAAATCTTAAATGAGAATCAGCAATGTGTAGTATGTAAAAGGTTTTGAACCCAGAACACCTTAAGTAACTAGGTCGAGACCAATACCCACATGTTGAAAGTGTAGTACACCCCGAATGAAATACAATAATATTAGTTTCAAATCTGTAGCTTGATTACAAGACAAGTTATGAGATCATAAATTAAAAAGGGTTTGACCCACTTTCTCGGCTAGGTTAGGGGTCCGAACCCGATTCTGGTCAGTTCAGAAAATAGTGTCTGCTTAGTATTATTGAACAACACCAGAATGAGCTCTGTAGCGTAATTAGATCAAAAGTTATTTCAACTTTAAATTGCAAGGAATTAACACTTACTCCTTCTCTCTCTGTGCCCTCCCTCTCCTCTTTCATTCCTCCTCGCCACCCTCCTCTCGCTTTCCCCTCCCTCTCCTCTTTCATTCCTCCTCGCCACCCTCCTCTCCCACCTCTCCAATGGAATCAATGTTATTTAAAATACTGATCAATATTACAAAGTAATTTAATCGCACTGGTTTAATTTTTTTGCAGCTAGATATCCAAAACACTGCTACAAAAACTTATTATTTTAGATTTCAGTTAAAGTTCATAATACTATTTTATTTTTAATTTTGTTTCTTTACCCAACGCTAGAATATGAGTTGCTGCCGAGTATGGTGTATAAGACAATTAGCTTCAAACGTTAGTATCGCTTCCCTTGATATTGAATGAGACTGCTCAACTAGGTAAAGCCTTTTAGGCTCAGTACTCATCTAGGTAAAGCCTTTTAGGCTCAGTACATGCAGACCTCTTTGGGGGGGATGGGGGGTGTTAGTTGGTTCCCTGTACCAGCTAGCCACATAGTCTCTGCAGTTGATTGCAGTAACTATGCTATCGCTCAACCCGTGGGGTGTCTAGCAGCGGTCATAAACAGGGACTCCGATTCCAGTTGTGTCTTGTATACAGCTGGAACTGGGTGATTTTTGGCGCTCGATCGAGGCACAGAGAGAGAGAGGAAGAGAAAGCAGAGAGGAGGAGGGGACAGAGAGAGAGGAAGAGAGGGCAGAGGGGAGGAGGGGACAGAGAGAGAGAAAGAGAGGGCAGAGGGGAGGAGGGGACAGTGAGAGAGGAAGAAAGGACAGAGGAGAGCAGGGGACAGAGAGGGGAGGAGGAGAGAGCAGAGGAGACGGAGAGAGGAAGAGAGAGCAGAGGGGACAGAGAGGAGGGGAGGAGGAGAGAGCAGAGGAGACGGAGAGAGGAAGAGAGAGCAGAGGGGACAGAGAGGAGGGGAGGAGGAGAGAGCAGAGGAGACGGAGAGAGGAAGAGAGAGCAGAGGGGACAGAGAGGAGGGGAGGAGGAGAGAGCAGAGGAGACGGAGAGAGGAAGAGAGTGCAGAGGGGACAGAGAGGAGGGCCGTCCATCGAACCGAACAACTTCCCGAACCAGTATTTTTTCTGCTTCAATGCTTTCAATTCTGAGGTTCAGTGAATGAGAGATTTAGTTCAATGAAATTAAATCTCGAGCCCGTTGTTCTTTTGAGGAGACTGATTTCCGTTTAGCACGATAAAACTCTTCTCTCTTTACAAACTTCACACATTCTCAAAATTTTTCTAACCTACATCACTTTTCACTTCAAATTTTTTCTAATTGTTTACAAAATTAACCTAAATCACTTTTCACTTCCAAATTTTTTTTTCCCTTTCATCTAGTACCCTCTCTTTATACATTCACAGATATCCAAAGTCTATCTTTTCATCAGACCCCCGGAAAAAGTCATTTTACCGGTTGATTTTGTCATATGTTTCAAACAAATTTCTCAAAACTGTCTCACATTGTCAAATTCTCCGATTTACCTGGCTTTTTACAACCGAATAATCCAGTGAAGTGTATGATAACTCAACACACCACATCGTTTTTTATCTCTTTCACCTCATATTTTCTGAAAATTAGTTAAACAAATTAGTTTAAATCTCGTCTGCCCAAAAAACTTAAATTACTTTTTTCACATGAAACACCCGGGTTATTTCCGATTTTCACACATATTTTCAGAAAAAACCCATAAGAAACACCGATTCAGCTATTGATTTTGTCATATGCTTCAAAAAAATTTAAGTGTACGATAACTCAACAAACCACAACATTTTTTTATCTCATACACACAACCTTCACTTCAACCTAATTCATTTAAACTAATTCACAAATTACTTTAAACCTCATCTTCCAAATAAAAAAATTAAATTAGTTTTTCACATGAACATTGTTCCAAAACTCTCATTTATGCTACTACTCTCATCTACCACCGAGTCTGTCCAACCAGCCAGCAAGTCTATCCAACCAACCAGCGACTGTGTTCAAACAGCCAGCCAGCCAGCCAGCTAGCCAACGAGTCTGTTCACACCCACCCACCAAGTCTGTCCAACCACCAAACGAATCTGTCCAGCCAACCAGCGAGTCTGTCCAGCCAACCAGCGAGTCTGTCCAGTCAGCCAACGAGTCTATCCAGCCAGCCGCCCAATCTGTCCAACCAGTCAGCGAGTTTGTCCATCCACCCAGCAAGTCTATCCAACCACCCAGCAAGTCTATCCAACCACCCAGCGAATCTGTCCAGCCAATGACTCTATTCATCCAACCAGCTCAACAAAACACATCATTTTTTCTTCTCTCATACACACCTCACTTCAAACTACCCATTTAAACTAATTCACTAATTAGTTTAAACCTCATCTTTAAAAAAAAAAAAATTATTTTTTCACATGCTAAAAATTGTCCCGGTTTTTTTCTAATTTTCACACATATTTTCACAAAAACCACAAGAAACATACTTTTTACCTCATCCCCCATAACTTTTCCCAAAGATTTTCACAGAATTCTTTGGACCCATTTACTGGCCCAGAACTCTCATTTTTGCTACTACTTATGAGTCTGGTGTGGGTCTTACATAATTTAAAAGTCTACCTCTTGAATCCCATCGAACTGTTTCGGACAAAGATTTCATTTTTTCTTGAACCTTGCTTTTGAAGTGATGAGGAGTCATATCAATTATGTCTTTTACTAATAGCCCTGGAGTGATTGTCATTTCATCTGGCGCCTCGATTTTTTTCGAATATTGTAAATATTTTCGTAAAACGGCTTGTCTTTCTGATCGGAATTTCCAGGAGATTTCAAAATACGTTGCATGTCGCTATCGAGATCATCAGTTTTCGCTTTTAGGTGGCGCATTTCAACGGCTTTAACGGAGAGACTCATCGCTGGAATAAATTAGCTATCAGGGGAACCACACTTGAGAGAAGAGGAAGCAGAAATCCGACTCCTTTCTGACGTATGTATGCACGTTTAGATTTCACACTAATGTTTTTTGCAGCTAGCTTTCGTATAATGCACTTTATTTGGACAATTTTTTCAGTACATTTGAAGAAACTGGTAGATTGGCTCTCACTAAATTGAAATAAATTTCACACAAAGCGAGTAGCTCACTGTCACTAGCGGTTTTCAACAGCGCCCAAAGTTTCTTAGGGGATGCGTTCAACAGAGAACGAAAAAACGGTCCTTCGTTTTAATCCTCACCTAAATAATTTCAGAAGATTCAGTAGGGAGTATTCTACTTCTAATATGCTGCTCATCTGATGTTTTCACTGCACAGTCCAGCAATAAATAGCCATGAGGTCTCTGTGTAGCTAGCTTAAATGTATCCAATAATAATTTCGTCTCTCCGGGAAACATTTGTCTTGCTAAATAACTAATCTGAGAAACGTCCCTGGGGCTTTTGAATAAAACTAAATAATGTGAGTTGACACTGATATTTCTTGTGCATTTACCTAGAAAAAATAAATTCTGAGTGATGAGGACGACCGTGGTATTCAGATGATGAGACCCCTTTGTGAATAGATCAGATACCCTTCTATCACCTGCAGCTTGAACAAACATATCATCCAGCACGAGCAAAGTACGTTGCTTTGCAGTCAACTGTAAGTCGGGAAAGCCTTCCATGAATTCAACTTTTCATTTGAAGGTTTCGAACGTAGGCTGCCAGAAAGAATATCAGTAGATGATTCTGTCGGGATTCAGAGATAACACTTTATCTGCATGACGAATGAGTTCCAAAACAAAAGTGGTTTTCCCACACTGGCTAGGACCACTAACAAGAATTGTACTTGGCGATTGCATAGTGGGAAAAGACTGGTTAATAATCGAGCATGCCATTAAATAGTGCTATCAAGAGCTCATTAAATCCCAGGTGACAAGAATAACATTCCTTCAGGAACCGCTTCAAGGACACACCTCTCGTTCGTAGAAAGAGGAAATAGAGACAGTGAACTCCACATGTGATGGAAACTGGCGACTGTAGTGGTAACGTTGGGTACAATATCCGGTTCATCCCTATCTTCCTATAATGTTCTTCGATGCTAGGCTCTATGCCTAGGGTGTCAAAATGTTCGACTGTCCTCTAGTTCATGTACACAGGTATCCAGTGTTCTCCAGTAGAGGTCGAAGCATCGATGTTAAAGATAAAAAAACACGGCTTCTTCGTAATATTTGGCAGCTGGTCTCTAGCAAACACTCCTAGAAACAAAGGTCGGGTAAAGGGGTAATTACGAAGAATGTGAGATAGTTGAAGGATATTCATCACGCAGAGAAATCAAATAAAATTTTACTATGTTAGTCTATCTCCAAAGGTTTCTCGAATTCCACATATAGAATCACGCTTGCTGCTTCGATTAAAGGGGTGCCGAATTTGATCTCTAATCTACAATTTGCAGTCTTCACTAGACTGAAGTAATTTTCACATTGTTTGCCATCTGCAGACAGTTCGAATCCGTACAATGTGTACCCTTTCGCATAAGCTGAGTGCCCAAATTGCACCGTTTCGTTGTCTTTCCAGACATCTAGTGATTCCAATAACGTTTGATAAGAGCATATATATTGATGATTTGGATAGTCAAGGGTGAGCGTTTGAGAGGGGAATTGTTCACTGTCAGCATGCAGAGATATATAATTTAGATTTTAATGCTTGAAGTTGTATGAATTTCTAGCAAAATCCCCGTTCATGACAGCTGAGTCGAAGATCCCTACAATGACTCTTTTGGGCATCTGAGAGCTGAGTAAATTATCTCTCGTGCACAAAGTAATTCTAGGGCTGAGAGTGAACGATCTGACTTCCACACGTCTTAAAGGATATTTGGCCGAGTTCGTGTGTAGCATCTGGGCCTGAGCAAGTAGCATTGGACTGCTGACTTTGACTTTCCTTACATAGAAAGTGGCTTCTTCAAATTTCACTTTGTAAGCAGGGTTTGCTTCGCTAGTCATGAGACAGAATTCTGGTTTTGACCTCGTCATCCTCAATCGAAGGTCTACGTGATTCAGTAAATACCTGTCTTGAAGGAATAAATTCGCATGCACCCATCCGATTAATTCGATGTTATGTGCACCTGTTAAAGTTTTCTTCGTTTTGAAACTGAGATTAACATCTCCACATTCTTCCATTTTGCTTAGTCCACACGTTAAATGGCTTGACTAAACAAGCTGTGTAAAAAGTTGTTCGATGGAGCAACAGCTTCTGCATCCGTTATTGCCTTTCCTGTAGCGTCTGTTATTCTTGCCTTGATTCTTAAGTGACATCGGGATAAACCGATATATTCGTTACCGCCAACGACATTAAATTCAAACAGCGCATTTCCTTCTAATAAAGCAAGGGGCTGGTAAGCAACGTAAGTAGCTCTTTCAGTCCGTGAGTTGGTCAGAGGTATAGCAAACAGGTGGAGTTCGGATAGAGCGCAATCGTCAGATGAACCGTGGATTCTTTCGCTCATTTTGCAAAAACGTCCTTCACTCTACAGTGTCTCTTTGACCATCTGACAATTTCATTTTGTTTCTTACACTTTATACCTCTCCCACACAGGTTTTCCCCAGCTTCTTCTAGCAAGTTAGCCGCACCGTCCTTCAAATTCGATTTGAACGCTTCTTTTGGATCGCAACTTGATGCAACTTCCGAAGCGAATTTAATTTCTGATCTAGCTGCTTGCTTTCCTAGAGAAAATTCCATGGGCTTCAGAATCGGGGATACGAAACGTCCGATATTTCTAAATAAGGATCCGAGCCCTCCTCCTCTTTGATACCGGGGACCCCTGAACAACCTGCACCCGTCTGAGCCGTATAGTACATGAGGTAGGTGGAGGGGCTAGGCTCTGTGTACTTGATTCGCATGATGAAAGTGTAGCTTGACTAAAACTTTACCGTACTTAAAAGATAACGGTTCCCCACTACCTGTACGCAGAAATATTCTCACACTCTCGAACATGTTCCTTGCCAGAGGGTAATAATCAGCACTCGTAAAAGTTTTCACTATAGCCTCATTGTTCGGAGTTCTTGTAGAGGGGTTAATCACACATAACAGCTCTGCATAAATGTCGCCTAATAAATGAAGTGCTACCAGGTCGGAGTACACATAAATACCAGATATACCCGTGTTAATATCAATGGCGTACTTTGACACGGAATATTATACAAATATTCGAATTTGTCAAAACCTAGTAATTCTCCCAATCATTTGGAGGAGTCAGGGAACATGAGGTAATAACTAACACTATTGATAATTTGTGTATGATTATTAGCCAGTTTTTTGAGACCATAATGTTTTCTATCTTCGGAAGGCATAGTTTGAAGTATAGCAGAGAAAATAGCTTCCACATTTTCGTAATGACCGTGGGGTATCTGGTTCTCGCTTCCCCTTATCACAGGATGGGAAAATAAGCAAAAATAAAATGATGAATCAGGGTGAAGAAATCGCCGTCATCCTTTCTGACCTTGCTAGCGAAGTTGGCATGGTGAGGAGTTTCCATGTACGGCTCGTCGATATTGAAAAATGTGTTGAAACTCTGCCTCTTTCGTAAAACACAAACCGTAATTAGGAGCTCCAATCTGGAACAACCATAAATCATCTCTTTTCATCACTTTAATCTATAGTAATCATTATATCTGCAGGAATTTGATGCTGAATATTTTTTACAAACCCCGCTCTCTTCATAGATTTTTCAAAGTATTGCGAACTTAGCGAGATCTTAATGGCATCTTTAGGAAAGGTGGGGAACCATCTGAAATGTGTGGAGAAGGAGCTATTCGAATCGTCGATATTATACCAACTCGTACGAATGTGAATCCCTGATAGCGCTACCTCCCATTCACCATTCAGCTCGATTTGCTGTGCCAGTCTCGTAGGATAATCGCTCTGAGTGTTAGAAGGGTAAACGTCAATGCTGGCGGAGGAAGGGAGAGTTAGCTAGAAAGCCATTTTCTAGGTATCCAGATGGGAGTAGGATAATCTCTCCACTTCACTAAGACGCCTTTATTGCGGTCCTGATCCAAGAGTTTTTCCACCGTGTAGAGTTCAGGAGGATTTATTTTCTGCAATTTGCTTCTATAGAAAGTTCCACGTATCTTGTTACCATCACTCTCTGTCGCCTCGTAAACGAGGTTGTTAGGGTTGGGTTGAATGTTTTAGGCATGATTCTTTTCACTCGAAATATCTGTCGAGTCCACTGTTGTGACTCACCTTTCTTGAATGGAAGCTTCAAACTGCTGAGTCTCATGGGCTGAGTTAAAACGGACAGGTTCTGTCTGCTTTGGCGCTCGGTATAATCTCTCCCAGACGATACTCTCATTAAAGAGATCCACATCCTTGGGAACAAAGCCGTGAGCTGGATGTTTCGAAGCATTATAACCCTTCACTATGGAATCCAGAACATGTAAGAATTTAAAATTTTTATGTTTCGTGAAATAACGCCATAAATTTTCTCTCAGGGTTCTATTCAGTCTTTCTACCAGCGCAGCTTTCTTCTCACTGTAAGACATGAAGAAGTGAATGTTTTTTTCTTTTAGAAATTTTTGAAAAACACGGTTTGTGTATTCTGTACCCTGATCGGTGTTTTGAGTCATGGGTTCATGACCCTGCACTAGAATCTGATCAAATGCTTCTTTCACAGCAGTTCTTGTTTCCTTTTTCACAGGAATCACCCATGCATAGCGAGATAAAATATCGATGACGACTAATATGTATCCATAGCCATCATTACATCGTGCAATATTTTTCAGAAACATTAAATCCGCCTGCCATTGTTGATCCAGGCCTGTCATGTAAGTTTGGTTCCTTCGGAATTTTCTCATTGGCAGTCTGTGGAGAGTGTACGTCTCTTGACCCGCTAACTATTCTCTGACTGTCTTTGGATCCTTTCCAGTACTCTGGAATAATCGAGTCACTCCTCCTTAGCTGCCAGGGTTCTTGGGTCGTATTAAGCTTTTTACAATGCGGCGTTCATCGACCAGCAGTAGCTATCCCTCTTTAGTCCAGACCTCGATAGTGAGAGAGTCAGGTACGTCTATACATGTGCGGTCTGCAGCCTCTTCACACAACTCTCTCGACGTGTAAATGACCGGACAGTCATAGTACATCAATTTTGTTCCCACCTCCACCATGCAGAATCGGTAACTAGGAGCTCACAACATTTTGCTCGACCCAACCGTCCAGAGTAACGAGTTTCTTCCACTGAGAAGATAAGTTAGTTCCTTTCACAGTCGGTTGTTTACGTAAGAATAATCTGATATCCACTGTTTCATTACACATGCTCAACCAAATATTTCCTGACAAATGTCTAGAATCTCTGCAACATGGGGCTAAATAATCTGGAGATAACGTAATCTCAAAAATCACAGTGACCCCTATCAGCATACAGAGAGCGGCTGTTGCTGATGCTGTTTTCACAGATTCGTAACGTAAATGAGTATACAACACAGTGATTGTTAGGTATATCGGACTTTTATTTACAAAACCAATTGTCGGTAGTGTACAGGTTGTCTTTCGCTCTCTCTAACACATCACCAGAGGACAGAGAAGAAAGAAAAGTGTCGTCTACATAACAGAGGTGTCCTCGAGCCCATGCTTTGTCATCAAATGCATTAGCAATAGCGTCAATGTCCAACGAGCGCACTGCATCGTTCAAATAAATATTCAAACAATGTTCTTTATCCTCGGGCTCTATAAGCCTAGTACCGGGTAGCAAGGCTTGAATTAGATCGTGCACCACAATGTCCATCAATAGTGGCATCAAATGTCCTTGACCCTCCGACGGGGGAGTCAAAAGAAACGCTAGTAGAAGGTCTCTCTGTTTGGTGATATATATAGTCGCAGGTGAAAATTAACATCGGACCTGCGATAATGGTTCAGGCTATTTTTCACATCATCGCTACGGTTTCGTATTTCCTCCCACTGGGCCAAGGCGAGGTTCACGCCTCAATATGTTGAACCAGGTAGGGAGTAGATGATGTTGAGTCGCTGACACCCATCACTATTACAGTAAACACACAATTGTAGGTTGCTTGTCACGAACCAACTCTCTCTTTCGGTGGAATTCATTGGAATTTTCAGTGGAATTCCTGCCACTCCAGAAAGGTTAGAGTGATCCCTTCCTTCGTCGGGTAAAGTAGGCCTCTTTCACTGAAGCTACGGTAAAGGTGCATGTGGACCTGGAGGCATTCGCGGTACAGTCCAGGTACGATGAAAATCTCAACTCCGAGAGAATAGGAGTGTTCACTAGCAGGCTGCATGGCAGCAACTGATGTGGGACTATAGAGTTTTCAGTTTAAGTCTCCGTCAGGCATGACTGACGTCACATTGCATGTCCCTAGGTTGTGGAGGTTGCGACTCTAGTGGAGAATCCACGTACTAGAGAGGGACAGGTTTCCACATCATTTTCCATCTAAGTTTTGGTTTCAGGGGTGGGGTGGGGGTTCATTGAAAACGGGGACAGTGGCAGAGTCACGGGTGAGACGGACAGTTCTGGTACCCACCGTCATCGTCATTTAACACACACTGGATTTTCTTCCCTAATAGACTGCACGTGTTCAGCAGTTTCCAGATCATTCACAGGAGGGATGTCTTCGACAGGCCTCGGATCTTCAATCATAGGTGGGTCATTCTCGCCGAACAAGTCCCTCAAGTTCATCAAAGGAAAAGCCTCTAATTGCCCATGCGGCTGACCAATTAATGACCAGTACATTGCGTATAGTGCTTCTCGATATACTCGTTCATTCCTGTGCTAAATGCTACAGCCTTGGCTTGTGAACAATGCACTCCACGACCTTCATGATAACCGCACTCAGTTCCAGGTATTTCAGGAAGGTCTTTGAAACGGTGGCAGCCGATTTTTTTCTAAATCGAATGAGACTATACCGAGTCTGACCAACAGGCGCTTCTCGTAGAATCCTCCCTTGTAAGCGATGATAGAAGCAAAAGGCTTGCGACACTTTTTGGTGGATGTGACGTACAATATCGTCCAGGCAACTGTACTCCCACACCACTTCACCGACAGGAGGATAAAAGGGTAGGCCTGTGACGTGTTTGTACAATAACGAATTGTTTTCCAGTCGTTCTCAGGAATGTCCCTCACAAAGGAAAGGTTGAATCTGAAGACACCCATCAGGCATTACTGTCCGAATAACCTAGTTCATGGGTAAGGAATTTACCCTTCACGGTGAAACCATCTAAATCTAACACTCAGCAGACGGGTTGGGTTGGGTTGTTTTACCTCTGAGCGGCACTTTTTTGCACACCATGGGCTTAAATGGCCAGGTCACATGGACCCCGAAGGCTCAGAGAAGGTTGGGGGAGGGGACCCACTGGAACAGCTGTTGGGAGACAGATGGTAGTCTCCCGTCAAGGCCATCCAGAGTGTTCTTTAACGTGCACAGGGTATGGCTCTCCCGCACACGGGGCCATGGCTTAACGTCCCATCCGACGGACGGCGCCTTTCCAAGCCCATCGGTGTCCCCTTCTGACCGTGGGCAGGGCGGGGAATTTTGCGGAGATAAATCTCAATGCTGACCCAGCTGGGACTCGAACCTGGGAACTACAGATTACGAGTCTGGCGCGTTACCGACTGAGCCACCCCTGCCCCACACAGCAGACGGAACACAGCTAATGTCTAGCATACCTGGGTTCACGCTTATGAGGATGTTGTTGATCACTGAGAGAGGTGTTGGCGGCCACTTTCTTTGTTTCAACTAAGTTTTCAAAGTCAACTCGTTCAAGTCCTTCAAGCACAGGATAACCATATTTGTGGTCTTTCAATGTGAACGTCAGCGCCACTTTCTCTACACCTCTCTTTATTTCAGGGTGGGGGGTGGGTCCCGAAGGACAAAACCCCTCATGGGGAAAGCATATGCTCCGTCTCACGACACTACATGTGCTTGGCAAAGAGAAGCCTAGAAGTAGAAGATGAAGTTTGTCTCAGAGGAGACCAGTAGGGACTTGGAGTATGGGTGGTGTTAAAGGGGGGTGCTGAGTGTAGCCCAGGAGGAAGGTAGGAAAATGAGTAAGAGAGCAAAAGCAGCTCCTGATCTCAAAGGAGAGAGTCCCGGAGCCGGCAGACAAGCCAGCCTATGTCCCTCAAGTGTGCCCTGACTCAAGCATTTTCAATGGACACTGTGACCAATTCGCCTGCTACCTCATTGATCGCTCGGGAGTCCCTGAGTTCGTTAGCGAACCCTTCCATAATCAGACACCTGAGGCTATAGCGCCCGACATCAGCATCTGGAGCCCCGCAGCCGCAGTAACTGTGGGTAGTGATCTTAAATCGCTCCAGGTATTTGGGGAAGCTCCCATGTCCTGTTAGGACCTGCGTCAAATAATGGTCAGAGAACATCAGGGATAGACTGACCCTTTTCAAGAATGTCTTTGTTAGAAGACCATTCTCAGTCGTATCCCAGATCCTCTGCCACTCCGTTATTACTCTTCGACCAATTATAGACTTCAGGGTATTTTGAGAAGTCTTTACCACTAACAGAGGTTGAGTATTATTACCTGCGGAGCGGGCCAGTTCGTCTGCCCCCTCATTACCTTCATGACCTACATGTGCCTTGATCCAGGAGAAGGATACTCTGGGCATGTTCTGATTGCCCAGGATGCACTTGATTTCTTTTACTATCTGATGCCTGTTGTTTGCATCTTCAAGTGCTTGCAGAGCTGCCTGGCTGTCCGTGTACAGCCGTATGTCGTTTTCCTGACCGCCGTCATTGAGGGCCCAATTGAAGGCCTCTCTGATAGCGAGCAGCTCCGCTTGGAAGGCTGAGCCATTATTTGTAACCCTCCTGTTATATTCATACACCTTGGATCCTTGATTGTAGACAGTGAAGGCTAGGCCCACGCCGTCCTCGCTCATCCAATTCCTGATGGTAACTCCTTGGACCAGGACGCACTTAGTCGTCTCGTGGGATGGAGTTCCCACTTAGCGGTATTAGTTTCATACTCCTCAGGGTCATACTGAACTCCAAGGAATGTTGCTTTCTCCTTAGCCTGCAAGACTCTAAAAATGGTCGCTTCTTTGCCGACCGTCAAAAGAGCGGAGGGATCCCTGCTAACACCAGGAGGGCATCCGTAGATGTTGTCCTGTAAGACCTGGTGATACGCAGTAAATCTGGTCGTTGGGCAGCAAGCAGCTTTCTACATATTATGGAGTGGTCCATCGGGCGTCACTAGGCGCCCGCACCATATGTTAGGATCCGCTCCATTCCCCTCAGGTAAATTTCTTTGAGGACTTCGCTTCTGAGTCCCCATGAGATGTGAGCCATTCGCCCCAGCTTGCACATAACATTTGTGCATTTAGCTTTTAAGTCCTGCAGGTGGGGATCCAGCTCATCCTCTCATCCAAAATGATCCTCAAGTACTTGAGAGTCGTCATGTGGCAGATGTTTTCACCTTTTAATTTATAAATAGGGTACCTCTTTTTGAGGACACCCTCTTTAGCAACAGTCATGGCTGTTGTCTTAGCAAAGCTGAACCCTAGCTTATTGCTCAGACAATAGGTTGGGATATAATAATAAGACAATAATAACTTCTAATATTGATATTGCTGCATTGCCAGCAGTCTCCAGTCTTGCTCTGGAGAGTGCTGTTATAACAAGCAGCATATCATCGGCATAGGCTTGGAGCCAGACGCCTTCTGGTAGGGTCAACTCCAGGGCAATATCGGCGACCAAATTCCAGAGGAATGGTCCACTGCACGAACCCTGTGGGCAGCCTCTTTCCTCAAGTTTCTTGAGGCTGACCCACTAGCGTGGGAATATTTGACCATCCTCTCACTGACGTAATTGACCACTAGGGCAAATATGTTCCTGGGACAAGAACATTCTTTTAGTCTATTTAATATGGCAGGCCACCACACATTGTCAAAGGCGCCCATCACGTCCAAGGTTATAAGAGAAGTAAGCATCTTGTGCATTTTATTTTACTTAACAATGTCCACCACTTGTTTGATCGCAGCTGTGGTGGACTGGTCTGTCCTGAACCCGAATTGCTTAGGGTTCAGGTATCCGTTTTTGAAACAATGGAAATACATCCTGTTTGTCAGGAGTTTATCCAGCACTTTTCCCAACACCAGCAGCAGACATATTGGTCTGTACGATCTTGCGTCTGCCGGGTCTCTGTCTGCCTTATTGAAAAGGACCAGGTCAGCCTGTTTCCAGGGCTTGTGGGAAAGCTCCCAGTTTCAAACAAGTGTTGAAGAGCTGGGTGTACAGGTCTTTCTGTTCATTAAACACCTGAGATATGATTTCCACAGTCAGATCATTGTATCCCAGGGCTTTGCCCCAGGTCATATCACTAATTTCCTCTCCTACTTCCTCTTTCGTAAACGGAACGTCATCCGCCGTATCCGGTGGTATCCTACTATGTTCCCTGAGGAGTTGATGTTCTGCATCATCAGAGCTCCTATCATCTTTAGGTAATAATTCATCTAATAGTACCTGGGTTGTTTCGCTAAAGGAAGAGGTCTTGGATCCATCTTCTTTGCTAACATATTCAACTTCCAGGGGTTTGAAATCCTTTCCCATTGCTAGCTTGTACTGTAGAGTAAATGGGTTCAATGCAGAGACATTGCTGCAAAACTTTTCCCAGGAAGCCAGCTGCGCTTGGCATATAGCGAGCTTATACTCCGCCTGTTCCTTCCTGTATATTTCCTCTCTGGTGCTTTTCTCCCCATTGTGGCACCTTTGAAACCGCCTTCTAAGAGCTCTTACCCTTTTCCTTTTTACGCTGAGCTCAGGTGTCCACCAGGGCACCGATCTACTGCCTATCCTGGGTTGCCTCTTAAATCCAAAGGTTGTCTCACATCCATTTTTTTTTCAAAGAATATAATTTTTATTCATAAGAGTAAAGAATACAAATACATTTACAATTTGACCCGCAAAGCTAAATAGCTTATCAGCAGGAAAATGAATAAATTATATTAAACATAGGTCATTCAGCCACAAAAATGGTGTACATCAAATAAATCCACAAAACACAACACATAAAAATCAGCTAACTAGAAAATACCAAATAATTTTTTAATTCCATTTTTAGTCTTCTAAAAGAATCTATATTTAGTAATTCTTTTGGAATAGCATTAAATATAAGTGGTACTTGATATTCGGAGGTATGTTTCCCGCAATTATTTCGAAAATTTGGCAATTTGTAATAACCTTGGTTTTGAAGTCTTGTATTTTTGTTACACCTTGTCAGTTCTCTTAAGATGTTATTGAGAGAAACACAATCACCTATGTTTGTGACGCGCTGGCCGATCTCCGCCAGCTCCGGTGACACACAGTGCAGGAGCCAATCAGGAACCCTGCCCACCGCAAACCGTTTTATATACAAGAGCAGGTTAAATTGTCTCAATTTGTTGCCTAATTTGAAGAGATTTGTGCTTTCAAACGATCCGAAAACATTTAGCGAGGCTGTATATAGAGCCAATTTGGAAGAGAGCACTGAGCACTTGGAAGAAAATTCTGCTCAAACAGTGGTGGAACAAACCTTTCGGAATATCCCTCGTCATAACCCCATGGAGGAGGTGTTAGAATTATTTAATGAGCAAGCTCACAGTCATGAGATTAGGATGGAACAAATGCCTGCAGAGCTCCTTCAATTGACTTATAAGGTACGGGAAGTTCAATTGTCAGCCAATGCTGCGCCTGCCTCGAAATTTACGACCTCCCTGTTCGCTCAGTTGCAGCAGTGTGCTATGCCTGTGGGTACGTGGGTCACTGCGCACACGATTGTGAGGCCAATTACCGAAGGCAGCGTGCCAATCAGCAGGTAGCGCCAACAATTCATGGGAGAGATCAGCTCTTATCCCAGGGAACTCCAAACAACCCCACTAGGCGCAGTTCTTACAGAGACATATCTAAGGTAATAAATGGGACTTTTTGGAAACAGTTAATTTTTCAAGCAATGATTACTGCGATGTCTGCCGATGAAACGTGCTTGAGAATGTGAGATAAAGATAAAAATTTATTGCTTGACCTGTTGACGCAGAATGGGAAAAGTATATCCATATACGCCGATAATTATATTTCAGAAGTACATTAATATTACATAGGACTATGTTAAAACCGTTTACGATGTTTTATGAAATGGATTAGTATAAAAGATAATGATATGTAGTAAGTAAGAAAAATACGAAAACTGGGCGAAAGTGGCAAGTAGGAAGATAATGGGGGTTCTAATTCAGAGGCGGGTTAATTTTAATCCTATGGAACCCGCCACCTTCTGTTCTAAAGCGGAGGCAGGTCATTTATGTCATCCATACAGGTCACCAATCCATATTTCCCCCTCAATATTTTTCATAATTTCAAATAATCTGTTTTTAAAACAGAGATTTTTTTCTCCATTTTCCTTTTATAATTTTTTTTTACTTTTACCCAATATCATTTTTTCATTTCATTTTCTGCGGAACAGTCCTTCTTCTAGTATAAATTTATTATTCAGAGATGTGTGATTCCCCGTTGGAATAATATTTTTTTAATAACGCAGGACTTTTCAGTTTGCAAAATCATCCGTTAGTAAAAACGTGGTTGAGAAAAAAAAATGTGCAAGAAAGTTAAAAATTAATAACTACGGCTGATTCATTTAGTGTATCCAAATAAATTACGTTGATAATCACTATTCAGAGAAAGGATCCTCACTTTATATTACAAAATATATTTTATTACGCAGCACTTTTCAGATTGTAGAACCATCCGTCAGTAAAACGTGGTCCACGGGAGGGATGCGATGCAGAAATGGATCGCAGGGAGAGCGATACAGAGATGGATCGTGGGATGGGAGGTCGTAAATTTCGAGGCAGTAAAATTTTGTTGTGTAATGCGCGTGGCAGGACTTAAATTATACAAAGGTCGATGTCACGTATATGGGAGTTCACAATTAATTGGAGGATTGCATCAGCCGTACTGAGAGGGGGTGTCACCGAAAGTTAAGTTGGACTAAAAAAGTAATGAGAGTGGAAATTACGATGTTAGGCGACCGAGAGGTTGGAACTTTTCATAAGTGTTTAATAGAAGGGACAAATATTTATAAGGGTTTTTAATGAGGGGGCGAACTTTTGATAACCCTTTTAATAAAGGAGAGGCGCAAATAAATAAAGGGGATATCAGTTATAAGTGTTTAATTAATAAGGAATAAAACTAAATACATGAAATATACAACAACCACATTAAAGTATAGAAATATTTGTGGGGTTGATAAACGAGGAAAACCACGAGTAATAAAGAAATAAAAAACAAAATTTGTGTTGAATTAAAAGCACTAAAAATACGATGGTTATAAAAAAATAAAAACAGGATAATTTTGTAAAGAGTGCTAATACCCATTTGAGACATATCTAAGCCACCTCAGCAAGTAACAAAGCCGTATCCGATTGCGTTAACGCGCAGCTACTGATCTCAACTTAGTCGTTTCATATCACTGCGTAGGAAGCGATTTTTTTTAAATACAGGAGACGAACTAAAAATAATACGGACACTAGATAGCACCATCATAAATGAATTACAAAAAAATAAGACTTTTACAGAGAGGGCTTAAAGGTGAGTTAGGAAAAATACGTGTGGGTCAACCAGGGGGGTTGTGGACGTGAGTATTCAAAATGGCGGATATGGACTTTGGAAAAAATTACCGATCAGGGTAGAAACCAAGGGACTTATTCGGGTGAACGGTGGGGGGAAATAAATAAAGCGGGGTCCGACACTAATTAAGAATGAGTTATGAAGTATGAAATATTAACAATTAATAAGGGGGCGTGGTCAGAACTGACAGTAAAACGTGGTCCACATAAGACAAAGCATATGGGATGACCGGAAATGTCTAATAAACGTATAATGGAAAGGCATATGATAAGACCGGAAATAACCAATAACCTAAATGTGTACAGGATGTGACCGGAAGTAACCAATTACACTGTAGTGGGACACCAATATTTATATAACATATTTCCATAGGCTTTGGTTAGCATTGAATAAAAAGTTGGTTGGTAAAGGAAAAGTGGGTTGGAACTTTTCGGAATGTCACAATTTGCAGTAATATATCCATTGCCGATTTAGAAAGAGCATTTCATGATGTGAAAGGAAAGCATATTCGTAGGTAAAGTAAAATTTTAGTGTAAAGTTTTTTATTGAAGATAAATTAGTCATCATAACACGTGACTCTTTAATTATATATTTTCAACATAATTCACTCAATATTTAAAGTGTTATAGAAATTTAAATACTTAACAAGCTTATTGTATCAGAAATCTATTCCAGAAGTACTTTAAAACTATATAATAGTTTTATATAGGTCGGTTCTAGAAAAAAAATTACGCGAAGAGCAATTAACAGGATCGAACCGGAAAAGAGATAAACGAAAGAAGAAAATAACTGAATTGGTGTTTCAGTATAAAATTGCCACTCCGTTGTAGTGGTCTTAAAGTTTTTTTGCAAAATCTTGTTACGTATTTGTTTCATATTATTTTCATCTCCAATGCGATTACTAACATTCTGAAGATGAGGGAAAGAGGGACATGTCCTCCCCTCGCCCCCAATAATAAATGAAAATGAATGAAAAATAATATGAAACAAATATGTAACCAATTTTATCAAATAATTGTTTATTTTGGAAGTTTTATAAATAATTATTGCTCTGTTAGTGAAGATTATATAAGTTCCTTACGCATTGCTTCTGTTAAATATTTCAGCATATGCAACTCCTTAAATAATAAGAGAATATTATTGAAATTTAAGAATTAGCTCCACTAAATGTATATCTTCATTTTTTTTTTGTTTTGTTGTAACATTTTTCCCTGAAGTCTTATATTTTAAGTTAGAAAGCTTCAAAAGTTAGCATTCCGTTAATAAAATGTGGGAATTCTTTTATATTGTTGTCTAAGCATTATATATATATACGTAGGTACTGAATAGAAAAAACGTTTCATGTTATTTGAATATGGAGTCATATTCAGATATCAGCAACGTCTTAAGTAATATTAATATGGACAAAATATGACTAAAGTTATACTAGAGGTCTCTATCAAATCTCTTTAAATGTTGAATTATTCACAAATAATTGTTCAGTATCCAAATAATTTTGTAAGCTGGAAAATGTACTCAATTAAAACTTGAAAAATTAATTCAACATATTAAAATGAAAAAGAAGCATTCTGTAAACTTTAAAAAATGTATATTTTAGCAGCATATGCAATGATTGAACAGTATATGAGTTTTGAATGATTTTTGGTTAACAAGGTAAGTTAATGTTAAATATTCCCGATTATTTAACTCATTAGATATTAAAAATATCAAAAGTAGGTATTTAGGCAAACCACAGTTAGATCTTCAAATGTAATTGCCAATAATCACATTTTTTCTATAAAAAGCTCTTTTAAGAAATTGTAGGGTTATGAATCTGATCCCTCTTGATCAAACATTTAACTATTTCAACTTTCTTCTTTCTGTTGAGAACCTATCAGTGCAGGAATATATTATTCAGTCCTAAGACTTTTTGATCTCCCCTTCAAATCCAAAAATATTACTCCATGTTTCCTTTGTTTTTGTTGAAATGTAAGTTTCAAGAAAGCAACAGACAATCCGCATTCCGCAGTCGACTCTTAGAGTACTCCTGTTACTTGGAGGGATGCAGGCAGTTTTTCAATTACACGTTAGTTGATGATCGTTTGAACACTCTGAGCGAGAGATGCACAAAGAAGTGAGGAAGAGTTCATCTGTTGAACCTACCTTCTCCCGGCCCGTCGGCCAGTACGTTAGCGAAAGGGATTCGGCCCGTAAGGCCGGAACGGTAGCGAAAGGGTTAATAGAAGTTTTTAACTGTTTTTCCGGCAAATGACATTTAAAAAATAAACTTGTTAATAAGGGTAAAGCAGCTCTTAGTAATGGTAACAGGAATCCTGTACCTTTTTAACGGATTAATTTCTTCTTGGGTTTCACGCTGATTTATTTCGAACCTAATTTATGTATTAGACATCTGTGTTTTAATAAGCAGCGTAAGGTTCCTGGATTCAAAGGTATATTGTTCTTCAAAATATTATGACGAGTTCACAGATGGCTAAGATTTCTTTCTCTGTAGCATGTTTGAGTAAATCCGCTCATTTCTTCGACGATAAAGACTGTAGATAGAGTAAGAATGAACCGTGATTCTTAATCCTCATGTTTTATAAATAGTGTTTCTGGTGCTTCGATTGGCAATATTCTTGAATGTAATCTTTCGTCATCAGATGTCCTGCAGTCAACAAATGAATAACCCCGAGGATCTCGGGTAGCTGATTTATAGGCATGTAGTAAAACTTTGGTTTCTCCCGGATACATTTCTCTTGCTAAATAAGATAATGGTCTCAAGTCTATGGGATTCTTGAAGAGTGCGATACATTGTGAGTTGAGAGATATATTTCTTGAACACTTGTCTTGAAAAAATAATTTCTGAATGATCTTTTGATCACTCAGAAATTATTTTTTCAAATGATGTGAACCCTGTGTAAACAGATCTACGACTCGCTGATCATTCGTGGATTCTAGTATAAGATCATCCAGAATAAGCAGTGTATGTTTTTCTGTGGTAAATTGAAGGGATGGGAAACCTTTGATGAAATTCACTCGAAGTCTGAAGATTTCAAAAGTGTCTTGCCATAGAAAATAACAATATATTATTTTAGAGGATGATGGGTTGAACATTTTGTCTGCATGATGTATCAAGTTTAAAACAAACATAGATTTTCCACACTGCGAAGATCCTGCCACAATAACGGCACACGGGAATTCCATTTTGAAAAAGACTATTTAATTCTTGAGAGTCTGATTAAATAGTAATATCATCGCTTCATTCAAGTCCAGATTACAAGAATAATAATCTGCTAACATACGTGATAGGGTCACAGCTATAGCAAAATAACACAAAAATATAGAGAGTGGTAGCTTCGGGGTATTGCACGTAATACGAAGGATATACTACTCGTTTTATACCATTTTCAGTATAGTAGGGTACCATATCTGTAGGAGGATGTAGTAGAGCAGTGGTTCTCAACCTTTTATGCTTCATGAACACCCTGGAAATGTGTGTGTAATTGGCTTACCCCTTGTATGAATAGATAAAACTATAGTTATAGCATAACAATGTTTTTTTTTCACTTTGTTACTAGATCTAGTGACTTTTGAGATCTTATGGCGTAACACAAAAAAAGTTTATCACATACCCCCACATTGAGAACCCCTATTCTAGAGGATAGAAATATTCTACGCGATAGCTATTCATGCAAATGGCAATCCCTTGTGTTCCTGAAGAATTAAAAACGTCTATGTTGTATATAAACATACAGGGATTCTTAGCAGCATAAAGTAATTGATCTCTCGCAAACACTCCTAGAAAAAGGGGAGACGTATAGGGGTCCGTTTTGAGTATCCCGTTTAGCTATAAATGAGGCAGAATAATGAAATAACACTTTTCTGTCTTGATCGATTTCTAGAAGGTTTTCAAACACTTCGTAGAAGATCACACTCACAATGGGAGGTAAAACGACACCAAATTTGAGCTCTTGTCTGCAATTCCCAGATTTTATCACATTAAAATAATCGTTACATTCCTTTCCTTCTAGAGATATCTCTAACCGTAAAGGAGTAATTCTTCTCGAGTAAGAAGCACGACCGAATGGAAGTCTCTTATCACCTTTCCATACATCCAAATTCTCGAGAAGTGTTTGATAAGATGGCAGGTACTGATTGTTCCCAAAATCTGGTTTTAAGGGTTGTTATGGGAACGATTCGCAATCCATATATAACGTTAAAAAATTTAATCTCTAATGCTTGAAGCTGTAGGTATTTTTAGCATAATTTCCATTCAAAGCAGCCGATTCAACAAGTCCTACAATACACCGTTTAGGTAACTGTCCAGAAAATAAATTATCTTTTTTTTACTGCAGTAATGCCTGGTTCTACCGCTTAGCTTCACATCCAAATGTTTCAAGTAGTGCTATATCTCTTTAAACGATTAGCAAAAGCAGACTGGAAAAAGAGAGCAGAAGTAGCCAAAGATGATTCCAACGGAAGCAGTACCTCGTAGAGTCGTTAAGTATCCACGTACAATGCGCATCCTCCATAGCTGTCTTGGTTCAGTCTTACCACTACCACAAGCAGAAATGTGAAAAGGGGATAACAAATCAAAGAAAGAAGATGAACTCATTTAGACGTTTGAAATGTAATCCTTTGCAAGATAATATTTGTGGAGTAGTGTAATACAGAAACTAATACACATTCCTTTAATTGTATTGTCCCATAAAAGTTGGCCATTATTTTTCTTAAATATAATTTTTGTTTAGCTCTATAAATAAGGCTGCCACCTTTTGAGATTTAAATATCCAGAGATCATAAAAATGTCTTTAAGTAAATTCGCCCCCCCCCCTCGAAAAAAAAAGTAGCAACGATATATTTATTTAAAAATAATCAACGCAATCATTATTTTTGTTTCAAAATTTTATTAATTAATAATATATATATTAAATTTAGATTCATACATTCAATTATTTTTACAACCTTTTTAGAATCTTTTCGTTACGGTTTCTGAATATATTCCGAAAATTTTACACAATTATTATAATCAGTTTTCGTGCATAATTCTGCTTTCACTTGAATCTTGTTCGTTTTTTTTAAATTGAAAATATTTTTTTTTTTCGCTTCGGCCCAATCTCTGGGTTCAAACCCCGGATAATGCATGGACGCTTGTAATGTTTTTATACTGAGTTCCCCCTCATACACACAAGGAAAAAAATAAATTGGGCCTTTTTCCGTTTTGGGTTTCATAACAGATTTTTAAAAAAATGTGTTTATCACTTCCCTTAAAAACAAATGCTAATTTTTAGAGCTGATTTCTGTAGTCATTTTAGCGAGTTGAGTTTGGTTGAACCTGGTAATCGGGTGTGTAATCTACGGTTTTGCACATTTCATAACTTGCGTAGGCCGTGGTAGTACAATGGGCGGCATCTCTTTGATCATTTCCAAACCGTAATTGCAGTAAACAGAAATTTGCTTTCAAAAACCGGAGTCTTGAGATAGATTTCAAAACGTGGAGTCTCCTGATGAAAACCGGAAAAGTGGCATCCCTAACTTTAGGCGAAATATTTAAAACTTTCTTTTTTCTTGATAAGTTGCATATACAGTAGAACAGAGAAGGGCATTTGAAACTACTTCTATATTATGAAGGCCTTCTTGTACATGAATAGCACAGACCAGGATTCGAACCTGGATCCCAGCTGCTGCGGTGTCACCGCTATGTAACGTGATACCATTACACAACGAGGCAGCTTGTAAATTGTTATAACAGTGAAAAAAAATTGGTACTATTGAATAGATTATGTGGTAGTGTGATGTGGTCAGTAGAAAGAACAAGTAAGGTATCTTCACACTAAATTAAAATAAATAAATATATACCCCCTCAAACAGCTGCTTGCCACAGAGGTCTGATAGCAGTCTGTCAGTTTATATGCCATAGAGAATATCTGTGAGTATGGGGTAGTAGAAAAACCTCAGTAGAAAAACAACACAAGCATCTGTGCATTGTCCGAGGCTCGAAAAAAGGTCCTTTTGATCAGTATCCTAGTACGCTAACCATTCGGTAACGTGACGAATTTATACTAAATTAGTTGAATATAGATTTCTCAAAAAATTGGTTAAATTAGATTATCAAAAAAACTTGGAATAGTCGGCTCCCCCCCCCCACTCTCTTCAAGGAAAGTCGAACCACTTCCCTCCTCTGCAAATGTCGATGTCAACTTATATACTAAATTCAGCTACTATATAATGAATATATATATATATATTCATTATATAGCTTATATAATAAATATAAAATATATACTAAATTCATTATACTAAATTCATATTCTTTATACTAAATTCATATATAGATTATATATAACTTATATATTATATAGCTTATATACTAATTAATCGCATTCTATATAGCTTATATACTAATTTATTTACATACTAAATTCGTATTATTTACTAAATTTCAGAGAATGTTAGCTAAATGTCAGCTAATATTCCCTCCCCTGCACCTCTCTTTTGCTATTGAATATCTTCCTTACGGAAATAATAAAGAATAAAACTAGAAAAATATAAGATGAAAAAAAAAGGTTTTCCTTTTCCTTCTTATTGAATAAATTTAATTTTTCATTTGTGCTTCTCGATTTTGGGGCACTACTTAGTGTGTGGTCCGGAAGAAATGCCCCCATTTGTTCTTCATTCTGAATGACTTGTAGTAGCCACTCCTTCTAAAGCAGGAATATTTTTTTATGAATTTTAAATATTAAATTGTCCTCCATAGCCATTTTTAAAACTGGTGGTCTGCTTTGCCATCTCCTGAACGTATTAGGGTTCAAACAGACATACATTCATAGTACACATACACAGAGAGTATGCACACTCTGAAATTCAATTATTTTACCCCCTAGCTTCCTCGTTCCTCAGAAGTTTAATTTTAGGACCTTCAAAAAATATTTTGTGGCTCAGTCTTGTCGCCAAGATACTACAGAGGAGAATGATTTTTGTTTCAGAGCAGTTAGTTTGTTTATAGAGTTTGAAAAGAAAAACTTCGTTTTGTTGAAATTTTCCCTTTGTAAGTAACAATATCCTAATGGAATATTGTTTGCTTGTTTGATGTCAAATATGAATATAAACGATTTCGAAAAATCCCCGATGCGTAATTCGTACCTGTAGTCTGAGATTTTTGACATCCGAAATAGTCCCCATAATCAAGAAAATTACAACGAATCCTTATATTCCATCAGTAGATTCCAGTTTTAACTTTTATAACCACTATCATTTTCACGAAATTCAGTATATTTGTTTGTATTTACCTGCAGCGTATCAAGAGTATCGTCGGTAAAAAAGAAATTTAAAATAATGGATAGTTAATGAAAAAGAAGCTAGTTCATGCATAAGGTCCAAAAAGAATTCAAAATGATTAACAAAAAGTGCGTTGTTAACCGACAGTTGTAAAATATATTGAGTTTTAATCATCGACCTGGTGATCAAGTGGTTTGCACGCTTCGCTTCAATATATAGAACCTGGGTCCACGACCCTATAGTGATGAATTTTCGTTTTCGCATTGTCTTTCTGCTGAGATCTTGTCTTCCTAACTGGTCTTCTGACATCTTATATTGACATGCTCTTATGAGACCTGTGAGAAAACAGCTATTTGAGAAAGGTGAAAAATTAATCAACTAATAATTTAATTCTCTAGTGCTTTTTCATTTTATACATCACTTGGAATTTAGCCTTCAGTATCACAAGTGATAGTATTTGCATACATACTAGATATGCCAAGCCGTTTCAGATCCCAAAATGTCAGAATCATAATAATCAAATAACAAAAAAATTGATTGTCAACTTCTGATAAAGATTATTATCAACTTTTTAATTGCACCAAACAATAGTTTTTTTTTATTAAAAACAATGCTACAGCATGATTTTGGTTTTTCCTTGACGAACAATGGCTGTAGAATTGAACGAAAAAGCCCAGCTGTTTTGCATTATATGCAAACGAAATTACTTTAAGTTGATGTTCCCTTTCTTGGAAGCTTTCATTTGTTGGAGAGGATTAAGGCTAGGGGAGAATTGAAAGAATTCTTCCAGGTCCATCAAAAGACTGGCGTTGCGGCTGATCAATTAGAGTTCCTCTTTAGGGAGAAAGGAAGTAAGCATCAGATAAGGAGGCAGTGGAATGCAATGGTTTTATGCATATCGGGCTGAAATGATAACCAAAGGGTAACAGCATGAACAAACGACCAACCCTTGGCCAATGTAATACTTTAATTCTGTGGTTTTAGGGTTGCTGAATCGCGAAACATTTTTCATTAATGTAAAAACAAGCGCATGCAAAGCTAAGCGTGTCAACAACTACATATATATATATATCATATGTAAAGCTAAAATGAATTTCTACCTCTCTACAAGTATGGCTTCAAGATTTTTTTTTTTTTTTCATACTGCAGGCATGGCCAAACTATTGTACCTTTGACCAGAGTGCAAAGCTAGATGATTTTCCTTGGCACTCAACAGTGCCTAGCAAAATCGTCTAGCATCTATTTTTTGACAACAGTCACGCTTTTCCTACCGCATTTTTGATTGGCGAACCCAGCAGTTTTGCATATTTAGTATGTTGGAATATCACAGAAGCGAAATTTCCGTACTTCTTATAAACATTGATTAAACTTTATGAATTTTAAAGGTTGCTCAGAACCTTTAATAAATGTCAATCTAAAAAAAATGCTATAATTGGGATTTTTAGATTATGCAAGTTGAGTGATCATAATTACAAAATCAGTCAAAAGTTTATTTTTTCTTTCTAAAAAATTACATTAAGTACTAAAATAATTTTAAAAACATCTACATATTATTTTTTTTTCAATAAGGCTGAAATCCAACAATAGAACGGAATTATCAAGTATTTAGGTATATTAATATTTTTTCACATTAAAATTGCATAAATCATTCGCTGTTTGCGGAAAACGTAGTGAAAGACAAAATACAGGGACACTGTACGTTCGCGCCACCCAGTCATTATTACCCCTGTAATATGACTTCAGTGGAGTGTTCGCCTGCGTGTGATTTTCCACACATAGCTATACTTTGAAGCGTACCAGAAAGAAGTGAAATCTACTTTCACCACTGCTAACAGGTGTCCAGTGGGTCCACTTCCCCCAAACTCTTCTGTACCCTTGGGGGTCCATATGACCTGGCCAAGTAGCCTATTGTGAGCAAAAAAGTACCGCTCATAGGTACACCAACCGAACCAATTTCAGACATAGCCCGTTACACTTGATCTTAGCGTTCAGAACATGTAACGAAACAATCATTTATAACTTTAACCTCTTTTGATGGGAAAGAAAGCTTTGAGAGGAGGAGGATTTTTGCAACCTACGACATCATTCCAGAACAGAAATTTTCATTTCGCACTTAACTCATTATGCTTGTTACATCGGAACAATCGTTTAGACCAGTGGTTCTCAACCTTTTATGCTTCACGTCCACCCGGAAATGTGTTTGTAACTGGTGTACCCCATGTATAGATATTATGGTTATAGTATAACAATGGTTATTTTTACTTTGGTACTAGATCTAGCGAATTTTGAGCTCTCACTGCGTACCCCAAAAAAGTTTACAGCGTACCCCACGTTGAGAATCCCTAATTTAGGCAGTTCTACTCTTTTGAGGGCAAAAAAAGTGTAGGAGTAATTTTTATAGCCTATATTGTCGTGTTACAAGCTTTCATTTGGTAGATCAATCATTAATCTCGGAATATGATAGAACAACTATTGTAGCAAATGATGAGAGAAAAACAATAGGAAGATAGGTAAAACGTGTACTTCCTTTCAGGATTATTAAAAATAGTGTTTAATGTCTTTCTTTGCATTTCCGAACACTTTTTACTATTAGTATTGAGCTACATACACTATTACAAAAGCATAACTATTACATAAATGCGGTACAAACAAAATTTTTGCTGTACAATACGCTAAGAACGAATGACTATGGGAACTATCATGCACGCCTTCTAAAGCAGGGGGCTCAAACTCAGGTATTCGGCAACAAGTAATGCGTTCTACCATAATCATGATAGCCAACTGTGGCTTACTAGCTTGACTTAACTGCGATGACTTCATGCAAGTATGAAAATATGGTCACGTTCAATCGAAGATGAAGTCAATAGAAATGGAATTTACATATCCGTGTGTACTTAAAAGTAGGCAATATTCAATTATTAAAAAAATATAAATCTTACGTTTTGCTTATTTTTGTTAAGAAAAATTGCTGAATGGTACTGATTGATTAAAATGAAATGCTCCCGCCAACCATTGAGAAAAAGAATTGGCTTTTATGTGAGGTGTTTGAGACCCCTGTCTAACAATGAGAAATTCACAATGAATTTTTAAAAATTAAGCGCACTTTACAACTGAAATAAACTGGCATCTTCCCTATTTTCTTTTTAATTGAGAATTTCTGACAGTATTTAACAATATTTATCACTTCAAAATGAGGCAGAGAATTCCTCAGTTGGTAGCGTGCGAGGCTCATAATCTGTTGCCCATAGGTTAAAATCCCAACTACACCTGTGTTCAAAATTTTCTGCGCTAAGTCCCGTTTTTCTTTTTAAGATAAGGCACGATTTTCCAAATATTTCATGGTGACCACCCCCAAAAAAACTACATTTTTCGAGGTACTTTTACTCCGAAATTTTAATAAATTTAGCATATTATTTCATTTATTATATTTGTAATTATAATATAAATTTGATTTCAACAAGGTATTCATAATGATGTATGAATATACTTTTGAAATAAAAATGTCATGGTTTTCAATATTTCCGAAAGAAACTTGGTTCCTTCCATTTTTTATTAAGTTGAGTTATTCAATTGTTTATTTATTTGTAATTCATTTACGATATTATGTCATTTGGAATTTTTTATGTTATTTTTCTTGAGTATGAGTACTTAACCTTTTGACGGCAAATCCGTTTCTTGGAGATATCACTGCTGTAACAGCATATTTCCAGCCAATTCCTACAGAGGAGTAGGAGGAGTAAAAGCCACTACTCTCAGTTTACAATAACCATCTCCGTCAATTAGTTAATCGTCAAGTTCTTCCACCCTACTCGTTGCTCCTCGTTCCATGACTGTTCCTTCTAGTTACCCGTTTGGTAAAGGTTTGCACGATAATAAGAGCTATAGGTACTGGGCAGAAATATTAAACAGTTCCATGCTATCTTAACAGAAATCACATTCAGAGCAAATAATTTCCTCAATGTGATTTTTAACGAAAAATATGGCAAAAAGCAAATGAAAGATATGAAACAAATTTGCCTATTTCTCGATTTTAAACAATATTTGTTCAGTATTGAAAAAAACATGAATGCTGAAATATTTAATAGGCTACAAAAAATTACCTCAAAATTTAATTAAAATATAAACCGGTTAAGAGATCACAGATCATACTTGACTCTAGTAGAGTGTTTTAATGTTTTTTTTTAATTGGGATAAAAATTTTTGCGGTCATTTTTTTTCTATCCTCTTAAATATTCCAGCATTCATAGCTCTTTCAATACTGAATAAATGCTGTTTAAAATCCAGATTTTCATAGATTTGACTGAGACCTGTAATTTATCTTTTTTGATGAAGAATATATCTAATCATATTTAAGAGATTATTGAGCTCTGAATGTGATTTTCTTATGAGATAATATGGAAATATTTCCTTTTTCCTGTCCAGGATCTATTGTTTCACTTCAAAGAATATGTATATGTCGCATTATCTTTGTTATGCTGTCTCTGTTAACACTAGTTTTTTGCAATTTGCTTTAATATTCAAGAATGGTAGTTTAAAGAATATGAACTAAAATTACGTATTTTAAAATAATAATAAATGTTCAAAATTTTTAGGTTGAAGATTTCTTTATTGAATCTTTAAATACAAAAAGGGGTGGGGGGGGGGTCAATTTTGACTTCCAACTTATTTTGAGGCATTTAAAATAGTATGCAAAAAAAACAAAACAACGATATTTCCCACCATAATGTATATTTTTCAATTATTAATCTGAAAAAAGTTATCCTTGATACAGCGGGAACTTGAACACGCAAATCTCTCGCTGTGGCATGTATCTAGAGCAGTGATTCCCAACCTTTTCTGGACCATCGCTCCCTTTAGAAGAGAACAAAAATTTCAACGCCCCCCTAGTCCATAATAGTTAATTTTATATGAAATATTAAAATATTGTTGCATATTATCTGTACCTAATTTATCTGTTTATTTATCTATTAAAAATCATAAAGCAGAAATTAATAAAACGACAACCAAATGTACAATAAAATTGTTTATTAAAATTTTAAAAATAAACACAGATTCAATAAGAAATGAAAAATAATGAGATAAACACAAAATTAATAATAAATAAAAAAATTAATGAGATTGTTGAGGCTGGTGGAGTGTTAACAATTTGTTAATGTCGGGTTCCAATTTCGTTAACATGAATCGCAGATCGCCACGTTCAGTGATGTGTAGTCTGTTCCTCTTCTTTGACAGTAAATTAGCTACTGCACTGAATCCACGCTCAGCCATAGAGGACGAAGGAAATGCGATTAAAAACTTCTGTACTATTGCCCACAATCCAGGGTAGAGAACTGGTATTGATTTTAGAAGCCATAACTCTTGGTATCCATGTTTGAATTTTACTTTGAGTTTTTTGTTAGTCGTGAGTTCTAAGAGTTCCTCTTCAAAATTTGATGATTCTTCAGTATCTGTGTTTGCGAAAGGACCTAAAACCCAACTCGGTATATTTATGTTTAAAATATCTTGTAAACGCTCCATAAAATCAACATGAAGAACTTCCAAGTGTTGGCAGTAAGTAAGAAAATCTTCCGGTTTTGCACAGACTGCTGATAATGTGGGAAAGTGGTTGTATTCACCTCTACCTAGATTTCGTTTGAATAGAAGACGTTTTCCCGCAAAAGCAGCTATGACGTTTTTTGTTTTAATTAAATTCAGTTCATCACCTTGCAATTGTAAATTAACTTGATTAAATATTTTAAACAGGTCTGTCAAATAAGCGATGTCATTTTTTGACGTAATCAGGTTTACGCGCAATTTTTCGTCTCTGTCTTCAAGAAAGTCTAGTATTGAGTTAAATAGATTGAAAAAACGATTCAGACAAACACCTTTAGAGAGCCAACGTACTTCTGTGTGCAGCAGCAAGCGATTGTGATCTTCATCATTTTCATTACAAAGCTTACCAAATAATCGGTCATTCAATGAATTGCTTCTAATCTTATTGATTGCTTTAATAACATAATGGAGCGACTTATGCAGACGTTCATTCAAATTTTTTGCAACCAAATGCTGACGATGAATAATACAATGTACAGCGAGTACATTTGCTACTGCTTGTTTCAAATGCGCTATGAAACCCTTATGACTCCCTGTCATTGCTGGAGCACCATCAGTAGCAGCAGACAAAATATTGCAAATAGGAAATTCTTTCTCTTGAAAAAACTTTTGCATGGTATTAAATATAGATTCTCCCTTTGTATCAGTGTTGTGGTGATCTCTCCTGGCTGTCAGCCGCTACCGTTACCTCGGTGCGCCGACACTTCAGTCCGGAACAAAGGGTTCTCGAGCATACACGGAATCAGGAATGAATGGACTACCAACACTGGTACTGGATAAACTTAACTGATGTTTAATACTACAGACTATTACATCCAGCATATAACATACAAAACACTTTCTGCTTACAGGATGCTACGAGCTTCGGCAGTTATTGACGCCGTTCCTCGACAAAGACAATGTGCTCCATCTCTCACAGCCAAGCGTACTTCCCCCACTGTCCTCTTGGCTGCGACGCCTAGTCCCTGTGACCCCTTTTCCCCCTTAAGGTTGCAGCCTGCCATCTTCTTCCTTTCTTCTCCCCCTCTGGTCACTTCCGCTCACGTGACCTCTGTTAGTCACTGACAAGTAGCCGTGATACGGTGCTCCTAACTGTCCGAGGCTTGGGGGACTGATCCCTTAGGCACAGATGATGCTTGCAGTTTTCTCCTCACCCTTTTTCCAAGCGACCTTCATGTTATTGGTGAGTACTCTGCAGTACCTTTGAAACAAAGGGTTCTCTAGCATTCACGGAATCAGGAATGAGTGGACAACTGACACTGGTACTGGATAAACTTAACTGATGTTTAATACTACACACTATTACATCCAGCATATAACATACAAAACCCTTCCTGCTTACAGGATGCTACGAGCTTCGGCAGTTATTGACGCCGTTCCTCGACAAAGACAATGCGCTCCATCTCTCCGAGCCTCATGATGCTTGCAGTTTTCTCCTCACCCTTTTCCCAAGCGACCTGCATGTTATTGGTGAGTACTCTGCAGATGGTTAACTGTTTGGCATGGCAAAGGTCATCTGATCATCACCCCCCACAAAATCTTTCTTAGACTGTATCACGTCTAATGAAGATAGGAATATACATTTGAAAGATGACAGATCGTCCTGGCTTGGAGCGTCCACACATTAAAAAGTACCAGTCTCCTCCTGTTATGATGCAGGTTTGGGGTCACACGATTTGAGTCTCTACCAATAGCCCTTTGTAGGACATCCTTCACAATAATGCCGAGTCAGTGTTGGCAAGCGCCCTTAGAAGGGCGATAGCATCGACCGAATATTATGCCAATGATGGCTGTTTATGCCTTTAAGGTAGTTAAAATGTCCCCCCTCCTTGTTCATTTTATACTACTGATGAGATGGAAGGCGAGACTGAGCGTCAGCATTCAAGTGTTCTTTGATGGAGCCTTTCATTTTCCTTATTTTTGTCTGTCTGGTTGTTCATTTTTTTAATGGTTCAATTCCTCCTCTAAACAGGCCATGGCCTTCTTTTGCTGTAGGTTCCGTTCTTTCAGTTGATTAATTTCCTTTCTTAATTTAAAGTTTTCGTCCTTTAAATTTGTAACATGACGGATTTTCTGCCTATGGTTCTGATGCCCCAATAATTTAACATATTCTTCACTTAGATTCTGTAGTTCAAGCTGTATTTCATTATTTTTGCTCAATAACAAATTTCGTTCCATTTCATAAGTATCTAAATGTTCTTTTCCTTTGCTGGCCATCCTAAGTTCTTGGAAGTCCCGATGCGACAGTAAGGCCTCTGTCGTCAGTTTTTCCATCATCCCACAGGTCACTAGTATTTCTGGCCAAACCTTCCCATCAGTTCCAACCTCTTTCAATCGGAGGGGTAAATTAACCAGCGCTGCAAATTTTTCCTCCCTGAATGCTGCTCTGACCTTTATCCGGCCACATGGTTTCCGATACCTCTCAGGGATGACGTCAGTTCTCACCATTGTGAATTCCGTTCCAGTGTCAACTACTGCACTGAATGTCGAGGAGCCACAGGCAACCTTCACACTTTGCAATCGAAATGTGTGCATCTGCTACCCGGTCTCTATCATCCTTATGCACTGTGCCTTCTGCTTCGAGATGTCTAATAGCAGCTGATCGCTCTCTTGTTCTATTGCGAGCCTTGGGGCAATCCCTCTTTATGTGAAATGGGGATCGACATTCGTAACATGATCGGTGGGACATTACCCAGCTGTCTTGCTTGGTGTTTTTGTTCTTCACAACCCCCCTTCATGTCTGGAGGAATGTATTTCGCACCTCGATCGCTGCTCATTCTACTTCGAATTCCAGTTTGAGTACTGGCCACGTGATGTTTGATGCATTCGACCAGCTCTCGCGGTCGCAACCAGCTGTCGAATTCTCTCTGGGCAACGAATTCTTTTGTCGCATGGTCGGGGATTTCTGCTCTAATTCGATCTGCGATGATAAGGTCATGCAGATCAGCAATATCTGTCTCCTTCCTACTTTCTAAATATCGAAACCATAAGTTCCTTATATGTTCAGAAAAGGAATCCCAGGTTTCTGAAGTTGTTTTTTTGCCCCATCGAACTGTAGCCTGCATTCTACAGCTGAAAGGCAGCATCTTGACAAAATAATTTCTTTTATTTTTTTATAATCTAATGCATCCTCAATAGGTAAGGTAGCCGTTAATTTTCCCAACCTTTCCCTACAAATGAGTAGAACAATTCTGACTTTCATAGCTTCAGGTACACCTTGATTGGCAAAAATGTATTCTAGCTGTTGAAAGAAGAGGGGCATATTGTTGGCGTCTGCTGGGGGGTTTCCTATAATGGGACTGATGGCCTTGATCCATTTTGTAATATCTTTTAATTCTTTTGTTGCTCTGCTGACCACTGACATGGACTGCTCAGGGATGCCTGTATTTTCGCCCTGGCCACCACCAAGTCTTCTCTCTCGCGCTAGAATAACAGCATGCTGCATACGCCTATCCTCCATCTCCGACTCATGTGTACGCATCTTTTCAGCTTCTTGCCACTGCTTCTCTGCTTCTTGCACTTGCAATTGTTGCAATTGAATTTTTAATCTTATCAATTCCAAATCGCCGTTGTTGTGCGAGGGTTCTGTTAATCTGCTGCTATCGGCCCCTATCGTCTCCATCTCATCGGTAATCCCTAGGTCATAAATTTCCGTTTCCCCAGAACTCCTACTGATATTATCTTCCCCTGTCTGTCCTGACTGTGTGTTTATGACACTGTACATTTTTCCCCGTAGCGCTGAAATTTAATGGCACAATACTCTACCAAAATAAGCAGAACAATAGAGTGCAATGCAACTGTTCTCACCAATCTCGTCGGTTGACTAGGGATTGGCCTCTAGCTTCAGCTTCACACAATCAGCGTCCTTTCCTCACTTGCAGAACCACGTGCTATTCTTCTAAGGTGCACACGAATAAAATATCTTGAACGTATAGTCCACTCTCCGTTTTCTCATCAGCTATACTAGCTGAACTATACCAGCACTGCTGGCACCAAATGTTGCAGTGGTCTCTCCTGGCTGTCAGCCGCTACCCTTACCTCGGTGCGCTGACACTTCAGTCTGAAACAAAGGGTTCTCTAGCATTCACGGAATCAGGAATGAGTGGACAACTGACACTGGTACTGGATAAACTTAACTGATGTTTAATACTACACACTATTACATCCAGCATATAACATACAAAACACTTCCTGCTTACAGGATGCTACGAGCTTCGGCAGTTATTGACGCCGTTCCTCGACAAAGACAATGCGCTCCATCTCTCCGAGCCAAGCGTACTTCCCCACTGTCCTCTTGGCTGCGACGCCTAGTCCCTGTGACCCGTTTTCCCCCTCAAGGTTGCAGCCTGCCATCTTCTTCCTTTCTTCTCCCCCTCTGGTCACTTCCGCTCACGTGACCTCTGTTAGTCACTGACAAGTAGCCGTGATACGGTGCTCCTAACTGTCCGAGGCTTGGGGGACTGATCCCTTAGGCACAGATGATGCTTGCAGTTTTCTCCTCACCCTTTTTCCAAGCGACCTTCATGTTATTGGTGAGTACTCCTGCAGATGGTGAACTGCTTGGCATGGCAAAGGTCATCTGATCATGACAATGAGATTCCAAATTTTTAACAAATAATAATTCTTCATGAATTTTTTCTTCTTTTGTAAATCGTAAGAGTAGAGCTTCGTTGTTTGGTAGAGATGATTCATCGAGTTGAATGGAAAATTTGAAAGTCTTTAAGTAATCACGTAATGATGTTTCAACGTCTTTTGCCATTTCATCTATTCTTCTTTGCACTGAATTATTACAGAGAGGAATTTTTTTGATGATATCTGACGGTGTCTTATGATGAAGAACAGTTTTTAATATCTCTTTGACTGCCAGCAAAGTTAATTCCTCGCCAATTGTGTGTGGTTTTCCTGCTTTTGCGATTAACAATGAAACGTTATATGAGGCTCGCAGTCCATCGTCATCTTGTTTAGAAGACGACGCAAAAGGTTTGACATAGTTGGCTGTTTTAAATATTGCTTTTCCAGTTCTTGAAAATAGGATAAATCTTTGTTCTTCTTATCAGCATGCATTTTATTTAAATGCTCTTGTAGCCTAGAAGGTTTCATAGCTTCATTTGAAAAAACTTTTCGTCAAATTAAACACATAGGTAACGATTGGTTTGTAGGAGAGTACGTAAATCCATATTTCAAATACTCAATACTGTACTGCCGGCATTTCTTTTTAGATGTATATTCAGACATTTTCAAATACAAATTAACTTCTCAACAGATTTATAGAGAGTTATAAAAATAATGTTTATAATGACTTCTAACACTTATCACTCACGACTATTTATCACGACGAAGCACATAAAAATAATAAAACATTCCTAGAGCTATCGCTTTTATAGATTTGATTTTGTGCACACATTAACTTGTATGTTTGCGATGCCGGCGCACTTGCTACGTAAACAAGTCATTTCAAGCTCCCATAGTCTTGTCGAAACATGTTAAATTGCATGAACCTCGTGTTTGCCTACCAACTTGCAAGGACTTGTCACCTAATACAAATTAAATATAATTCTAAACTTAAACAAATTAGGTATAGGTATACCTAATGCTAATTTAAAAATGCTTATTAACGCGATAACAATAAGATAATTTACATAGCTAGATAAAATATTTATTCATGAAAACAAGTATTTTCAAAGTATTTTATTTTATTAAAAAATAATTATAAAAAAATATTAAATATAATAAATTTATTATTATTATATTATAATTGCATCAAGGTTGATTTGTCTATCAGGACGGACACTCATGTCCAACATAATAAGCCTTATATAGTAGTGCATCATGATAAGGTAATGAATGAGATTACAATTATTGAAGTAGGAATAGCATCTCAGGATAACCTGCAGACAGTAGAGGTTGAAAAGAAGAGGAAGTATGATCTGCTGGCTAATGAGTTGAGCCTAATTCACAAGTGTAATGTTAATATTATACCTTATGTTTTGACGTGGGATGGTATTGTAACTACGTACCATAAAGCATACTCAAAGCGACTTGGAGTGGGAAAACATATTGAAGCTTATATCTAATCTGTGATCTTGAAGAGAACTTTTGAGAGCATCTCAGTCGACTTCAGACGTACCAGTACGCTAGTAGGCGGTAGCAGGGAACTTATTGTCCAAGCTGCAGTTGAAAAGCTGTACATGACGGATGAGGTAGTGGATGACCAGAATCACCAGGAAGACACCACAGAATAGAAAAGATAAAAAATTTGTCACAGAAAATTCCATTAAATTTGTTTATTTATTTGACCGCCCCTCTTGACTGCCTCAACGCCCCCATTTGCCTCTGGATCCGCTACCGCCCCCATGGAAGGCTCCAGCGCCCACTGGGGGAGGCGGTATCGCCCCCGTTGGAAATCTATGATCTAGAGAGTTGCAGGTTCGATCCCACCGCGTGAGCGATATATTTCTTCAGACGAATAATTGTTGACTTCTATATCTACAATTAATCTGTGTATTTATTATGAATGTATATTTTTCATTCTCATAACGTTTGGGGAACATAATTCACTAAACTTCATTAGGCACTTTTTTTCCTTCTGTGCTTAGTCATTTTAACCACACTCTTCTCGTAGTGTTTTGGCTCAATTTTACCCAATTTGTTTCTGCATTATAAAATCATATGGCTAAAAAAAAGTAAATATTTTTATCTCGTTTTCAAAAAAAAAGTTAATTAATTAAATTCATCTGTATACACAGATTTTTCTTTTTCTAAGATAAATTAAAAATCCTTTTTGGTTTGGATACGTATTGATCAAATACTACGAGTCACAATTTCTGAATCTCCGTAAAGCTATAATTGCCTTTTTTACGGTTGAAAATTTGGAAATTCCAAAACGTTTAGGGACTATTGCAAACGATGTATTTATTTATGAAGAAATTGGAAATTTTGGTGTTGAAATGTGAAGGTCAGGAAGTTTTCAGTGAGAAAAATGAGTCGAACCCATATACCCAGCATATGGGCGAAATGCAACCGTTTTGTAAGAGATGTTGGATTGGTACAAACGAAATATTATCATTCTCAATTTTCAAATACTTAGGTAGTTTTAATTAACATCTTTAAGGGTAACTTAATATTGAAACGGCAAAACTCTTAACAAATGTTTCAAATGATATGTTTATGGTAGAAGTCTGAAATTTCAGTAGTAGAATATCAAGGGATATTCTACGGACTAATAATCTGCCCCCTTTTCTCACGCTTTTTTCTGACACTTCTGCTGAATCACACATATCAAAAAATATGAAAAGAAACTTAAAAGGTTGTTTTTTCTCACTGGAGTGTGAGAATAAACTTTTTAAATTTAAGCAATAAAATAAATACTTTATATGTTTTAAAATTATTAATAACATACTACCATTTGCAATATCTTCCCATACATTAGCTCAATTAAAACTTTTAAGGAGTGATACATTTGGAGGTCTGTTAATGGTAGCTAGGTAGTCACTGGCAGGAGAGCTATGCAACAATCCCCTGTGATGATGCATAGAACCAGCCAGGCCCAGCAGCTAATGTCCGACCCTGCCTTCTCGTGATGCAGACCGTTAGTACCTTTCAAAAGAGATACTCTCTTATCGAAGTGAACTGAAGATTCTGGGTTGCCAGATTAATGTGGCCTACTGATCTCGACATCTATGGCTGCTTTCATTTTTTTTTCTACCCTGCAGAGGAGTGGTCAACCACACAGGGTCCTTCTCGTGATGTAGACCGTTAGTACCTTTCAAAAGAGATACACTATTGTGGAAGTGAACTGAAGATTCTGGGTTGCCAGATTAATGTGGCCTACTGATCTCGACATCTATGGCTACTTTCATTTTTTTTTCTATCCTGCTGAGGAGTGGTCAACCACACAGGGTCCTGGTGCTGACCATATAAACCCACTAGATTGGACTCTGAGCTTGATTATGGATCTTGATTTTGTTGCACTAGTGAGCTTCTCTGGAGGAAAAATCTTCCGCTGTGTTTTCTGTTTGTTTGTGGGTTGACAGCCCCAAGTGAATAGATTCACAGGATATGTTTATCAGCTATTTGGATAATCCTCAGCAGAGGTCATCGCAGGCACCTGAACTCTTTACTTCTATTGGCATCGTCAAATTCTACATTGGAGGAAGTCTTCCAGTGTATATGGCTTCAGCCTTTAGTGGTGGGGTACAGGTTTTTGCCCCATGTCTGCGATTAGGGGGCTGTTTGATATTGACGGCATTCCCTCTCTCAATAAACACAGTTTCTTTAAACATCCCACTAACCATTTTCTCTCCATAGGTAGTTGGAATGTGAGGACTCTGCATAGAGCTTTTTCTTTTGATGTCCTCACAAAAGAATTCCACCATTATAGTTTAGATATTCTCGGCTTGCAAGAGACCAGATGGACAGATAAAGGTCAGATTCTTAAAAATAATCTTAAATTTCTCTTTTCAGGGAGGAACGAAAATAAGAATCACCAAGGCGTGGGTCTGCTTCTCAGCAGACACGCTAGTGATGCTCTTCTAGGATATGAGTGCATTAATGAAAGGTTTCTTACAGCAAAATTTCAGACAAGCGTTAAAGACCTGAATGTTATCTGCTGTTATGCCCCCACTGAGGATGCCAATGAGGATGAGAAGGACAGGTTTTATGGACAACTTCAGGATATTTTGAATTCTGTCAAGAAACGAGATATTACCCTTGTTCTTGTTGACTTCAATGCCAAAGTTGGTATTGACTCTGACCTTTGGGGAGGAGTAATAGGCCCTTTTGGTATTGGTAGCTGCAATGGCAATGGGCAACGTCTCCTACAGGTAAGTAAACTCAATGGTTTCAGAATAACTAACACATATTACAAACACCGCAACATACATAAATACACATGGGTCTCACCTGATGGGCTGCATAGGAATATGATTGATTATATATTAATTAACAGCAAATGGGCTAGTTCTGTTAGAAATACCAGGGCATATAAGGGAGCTAAAATTGGATCTGACCATTACCTAGTTAAAAGTGTCTTGCAACTTAAAAAGTGTTGTGCTAGGGTTAAAAAATTTGCTTTTAATACTGAAGCTCTGAAAGACCCAGTTATAGCCAAAGATTACCATGATAGGTTACTTAGTCATTATGACAGTCATGGTATGCTTACCACTGAAGTTGAGGAAGAATGGGATCATTTTAAACAGGCTTTTTTGGACACTAACAGTACTCTTTTAGGAAAAAAGGAGCAGAAGAGACAGAATTATCTCAGTGATAAGGCACTTGAGCTTATTTCAGAAAGAAAGAACTGCAGGAATGTCCTTAATCAATACCCTACTAGTCCTAATAGAAAGCATTACAGAGAACTTAATAAACATGTAAAAGATCAGTTACCTGCTGATAAGAATCTTTGGCTTGATGGTTTGGCTGACAAAGCCGAGGAAGCAGTTAGACAGCACAACAGCAGAGAGCTGTACCAGATAGTCAATGTTTTGTGTGGTAGAAAACGGACAGGTATACAGGGATTGAAGGATAAACAAGGTAAGGTTATAGAAGGTGAGGATTCTGTCATGGCTAGGTGGGCTGAGCATTTCAGTGATGTACTAAACAATGTGGTTAGTTCTATTCCCACTGTTTGCAATGATGATAGATGCATTGGTGGCTTTAATGTTGGCCCTATAACACAATCCGAAGTTATTTTGGCTGTTTCTAAACTTAAACTTCATAAATCCCCAGGGGTAGATGAAATTACTACAGATCCCTAATTTCAAAAAAGGTGATCGCAGTTCTTGTGATAACTATAGGGGTATCAGCTTTCTCTCTGTTCCAGGTAAAGGTCTTTCCATGATTGTGCTTAATAAAATTAAGAATCTGGTTGACAGTCAACTGCCTGATGAGCAATGTGGATTCAGAAGTGGTAGGGAATGTGTTGATCAGATATATTCACTTATGCAGATTCTTGAGGAATGTTTAGAGTTACAGAAACCTTTGGTTGCTAGCTTTGTTGATTTCAAAAAGGTTTTCGACTCTGTTGATCGTCATAATTTGTTCTTGATTGTGAGATCATATGGTATACCTGACAAGCTAGTTAACATAATGAAAGCTCTCTATAATAACACTGAGTCGTGTGTGAGAGTTGGTAAGTATTGTAGCAATTGGTTTAGCATTATTTCTGGTGTTCGACAAGGGTGCATTTTGTCTCCTTTTCTCTTTTGCTTGGTTATTGATTATGTTATGCGAAATTCACTTGAAGGGAAAGATTTTGGCCTTAAATGGACTGGAGATACGAAAATTTCTGATTTAGATTATGCTGATGATTTAGCCCTTTTGGCAAATGATGTTGATGAGTTTAACTCTTTCATTCGAGCTGTTGATGAGATTGGTAGTAGAGTAGGTTTGGTTATAAACAGAGAGAAAACTAAAGTGATGAAAATTGGTCAGGCAGGCTGTGATTCAGTTAATCTGAATGGTTGCCGTCTTGAGCAGGTGTCACAGTTTAATTATCTTGGGAGCTATGTAACAGATCATGGTGATGTGTGGCATGAGATTAACAGAGGAATATAGATTGCTTCCGGGACTTTTAAGAATCTATGGAAAGTGTGGAGAAATAGGCGTATACATCTAAAGACTAAAATTAGACTGTATAATAGTTTGGTTCTTTCTACGGTTAGTTATGGTAGTGAAACTTGGACACTGAGATGCTTACGCAGTATCTTGGGCATTAGGTGGTTCAACTTTGTAACTAATGATGAGGTTAGGCAAAGGAGTTTGCAACCTCCTTTAAGCAGCATATTGTGCAGAGAGAGACTCCGTTGGTTTCGCCATGTTGCCAGTATGAATTATTATAGATTGGCGAATAGGGTTATGAACAGTGTGCCTAAAGGCCTCAGAAAGAAGGGGAGACCTAAGATGCGGTGGACAGACAATGTCAAACAGGACCTTGTTATAATTGGTGTGCAGTGGCCAGATGCAGTAGAAGTAGCTCAGGACAGACTTGCTTGGAGAACTAAATTGCATGGTCTGGTTGGATCTCCGTAGCCCATGGCTGCTTGATGATGATGATAATGATGATGATGATGGTGATGGTGATGATGATGATGGTGGTGGTGGTGGTGGTGGTGGTGGTGGTGGTGATGATGATGATGATGATGATGTTTGGATACTGTACGATATTCAGAAATCTCGTCCATTTCCTTATCAATAATTTCTAGTTATCTGTAATGTCAATTATTATTTCATGATGTCCAGACTGAAATTCTTCTAATCGTTAAAGCAATTACCTTAAGTATATCATTCAATTTTTATGGTAAATATTATATAATATGTACAAATACAATTCCATTTTACATTTCTGTTATACGAAATAAAAGAGTATGCGTTATGTAGAGGCACGTTTCCCGCTATATTCCTGCAGAGGGGAAAAAAGAAGGAAGAGAAGCATGCGCCGCTATATAAATATATTTTTTATTTCTGGGTTTTGTTGAAATTATATTTTGTGGTTTCTGTTCGAAAAATAATGGTAACAAAGTTTTTTGTTCTTTAATATTTCATTACGCAATTGTAAATATATCATATGCATATTTTTCATTCGACATTAATGTAGCATATAAAAATTCGAAACAATCAATATTCCCTGCAGCAGTAGCAGAACTACAGTAGCTTTAGCACTGCAATTGCTGATATAACACTTTCTTCAAATCAAATTTCCTAAGGCTCTGTTTCTAATTTAGAATTCTGATTCGCAAGTAATAATATAAATTATATAGTTTGCAGGCATTAGTCATTTGATTCTCCTAAATCATGGATCTCACTATTCAGTATACAGCTTTCTCTTATCATAACTTAAAGCAATATAAATACCCTCCCCCAATAAGATTGCTAGTAACTGGAAAGGAGTAGAAAAATATTAAGTATACAGGGTGAATCTGAAAAAGTGGGCAAAACTTTACGGGGTGGTAGAACGCAGCTATACGAGCAATATTCCTCATAGAATGTATGGTCGGAACCCTAGTGGTGAGAAGTTAAAAGGTAGTTTTCCACTGTGATTTTAAAGAATGAACACAAGAAGGAGAGGAGATACTTCAGAAAACATTTTATTAACAGGAATGTAATTGAGGTACATGCTCAAAGAAATTGCTCAAAAGAGCTGCCGCCAGCTGTAATGCAGGCTTCACACCTGCGGGATAGGGACCGATGCACATTTGTGAAGACACTAGGCATTTCCCGAATATCGCCGGCAACAACGGCGATTCCGGCGACTAGATCCATATCGGTTTCAATGGGGCACTCGTAGATTAGGCTTTTCAAGTGCATATCCGCCATTTCGTGGTTAGTATAACCAGCCATCCTCTCGGCAATCCACGGTAGAAATGCCGTTCGGTGCGAGGACCGACCCTTTTATACCATTTCCAATGCCACCTAGCGGCTCGCCGTTTGCGTTCCGCTCATACATTCTATGACGAATATTGCTCGTATAGCTGCGTTCTACCACCCCGTAAAGTTTTGCCCACTTTTTCAGATTCACCCTATATATTACACATATTTTTCAGAAATTTATTTAAAAACTACTAAAAAGGCAGGAAACCTTTTATGTTACATACTAGATCCGCTCCCCAGCTCGGACTCCCAACTTCATTTCTTTCTAGACCCTGGTCTGCTTGCCACATAGCTCTGTAAGTATAACTTCAATATACAGAAGGTCTGTGACTAAGGCGAAACCTCAGCAGAAACAACACATGAAAAGAAATGTGTATGCTATAACGGGGTTGGAACCCATTCTACTAGCGATCATTAGTCATGGACGATAAGTACTGACAATGGGATATCTGCATTCAGGGCCGTATCTAGGTGGGGAGGGGGAAGGATCCATGCCCCTCCCCCTTTTACCCTTTCAGAATGGTAAGAGGTAATGGAGTTAATTAATTTTAAGGCTCGATTGTGTTTCTTGGCCACTCCCCTCGTTTATTTTTTTAGATTCAAGCTTTTCGGTATTCATCATAAACAGATTTCATGCATGAATATCTTTTTTTTTTCATTATACTAAAATGAAAGAGAACACATTATTGAAAAACCATGTTCCTGAAACAATCACATTTGTACAAATTAGACTATCCAGTATAATAAGCTCTCTGATTTTTAGAGTTGGATAATAAATGTTGCTAGGAGTGGGGAAATGAGATTTTACTTGTGATATTTCCACTGAACTGCAGAATATTGAAGAAAACAACTGCACCGTTGGAATAAATAGCAACGTGGTAGCGTTTTTAGGGCAGACACAACCATATATTTAAATGATATTCAAAGTTTGTAGAGGCCCTATATAGGTAGAGGTTGGCCATCTCAAAACTGGACGCCACGTTTTGTCGTCGTTCGGATTGTTGGGCGTGAAAAGCTGAATGGTATTGCACGGATACTTATGGATTCCGGAAAAAGGGTAATATTTCATACAGATTTCAGTGCATACGATTGGAAGCACTTTAGAGAACGGTTAAGAAGGAAAAGTAAATTTTTCGGATTTTTTTTTTAAAGAGATAATAATATCGCTTTGTTGTCTGTCGTCTGTAGACAATGAGCATTTTTATTTATACAGAAGAGTAAAGAAATACTTTTGTGTTGGATAGGTATTAATGAAATATTGCGATTTGCATTTTTCGAATTTCTTAAAAGTTATAACTGCCCTCTCTAAACGTGGAAAAAGCAAAAATTCCAAAATATCAAACAAACATAACCAAGCAATATTTTTATGTTCGAAATTTGAAATTTTGGTGTTGAAATGCAAAGATTATGAAGTTACCATTGGCAACAATCACTTGCCTTTTAGACCTGGTGGTGGTGGGGGGGGATGAGAATGCAACTTTTTTTGTTTTAAGAGAAAAATGTACTTTTTCAAAGATAAATTAAAAATTCCTTTTTGGGTTGGACAGGTTTTGATGAAATATTACAATTTGCATTTTCCGAATCTCCCAAACGCTATAAATGCGCCCTCTAACGATGGGAAAAAAATCCAAAAGTCCCGAAATTCAAAACGAATATTGCAAACGATGTAATTATGTTAGGAATTTTGGTTGTGGAACATGACGGTCTTTATTGATAACAATGCGAAGACCCCTACGCCCACGGTAGATAGGAAACAGAACGTTTTTAAGACATAATTGGAAATCCCTTTTTAGTTGGTACTAATGAAATATAATTCGCATTTCCAAAGGTAGTTTTAATTCATATTGTTAGAGACCACTAAATAGCAACATAACAGCAAAACTTTTAATGAATGTTAAAAGTTTTGCTCTTTGGATATTTAGTGATCTCGGCTGCAGATTACGTTATGGTTATATAATTACTAATAATATAAGTATAGTGTATTTTCTCCAATTATACATAAAAAAATAAAAATAAATAACACCTCAAGTAGCTGCTTGCCACAGAGGTCTGACAGGAGTCTGTCAGTTTTTAAGTCATAGTAGAAGGTCCATGAAGATGGCGGGACCTCAGCAGAAAAACAACACGAACTTTCATAATTAAAACTTTTAAGGAGTGAAGAAGTAGGCTAAGGAAGAACTTCATTCTCTTTGAAAATGAGATTCCCATATGCGTCAGAGGCGATATGCGTTCTTTTCGTCATTTTATATTTTCAGTACCTTCTGACAATGGAAATTCGAACTACGTAAAATTGAGAAAATAAATTATTAATATTTTATTATACCTGTAAAACAAAAAAAAAATTATTTATCTCTTAAAGCAGAAAAGTTGCATTTTGCCAAAGGAACAAATCATTACTATTAGGGTAAACCACTTGATTATTACACTCTATGACCAAAAATTTAAGTTTGTAGCAAAAATAGATCGTTTGCAATATTCATTTAAAGGTTTGGTATTTTCCAGCTTGAGGCCTCTTTGGTATTTTCCTGCTGTTAGAGATCGACTTTAGAGTTTTTATTTACCGCTTTTAGCACTCTCTAACACTGGAAATTCCAAGTAATGGGGATTCGAAAAATGAAAATATTAATGTTTTTGCGGAAAAAATTTTCGCTGACACTTGGGATTCGAACCCGCATCTCTCCAGAAACATGCCAGAGTATTCTAACAAGTTGAACTAACGCCGGATTTTTCCACAAAAAAATTTATTGACTAATAAATCAGCACTTTGACGTCGATTCTAATTTTAGAGGAAAAATTGTTTTGAGCCGGGTGGGATACGAACCCACGACCTCCTGATAACATCATAACCAGTAGCTCAGTGGTCCAGAGAACTGACATGTCATCAGGAGGTCGTGGGTTCGTATCCCACGCTCTCAAGATAATTTTTCCTCTAAAATTAGAATTGACGTCAAAGTGCTGATTTATTAGTGGATGTTGAACAGTCGAGTTTATCTTATTATTTATAAACATTTATTGATGTTTAAACATCTACAGGTAACGCTGATATTATTAAAAATTGTTTAAATCATTAATAACGTTAAGTAGCGTGATGTGACTATATTATTTATTTCCATCTTACTCAGAGCACTTAAACTGAAATAGTTGTCACCTGAGAACATAGATGGTGTCATAAGAAGTCGTCCAAAATTCACGGGAAGAATGATCATCATTATTAGTGAGAAAAAGACTGAGATGGCATTAAATAGATCGTCGTATTCGTAGAATACTCTGACATGTTTTTGGAGAGATGCGTTTCTGGAGAGAACGGGATTGGATCCCGTTTGTGGATGAAATTTTTTCCACAAAAACATTTATTGATTTATATATATTTAAACGTCTACAGGTAATGCTGAAATTATCAAATATTGTTTAAATCATTAATATTTTGTTAGTGCCTATGAAACACAATATATATATATATATATTGTTTCATTTATCCCTTAAAAAAGTTCATTTTCGCACCCCCGTTTAGCTAAGACAGCAAAGACTTGTTGCCATTGTAAACCTTCTGACCATAACACTCTACTACCGAAATTTCAGAATTCCGGTGTGAATAGTTTGTTTGTAATATTCGTTCGAAATTTTAACATTTTCCGCCCTTTCTCATCGCTAGAGGGCGGAATTAAAACTATTGAAAATTTTCAAAATTACGAATCGCAATATCTGTTTGACACCTATCCAAACCAAAAAGATTATTTCATTTAGCTCTAAATATAAAAAAAAGTGATTGTCTGTAGACGGACAGACAACAGTTAACAGAGAGACGGACAGACAGACGAACAAATATTGACATAGGCACACAACAAAGTGAAAACATTAGCTCATTTTTCAAAAGAACCTTATAAGAAATTATTTGTTGGTTTTCAGTTAGCTCATTTCACTTTTGCAGACGATTGGCGTCTTTGATGTAGTTTCTTGGGAAAAAATTTTAATTAATTTATTTCTTTGAGTGGAATTTTTACACCCAAATGAAGCGCAGTGAGGCATTCATAAAATATGACAGCTTTTATAGACATAAAAGTGGTAGAAATATATAAAACTGTAACAATTGTGAAGTTTTAGCTTAGTACACACACTAACTAATAGGCTTTCGTCTCACAGTACGACAAAACATGACGCCCATGAACCATGTGCCTCAATCAACCAATGACAGTGAATCATCGAGATGGCCAGCCTCTAACTATACAGGACTTCTAAAAGTTGGTGTCTCCAGCTCTTCTGGTGGCTGAGTGCATAAGTGGATAGACACTCAAACATTATTTTTTATATATTGTTACGACAGATGAACGTGCTACAGTGACTTCATGACTTAACGTGACTGGAGCCCTCGTGTGTGCTTCTGCGTGAGATTCAATTAGCCAACGATTTGGAACTTAGATCGATTGGGAAGAATTAGAAGAATGAAAATATAGCAGTGCAGTGTGTAAAAGTTGTGATATCTGAAAGGATGTTCAGATGGTCTGAGTCAGTGCGCGATAAGTAAAAGAAAAATAAGTATCTTTTATGTGATGTGTGCACGGACGTTCGTTTTGTTTTGTTACTGTGAAAAGTTTAGTGAACTAGCACAGGACAAGAATTTTGTTTACGTCTGAAGATGTTCAAGTGACATGGTAAACAAAGTCAAAGGTAGTATTTAGTAGAATGTACTCTGTGTAGGAAGGTTGATGACTTGTGCATGATAGTAGTTGATTTGTTCATAAGGAACTTCATCCATATTTTCTTTGTAACAATTTGCATTGTATTGTAATTGGCTTTAAAATATAGTTTTTAATAGTCACGCTCTGTGCCTATCCATTTTGTAATCTGCAACAATATATTAGATTTGTATATACTTTTATTAGGTTTTGCATATTTTTCAAAGTAAGTTAATGATTTTAACTTCCGATACATTTAATTCTTGAATTTCGTGTTCTGTTCATGCTTAATTAGAACGACTTCAATATTCATAGACGCTCACGCTCTTAACCCAGCAAACTGAATAATGAGTCTATCACGCGAAATCGGAAAAAATTTAGTTTGATGCATTCATTATTTCAAATTTAATGGTGGTAACATTTATTTTCAATAACTTTCAGCTGTTAATTTTTAATCATGTGGAATCAGGTATTAGGTTAGTTTGAGGTATTCCTCTTTTCAAATTTATTAGTGGCAAGAATTATTTCGAATAATTTTCAACCGTTATGTTAAGTCTATGGGGATTTTGAGAAATTCAAATCCGCACACTTTAAATTTGGTTCACCCCAACGAGTTCGAACAATAGCCCATATTCATCCCCTGGTTTAAAGGAACGTTCATTCAAAGTTTGGTGTCTCTAGCTTTTCCTGGGGCTGAGTGCATAAGAGGACAGATACTCAAACAAACATTCTTCTTTATATATGTATTAGATTTGCCATTACAGGTCTGCAAACATAATAACCTACTTTTAGCAAACGCACGTTAGAGCAACGTTAGAAAAAAAAAACGATCAAAATATATAATATGAAATTTATTTTTCAAAGATTTCATCAGATGCATCACTACATCGTATCCCACTCCTATTCCAGATCTGGATATTTTATCATTTTTTCCTCAGTAAAATTCGAAATTTATTGTATAGCCCAGATATGAGATACACATCATCCACACTTTCAGTCCTCTATTTTCAGGTTTTAGCACTATATAATGCACTATACCCAATCTTATTTTGTATTATATTAACTCCTCATTGACAGAAATTTTCGGTATGGATTGAAGTATACATAAACTTATGTTTTATTTTGGATGTGAATGGCTCGATCTTCTGTAATAAATGATAACTTGGGTGTGCAATTTTGGCCTCTTTTTCTCGATCTGAAATTAAAAATATTGGTGATTTTAAAATATCTTTGGCAATTTATAATACATTTAATTGCACCGTTCCCTAATATCGGATTAAGTGACCAGTAATGTTACATTTTTGACATCTGAACAACACCTATAATCATAATAATTGCAACATATCCCCTTAAGTCGTCAATGCTCTCTACTGACTTCCAGTTTCGATCATTATAATCGCGAGCATGTTTACAGTATTCTGCATATTTGTCTGTGCTCATCCGTAGGATTTCCATAGTATCATCGGTAATGGTATTCCATAGTGTCATCAGTATAGCTGATGATCCAGGAGTCAGTTCATGAACAGTACCAGCAGAAAATTCGCAATAATTCACAAACACTGCGTCGCTTATTAACTGTGTCTGTCCAATTTATTGAGCTACAGTCAACATTCAAAAAAACATTTTATAAATCTTTTCCACAACTTTCACACACTCCTAATGACTAAAATTAAATTTCGATTATCACTTTGTTTTAGAATAATAACGATTGGAAACACAAATATTTATATTAACTTTTAAGAGGTGATTATATCTCTTCTGCAGCCACCATCTTCCTAAACATTAATTGAGCACTTTGCACCAACAAAGGGCGCTCATCAGTTCTAAACCTTAACCATTTTTCTGAAAAAATAATACGATACTATTAAAATTTGCCCATTATCACTATTTTCAAAATATGAACCTGATTGATTCACCAGTAATTCTCATTCAAAATTTAAGGATTTTTTAGTTATATTATCTAGAAAACTATAAAAATTTCCAGTGAGTTACATAACTGATTGAATTTCATTAGATATTTATTTAACAAATGAATACTACATTCCCGCCATTTTGAAAAAATAAGGTCATATACATCAGCAATCAATTTTCCGAATTTCGGAATGATTGAATATTTTTGTTTCAGTTATACAGTTTGGAAACATTGTTTGTATCATTGATTGTGTTTACCAAATTAAAAGTTCTTTTACACTTATGTAATTTGTGTACTTTTTTCTTCAAATTCAGTCGCCAACTAGATATAAATTGAAAAAAGTTTTCCAAAAAACTTATGGACCACTCCAATGATTATCAAAAAATGTTTGTGGAAATATTTGCATCATGGTGTGAAAGCAATCATTCCATTTTGGATCCGATTCGTTTAAGAATGAATTAAAAAATACCTTATTCCTACACTACAAAATACCATTTCTCCACAGATTTTAACATTTGGATATTTTCCATTACTTTCTTTGTTATTGAATTATGAGCAAATCAAAATTTTCGAACCCATATCCAATTATTTGAAATTCGTTTCTCCTGTTCTACGACACAAAGGATGTTTACTTTCTTACAACAAAAAGAAATCACTTTCAGCGATGGAAATCACTTGATTTTTGGATCATCATTCTACACTTCGTTTATTTTCAATACAAAAAATAACCTAAAAATTAATCTTTATTTTTCAGTCCTGCCTAAAAAATACCCATGTCGCCAAATATTAAGCTTTCCACCTCTCTTCTAAGGATATTTACCATCTGATATCTGCAGATACATTTCATGATATATTTCTCTTATTTTACCTTTTCTTCGATTCGAAACATAAGCAGGCTTGAATAATTTCCCCTTTGACAGAAGAAGGTCAATTTTCATATATCTTTGCACGCGAATCCTGACCTTAAAATTTCACATCATTTCTGCAATCGAATCAAATCATGCCAAGAGCAACTAAATCAAGAGTGAAATATTATGCAGCTGAAAATTTCGAAATTTCTACCTCTCATGGATAATTATTTCGGTTTTCTAATGGAATGTCCCACCGATCTATACGTAAAATTTCCATATTCAGTAAATGGAAAGAAACAGACCACTTACCGCATTTCCAATTCATTTAGGTAATACTTTGAATATTATTTTCCTCCATTTGATCTTGAAGCACAATTCGGAGGTCGAATTTCGTATTTTGTTTCCAGAACTGTGACCAACATTAATCTTAGCTGCAAATTCTAGTGTCCTTTCGTTTATAGTTCATACTTACAATTAGTATGATCAACTCTCAGACATAAGATACTCAATCATAGGTCAACGACTGCCAATCGTCTATATATATATATATGAGTATGAAATCGAATTTAAATCGCTGCTCATTACAATTACAAGGTCGGAAACAATTCAAGAAATGCGATCACAGTCTGAGTATGAGGACACCGTTTAATGTGCTGTTGAAATAACGACAACGAAGAAAATTAAATTTTCTCATTTACACATTTCTCCCTATAACATACATGAAACCCTGCAACGAAGGAACATTTGGAGATATTGAACAATGCGACTGCCCAATAGGTAAAGGAGAGAAGGCCATTAATTATGTAGGAAAGTACATGATAATTTCCCATTTACAACAGTGTAGTGTTTTTAATATGAAAATGGCTTTATATCAAAGGCCACCATATCCTCTTCGGTTGCAAAATCATTTATGTGAAAGTCACTAAATATTTATTCAGCTTCTTGTTAAATAATACCAAAACTCACCACTCTTCCGAATTCTAGAATGTCATACATCCGAATGACCAAATATGATTTTAAATTTTAAAGAAACGATCAATTATTCCTTAAATAAAAATTATCAACACCATCATAATTTCATATATCGTCTCCAATTTACAATTTGATAGATATCTTGCAAGTAAATTTCATGTTTGCGAATCTTTCAGTTCAGGTTTTACTTTAACATCAAATACATTTCACCATTCAACTACACCATAAAAGGAATGTCCGAAATCTGCAATCATAATTTTTTTAGGATAAATTCTTTATGTCTATAGATCTTATATATCCTAATTAGTGTTCCAGAAAGTGAAATTTTCATGCAATATCTGAAGACCTTTTCTGAATTGAATAGATATATGTATCGTGATATTTATGCAACCATCTTTCGACCAACATATCGAGTAATTTACACATAGGTAGATACAAAAAAATAGGAGGTATATTTCTCCTTCGAAACTTCACATTTATTACTTAATTGCTAGTAGCACAAAAATTTCCGCATATTCTTCACAGTTTTATTATTTATAATGTAGATCAAGAATTATATTAGGAAATAAACCTAATAAACTAACACCTCTAATATACACTTTCCAGTAGCATTAAATTATACCATTTAAGACGTAGTATATCATTAATCTATATCTATATATATATATATACTTCCTGATGAAATTTTCAGTTTCATTTCGTAAATAGCAAATAAAAAATAAAAGTTAACAGAATCAAATTTAAGATTGATGTGTTTAAATAGTAAAAATTTACAGAATTAAAATTAAGATGAATGTGTTTAAAAAGTAAAAATTTACATACATAAAATTAAGAGATCACTTTAGTCTGACTAATAAAAGTAGTCCACATTATATAAGGGTAATTATTATAATAAACAATTTTAGTATAACTTGCTACTGCCCTCATTTTTCTTTCCAGATTGCCAGAAAAAATGTAACAGTGGAAAAACGTGCACACTTTTAGGTGAAGGTGAACAGTGCAACTGCCCAACTGATAAAGGGGAAAAAGATGGTGATTGCGTAGGTAAGAACAATACAATTTTCACTTGGTGCTCTTTATTCCAATTAGATTACCAATCCTTAATTTAATTTTATATTGCCATATATCTTGGGCAGACTAAATCTGGGTTCGTTTAATATTCTGTGACTCTAATTATGAGTTCAAATTATTTTATTATGTAATATATATATATATTTCTGTAGCTTTTCGTAAGCATGAAAATCTGCTGCATAAGTTTCTCATATAGAAATGTTTCAATTAAACGTTCTATTACACTTGATGTAATTGGAATATTTTTTCAAATTCAGTCTCCAACTAGATATAAATTAAGAAACACTTTTTCAAAAAATTTATGGACCAATCAAATAATTATCAAATATATTTGTGGAAATATATGTATCCAGGTGTGAAACCAATCATACCATTTTTGATCAGACTCGTTTCTGGATGAATTAAAAAAATACATCTTTCCGGCACTTTCAAATACTATTTTTCCACAGATTTTAACATTCCGATGTCTTCCATTACATTCTTTGTTATTGAATTATGGGCAAATTAGAATTTTGGAATCCATATCCAATTATTTCAAATGTGTTTCTCCTATTCTATGACACAAAGGATGTTCACTTTCTTATCATAACAAGAAATCAGTTTCAGATATGGAAATCACTGGATTTTGGATCATATTTCTACCCTTCGTTTATTTTCAATAGAAAAAATAAGCTAAAAATTACACTTTATTATTCACTTCTGCCTAAACAAATACACCTATTGCGAAATATTAAGCTCTCGACCTCTCTTCTAATGATATTTATCATCTGACATCTGCAAATACATTTATGTTATATTTCTCATATTTTACCTTTTCTTCGATTCGAAACATAAGGAGGCTTCAATAATTTTCCCTTTGACAGAAGAAGATCAATGTTTAATACATCTTTGCACGCGAATCCTGACATTAAAATTTCACATCATTTCTCCAATTGAATCAAATCATGCCAAGAGGAACTAAATCAAGAGTGAAATATTATGCAGCTGCAAATTTCGAAATTTCTACCTCTCATGGATAATTATTTCGGTTTTCTACCGGAATGTCCCACTGATCCCTACGTAAAATTACCATATTCAGCAACTGGAAAGAAATAGACCACTTACCGCATTTCCAGTTCATATAGGTAATACTTTAAACATTATTTTCTTCCAATTGATCTCGAAGCACAGTTCGGAGGTCGAATTTCGCATTTTGTTTCCAGAACTGTGACCAACATTTCTCTGAGCTGTAAATTCTAGTGTCCTTACGATTAGAGTTCATACTTACAATTAGTATGATCAACTCTTAGACATAAGTTAGTCAATCATAGGTTAATACTGATAATCGTCTATATATATATATCATTTATGAAATCGAATTTAAATCGCTGCTCTTTACAATTACGCGGTCCGAACCAATTCAGGAAATGCGATAAAAATCTGAGTATGAGAAAACCGTTTAATGTGCTACTGAAATAATAACAACGAAGAAAATTAAATTTTCTCATTTACACATTTCTCCCTATAACATGCATGAAACCCTGCAACGAAGGATCATGTACATTTTTAGGAGATATTGAACAATGCGACTGCCCAATAGCTAAAGGAGAGAAGGCCAATAATTATGTAGGAAAGTACATGAAAATTTCCCTTTTACAACAGTGTACTGTGTTTAATATGAAAATGGCTTTATATCTAATGCCACCATATTCTCTTCGGTTGCAAAACAATTTATGTGAAAGTTACTAAATATTTATTCAGCTACTTATTATATAATACTTAAACTCATCACTCTTCTGAATTCCAGGATGTCATAATAGCCGAATGACCAAAAATGTATTAATACTTTAACAAAATGTTTAATTATTCATTAAATAAAAAATTATCGACACCATCACATTTTCATATATAATCTCCAATTTACAATTTGATAGATTTCCTTCAAGTAATTTTCTTGTTTGCGAATCTTTCAGTTCAGGTTTTACTTTAACATCAAATACACTTCACCGTTCAACTTCACCATGAAAGGAATGTCTGAAATTTCTAATCACATTTGTTGAGGATAATATTTTTATGTCTATAAGTGTTATATATCCTGATTAGTGTCCCAGAAAGTGAAATTTTCATGGAGTATCAGAAGTCCTTTTCTTAATTTAATAGATGTGTGTATCTTGATATTTATGCATCAATCTTTCGAGCAACATATCGAGTAATGTACACTATACTTTCGTTATCACATAGGTAGAAACAAAATATAGGAGGTATATTTCTCCTTCGAAACTTCACATTTATCACTTAATTGATAGTAACAGTAAAATTACAGCATATTCATCACAGTTTTATTATTTACAATGTAGATCAAGAATTATATTAGGAATTAACCCTAATACCCTAATATACACTTTCCACTAGCATTAAATTATACCATTTAAGACGAAGTATATCATTAATCTATATCTATATATATATAATTCCTGATGAGGTTTTCAGTTTCATTTCCTAAATAACAGATAAATAATAAAAATTAACGGGATTAAAATTAACATAAATATGTTCAAATAGTTAAAATTTACAGATTTAAAATTAAGATAAATGTGTTTAAAGAGTAAAAATTTACATAAATAAAATTAGACCACTCTAGTCTCACTAATAAATATATTCCACCTTATATAAGGGTAATTATTTTAATAAACAATTTTAGTATAACTTGCTAGTGCCCTCATTTTTCTTTCCAGATTGCCAGAAAAAATGTAACAGTGGAAAAACGTGCACATTTTTAGGTGAAGATGAACAGTGCAACTGCCCAACTGATAAAGGGGAGAAAGATGGTGATTGCATAGGTAAGAACAATATAATTTTCACTTGGGGCTCTTTATTCCAATTAGATTACCAATTCTTAATTTAATTTTATATTGCCATATATCTTGGGCAGACTAAATCTGGGTTCGTTTAATATTCTGTGGCTCTAATTATGAGTTCAAATTATTTTATTATATAATATACATATATATTTCGGCACCTGAACGTAAGCATGAAAATCTGCTGCATAAGATTCTCATATAGAAATATTTCAATTAAACGCTCTATTACACTTGATGTAATTGGAATATTTTTTTTTCAAATTCAGTCTCCAACTAGATATAAATTAAGAAACAATTTTTCAAAAAATTTATGGACCAATCAAATAATTATCAAAAATATTTGTGGAAATATATGCATCCAGGTGTGAAACCAATCATACCATTTTTGATCAGACTCGTTTCTGAATGAATTAAAAAAATACCTCTTTCCGGCACGTTCAAATACTATTTTTCCACAGATTTTAACATTCGGATATCTTCCATTACTTTCTTTGTTATTGAATTATGGGCAAATTAGAATTTTGGAATCCATATCCAATTATTTCAAATGTGTTTCTCCTATTCTATGACACAAAGGATGTTCACTTTCTTATCACAACAAGAAATCAGTTTCAGCTATGGAAATCACTGGATTTTTGGATCATATTTCTACCTTTCGTTTATTTTCAATACAACAAATCAGCTGAAAATTACAGTTTATCTTTCACTTCTGCCTAAATAAATACACCTATTGCGAAATATTAAGATCTCCACCTCTCTTCTAATGATATTTACCATCTGATATCTGCAGATACATTTATGTTATATTTCTCATATTTTATTTTTTCTTCGATTCGAAATATAAGCAGTCTTCAATAATTTTCCCTTTGACAGATGAAGATCAATGTTTAATACATCTTTGCACGCGAATCCTGACATTAAAATTTCACATCATTTCTCCAATCGAATCAAATCATGACAAGAGGAACTAAATCGAGAGTGAAATATTATTCAGGTACAAATTTCCAAATTTCTACCTATCATGGATAATTATTTCGGTTTTCTACCAAAAATGTCCCATTGATTCCTACGTAAAATTTCCATATTCAGTAACTGCAAAGAAACAGACCACTTACCGCATTTCCAGTTCATTTAGGTAATACTTTGAATATTATTTTCCTCCGATTGATCTCGAAGCACAGTTCGGAGGTCGAATTTCGTATTTTGTTTCCAGAACTGTGACCAACATTACTCTGAGCTGTAAACTCTAGTGTCCTTACGTTTATAGTTCATACTTACAATTAGTATGATCAGCTCTTAGACATAAGATAGTCAATCAAAGGTTAATACTGAGAATCGTCTATATATATATATTTAAGGAATCGAAATTAAATCGCTGCTCTTTACAATTACACGGTCAGAATCAATTCAGGAAATGCGATAACAGTCTGAGTATGAGAAAACCGTTTAATGTGCTGTTGAAATAATAACAACGAAGAAAATTAAATTTCCTCATTTACACATTTCTCCCTATAACATGCCTGAAACCCTGCAATGAAGGAACATCATGTACATTTTTAGGAGATATTGAACAATGCGACTTCCCAATAGGTAAAGGAGAGAAGGCCAATAATTATGTAGGAAAGTACATGATAATTTCCCATTTACAACAGTGTAGTGTGTTTAATATGAAAATGGCTTTACATCTAATGCCACCATATTCTCTTCGGTTGCAAAACAATTTATATGAAAGTCACTAAATATATATTCAGCTTCTTACTAAATAATACCAAAGCTAACCATTCTTCCGAAATCTAGAATGTCATACATCCGAATGACCAAATATGTATTTATATTTTAAAGAAATGTTCAATTATTCCTTAAATAAAAATTATCACCACCATCATAATTTCATATATCGTCTCCAATTTACAATTTCATAGATATCTTTCAAGTAATTTTCATGTTTGCGAATTGTTCTGGAAACAAATTCAGTTCAGGTTTTACTTTAACGTCAAATACACTTCACCGTTCAACTACACCATGAAAGGAATGTCCGAAATCTGTAATCATATTTTTCTTTTAGGATAAATTCTTTTTGTCTATAGATCTTATATATCCTAATTAGTGTTCCAGAAAGTGAAATTTTCATGCAATATCTGAAGGCCTTTTCTGAATTGAATAGATATGTGTATCGTGATATTTATGCATCGATCTTTCGAGCAACATATCGAGTAATTTACACTATACTTTGGTTATCACATAGGTAGAAACAATATGTAGGTGGTATATTTCTCCTTCGGAACTTCACATTTATCACTTAATTGCTAGTAACAGAAAAATTTCCGCATATTCTTCACAGTTTTATTATTTATAATGTAGATAAAGAATTATAATAGGAATTAACCCTAATACCCTAACACCTCTAATATACACTTTCGAATAGCATTAAATTATACCATTTAAGACGAAGTATATCATCATATTTTTCCTGATGAAGATTTGAATTTCATTTCCTAAATAACAGATAAAAAATAAAAATTAACAGGATTAAAATTAAGATAAATATGTTCAAATAGTTAAAATTTACAGATTTCAAATAAAGATAAATGTGTTTAAAGAGTAAAAATTTTCATAAATATAATTAGACCACTTTAGTCTCACTAATAAATGTATTCCACCTTATATAAGAGTAAATATTTTAATAACCAATTTTAGTATAACTTGCTAGTGCCCTCATTTGTCTTTCCAGATTGCCAGAAAAAATGTATCACTGGAAAAACGTGCACATTTTTAAGTGAATTTGAACAGTGCGAATGCCCAACTGGTAAAAGGGAAAAAGATGGTGATTGTGTAGGTAACAACAACATAAATTTCACTTGGTGCTCTTTATTCCAATTAGATTATCAATCCTTCGTTTAGTTCGATATTGCCATATATCTTGGGTAGGCTAAATCTGTGTTGGTTTAATGTTCTGTGGCTTTAATTATGAGTTCAAATTAATTTGTTACGATATATACATATAAATTTCTGCAGATGTACGTATGCATGAAACTCTGCTGCATAAGTTTATCATATAGAAATGTTTCAATTAAACGTCCTTTTACACTTGATGTGATTGGAATATTTTTTTTTTCAAATTCAGTCTCCAACTAGATATAAATTAAGAAACAATTTTTCAAAAAACTTATGGACCAATCAAATAATTACCAAAAATATTTGTGGAAATATATGCATCCAGGTGTGCAACCAATTATACCATTTTTGATCAGACTCGTTTCTGCTGCATAAGTTTCTCACATAGAAATGTTTCAATGAAACGTTCTTTTACAATTGATGTGATTGGAATATTTTTTTTTTCAAATTCAGTCTCTAACTAGATATAAATTAAGAAACAATTTTTCAAAAAATTTATGGACCAATCAAATAATTATCAAAAATATTTGTGGAAATATATGCATCCAGGTGTGAAACCAAATATACCATTTTTGATCAGACTCGTTTCTGAATGAATTAAAAAAATACCAATTTCCGGCTCTTTCAAATACTATTTTTCCACAGATTTTAATATTCGGATATCTTCCATTACTTTCTTTGTTATTGAATTACGGGCAAATTAGAATTTTGGAATCCATATCCAATTATTTCAAATGTGTTTCTCCTATTCTATGACACAAAGGATGTTCACTTTCTTATCACAACAAGAAATCAGTTTCAGCGATGGAAATCACTGGACTTTTGGATCATATTTCTACCCTTCGTTTATTTTCAATACAACAAATAAGCTAAAAATTACACTTTATTTTTCACTTCCGCCTAATTAAATACACCTATTGCGAAATATTAAGCTCTCCACCTCTCTTGTAATGATATTTACCATCTGATATCTGCAAATACATTGATGTTATATTTCTAATATTTTATTTTTTCTTCGATTCGAAACATAAGTAGGCTTGAATAATTTCCTCTTTGACAGAAGAAGGTCAATGTTTAATATATTTTTGCACGCGGATCCTGATATTAAAGTTTCATATCATTTCTGCAATCGAATCAATTCATGCCAAGAGCAACTAAACGAACAGTGAAATATTATGCAGCTCCAAATTTCGGCATTTCTACCTCTCATGGATAATTATTTCGGTTTTCTTCTGGAACGTATCACCGATCTCTACGTAAAGTCTCCATATTCAGTAACTGGAAAGAAACAGATCACTTACTGCATTTCCAATTCATTTAGGCAATATTTTGAATATTATTTTCCTCCATTTGATCTTGAAGCACAGTTCGGATGTCGAATATCGTATTTTGTTTCCAGAACTGTGACCAACATTATTCTGAGCTGTAAATTCTAGTGTCCTTACGTTTATAGTTTATACTTACAATTAGTATGATCAACTCTTAGACATAAGATATTCAATCATAGGTTAATACTGACAATCATCTATATATATATATCATTTATGAAATCGAATTTAAATCGCTGCTCTTTACAATTGCACGGTCGGAATCAGTTCAGGAAATGCGATAACAGTCTGAGTATGAGAATACCATTTAATGTGCTGTTGAAATAATAACAACGAAGAAAATTCAATTTTCTCATTTACACATTTCTCCCTATAACATGCATGAAACCCTGCAACGAAGGAACATCATGTACATTTTTAGGAGATATTGAACAATGCGACTGCCTAATAGGTAAAGGAGAGAAGTCCAATAATTATGTAGGAAAGTACATGATAATTTCCCATTTACAACAGTGTAGTGTGTTTGATATGAAAATGGCTTTATATCTAATGCCACCGTATTCTCTTCCATTGAAAAATAATTTGTGAAAGTCACTAAATATTTATTCAGCTTCTTATTAAATAATACTTAACTCACCACTCTTCTGAATTCTAGGATGTCATAGAGCCGAATGACCAAATATGTATTTATATTTTAACGAAATGTTCAATTATTCCTTAAACAAAAATTATCAACACCATCATAATTTCATATATCATCTCCAATTTACCATTTGATAGATTTCGTCCAAGTAATTTTTATTTTTGCCAATTTTTCAGTTCAGATTTTACTTTAACATCCAATACAATTCACAGTTCAACTACACCATGAAAGTAATTTCCGAAATCTCTAATCATATTTTTTTTCAGGATAATATTTCTATGTCGATTGATGTTATATATCCTAATTACTCTCCCACGAAGTGAAATTATCATGCAATATCTGAAGTCCTTTGCTGAATTCAATGGATTTGTGTATCGTAATATTTATGCATCGATCTTTCGAGCAACGTATTGAGTAATTTACACTATACATTTGTTATCACATAGGTAGATACATAAATATCAAAGGTATATTTCTCCTTCGAAACTTCACATTTATCACTTAACTGCTACTAACAGAAAAACTTCCGCATATTCATCAGAGTTTTATTATTTATAATGTAGGTCAAGAATTATATTAGGAATTAACCCTAGTAGCCTACACCTCTAATATACACTTTCCAATAGCATTAAGTTATACCATTTAAGACGAAGTATATCATTATTCTATATCTACATATATTTTTCCTGATGAAATTTTGAGTTTCATTTCTCAAATAACAGATAAAAAATAAAAATTAACAGGATTAAAATTAAGATAAATATGTTTAACCCTTTAACTACCAAACCGGCGGGTTTTGAAATTGACTCTTCCTAGTTTGTCATCCCACCTTCCTTAACCAGAAGGGAGAACAGAGTTAACCGCAGTCTAGCCAGGCAGAGCTCCCCTCCACTCTCTAAATTGCCTCTCATTAAGCTCAGCATCCCTTCACCTTGAAACCCATATAGTCATGAGCTACACACACCCGTTGAACACGAGATATCAGACTGCTGTGACTTTTGTTCTTAACCCCCGTTGAGCTTCTGAAAATTGCCGTCCGTCAGATGGGACATTAACTATTACCTGTGGGTAAAACGCCATACCCCATATAAGTAAAAGAATGCACTGAATTCTCTTGATGGGAGATTACCCTCGTAATAGCTGCCCAGTGGATCTCCTACACCAACTTTCTCCAAGCCCTTTTGACCTGGCCATTTAGCCTGTTGTGTGCAAAAGTGTGCAGCTTAGAGGTGAAACCTAAGAATTAACCAACCCGAAGTGCTGAGTAAAATAACTTTGTCTCTTTACTACCTACTTGATTCCTAATCAGAGGTCCACGAATTTGCACATCGTACAGCTATATATCACGGTATAATAATCTTTCATCCCTGAATTTTCATTATTACTGAAGTGCGCGTAGCTAATAACCAACGGGACGTGGGTCCGAATACCTGATAACGCATGAATATTTCTTTTTCTGTGTTGTCTTTCTACTGATGTTTCGCCTTCATCCAAGTTCTTCTACATAGCGTATTATGCGTACTAACAGGCTTCTCTCACATCTCTGTGACAGGCTGCTCTAATAATTTAATATTTTATTTATTTTTAGAGTGCTATAAATAATACTAACTACCTAAGCTTCATTAGAGAATTTTCTTGCAGCACGTTTTCAGCATGTTCGTCCAAATCTTATGTTATATATAACATATTTTCATAGGCCTTGGTTAATATTGAATAAAAATTGGATTGATGACGGAAAAGTGGGTTGGATCTTTTCGGAATGTCGCCATTTGCAGTAATATATCTATTGCCGATTTAGAAAGAGCATTTCATGATGTGAAAGGAAAGCATATTCGTAGGTAAAGTAAAAGTTTAGTGTAAAGTGTTTTATTGAAGATAAATTAGTCATCATAACACATGACTCTTTAATTCTATATTTTCAACATAATCCACTCAATATTTAAAGTGTTATAGAAATTTAAATATTGAACAAGCTCATTGTATCAGAAAACTATTCCAGAAGTACTTTGAAACTATATAATAATTTTATATAGGACGGATCTAGAAAAAAAAATATGGAAAGAGCAATTAATTGGATTGAACCGGAAAAGAATTAAAAGATGGAAAATAACTGAATTGGTGTTTCAGTATAAAATTGCCACTCCGTTGCAGTGGTCATAAATTTTTTTTGAAAAATCGTGTTGCGTATTTCTTTCATATTATTTTCATCTCCAATCCAGTTACTAACATTCTGAAGATGAGGAAAAGAGGGACATGCCCTCCCCTCCATCCCAATGATAAATGAAAATGAATGAAAAATAATATGAAACAAATATGTAACTAATTTTATTATATAATTGTTTATTTTGGAAGTTTGTATAAATAATTATTTTTCTGTTAGTAAAGATTACATAAGTTCCTTACGCATTGCTGCTGTTGAATATTCCAGTATATGCAATTCCTTAAATAATAAGAGAATATTATTGATATTTAAGAATTAGCTTCACTAAACCTAGATCTCTTTTTTTATGTTTTGTTGTAGCATTTTACCGTAAAGTCTTATATTTCGATTTGGAGAGCTTCAAAAGTTAGCATTCTGTTAATAAATGTGGAAATTCTTTTATATTATTGTCTAAGCATTATATCTATAAGTAGGAACTGAACAGAAAAAAACGTTTCATGTTATTTGAATCTAGAGTCATATTCAGATATCAGTAACTTCTTAAGTAATATTAATATGGACAAAATATGACTATAGTTATACTTGAGGTCTCTATCAAATCTCTTTAAATGTTGAATTATTCACAAAAAATTGTTCAGTATCCAAATAATTTTGTAAGATGGAAAATGTACTCAATTAAAACCTGAAAAATTATTGCAACATATTAAATTGAAAAAGAAATATTCTGTAAACTTTAATAAAATGTATATTTTAGCTGCATATGTAATGATTGAACAGTATATGAATTTTGAATGATTTTTGGTTAACAAGGTTAGTAAATGTTAAATATTCGAGATTCTATAACTCATTAAATATTAAAAATATCAAAAGTAGGTATTTAGGCAGACCGCAGTTAGATTTTCAAATGTCATTCCCAATGATCACATATTTCTATAAAAAGCGCTTTTAAGAAATTGTAGAGTTGTGAATTTGATTCTCTCTTGATCAAATATTTAATTATTTCAACTGTTTCTACTTTCTGTTGAGAACCTATCAATGCATGAATTTATTATTCAGTCCTAAGATTGTTTGATCTCCCCTTCAAATCGAAAAGAATTATTCCACGTTTCGTTTGCTTTTTGCTGAAATGCAAATTTAAAGAAGGCAACAAACACACCACATTCTGCAGTCGACTCTTAGTCCCCCTGTTGCCTGGAGGGATGCAGACAGTTTGTCATTTACACGTTAATAAATGGTCGTTAGAATCCTCTGATCGGGTGATGCACAAAGAGGGGAGGAATAATTCACCCATTCTACCTACCTTCTCCCAGCCGATGTGCCGGTACGGTAGTGAAAGGGTTAAATAGTGAAAATTTACAGAATTATAATTAAGATAAATGTGTTTAAAAAGTAAAAATTTACATACATAAAACTAGGAGACCACTTTAGTCTGACTAATAAAAGAAGTCCACGTTATATAAGGGTAATTATTATAATAAACAATTTTGGTATAACTTTCTACTGCCCTCATTTTTCTTTTCAGATTGCCAGAAAAAATGTAACAGTGGAAAAACGTGCACATTTTTAGGTGAAGATGAACAGTGCGACTGCCCAACTGATAAAGGGGAGAAAGATGGTGATTGCGTAGGTAAGAACAATATAATTTGCACTTGGTGCTCTTTATTCTAATTAGATTACCAATCCTTAATATAATTTTATATTGCTTATATCTTGGGCAGACTAAATCTGGGTTCGTTTAATATTCTGTGGCTCTAATTATGAATTCAAATTATTCTATTATGCAATATACATCTATATTTCTGCAGCTGTACGTAAGCATGAAACTCTGCTGCATAAGTTTCTCATATAGAAATGTTTTAATTAAACGTCCTTTCACACTTGATGTAATTGGAATATTATTTTCTTCAAATTAATTTTCCAACTAGATATAAATTGAGAAACAATTTTTCAAAAAATTTATGGACCAATCAAATAATTATCAAAAAATATTTGTGGAAATATCTGCATCCTGGTGTAAAACCAATCATTCCATTTTTGATCAGACTCGTTTCCGAATGAATTAAAAAAATACCTCTTTGCGGCACTTTCAAATACTATTTCTCCACAGATTTAAACATTCGGATATCTTCCATTACTTTCTTTGTTATTGACTTACGGGCAATTTAGAATTTTGGAATCCATATCCAATTATTTCAAATGTGTTTCTCTTGTTCTATGACACAAATGATGTTCATTTTCTTACAACAAAAAGAATCAGTTTCAGCGATGGAAATCACTTGATTTTTGGATCATAATTCTAACCTTCGTTTATTTTTCACTTTATTTTTCACTTCTGCCTAAATAAATACACCTATTGCAGAATATTAAGCTTTCCAACTCTCCTCTAAGGATAGTTACTATCTGATATCTGAAGATACATTTATTATATATTTCTCATACTTTACCTTCTCTTCGATTCAAAATATAAGCACGCTTCATTAATTTTCCTCTTGACAGAAGAAGGTCAATGTTTACTACATCTTCGCACGCGAATCCTGACATTAATATTTCACATCATTTCTGGAATTGATTCAAATCATGCCAAGAGCAACTAAATGAAAAGTGAAATACTATGCAGCTGCAAATTTCAACATTTCTAACTCTCATGCAAAATTATTTCGGTTTTCTACTGGAGTGTGTCACCGATCTCTTCGTAAAGTTTCCATATTCAGTAACTGAAAAGAAACAGAACACTTGCCGCATTTCCAGTTTATATAGGTAATACTTTGAACAATATTTTCCTCTATTTGATCTTGAAGCACCGTTCGTAGGTCGAATTTTGTATTTTTTTTCCAGAACTGTGACCAACATTACTCTTAGCTACATATTCTATTGTCCTTACGTTTATAGTTCATACTTACAATTAGGATGATCAACTCTCAGACATAAGATAGTCAATTATAGGTCAAACACTGACAATCGTCTATATATATATATGTATCAGGTATGAAATCGAATTTAAATCGTTGCTCATTACAATTATACGGTCGGAATCAATTCAGGAAATGCGATCACAGTCTGAGTATGAGAAACCGTCTAATGTGCTGTTGAAATAATGACGACGAATAATATTACTTTTCCCATTTACTTATTTCTCTCTATAACATGCATGAAACTCTGCAAAGAAGGAACATCATGTACATTTATAGGAGATATTGAACAATGCGACTGCCCAATAGGTAAAGGAGAGAAGGCCAATAAATATGTAGGAAAGTACATGAAAATTTCCCTTTTACAACAGTGTAGTGTGTTTAATATGAAAATGGCTTTATATCTAATGCCACCATATTCTCTTCGGTTGCAAAACAATTTATGTGAAAATTACTAAATATTTATTCAGCTACTTATTATATAATACTTAAACTCATCACTCTTCTGAATTCCAGGATGTCATATAGCCGAAAGACCAAAAATATATTTATACTTTAACGAAATGTTCAATTATTTATTAAATAAAAATTATCCACACCATCATATTTTCATATGTCATCTCCAATTTACAATTTGATAGATTTCCTTCAAGTAATTTTCATGTTTGCGAATCTTTCAGTTCAGGTTTTACTTTAACATCAAATACACTTCACCGTTCTACTACACCATGAAAGGAATGTCCGAAATTTGCAATCATTTTTTTTTAGGATAAGTTCTTTATGTCTATAGATCTTATATATCCTAATTAGTGTTCCAGAAAGTGAAATTTTCATGCAATATCTGAAGACCTTTTCTGAATTGAATAGATATATGTATCGTGATATTTATGCATCGATCTTTCGAGCAACATATTGAGTATTGTATACTATACTTTGGTTATCACATAGGTAGATACAAAAAAATATAGGAGGTATATTTCTCCTTCGAAACTTCACATTTATCACTTAATTGCTAGTAACAGAAAAATTACCGCATATTCTTCACAGTTTTATAATTTATAACGTAGATCAAGAATTATATTAGGAAATAAACCTAATACACTAACACCTCTAATATACACTTTCCAGTAGCATTAAATTTTACCATTTAAGACGAAGTATATCGTTAATCTATATATACATATATATGTTTCCTAATGAAGTTTTCAGTTTTATTTCGTAAAAAACAAATAAAAAATAAAAATTAACAGAATCAAATTTAAGATAGATGTGGTTAAATAGTAAAAATTTACAGAATTAAAATTAAGATGAATGTGTTTAAAAAGTAAAAATTTACATACATAAAATTAGGAGACCACTTTAGTCTGACTAATAAAAGTATTCCACCTTATATAAGGGTAATTATTATAACAAACAATTTTAGTACTACTTGCTACTGCCCTCATTTTTCTTGACAGATTGCCAGAAAAAATGTAACAGTGGAAAAACGTGCACATTTTTAGGTGAAGATGAACAGTGCAACTGCCCAACCGAAAAAGGAGAGAAAGATGGTGATTGCGTAGGTAAGAACAATATAATTTTCACTTGGTGCTCTTAGATTACCAATCCTTAATTTATTTTTATATTGCCATATATCTTGGGCAGACTAAATCTTGGTTCGTTTAATATTCTGTGGCTCTAATTATGAGTTCAAATTATTTTATTATGTAATATACATATATATTTCTGCAGCTGTATGTAAGCATGAAACTCTGCTGCATACGTTTCTCATATAGAAATGTTTCAATTAAACGTTCTATTACACTTGATGTAATTGGAATATTTTTTTTTCAAATTCAGTCTCCAACTAGATATAAATTAAGAAATAATGTTTAAAAAAATTTATGGACCAATCAAATAATTATCAAAAATATTTTTGGAAATATATGCATCTAGGTGTGAAACCAATCATACCATATTTGATCAGACTCGTTTCTGAAAGAATTAAGAAAATAACTCTTTCCGGCACTTTCAAATACTATTTTTCACCAGATTTTAACATTCGGATATCTTCCATTACTTTCTTTGTTATTGAATTATGGGCAAATTAGAATTTTGCAATCCATATCCAATTGTTTCAAATGTGTTTCTCCTATTCTGTGACACAAAGGATGTTCACGTTCTTATCACAACAAAAAATCAGTTTCACCGATGGAAATCACTGGAATTTTCGATCATGTTTCTACCCTTCGTTTATTTTCAATACAACAAATAAGCTAAAATTACACTTTATTTTTCACTTCTGCCTAATTAAATACACGTATTGCGAAATATTAAGCTCTCCACCTCTCTTCTAATGATATTTACCATCTGATATCTGCAGATACATTTATGTTATATTTCTCATATTTTACCTTTTCTTCGATTCGAAACATAGGAGGCTTCAATAATTTTCCCTTTGACAGAAGAAGATCAATGTTTAATACATCTTTGCACGCGAATCCTGACATTAAAATTTCACATCATTTCTCCAATCGAATGAAATCATACCAAGAGGAACTAAATCGAGAGTGAAATATTATGCAGCTGCAAATTTCGAAAATTTCTTCCACTCATGGATAATGATTTCGGTTTTCTACCGGAATGTCCCACTGATCCCTACGTAAAATTTCCACATTCAGTAACTGGACAGAAACAGACCACTTACCGCATTTTCAGTTCATTTAGGTAATACTTTGAATATTATTAACCTCCAATTGATCTCGAAGCACAGTTCGGAGGTCGAATTTCGTATTTTGTTTCCAGAACTGTGACCAACATTACTCTTAGGTGCAAATTCTAGTGTCCTTACGTTCATAGTTCATACTTACAATTAGGATGATCAACTGTCAGACATAAGTTAGTCAATCAAAAGTCAGTCGCTGGCAATCGACTATATATATATATCGGGTATGAAATCGAATTTAAATCGTTGCTCATTACAATTACACGGTCGGAATCAATTCAGGAAATGCGATCACAGTCTGAGTATGAGAAAATCGTTCAATGTGCTGTTGAAATAATCACTACGAAAAAAATTAAATTTTCCCATTTACACATTTCTCCCTCTGACATGCATGAAACTCTGCAACGAAGGAACATCACGTATATTTTTAGAAGATATTGAACAATGCGACTGCCCAATAGGCAAAGGAGGAGAAGGCCAATAATTATGTAGGAAAGTACATGAAAATTTCCCTTTTACAACAGCGTAGTGTGTTTAATATGAAAATGGCTTTATATCTAATGCCACCATATTCTCTTCGGTTGCAAAACAATTTATGTAAAAGTTACTAAATATTTATTCAGCTACTTATTATATAATACTTAAACTCATCACTCTTCTGAATTCCAGGATGTCATATAGCCGAATGACCAAAAATGTTTTTATAGTTTAACGAAATGATCAATTATTCATTAAATAAAAATTATCCACACCATCATATTTTCATATATCATCTGCAATTTATAATTTGATAGATTTCCTTCAAGTAATTTTCATGTTTGCGAATCTTTCAATTCAGGTTTTACTTTAACATCAAATACACTTCACCGTTCAACTTCTCCATGAAAATAATGTCCGAAATCTCTAATCACATTTGTTGAGGATAATATTTTTATGTCTATACATGTTATATATCCTAATTAGTGTCCCAGAAAGTGAAATTTTCATGGAGTGTCAGAAGTCCTTTTCTGAATTAAATAGATCTGTGTATCTTCATATTAATGCATCAATCTTTCGAGCAACATATCGAGTAACGTACACTATACTTTGGTTATCACATAGGTAGAAAGAAAAATATAGGAGGTATATTTCTCCTTCGAAACTTCACATTTATCACTTAATTGCTACTAACAGTAAAATTCATCACAGATTTATTATTTACAATGTAGATCAAGAATTTTATTAGGAATTAACCCTAATACCCTAACACCTCTAATATACACTCTCGAATAGCATTAAATTATACCATTTAAGACGAAGTATATCATTGATCTAAATTTATATATATTTTTCCACATGAAGTTTTGAGTTTCATTTCCTAAATAACAGATAAATAATAAAAATTAACAGGATTAAAATTAACATAAATATGTTCAAATAGTTAAAATTTACAGATTTAAAATTAAGATAAATGTGATTAAAGATTAAAAATTTACATAAATAAAATTAGACCACTTTAGTCTCACTAATAAATGTATTTCACCATATATAAGGGTAATTATTTTAATAAACAATTTTAGTATAACTTGCTACTGCCCTCATTTGTCTTTCCAGATTGCCAGAAAAAATGTAACACTGGGAAAATGTGCACATTTTTAGGTGAAGTTGAACAGTGCGAATGCCCAACTGGTAAAGGGGAGAAAGATGGTGATTGTGTAGGTAAGAACAACATAAATTTCACTTGGTGCCCTTTATTCCAATTAGATTATCAATCCTTCGTTTAATTTGATACTGCCATATATCTTGGGTAGGCTAAATCTGTGTTGGTTTAATGTTCTGTGGCTCTAATTATGAGTTCAAATTATTTTGTTATGATATATACATATAAATTTCTGCAGATCTACGTATGCATGAAACTCTTCTGCATAAGTTTCTCATATAGAAATGTTTGATATAAAGGTTCTTTTACATTTGATGTGATTGGAATATTTTTTTTTTCAAATTCAGTCTCCAACTAGATATAAATTAAGAAACAATTTTTTCAAAAAATTTATGGAAAAATCAAATAATTATCAAAAATATTTGTGGAAATATGTGCATCCAAGTGTGAAACCAATCATACCATATTTGATCAGACTCGTTTCTCAATGAATTAAAAAAATACATCTTTCCGGCACTTTCAAATACTATTTTTCCACAGATTTTAACATTCGGATATCTTCCATTACTTTCTTTGTTATTGAATTATGGGCAAATTAGAATTTTGGAATCCATATCGAATTATTTCAAATGTGTTTCTCCTATTCTATGACACAAAGGATGTTCACTTTCTTATCACAACAAAAAATCAGTTTCACCGATGGAAATCACTGGACTTTTCGATCATATTTCTACCCTTCGTTTATTTTCAATACAACAAATAAGCTAAAAATAACATTTTATTTTTCACTTCTGCCTAAATAAATACACCTATTGCGAAATATTAAGCTCTCCACCTCTCTTCTAATGATATTTACCATCTGATATCTGCAGATACGTTTATGATATATTTCTCATATTTTATTTTTTCTTCGATTCGAAACTTCAGCAGGCTTGAATAATTTCCCCTTTGACAGAAGAAGGTCAGTGTTTAATACATTTTTGCACACGGATCCTGATATTAAAATTTCACATCATTTCTTCAATCGGATCACATCATGCCAAGAGCAACTAAACGAACAGTGAAATATTATGCAGCTGCAAATTTCGGCATTTCTACCTCTCATGGATAATTATTTCGGTTTTCTTCTGCAATGTCCCACCGATCTCTACGTAAAGTCTCCATATTCAGTAACTGGAAAGAAACAGACCACTTACCGCATTTCCAATTCATTTAGCTAATATTTTGAATATTATTTTCCTCCATGTCATCTTGAAGCACAGTTCGGAGGTCGAATATCGTATTTTGTTTACAGAACTGTCACCAACATTACTCTGAGCTATAAATTCTAGTGTCCTTACGTTTATACTTCATACTTACAATTAGTATGATCAACTCTTAGACATAAGATAGTCAATCATAGGTTAATACTGACAATCGTCTATATATATATATCATTTATGAAATCGAATTTAAATCGCTGCTCTTTACAATTACATGGTCGGAATCAATTCAGGAAATGCGATAACAGTCTGAGTACGAGAAAACCGTTTAATGTGCTGTTGAAATAATAAAAACGAAGAAAATTAAATTTTCTCATTTACACATTTCTCCCTATAACATGCATGAATCCCTGCAAGAAAGGAACATTTGACAATTATTGCTTAAATAAAAATTATCAACACCATCATAATTTCATATATCGTCTCGAATTTACAATTTTATAGATATCTTGCAAGCAATTTTCATGTTTGCGAATCTTTCAGTTCAGGTTTTACTTTAACATCAAATACACTTCACCGTTCAACTACACCATGAAAGGAATGTCGGAAATCTGTAATCATATTTTTTTTAGGATAAATTCTTTATGTCCATAGATCTTATATATCCTAGTTAGTGTTCCAGAAAGTGAAATTTTCATGCAATATCTGAAGACCTTTTCTGAATTGAATAGATATATGTATCGTGATATTTATGCATTGATCTTTCGAGCAACATATCGAGTAATTTACACTATACTTTGGTTATCACATAGGTAGATACAAAAAAATATAGGAGGTATATTTCTCCTTCGAAACTTCACATTTATCACTTAATTGCTACTAACAGTAAAATTAGCGCATATTCATCACAGATTTATTATTTATAATGTAGATCAAGAATTTTATTAGGAATTAACCCTAATACCCTAACACCTCTAATATACACTTTCGAATAGCATTAAATTATACTATTTAAGACGAAGTATATCATTAATCTATATTTATATATATTTTTCTTCATGAAGTTTTGAGTTTCATTTCCTAAATAACAGATAAATAATAAAAATTAACGGGATTAAAATTAACATAAATATGTTCAAATAGTTAAAATTTACAGATTTAAAATTAAGATAAATGTGTTTAAAGAGTAAAAATTTACATAAATAAAATTAGACCACTCTAGTCTCACTAATAAATATATTCCACCTTATATAAGGGTAATTATTTTAATAAACAATTTTAGTATAACTTCCTACTGCCCTCATTTGTCTTTCCAGATTGCCAGAAAAAATGTAACACTGGAAAAACGTGCACATTTTTAGGTGAAGTTGAACAGTGCGAATGCCCAACTGGTAAAGGGGAGAAAGATGGTGATTGTGTAGGTAAGAACAACATAAATTTCACTTGGTGCTCTTTATTCCAATTAGATTACAAATCCTTAATTTATTTTTATATTGCCATATATCTTGGGCAGACTAAATCTGGGATCGTTTAATATTCTGTGGCTCTAATTATGAGTTCAAATTATTTTATTATGTAATATACATATATATTTCTGCAGCTGTACGTAAGCATGAAACTCTGCTGCATACGTTTCTCATATAGAAATGTTTCAATTAAACGTGCTATTACACTTGATGTAATTGGAATATTTTTTTTTTCAAATTCAGTCTCCAACTAGATATAAATTAAGAAACAATTTTTCAAAAAATTTATGGACCAATCAAATAATCATCAAAAATATTTGTGGAAATATATGCATCCAGGTGTGAAACCAATCATACCAGTTTTGATCAGACTCATTTCTGAATGAATTAAAATAATACCTCTTTCTGGCACTTTCAAATACTATTTTTCGATAGATTTTAACGTTCGGATATCTTCCATTACTTTCTTTGTTATTGAATTATGGGAGGTCGGAGGAACAACTTCGTATTTTCTTTCCACAACTGTGACCAACATTACTCTTAGCTGCAAATTCTACTGTCCTTACGTTCATAGTTCATACTTACAATTAGGATGATCAACTCTCAGACATAAGATAGTCAATCAAAAGTCAATCACTGGCAATCGTCTACATATATATATCTGGTACGAAATCGAATTTAAATCGTTGCTCATTACAATTACACGATCGGAGTCAATTCAGGAAATGCGATCACAGTCTGAGTATGAGAAAACCGTTCTATGTGCTGTTGAAATAATCACTACGAAAAAAATTAAATTTTCTCATTTACACATTTCTCCCTCTAACATGCATGAAACTCTGCAACGAAGGAACATCATGTATATTTTTAGGAGATATTGAACAATGCGAGTGCCCAATAGGTAAAGGTGAGAAGGCCAATAATTATGTAGGAATGTACACGAAAATTTCCCTTTTACAACAGTGTAGTGTGTTTAATATGAAAATGGTTTTATATCTAATGCCACCATATTCTCTTCGGTTGCAAAACAATTTTTGTGAAAGTTACTAAATATTTATACAGCTACTTATCCTATAATACTTAAACTCGTCACTCTTCTGAATTCGAGGATGTCATATAGCCGAATGACCAAAAATGTATTTATACTTTAACGAAATGTTCAATTATTCTTTAAATAAAAATTATCAACACCATCATAATTTCAAATATCGTCTCCAATTTACAATTTGATAGATATCTTGCAAGTAATTTTCATGTTTGCGAATATTTCAGATCAGGTTTTACTTTAACATCAAATACACTTCACCGTTCAACTACACCATGAAAGGAATGTCCAAAATCTGAAATCATATTTTTTTTTAGAATAAATTCTTTATGTCTATAGATCTTATATATCCTAATTAGTGTTCCAGAAAGTGAAATTTTCGTGCAGTATCAGAAGTCCTTTTCTCAATTCAATAGATGTGTGTAACTTGATATTTATGCTTTGATCTTTCGAGCAACATATCGAGTAATGTACACTATACTTTGGTTATCACATAGGTAGATACTAAAAATATAGGAGGTACATTTCTCCTTCGAAACTTCATATTTCTCACTTAATTGCTAGTAACAGAAAAAATATCCACATATTTTTCACAGTTTTATTATTTATAATATAGATCAAGAATTATATTAGGAAATAAACCTAATACACTAACACCTCTAATATACAGTTTCCAGTAGCATTAAATTATACCATTTAAGACGAAGTATATCATTAATCTATATCTATATATATTTACTTCCTGATGAAGATTTCAGTTTCATTTCGTAAATAACAAATTAAAAAATAAAAATTAACAGAATCAAAATTCAGTGTTTAAATAGTTAAAATTTACAGATTTAAAATTAAGATAAATGTGTTTAAAGAGTAAAAATTTACATAAATAAAATTAGACCACTTTAGTCTCACTAATAAAAGTATTCCACCTATTATAAGGGTAATTATTCTAATAAACAATTTTAGTATAACTTGCTACTATCCTCATTTATCTTTCCAGATTGCCAGAAAGAATGTAACACTGGAAAAACATGCACATTTTTAGGTGAGGTTGAACAGTGCGAATGCTCAACTGGTAAAGGTGAGAAAGATGGTGATTGTGTAGGTAAGAACAACATAAATTTCACTTGGTGCCCTTTATTCCAATTAGATTATCAATCCTTCGTTCAATTTGATATTGCCATGTATCTTGGGTAGGCTAAATCTGTGTTGGTTTAACCCTTTCACTACCGTTCCGGCCGTACCGGCCGAATCCCTTTCGCTACCATACCGGCCCGTCGGCCGGGGAGAAGGTAGGTAGAACGGATGAACTCTCCCTCCCCTCTTTGTGCATCTCCCGCTCAGAGGGTTCAAACGACCATCAATTAACGTCTAATTGACAAACTGCCTGCATCCCTCCAGGCAACAGCGGGACTCTAAGAGTCGACTGCAGAATGTGGGTTGTTTATTCCTTTATTGAAACTTACATTTCAGCAAAGAGCAAAGGAAACATTGAATAATTTTTTTGGATTTGAAGGGAAGAGAAAAACGTCTTAGGACTGAATAATATATTCATGCATTGATAGGTTCTCAACAGAAAGTAGAAACAGTTGAAATTGTTAAATGTTTGATCAAGAGGGAATCAAATTCACAACTTTACAATTTCTTAAAAGAGCTTTTTATGGAAAAATGTGATTATTGACAATCACTTTTGAAGATCTGACTGCGGTCTGCCTAAATACCTACTTTTGATATATTTAATATTTAATGAGTTATAGAATCTGGAATATTTAACATTAGGTTACCTTGTTAACCAAAAATCATTCAAAATTCATATACTGTTCAATCATTCATATGCAGCTAAAATATACATTTTATTAAAGTTTACAGAACGTTTCTTTTTCATTTTAATATGTTGCAATAATTTTTCAGGTTTTGATTGAGTACATTTTCCAGCTTACAAAATTATTTGGATACTGAACAATTATTTGTGAATAATTTTACATTTAAAGAGATTTGATAGAGACCTCAAATATAACTTTAGTCATATTTTGTCCATATTAATATTACTTAAGAAGTTACTGATATCTGAATATGACTCCATATTCAAATAACATGAAACGTTTTTTCTGTTCAGTACTTACGTATAGATATAATGCTTAGACAACAATATAAAAGAATTTCCCCATTTTTTTTAACAGAATGCTAACTTTTGGAGCTTTCTAACTTAAAATATAAGACTTTATGGTAAAATGCTATAACAAAACAAAACAAAAATGAAGATCTACATTTAGTGCAGCTAATTATTAAATTTCAATAATATTCTCTTATTATTTAAGGAGTTGCATATGCTGGAATATTTAACAGAAGCAATGCGTAAGGAACTTATATAATCTTTACTAACAGAGCAATAATTATTTATACAAACTTCCAAAATAAACAATTATTTGATAAAATTGGTTACATATTTGTTTCATTGGCTATCCCATGGCCGAGTGGTTAGCGCGCTTGGCTACTGATCGAAGGGACCTGGGTTCGAGTCCCGGGTAAGGCATGGATGTTTGTGTCGTTTTTCTGCTGAGGTCCTGCCATCTTCTCATACCTTCTACTATGGCATATAAACTGACAGTCTCCTGTCAGATCTCTGTGGCAAGCAGCTGCTTGAGGGTTTTTTTTTTTTGTTTCATATTATTTTTCATTCATTTTCATTTATTATTTAGCCGTCCCATGGCCGAGTGGTTAGCGCGCTTCACTACTGATCTAAGGGACCTGGGTTCGAGCCCCGAATAAGGCATGGACGTTTGTGTTGTTTTTCTGCTGAGGTCCTGCCATCCTCACAGACCTTCTACTCTGGCATATAAACTCTCTGTGGCAAGGGGCTGCTTGAGGGGGTATTTATTTATTTTTTTTTTTCATTTATTATTGGGGTGGAGGGGACGGCATGTCCCTCTTTCCCTCATCATCAGAATGTTAGTAACCGGATTGGAGATATAAATAATATGAAACAAATACGCAACACGATTTTTCAAAACAAATTTAAGACCAACACTACAATGGAGTGGCAATATTATACTGAAACACCAATTCAGGTATTTTCAAACTTTCGTTTATTTCTTTTCCGGTTCGATCCAGTTAATTGCTCTTCCCATAATTTTTTTTTCTAGATCCGACTTATATAAAACTATTACATAGTTTTAATGTACTTCTGGAATAGATTTCTGATACAATGAGCTTGTTAAATATTTAAATTTCTATAACCCTTTAAAAATTGAGTAAATTATGTTGAAAATATAGAATTAAAGAGTCACGTGTTATGATGACTAATTTATCTTCAATAAAACACTTTACACTAAAATTTTCATTTACCTACGAATATGCTTTCCTTTCATGTCACGAAATGCTCTTTCTAAATCGGCAATGGATATATTACTGCAAATTGCAACATTCCGAAAAGTTCTAACCCACTTTTTATTCAATGCTAACCAAGGCATATGGAAATATGTTATATATAACATAAGTTTTGTGCGAACATGCCGAAAACGTGCTCCAAGAAAATTCTCTGATAAAGCATAGGTAGTTAGTATTATTTATAGCACACTAAAAATAAATAAAATATTAAATTATTAGAGCAGCCTGTCACAGAGATGTCAGAGAAGCCTGTTAGTACGCATAATACGCTATCGAGAAGAACTGGGATGAAGGCGAAACATCAGTAGAAAGAAAACACAGAAAAAGAAATATCCATGCCTTATCAGGGATTCGGACCCACGTCCGGTTAGTTATTAGCTAATGAAAATTCAGGGATGAAATATTATTATACCCTCATAAATGATTGTACGATGTGCAAATTCGTGTATCTCTGATTAGGAACCTAGTTAATAGTAAAGAGACAAAGTTATTTTACTCAGCACTGGGTGGTGGTTAAGTCTTAGGTTTAACTTCTAAACTGCACACTTTTGCACACAACAGGCTAAGTGGCCAAGTCAAAAGGGCTTGGAGAAAGTTGGTGTAGGAGATCCACTGGACAGCTATTAGGAGACAGCTGGTAATCTCCCATCAAGAGAATTCAGTGCATTCGTTTACTTATGTAGGGTATGGTGTTTTACCCACATGTTAATGTCCCATCTGACGGACGGCAATCTTCAGAAACCCACCGTGACCCCCTTCTCACGAGGGTTAACGGAAGAAAATCTGAATGCAATCGCATTTGGGAGTAGAAATTGGGAAAATAAAATTGTGAGTCTGGAGCTCTGTCAACTAGCTATATTTGTGCCAGAGGCAAGAATAGAAAATTGCACCCCTATATAGTTTCACAGCAGTCTTTTTCAGAGCCTCCTCATCTTGTATTTTTCTGAACCCCTCATTTTGTATTTTTATATGCCACCTCATCTTGTGCGCCCGAGTGCTTTACTTGCCTCACCGTTGTTATGGCCCTGGTAGTTGTGGGGAGAGCTGAAAGGGGACCATATTGATTTTCATGTACCATATACATACTAAGTAATAATACTTCTTGAAAGATCACTTCAAAGAGAGAAAAATCATACGTTGCCTTTTTCGGAAAGAATAATTTCTGTCAAAACACTGGAAGAACATATATCGCCTCTGAAGAATACAGGATGTTCCTTTTCAAAGAGAACGAAATTTATCATTTTCCAAATTTTGTACTCTTTAATAGTGATAATTCGAACTAGCAGATGATTTGGAAAATTTAAATAATAATACTTTACTAGTACTTAAAAAGGAAAAAAAAACAATAAAATTAAAACGTTGGGTTTTCCCAGTCAACATGATAGTTTTTCGTGGGGGAGGAGTATATAAGTTTTGTACAGTAGTTTCAGATTACGGTTCGAAAAAATAGCAAAATTTGATGAAAATCTTAGCAGAAGTGTTGTTTTAAAATCCATTTTATAAAATCACTCTACAGCACATGCCTTTAGTTTAGTAGAGTTATTTACAGTCGCTCAAATATATATCCGAACACTATGGTTGATTACAGAATACATAAAAAATATCTGTCAAATGTTCATGATTTAGGTCCAAAGGTATAAATGGTAAAGTGGGGTTCCTAATTACTGAAATATTCTACAGGAAATGATAAAATGATATTCTAGATAAGATAAAATTATATAGGTTTTTTTTATATCTACTTTTAGTGTCGGGAATGTCATATGAGGCGAAAATTATACAAAGACACCTGTTAGGGATTTCAAAGTAGGTACACAAGTTTCAGATTTATATGAGATAACAGGATTTTCGGAGGGGTCGGACCTAAACCTCACCGGTCTCCCTGGATACGTCCTTGCTTATAATGGAAAAAGATATTTTCGTCATACTTTCCTTTCATAATAACCTTTTCAAATAGAGGATCACTTCCAAAAAATTGTTTGACAGTCAATTCAAGTCTGAAATTTCTCATGAGAAATACACAAGGGTACAATCCAATAATAATTTTCATCCTTCAAAAATATTAAATATCTATGGGAAATGTACGAGGCATTTACAGTACCTACGGGTATAATCAATTACCAAGAGAAATTATTTCATTAAACAAATTTAAAGAAATCAAAAATAATGTTAGGAATGTTTTTCAAGGCTGAAAAATTAATGAAAAAAAAAACTGAATTATTACAATGGAGCTTCCACTGAAATTTCACATCGATACATTATTATTTGTTTTGATGGCATTGTTTTATACAATATTTATGCATTTTCATGTAATGTTATTTATTATTCATCTCTGATGCAGATAAGCAGATGTTTTTTGGGCATTTGTTGAAACTTTTGTATAACCAGCATGAATGTGAATAAAGATTATTATTATTATAAAAAGTACAACGGAAAAATGGGAGTAAAACGGAAATATTCATGTAAAAATGTTTCTTCACATTAGTAAATATAAGTGATATGTTTATGAAAACGAAAGAAAATATTAAAATAATTAATATTTCATTTCGTAAGGGAAAAAAAGCATTAATATATGGTAAACCAGTATTATTCGCTACAAATTAATATTTCGATCTATTTTACCAGAAGAGGGGAGACTGCCCTCCTCCCCTCGGTCGATGCCCATGGATACCACTCACTGACAGGTTTCTTTTTCCAATTAAGCATAACTCATGAGAAATATTTATTAAAAACTTTGTCTGGAAAAGAAATAATTAATTTTGTAAAATATTGCAAAATGTTATAATATTGGCTAGGTATAAAAATTTCTTTTCTATAATTGAGTATCACAGGAAATATCCTGTAAACCCGGAACTCATGAATAGTTATCTGAAAAATTTGAATATCGCCATTCTTTTTGTTTTGTTATTTTGCGAGGTCTGGTTTTTCTCATTTCTCTATAGAATACTATATGAACAGGCTCCTGCCAAACATCTCGGTAGCAAGTAATTGCTTGTGGAATGTTTTATTTTCCGTCATAACTTTCACTACTGACGTTTCACTATGCTCACGGAATTATTTCGAACACAATTCTCTCTTGAAGAATATAAAAGTTTACTAGAAATAATTTCTTCCAAAAATTCGATAATATATAGTTAAATTTAACTAATTAATTAATTAATTAATATTAGTTCGATAATATATAGTTTAAATTTTTGTATTTAAATTTCATGCAATAGTTTCTTCTTCGAAAATGTATTTCTGAAAGCTGCTTTATTTCATCTTCTCTATTTAAATCATTTTTTTTTTCGACTTATTTCCTTTTCAGCGTTCGCTGCTGAATCAAGGCAAATGTGGAAGACAAGCCTTTCGTTCCCTTTTATTGCACTACCTACCTGTAGGGCTCTGCTGCAGGAAGCGGCTTTCACCGCTTCCTGCAGCAGAGATACCGCACCTGCAGGAAGGTCTCACCGCTTCCTGCAGCAGAGCCTTGCAGGTTAGGGTGAGTTAGAAAGAATGTTCACAGATATTCACTCCATGCACAATGTCAGCCAAAGTCACACCTCAGTTGTTTTCTCGTAGCTGAAGGTCACATTCTCATTAACTAGTTGCTTTCTAGTGACAATCTGAAACGCGGTTTCTAGAGAAGTCAGTTTAGTAAAATGGCTTTTCGACTCTAAAATTTTCACTAAGACCAAATATTTGTTTCATTTCTCCAAACTGAATTCTGTTTCCTAGGAAAAAAATCAGTTTATGGAATGAAATGAAAATGAAAATAAATTATTTCTCGAACATCTCCTTCTCAGAGAAGTCTGACAGGAACCTGTCAATATAATACGCTGTAGAGAATATTTTGAGGAAGGAGAGACCGCAGCAGAAAGACACATCTATACAGGGGTACGACTTTTTTTTAGGTTAAAAATAATCCCATTTGGGGGATAATTACCGGGAAAAACTTTTTTTTTCAATTTGTGTTGAATTAAAAATAATTGAACTATTTAGACATTAGGTATAAATTTTATTATTGACATAGGATAACATGTGCATATCCATTGTTTCTTCGGCGAGAGGGGCAGGGGTGGCTTAGTCGTCCCAGGTTGGAGCCCCAACTGAACCAGTTTTAAGATTTATCTCCGCAAAAACTCTCCCGCCCTGCCCACTGTCAGTAAGGGGCATCGATGGGCTTGGATAGGCATTCATCCACCGGATGGGACGTTTAAGCCGGGGCCCTTGTGCGGGCCATCTGTCTCCTCTGTCCAGTGGATCCCTTTTCCCAACCTTCTTGAACCATAGGGGTACTTGTTACTACGTCATTTAGTCCGCTGTGTGCAAAAAAAGTGCCGCTAATAGATAAAAGAGACGAATTCTTTGGCAAAATTACTTGCGGCAGGCGGTGGCGGATTATTTAGTTAGCTAAATGATCACTCTATATCACATCTGTTGCAAAGTAAGCAGTGCTAATGCCACCTTGCTTACTTGATGATCTCAATCCAAAATTTAAGAATATTCAAATCATAGTTTTTGGTGGAAGATCAAAAAAAAAAGCAGAAAATTCTGAAATAATCAAGTCAACGTCCACGTCGACGAATTATCTGAATAGGTTTACATAATGACATGCATTTTTATTATGTGCAGATTTACTAAATTAGTCTAGATTAGATGCCTTTCTCCAGAAGTCCGTAACAGATATATTAAGGTTTCTATTAATTGTACCTACCCATTTAGAAGACAGAACCTCTTTGATCAAGTTTGTTCTTTTCACTTGTAATACGTTTTCACTTGTAATATTGTTTTCACTAGTAATACGTTATAAAGAAAATTTTACAAATAGGAAATTAAAACAAATCAGTATACTAATTAAATCTTTTTTTTTTATAAGAAAAAAGCACCAACCTATTATGAACTGCACATCTTTTTATTTTATACCTATTTTTATACCTGAGAATTTTATCTGTTTTTACGGGTGGAGAGGGGGGGATGAAAACTGGGTGAAATCGAGTTAAAAATGAAAACTCATACGCTATATGTACAAGGATCGAACCCAAGATCAGTGATCAAACACGCTAGACTCTCTGCCGCTCCAGGATGAAAGGACTTCTGTTTCCTCATGACTTTAAATTGTGTACAGCATTTGGATATAAAAATATGTAAAGACCTGAAAGGATCCTGAATGACAATGTACAATACTAGGCAATTAGCTCATACCTATTTCAACTAATCTACTCAAGTGTTTCATATTTACTTGGACTGTAAAGATTAACTTGGATGATAAATACTTTGTGAAATATATATAATATACTAAATCGGCCAGACCCGAAGCAACGAGTACTAATGAATTTTTTCGATGGATGGGTATTTGGGATAAGATGTACAAATAAGGGAGGGCCAAGGGTCATGAATTCTGATAAAGACCATGTACAGGAAAGAAACAGAGAGGAAAAGGGCAAGGGGATGGCCCATGCCTAAAGCAGTAGCTATGTTAGTGGATCCCAACTTATGACCACGGACCACGGAAAATATAATGATTTATTTTAAACAACAAAGTGGAAGTTGTTTAGTTCTAACTTTTGATATTTTAAGACATACAATTAGAATTTAATTGCACTCTTGTCTACTGATCAAAGGGACCTGGGTTCGACTCCCGTGTGAGCTACGGTTGTTTATGTTGTTTTTCTGCTGAGGTTCCGCTATCCTCACAGACCTTCTACTATGGCTTTATAAGCTGACAGTCTTCTGTGGCAAGTAACTGCTTGAGGGAATATTCAATTTTTATAAAAGAATTCATAGCGTATTTCTAGCATGTAGCCAGGAAGTATTTACCGGAAAAATGGTTTGCAAAACTTTTAAAAAGTGGTGGAACTAAAAAAATATAGATGCATAATTTTAATTCCGATAAAACATATATTTTCACATAATATAATAATAAATGGTTTGAAAAAAAATTAATATACAGAATAGTTAACTTTTATAAGTTCAATTTTTATCTGATATTATTACATAATCATCCTAAAATTTCGGGTGGGGGGGAGAGGAGATTTTATTTTCCCAACAGCAAAGTTGGAGTAGTTAGTTCCTATACTGCATGATTGGCATGTTTGGAGCTCTGCAATAAACAAATTATAAAATGAAAAATAATTCCTTTGTGACATGATAATAAGAAACTTAACGTCTTTTATTCTAGATCAGCGGTTCTCAAGTGAGGCTACTTGATAATTGAAATAACAAAAAAAAAACTAATGATACTTTTTATTTATGATACAAGTTTGCCATCAAAAGAACAAATTAAAATAAGCGCATTAATATATAAAATAAAAATAAATACCTCCTCAAGCAGCAGCTTGCCACATAGGTCTGACAGGAGCCTGTCAGTTTATTACGCCATAATAGAGGGATCTGTGAGGATGGCGGGCACTCAGCAGTTTTTTTGCCAACTGCACCCGGTGTTCCCAAATGGTCACCTCCCAGGTACCGAACGCTCCCAAAGCTGCTAACTTCGGTGATCGGACGAGAACCGGTGTTCAGATTCAAATTTATAGCATTTTTTATTTCATTATGAAAGCATTTACTTCAACCGAAGCAGTATTATTAAGTGTATTGCAAGACACAGTACATAACTATTTGATGAGGGGATTGAACTATACATTGAAAGAAAAATTAGAAGCTTTTGTTACCTGAATTTCTTTTTCTATTTGAGTTTAGCTTACAATTTTATTCGTTTTCCTCTTAATGCTGCTGCAGCTCATTTGTTGTCGCTCTCTAATGCGACAACGAGAAAATATCTCCTGTTAACTACTATTCTAGATGCTGAAGTATCGGTGGTTTGCCTAAGCAAATAATGATGTGGTTAGAAGATGGAGACATCAACAACTTTTGACTAGCTTCTTGTGTAATGGGAGAGACAGCGACGTACCCAGGGGGGCCGGAATATTGTATTGTTTTGTGCGCACAAATTTGTATTGTTATTCACCCATTCTGTTTTCCGTGGTCCTTGGGTCTTAGGTTGGGACCCGCTGACTCTGCCCCCCACACACACTATACCATGGTGCCTTAGGCATGGACCATGCTTCTTTCATTTTCCATACTCTCTGCTTGTTTTAGTCATTTGCTTAATTGAATCACTTACTGAATTACTTTCCAATGTAGTTCATAAATAAATTAATGATATACAATTTCATTCTTTTCACCCTCCCAAATTTGGGTTGTGTGGTCCAGATCAACTATTACTCTCCACTTATTTTTATCTTTGCAATCTTTATCTTGTCTTATTCATATCTCATACTTCTCTACCTGCTTTGAAATCCAAAACATTTGTATTTGGAACTAAAAATAGATAGAGTTGCATTTGGAATACTAAAAATATATTAAAAAAAACTTAAAAAATTTATTATTATTTATTAGCATGTTTGTCTACTGATCAAAGGGACCTAGGTTTATAGCCCCGGATAAGGCATGGATGTTTGTGTTATTCTTCTGCTGAGGACCAACCATCCTCACATATCCCTTCTACTATGGCGTATTAAACTGAAAGACTCCTGTCAGACTTCTGTGACAAGCAGCTGTTTGACGAGGGTATATAGATAATATTTCTGCCCTCGGGGAGAAAATATGACACTGAGGGGATTAGGAAGGCCGACGTCAGTTAAATGGGAACTAAATTTTTGGCCTCGTGTGCACATATTGATAACTATAGCCTGTGCCATTAAAACAGTAAGATTGAGGCAGGCTTCCATCTGTCTCATAACAGCTGTATAGTGAGTCTTTGCTGTAACCAGGACATTTAGCCCATTGTGCAGAAAACAGAGCCGCTCAGACGAAATACGTTAACTGAAGCATCATTCCATCCCCTCACCCCAATAGACACGAGCAGGCCTGGATCTGAAGGAAAAAAAAATCAAGAAGAGAGGGAAACAAGAAACACAATCGAGACTAAAGAACTTAAAGAAGGGGGGGGGGGCAAGAGGCTGTATTTCCAATGCAATGTATCATTTTCCCTTCGTTTTATGTCTTTTAATTTTTTTGAAAAATTCATGAAACATAAATAAGTTGAATAATTTTTGATTCTATTAACCTTACTACGATAGTTTCTGAAAAGGAATAGGAGATGCCCCCCTCCCTAGATCTTGTCCTTGGACTCGAGTATGTAACCCTCCACCCATAAGACTTTTTAGGCACATTACTGATGATCTAAAATGCAAAATAGAACAGACTACTTTTTATTTAATCATTTGCTGAATTGAATCACTTACTCAATTACTTAACAATGTAGTTTATAAAAAATATAATGATACAAAATTTTATTCTTTTCACCTTTCCTAGTTTTAGTTGTTTGGTTCCAGTCAGCAATCTCTATCCGCTTATTTTTATCTTTGCATTCTTGCTCTTAAACTCTTCTTTTCGGCAATGTTGGTTTCATACCATTTTTGTCTCTCTTTCACTGTCTTCTTCCAGTGGGTTCTCATTTCCATATTAAATTTAGCCATCTTCCATTAGCCATCATAATCATAAGCCAACCTCATTTTGATAATATTTTTTACCACCTCCAATATTTTTATGTGATCTCTGATTGCTTCAGTTTCTTTATTTCTCATTTTATCTAGTCTTCGCTTCCTCGGCTATCTTTTGAAATATTCACTTCGGTTACTTTTATCTCAGATGCAAACCTTTCTCTCAAAATTATTTTTGATTCTTATGTTAGAGTATTCTCTACAATTGTGTTAAAAACTATTCTTTAAAACTCAATTCAGCGCTCTTAGTGCTTTCTATTTTTGGTCCTCTATTTTAATAATCTTTCTTTATTTTTTTTCATCATACATTCGAATATTAATAACAGCGTTCTCTTTGTTGGATGTAAGAAAACTGGCATTAGAATCCAAAAAATGGAAATATTTAAAACTTTTTTCTTTCTAAAATTTCTAATTGACATCTATTTCATGTAAAAAGACGTAATTCAAATAATTACAATTTTATGCCCGTTTTTAAATAGAAAAAACCAATAAATAGCTTTTTAAAGTTACTATTAAAAAATTAATATTAAAAAACTTTTCAAAAATTCACAAACATGCATGTTTTTTAAAAACTGTTTTGGGAAAGGATTTAAGAACAAAAGTCACAGGAGTCTGATATCTCGTGTTCAATGTGTGTCTGTAGCTCATGACCATATGGGTTTAGAGGCAAGGGAATGCTAAGCTTAATGAGAGGCAATTTACGGCGTGGAGGGGAGCTCTGCTATGGTTAACTCCGTTCTCCCTTCGGGTCAAGTAAAACTCGGACGACAAACTAGGAAGAGTCCATTTCAAAACTCGGCCGGTATGGTATTCTGAGGTACTTCGTTTTTCAAGGCCTGTGGTAGTGAAAGGGTTAATGTTCTGTGGCTCTAATTATGAGTTCAAATTATTTTGTTATGATATATACATATAAATTTCTGCAGATCTACGTATGCATGAAACTCTGCTGCATACGTTTCTCATATAGAAATGTTTGAATTAAAGGTTCTTTTACACTTGATGTGATTGGAATATTTTTTTTTCTCAAATTCAGTCTCCAACTAGATATAAATTAAGAAATAATTTTTCAAAAAATTTATGGACCAATCAAATAATTATCAAAAATATTTGTGGAAATATGTGCATCCAGGTGTGAAACGAATCATACCATATTTGATCAGATTCGTTTCTGAATGAATTAAAAAAATACCTCTTTCCGGCACTTTCAAATACTATTTTTCCACAGATTTTAACATTCGGATATCTTCCATTACTTTCTTTGTTATTGAATTATGGGCAAATTAGAATTTTGGAATCCATATCGAATTATTTCAAATGTGTTTCTCCTATTCTATGACACAAAGGATGTTCACTTTCTTATCACAACAAAAAATCAGTTTCACCGATGGAAATCACTGGACTTTTCGATCATATTTCTACCCTTCGTTTATTTTCAATACAACAAATAAGCTAAAAATAACATTTTATTTTTCACTTCTGCCTAAATAAATACACCTATTGCGAAATATTAAGCTCTCCACTTCTCTTCTAATGATATTTACCATCTGATATCTGCAGATACATTTAGGTTATATTTCTCATATTTTATTTTTTCTTCGATTCGAAACATCAGCAGGCTTCAATAATTTCCCCTTTGACAGAAGAAGGTCAGTGTTTAATACATTTTTGCACGCGGATCCTGATATTAAAATTTCACATCATTTCTTCAATCGGATCAAATCATGCCAAGAGCAACTAAACGAACAGTGAAATATTATGCAGCTGCAAATTTCGGCATTTCTACCTCTCATGGATAATTATTTCGGTTTTCTTCTGCAATGTCCCACCGATCTCTACGTAAAGTCTCCAAATTCAGTAACTGGAAAGAAACAGACCACTTGCCGCATTTCCAATTCATTTAGCTAATATTTTGAATATTATTTTCCTCCATGTCATCTTGAAGCACAGTTCGGAGGTCGAATATCGTATTTTGTTTACAGAACTGTCACCAACATTACTCTGAACTATAAATTCTAGTGTTCTTACGTTTATAGTTCATACTTAAAATTAGTATGATCAACTCTTAGACGTAAGATAGTCAATCATAGTTTAATACTGACAATCGTCCATATATATATCATTTATGAAATCGAATTTAAATCACTGCTCTTTACAATTACACGGTCGGAATCAATTCAGGAAATGCGATAACAGTCTGAGTATGAGAAAACCGTTTAATGTGCTGTTGAAATAATAACAACGAAGAAAATTAAATTTTCTCATTTACACATTTCTCCCTATAACATGCATGAATCCCTGCAAGGAAGGAACATTTGACAATTATTCCTTAAATAAAAATTATCAACACCATCATAATTTCATATATCGTCTCGAATTTACAATTTTATAGATATCTTGCAAGTAATTTTCATGTTGGCGAATCTTTCAGTTCAGGTTTTACTTTAACATTAAATACACTTCACCGTTCAACTACACCATGAAAGGAATGTCGGAAATCTGTAATCATATTTTTTTTTAGGATAAATTCTTTATGTCTATAGATCTTATATATCCTAGTTAGTGTTCCAGAAAGTGAAATTTTCATGCACTATCTGAAGACCTTTCCTGAATTTAATAGATATATGTATCGTGATATTTATGCATCGATCTTTCGAGCAACATATCGAGTAATTTACACTATACTTTGGTTATCACATAAGTAGATACACAAAAAAATATAGGAGGTATATTTCTCCTTCGAAACTTCACATTTATCACTTAATTACTAGTAACAGAAAAATTACCGCATATTCTTCACAGTTTTATAATTTATAATGTAGATCAAGAATTATATTAGGAAATAAACCTAATACACTAACACCTCTAATATACACTTTCCAGTAGCATTAAATTTTACTATTTAAGACGAAGTATATCATTAATCTATATATACATATATATATTTCCTGATGAAGTTTTCAGTTTTATTTCTTAAAAAACAAATAAAAAATAAAAATTAACAGAATCAAAATTAAGATCGATGTGCTTAAATAGTAAAAATTTACAGAATTAAAATTAAGATGAATGTTTTTAAAAAGTAAAAGTTTACATACATAAAATTAAGATGAATGTTTTTAAAAAGTAAAAGTTTACATACATAAAATTAGGAGACCACTTTAGTCTGAGTAATAAAAGTATTCCACCTTATATAAGGGTAATTATTATAACAAACAATTTTAGTACTACTTGCTACTGCCCTCATATTTCTTTCCAGATTGCCAGAAAAAATGTAACAGTGGAAAAACGTGCACATTTTTAGGTGAAGATGCACATTGCAACTGCCCAACTGAAAAAGGAGAGAAAGATGGTGATTGCGTAGGTAAGAACAATATAATTTTCACTTGGTGCTGTTTATTCCAATTTGATTACCAATCCTTAATTTATTTTTTTATTGCCATATATCTTGGGCAGACTAAATCTGGGTTCATTTAATATTCTGTGGCTCTAATTATGAGTTCAAATTATTTTATTATGTAATATACATATATATTTCTGCAGCTGTACGTAAGCATGAAACTCTGCTGCATACGTTTCTCATATAGAAATGTTTCAATTAAATGTTCTATTACACTTGATGTAATTGGAATATTTATTTTTTCAAATTCAGTCTCCAACTAGATATAAATTAAGAAACAATTTTTCAAAAAATTTATGGCCAATCAAATAATTATCAAAAATATTTTTGGAAATATATGTATCTAGGTGTGAAACCAATCATACCACATTTGATCAGACTCGTTTCTGAAGGAATTAAGAAAATAACTCTTTCCGGCACTTTCAAAATACTATTTTTCCACAGATTTTAACATTCGGATATCTTCCATTACTTTTTTTGTTATTGAATTATGGGCAAATTAGAATTTTGCAATCCATATCCAATTGTTTCAAATGTGTTTCTCCTATTCTATGACACAAAGGATGTTCACTTTCTTATCACAACAAGAAATCAGTTTCAGCGATGGAAATCACTGGACTTTTCGACCATATTTCTACCCTTCGTTTATTTTCAATTCAACAAATAAGCTAAAAATTACACTTTATTTTTCACTTCTGCCTAATTAAATACACCTATTGCGAAATATTAAGCTCTCCACCTCTCTTCTAATGATATTTACCATCTGATATCTGCAGATACATTTATGTTATATTTGTCATATTTTACCTTTTCTTCGATTCGAAACATAGGAGGCTTCAATAATTTTCCCTTTGACAGAAGAAGATCAATGTTTAATACATCTTTGCACGCGAATCCTGACATTAAAATTTCACATCATTTCTCCAATCGAATGAAATCATAACAAGAGGAACTAAATCGAGAGTGAAATATTATGCAGCTGCAAATTTCGAAATTTCTTCCTCTCATGCATAATTATTTCGGTTTTCTACCGGAATGTCCCACTGATATATACGTAAAATTTCCACATTCAGTAACTGGAAAGAAACAGACCACTTACCGCATTTTCAGTTCATTTAGGTAATACTTTGAATATTATTTACCTCCAATTGATCTCGAAACACAGTTCGGAGGTCGAATTTCGTATTTTGTTTCCAGAACTGTGACCAACATTACTCTTAGTTGCAAATTCTAATGTCCTTACGTTCATAGTTCATACTTACAATTAGGATGATCAACTGTCAGACATAAGTTAGTCAATCAAAAGTGAGTCACATTTAAATCGTTGCTCATTACAATTACACGGTCGGAATCAATTCAGGAAATGCGATCACAGTCTGAGTATGAGAAAACAGTTCAATGTGCTGTTGAAATAATCACTACGAAAAAAATTAAATTTTCCCATTTACACATTTCTCCCTCTGATATGAATGAAACTCTGCAACGAAGGAACATCATGTAGATTTTTAGGAGATATTGAACAATGCGACTGCCCAACAGGCAAAGGAGAGAAGGCCAACAATTGCATAGGAAAGTACATGAAAATTTCCTTTTTACAACAGTGTAGTGTGTTTAATATGAAAATGGCTTTATATCTAATGCCACCATATTCTCTTCGGTTGCGAAACAATTTATGTGAAAGTTACTAAATTTTATTCAGCTACTTATTATAAAATACTTAAACTCATCACTCTTCTGAATTCCAGGATGTCATATAGCCGAATGACCAAAAATGTTTTTATAGTGCAACGAAATGTTCAATTATTCATTAAATAAAAATTATCCACACCATCATATTTTCATATATCATCTCCAATTTACAATTTGATAGATTTCCTTCAAGTAATTTTCATGTTTGCGAATCTTTCAATTCAGGTTTTACTTTAACATCAAATACACTTCACCGTTCAACTTCACCATGAAAGGAATGTCCGAAATCTGTAATCACATTTGTTGAGGATAATATTTTTCTGTCTATACATGTTATATATCCTAATTAGTGTCCCAGAAAGTGAAATTTTCATGCAGTATCAGAAGTCCTTTTCTGAATTAAATAGATCTGTGTATCTTGATATTAATGCATCAATCTTTCGAGCAACATTTCGAGTAATGTACACTATACTTTGGTTATCAAATAGGTAGAAACAAATATATAGGAGGTATATTTCTCCTTCGAAAATTTCACATTTATCACTTAATTGCTACTAACAGTAAAATTAGCGCATATGAATCACAGATTTATTATTGACAATGTAGATCAAGAATTTTATTAGGAATTAACCCTAATACCTAACACCTCCAATATACATTTTCGAATAGCATTAAATTATACCATTTAAGACGAAGTATATCATTAATCTATATTTATATATATTTTTCTCATGAAGTTTTGAGTTTCATTTCCTAAATAACAGATAAATAATAAAAATTAACAGGATTAAAATTAACATAAATATGTTCAAATAGTTAAAATTTACAGATTTAAAATTAAGATAAATGTGTTTAAAGAGTAAAAATTTACGTAAATAAAATTAGACCACTTTAGTCTCACTAATAAATGTATTCCACCTTATATAAGGGTAATTATTTTAATAAACAATTTTAGTATAACTTGCTACTGCCCTCATTTGTCTTTCCAGATTGCCAGAAAAAATGTAACACTGGAAAAACGTGCACATTTTTAGGTGAAGTTGAACAGTGCGAATGCCTAACTGGTAAAGGGGAGAAAGATGGTGATTGTGTACGTAAGAACAACATAAATTTCACTTGGTGCTCCTTATTCCAATTAGATTACCAATCCTTAATTTATTTTTATATTGCCATATATCTTGGGCAGAATAAATCTGGGATCGTTTAATATTCTGTGGCTCTAATTATGAGTTCAAATTATTTTATTATGTAATATACATATATATTTCTGCAGCTGTACGTAAGCATGAAACTCTGCTGCATACGTTTCTCATATAGCAATGTTTCAATTAAACGTTCTTTTACATTTGATGTAATTGGAATATATTTTTTCAAATTCAGTCTCCAACTAGATATAAATTGAGAAACAATTTTTCAAAAAATTTAGGGACCAATCAAATAATTGTCAAAAAATATTTGTGGAAATATATGCATCCTGGTGTGAAAACAAAGATTCCATTTTCGATCAGCTCGTTTCTGAATGAATTAAAAAAAATACCTCCTTCCGGCACTTTCAAATATTATTTCTCCACAGGTTTTAACATTCGGATACCTTCCATTACTTTCTTTGTTTTCGAATTATGGGCAAATTAGAATTTTGGAATCCATATCCAATTATTGGAAATGGGTTTCTCCTGTTCTATGACTCAAAGGATGTTCACTTTCTTACCACAACAAGAAATCAGTTTCAGCGATGGAAATCACTAAATTTTGGATCATATTTCTACCCTTCGTTTATTTTCAAAACAACAAAAAGCTAAAAATTACAGTTTATTTTCCACTTCTGCCTAAATAAATACACCTATTGCAAAATATTAAGCTCTCCACCTCTCCTCTAAGGATATTTACCATCTGATATCTGCAGAAACATTTATGATATATTTCTCATGTTTTACCTTTTCTTTGATTCGAAACATAAGCAGGCTTGAATAATTTCCGCTTTCACAGAAGAAGGTCAATGTTTAATACATCTTTGCACGCGAATCATAACATTAAATTTTCACATCATTTCTGCAATCGAATCAAATCATGCCAAGAGTAACTAAATCAAGAGTGAAATATTATGCAGCTGCAAATTTCGAAATTTCTACCTCTCATGAATAATTATTTTGGTTTTCTACTGGAATGTCCCACCGATCCCTACGTAAAATTTCCATATTCACTAACTGGAGAGAAACAGACCACTTACCGCATTTCCAGTTCATTTAGGTAATACTTTGAATAATATTTTCTTCCATTTGATCTAGAAGCACAGTTCAAATGTCGAATTTCGTATTTTGTTGTCCAGAACTGTAACCAACATTACTCTTAGCTGCAAATTCTAGTGTCCTTAAGTTTATAGTTCATACTTACAATTAGTATGATCAACTCTCAGACATAAGATACTCAATCATAGGTCAATCACTGGCAATCGTCTCTCTATATATATATCATGTATGAAATCGAATTTAAATCGCTGCTCATTATAATTACACGGTCAGAATCAATTCAGGAAATGCGATCACAGTCTGAATATGAGAAAACCGTTTAATGTGCTGTTGAAATAATGACAACGAAGAAAATTAAATTTTCCATTTACACATTTCTCCCTATAACATGCACGAAACCCTGCAACGAAGGAACATCATGTATATTTTTAAGAGATATTAAACAATACAACTGCCCAATAGGAAAAGGAGAGAAGGCCAATAATTATGTAGGAAAGTACATGATAATTTCCCATATTTACAAGAGTGTAGTGTGTTTAATATGAAAATGGCTTTATATCTAATGCCACCGTATTCTCTTCGGTTGCAAAACAATTTATGTGAAAATCACTAAATATTTATTCAGCTATTTATTAAATAATACCTAAACTCATCACTCTTCTGAATTCTAGGTTGTCACATAGCTGAATGACCAAAAATGTATTTATATTTTAACGAAATGTTCAATTATTCATTAAATAAAAATTACCCACACCATCATAATTTCATATATCATCTCCAATTTACAATTTAATAGATTTCGTCCAAGTAATTCCATATTTGCGAATCTTTCAGTTCAAGTTTTACTTTAACATCAAATACACTTCACCGTTCAACTACACCATGAAAGGAATGTCCAAAATTTCTAATCATATTTGTTTTTGAGGATAATATTTTTATTTCTTTAGATGTTATATATCCTAATTAATATCCCAGAAAGTAAAATTTTCATGCAACATCTGAAGTCCTTTTCTGAATTCAATAGATATGAGAATCATGATATTTATGCATCGATCTCTCGAGCAACATATCGAGTAATTTACACTAAATTTTGGTTATCACATAGGTAGATACAAAATTATAGGAGGTATATTTCTGCTTCGAAACTTCACATTTATCACTTAATTGCTAGTAACAGAAAAATTACCGCATACTCTTCACAGTTTTATTATTTATAATGTAGATCAAGGATTATATTAGGAATTAAACCTAATACAATAACACCTCTAATATACACTTTGCAGTAGCATTAAATTATACCATTTAAGACGAAGTATATTATTGATCTGTATCTATATATATATATATACTTCCTGATGAAGGTTTCAGTTTCATTTTCTAAATAACAAAAAAATAAATAAATATTAACAGAATTAAAATTAAGTTATATGTGTTTAAAAAGTAAAAATTTACATAAAAAAAATGGAGACCACTTTAGTGTCACAAATAACAGTATTCTACCTTAAATAAGGGTAATTATTATAATAAACAGTTTTAGTATAACTTTCTACTGCCGCATTTGTCTTTCCAGATTGCCAGAAAAAATGTAACAGTGGAAAAACGTGCACATTTTTTGGTGAACTTGAACAGTGCGACTGCCCAAGTGATAAAGGGGAGAAAGATGGTGAATGCGTAGGTAAAAACAATATAATTTTCACTTGCTGCTCTTTATTCCAATTAGATTACCAATCCTTAATTTAATTTGATATTGCCATATATCTTCGGCAGACTAAATCTGATTCGTTTAATATTCTGTGTCTCTAATTATGAGTTCAAATTATTTTATTATGTAATATACATATATATTTCTGCAGCTCTACGTAAGCATTAAACTCTGCTGCATAAGTTTCTCATATAGAAATGTTTCAATTAAACGTTCTATTACACTTGATATAATTGGAAAATTTTTTTTCAAATTCAGTCTCCAACTAATATAAATTGAGAAACAATTTTTCAAAAATTTATGGACCAATCAAATAATTATGAAAAAATGTTTGTGGAAATATATGCTTTCTGGTGTGAAACCAATCATTCCGTTTTTCATCAGACTCGTTTCTGAATGAATTAAAAAAATACCTATTTCCGGTACTTTCAAATACTATTTCTCCACAGATGTTAACGTTCGGATATCTTCCATTACTTTCTTTGTTATTGAATTATGTGAAAATTAGAATTTTGGAATCCATATCCAATTATTGGAAATGGGTTTCTCCTGTTCTATGACGCAAAGGACTTTCTTACCACAACAAGAAATCAGTTTCAGCGATGGAAATCACTAAATTTTGGATCATATTTCTACCCTTCGTTTATTTTCAAAACAACAAAAAAGCTAAAAATTACACTTTATTTTCCACTTCTGCCTAAATAAATACACCTATTGCAAAATATTAAGCTCTCCACCTCTCCTCTAAGGATATTTACCATCTGATATCTGCAGAAACATTTATGATATATTTCTCATGTTTTACCTTTTCTTTGATTCGAAACATAAGCAGGCTTGAATAATTTCCGCTTTCACAGAAGAAGGTCAATGTTTAATACATCTTTGCACGCGAATCATAACATTAAATTTTCACATCATTTCTGCAATCGAATCAAATCATGCCAAGAGTAACTAAATCAAGAGTGAAATATTATGCAGCTGCAAATTTCGAAATTTCTACCTCTCATGAATAATTATTTTGGTTTTCTACTGGAATGTCCCACCGATCCCTACGTAAAATTTCCATATTCACTAACTGGAGAGAAACAGACCACTTACCGCATTTCCAGTTCATTTAGGTAATACTTTGAATAATATTTTCTTCCATTTGATCTAGAAGCACAGTTCAAATGTCGAATTTCGTATTTTGTTGTCCAGAACTGTAACCAACATTACTCTTAGCTGCAAATTCTAGTGTCCTTAAGTTTATAGTTCATACTTACAATTAGTATGATCAACTCTCAGACATAAGATACTCAATCATAGGTCAATCACTGGCAATCGTCTCTCTCTATATATATCATGTATGAAATCGAATTTAAATCGCTGCTCATTATAATTACACGGTCAGAATCAATTCAGGAAATGTGATCACAGTCTGAGTATGAGAAAACCGTTTAATGTGCTGTTGAAATAATGACAACGAAGAAAATTAAATTTTCCATTTACACATTTCTCCCTATAACATGAACGAAACCCTGCAACGAAGGAACATCATGTATATTTTTAGGAGATATTAAACAATACGACTGCCCAATAGGAAAAGGAGAGAAGGCCAATAATTATGTAGGAAAGTACATGATAATTTCCCATTTACAAGAGTGTAGTGTGTTTAATATGAAAATGGCTTTATATCTAATGCCACCGTATTCTCTTCGGTTGCAAAATAATTTATGTGAAAGTCACTAAATATTTATTCAGCTACTTATTAAATAATACCTAAACTCATCAATCTTCTGAATTCTAGGATGTCATATAGCCGAATGACCAAAAATGTATTTATATTTTAACGAAATGTTCAATTATTCATTAAATAAAAATTATCCACACCATCAAAATTTCATATATCATCTCCAATTTACAATTTGATAGATATCCTCCAAGTAATTTTCATGTTTTGCGAATCTTTCAGTTAAGGTTTTACTTTAACATCAAATACACTTCACCGTTCAACTACTCCATGAAAGGAATGTCCGATATCTCTAATCATATTTTTTTAGGATAACATTTTTATGTCTATAGATGTTATATATTCTATTTAGTGTCCCAGAAAGTGAAATTTTCATGCTATAGCTGAAACCCTTTTCTGAATTCAATAAATGTCTGTATCTTGATATTTGTGCATCGATCGTTCGAGCAACATATTGAGGAATGTACACTATATTCTGGTTACCACATAGGTAGATAGAAAAATATAGGAGGTATATTTCTCCTTCGAAACTTTATATTTATCATTTAATTGCTAGTAACAGAAAAATAACCGCATATTCTTCACAGTTTTATTATTTATAGTGTAGATCAAGAATTATACTAGGAATCAAACCTAATACTATTAACAACTCTAATATACAATTTCCAATAGCATTAAATTATGCTATTTAAGTCGAAGTGTATAATTAATCTATATCTATATATATTTTTCCTGATGAAATTTTGAGTTTCATTTCCTAAATAACACATAAATATAAAAATTAACAGAATTAAAATTAAGATAAATGTGTTTAAATGGTAAAAAGTTTCAGAATTAAAATTAGGACAAATGTGTTTAAAGAGTAAAAATTTACATAAATAAAATTAGGACACCACTTTAGTCTGACTAATAAAAGTACTCCACCTTATATAAGGGTAATTATTATAATAAACAATTTTAGTATGACTTGCTACTGCTACATTTGTCTTTCCAGATTGCCAGAAATCATGTAACAGTGGAAAAACGTGCACATTTTTAGGTGATGTTGAACAGTGCGACTGCCCAACTTTTAAAGGGGAGAAAGATGGTGATTGCGTAGCTAAGAACCATATAATTTTCACTTGGTGCCGTTTATTCCAATTAGATTATCAATCCTTCGTTTAATTTGATATTGCCATATATCTTGGGCAGACTAAATCTGTGTTCGTTTAATATTCTGTGGCTCTAATTATGAGTTCAAATTATTTTGTTATGTAATACACATAGAGCTCTCCCATGGCCGAGTGGTTAGCTTGCTTGGCTACTGATCTAAGGGACCTGGGTTCGAGCCCCGGGTAAGGCATGGACGTTTGTGTTTTTTTGTGTGCTGAGGTACTGCCATCTCCACAGACATTCTACTATTGCATATAAACTGACAGGCTCCTGCCAGGCCTGTGTGGCAACCTGCTGTTTGATGGGGAATTTATTTATTTTTATTTATTTTAATATACATAGGTATTTCTGCAGCTGTACGTAAGCATGAAACTCTGCTGCATAAGTTTCTCATATAGAAATGTTTCAATTAACCATTCTTTTACCCTTGATGTAATTGGAAAGTTTTTTTTTACAAAATAAATGTCCAACTGGATATGAATTGAGAAACAATTTTTCAAAAAACTTATGGGCCTGTCAAACAATTATCAAAAAATATTTGTGGAAATATATGCATCCTGGTTTGAAACCAGTCACTCCATTTTTGTTCCAATTCATTTCTGAATGAATTAAAAAACTACCTCATTCCGGCACTTTCAAATACTATTTCTAAAAAGATGTTAACATTCGGATATCTTCCATTATTTTCTTTGTTATTGAATTATGCCCAAATTAGAATTTTGGAATCCACATCCAATTATTTCAAATGTGTTTCTCGTGTTCTATGGCAAAAAGGATGTTCATTTTCTTACCACAACAAGAAATCAGTTTAAGCGATGGAAATCACTTAATTTTTGGATCATAATTCTACGCTTCGTTTATTTTCAATACAAAAAATCAGCTAAAAATCACACTTTATTTTTCACTTCCGCCTAAATAAATACACCTATTGCAAAATATTAGCATTTCACCTCTCCTCTAAGAAAATTTACAATCTGATATCTGCAGATACATTTATGATATAATTCTCATATTTTACCTTCCCTTCGATTTGAAACGTAAGCAGGCTTGAATAATTTTCTCTTTGACAGAAGAAGGTCAATGTTTAATAAATATTTGCACGCGATTCCTGACATTAAAATTTCACATCATTTCTGCAATCGATTCAGATCATGCCAAGAGCAACAAAATGAACCGTGAAATATTATACAGCTGCAAATTTCGACATTTCTACCTTTCATGGAAAATCATTTCGGTTTTATACTGGAATGTCCCACCGATCTCTACGTAAAATTTCCATATTCAGTAACTCGAAAGAAACAGACAAGTTACCGCATTTCCAGTTCATTTAGGTAATACTTTGAACATTATTTTCCTCCATTTGATCTTGAAGCACAGTTCGAAGGTCGAATTTCGTTTTTTTTTTCCAGAACAGTGACCAACATTACTCTTAGCTGCTAATTCTAGTGTCCTTACGTTTATAGTTCATACTTACAATTAGCATGATCAACTCTCAGTATAAGATAGTCAATCATAGGTCAATTCCTGACAAATTTCTATATATATATATATTAGGTACGAAATCGAATTTAAATCGCTGCTCATTGCAATTACACGGTCGGAAACAATTCAGGAAATGCGATCACAGTCTGAGTGTGAGAAAACCGTTTAATATGCAGTTAAAATAATAACAACGAAGAAAATTATATTTTCTCATTTAGACATTTCTCCCTATAACATGCACGAAACCCTGCAACGAAGGAACATCATGCAATTTTTCGGAAATATTTAACAATGCGACTGCCCAATAGGTAAAGGAGACAAGGCCAATAATTGTTTTGGTACGTACATTTTAATTTCCCATTTACAACAGTGTAATGTATATAATATGATAATCGCTTTTTATCAAATGCCACCGTATTCTCTTCAGTTTCAAAACAATTTATGTGAATGTCACTAAATATTTATTCAGCTACTTATTAGATAATACCTAAATGGACCACTCTTCTGAATTCTAGGATGTCATGTAGCCAAATGACCAAAAATGTATTTATATTTTAACGAAATGTTCAATTATTCATTGAATAAAAATTATCCACACCATCATAATTTCATATATCATCTCCAAATTACAATTTGATAGATTTTCTCCAAGAAATTTTCATGTTTGCGAATCTTTCAGTTCAGGTTTCACTTTAGCATCAAATACACTTCACCGTTCAATTACTCCATGAAAGGAATGTTCGATATCTCTAATCATATTTTTTTAGGATAATATTTTTATGTCTATAGATGTTTTGTATCCTAATTAGTGTCCCAGAAAGTGAAATTTTCATGCAATAGCTGAAGTCCTTTTCTGAATTCAATAGGTGTGTGTATCTTGATATTTATGCATCGATCTTTCGAACAACATATCGAGTAATGTACAGTCGCTCAAAAAAGTATCCCAACGCTATGATTGACTACAGAATTCAGAAACACATATCTCGCAACGATTTTTTTAGAAATTAGTGATCTAGTAACCTTCGTGTGCTATACACGAAGGTTGCCAGATAACTAATTTCTAAAATAATCGTTGCCATATATTTTTTTTGAATTCTATAATCAACCATAGCGTTCGGATACTTTTTTGAGCGACTGTACACTAAACTTTGGTTATCACATAGGTAGATAAAAAAATAGAGGAGGTATATTTCTCCTTTGAAACTTCACATTTATCACTTAATTGCTAGTAACAGAAAAATTACCGCATATTCTTCACAGTTTTATTATTTATAATGTAGATCTAGAATGATATTAGGAATTAAACCTAATACACTAACAACTCTAATATACAGTTTCCAATAGCATTATATTATACCATTTAAGACGAAGTATATCATTAATCTATATGTATATATATTTTTCCTCATGAAGTTTTGAGTTTCATTTCCTAAATAACACATAAAATATAACAATTAACAGAATTAAATTAAGATAAATGTGTTTAAATAGTAAAAATATCCAAAATTTAAATTAAGGTAAATGTGTTTGAAGAGTAAAAATTTACATAAATAAAATTAGGAGACCACTTTAGTCTGACTAAAAAAGTATTCCATCTTATATAAGGGTAATTATTATAATAAACAATTTTAGGATAACTTGCTACTGCCACATTTGTCTTTCAAGATTGCCAGAAATCATGTAACAGTGGAAAAACGTGCACATTTTTAGGTGATGTTGAACAGTGCGACTGCCCAACTGGTAAAGGGGAGAAAGATGGTGATTGCATAGGTAAGAACAATATAATTTTCACTTGGTGCCGTTTATTCCAATTAGATTATCAATCCTTCGTTTAATTTGATATTGCCATATATCTTGGGGAGACTAAATCTGTGTTCGTTTAATATTCTGTGGCTCTAATTATGAGTTCAAATTATTTTGTTATGTAATATACATACAGCTCTCCTATGGCCGAGTGGTTAGCTTGCTTGGCTACTGATCTAAGGGACCTGGGTTCGAGCCCTGGGTAAGGCATGGACGGTTGTGTTTTTTTTTTGTGCTGGGATCCTTCCATCCCCACAGACCTTCTAATATGGCATATAAACTGAAAGGCTCCTGCCAGACCTCTGTGGCAACCTGCTGCTTGATGGAGAATTTATTTATTATTATTTATTTTAATATACATAGACATTTCTGCAGCTGTACGTAAGCATGAAACTCTGCTGCATAAGTTTCTCGTATAGAAATGTTTCAATTAAACGTTCTATTACCCTTGATGTAATTGGAATATTTTTTTTTCAAATTCAGTCTCCAACTAGATATAAATTGAGAAACAATTTTTCAAAAAATTTATGGACCAATCAAATAATTATCAAAAAATATTTGTGGAAATATATGCATTCTGTTGTGAAACCAATCATTCCATTTTTGTTCCGATTCGGTTCTGAATGAATTAAAAAACTACCTTATTCCGGCACTTTCAAATACTATTTTTCCACAGATGTTAACATTCGGATATCTTCCATTATTTTCTTTGATATTCAATTATGCCCCAGTTAGAATTTTGGAATCCATATCCAATTATTTCAAATGTGTTTCTCGTGTTCTGTGGCAAAAGGATTTTCATTTTCTTACAACATGAAATTAGTTTCAGCGATGGAAATCACTTGATTTTTGGATCATAATTCTACGCTTCGTTTATTTTCAATACAACAAATAAGCAAAAAATCACACTTTATTTTTCACTTCCGCCTAAATAAATACACCTATTGCAAAATATTAAGCATTTCACCTCTCCTCTAAGGATATTTACCATCTGATATCAGCAGACATATTTATGATATAATTCTCATATTTTACCTTTCCTTCGATTCGAAACATAAGCAGAGTTGAATAATTTACTCTTTGACAGAAGAAGGTCAATGTTTAATAAATCTTTACCCGCGAATACTGACATAAAAATTTCACATAAAATCTGCAATCGAATCAAACCAAGTGAAGAGCAATGAAATATTATGAAGTGAAGAGCAATGGAATATTAATTATTTCGAAATTTCTACCTCTCATGGATAATTATTTGGGTTTTCTACTGGAATGTCCCACCGATCTCTACGTAAAATTTCCATATTCAGTAACTGGAAAGAAACAGACCAGTTACCGCATTTCCAGTTCATTTAAGTAGTACTTTGAACATTATTTTCCTCTATTTGATCTTGAAGCACAGTTCGAAGGTCGAATTTCGTATTTTGTTTCCCGAACAGTGACCAACATTACTCTTAGCTGCAAATTCTAGTGTCCTTACGTTTATAGTTCATACTTACAATTAGCATGATCAAATCTCAGACATAAGATAGTCAATCATAGGTCAATTACTGACAATTTTCTATATATATATTAGGTATGAAATCGAATTTAAATCGTTGCTCATTACAGTTACACGGTCGGAAACAATTCAGGAAATGCGATCACAGTCTGAGTGTGAGAAAACCGTTTAATATGCTGTTAAAATAATGACAACGAAAAAATTATATTTTCCCATTTATACATTTCTCCCTATAACATGCACGAAACCCTGCAACGAAGGAACATCATGCAATTTTTCGGAAATATTTAACAATACGCCTGCCCAATAGGTAAAGGACACAAGGCCAATAATTGTGTTGGTACGTACATTATAATTTCCCATTTAGTATAGTGTAGTGTGTATAATATGATAATCGCTTTATATCTAATGCCACCGTATTCTCTTCGGTTTCAAAACAATTTATGTGAAAGTCACTAAATATTTATTCAGGTACTTATTAGATAATACACTAAATGCACCACTTTTCTGAATTCTAGGATGTCATGTAGCCGAATGACCAAAAATGTATTTATATTTTAACGACATGTTCAATTATTCATTGAATAAATTTATCCACACCATCATAAATTCATATATCATCTGCAAATTACAATTTGACATTTTTACTCCAAGAAATTTTCATGTTTGCGAATCTTTCAGTTCAGGTTTCACTTTAACATCAAATACACTTCACCGTTCAACTACTCCATGAAAGGAATGTCCGATATCTCTAATCATATTTTTTTAGGATAACATTTTTATGCCTCTAGATGTTATGTATCCAAATTAGTGTCCCAGAAAGTGAAATTTTCATGCAATAGCTGAAGTCCTTTTCTGAATTCAATAGGTGTGTGTATCTTGATATTTAAGCATCGATCTTTCCAACAACATATCGAGTAATGTACACTAAACTTTGGTTATCACATACGTAGATAAAAAAATATAGGAGGTATATTTCTCCTTCGAAACTTCACATTTCTAACTTAATTGCTAGTAACAGAAAAATTAACGCATATTCTTCACAGTTTTATTATTTATAATGTAGATCTAGAATGATATTAGGAAATAAACCTAATACACTAACAATTCTAATATACACTTTCAACAGTGGACAAACTTTCACATTTTTAGGTGATGTTGAACAGTGCGATTTCCCAACTTGTAAAGGGGAGAAAGATGGCTATTGGAAAGTGTATATTAGAGGTGTTAGTTTATTAGTGTTAACTCCTAACATAATTCTTGATCTGCATTTTAAATAATAAAACTGTGAAGAATGTGAGTTAATTTTTCTGTTACTAGCAATTAAGTGATAACTGTCAAGTTTCGAAGGATAAATATATCTCCTATATTTATATACGTTATAACCAAAGAATAGTGTACATTACTCGATATGTTGCTCGAAAGATCGATGCACAAATATCAAGATACACACATCTATTGAATTCAGAAAAGGACTTCAAATATTGCATAAAAATTTCACTTTCTGGGACATTAATTAGGATACATAACATCAATAGACATAAAAATATTATCCTAAAAAAATATATTAGTGATTTCTGACATTCCTTTCATGGTGTAGTTGAACGGTGAAGTGTATTTGATTTTAAAGTAAAACCTGAACTGAAAGATTCGCAAAATTACTTGGAGGAAATATATCAAGTTGTAAATTGGAGATGATATATGAAATCATGATGAGGTGGATAATTTTTATTTAATGAATTATTGAACATTTCGTTAAAATATAAATACATTTTTGGTTATTAATCTTTATGACATCCTAGAATTCAGAAGAGTGGTGCGTTTAAGCATTATTTAATAAGTAGATGAATAATTATTTAGTGACTTTCACATAAATTGTTTTCAAACCGAAGAGAATACGGTGGCATATGATATAAAGCGATTATCATATTATACACCCTACACGTTGTAAATGGGAAATTATCATGTACTTATCAACACAATTATTGGCCTTCTCTCCTTTCCTATTGGGCAGTCGCATTGTTCAATATCTCCTAAAAATGTGCATGATGTTCCTTCGTTGCAGGGTTTCTTGCATGTCACAGGGAAAAATGTGTAAATGAGAAAATTTAACTTTCTTCGTTGTCATTATTTTAACAGCATATTAACAGGTTTTTTCATACTCAGACTGTGATCGCATTTCCTGAATTGATTCCGATCTTGTAATTGTAATGAGCAGCGATTTATAATCGATTTCATATCTGATATATATATAGACGATTGTCAGTGATTGACCTATGATTGACTACCTTATGTCTGATAGTTGATTAAGCTAATTGTAAGTATGAACTATAAACGTAAGGATACTAAAATTTGCAGCTAAGAGTAATGTTGGTCCCTGTTCTGGAAGCAAAATGCAAAATTCGATCTGCGAACTGTGCTTGAAGATAAAATGGAGGAAAATAATGTTCAAAGTATTACCTAAATGAACTGGAAATGCGGTAACTGCTCATTTTTTTCCTGTTACTGAATATGGAAAATTTACGAAATTTGAGATCGGTGGGAAATTGCAGTAGAAAACCGAAAACATCATCCATGAGAGGTAGAAATTTCGAAATTTTCGGCTGCATAATATTTCACTGTTGACTTGATTGCTCTTGACTTGATTCGATTCGATTGCAGAAATGATGTAAAATTTTTATGTCAGGAATCGCATGCAAAGAGTTATTAAACATTGACCTTCTTCTGTCAAAGGGGAAATTATTCAAGCCTGCTTATGTTTCGAATCGAAGAAAAGGTAAAATATGAGAAATAGATCATAAATATATCTGCTGATATCACATGGTAAATATCCTTAGAAGAGAGATGGAGAGCTTAATATTTTGTAATTTGTTTTTAGGCAGAAGTGAAAAATAAAGTGTAATTTTTTGGTTATTTGTTCTATTGAAAATAAACGAAGGGTAGAATTATGATCCAGAAATAAAGTGATTTCCATCTCTGAAACTAATTTCTTCTTGTGGTAAGAAAGTGAACATCCTTTTTGTCATATATCAGGAGAAACACATTTCAAATATTTGGATATGGATTCCAAAATTCTAATTTGCGCATAATTCGATAACAAAGAAAGTAATGGAAGATATTCGAATGTTAATATCTGTGCAGAAATGGTATTTGGAAGTGCAGGAATAAGGTATTTTTTTAATTCTTTAAGAAAGGAATTGGTTCAAAAATGGAATGATTGGTTTCACACCAGGGTGCATATATTTCCACAAATATTTTTTGATAATCATTGGATTGGTCCAAAAGTTTTTTGAAAAATTGTTTTTCAATTTATATCTAGTTGGAGACTGAATTTGAAAAAAAATTCCAATTACATCAAGTGTAAAAGAACGTTTAATTGAGACATTTCTATATGAGAAACTTATGCAGCAGAGTTTTATGCTTACGAACAGCTACAGAGATATATATGTATGTTAGATAACAAATAATTTGCACTCATAATTATAGCCACAGTGTATTAAACGAACACAGATTTAGCCTGCCTAATATATATGGCAATATCAAATTAAACGAAGGAATGATCTAATTGGAATAAAGGTCACCAAGTGAAAATTATATTGTTCTTACCTACGCAATCACCATCTTTCTCATCTTTACCAGTTGGGCAGTCGCACTGTTCAACATCACCTAAAAATGTGAACGTTTGTTCACTGTTACATGGTTTCTGGCAATCTGGAAAGACAAATGAGGGCAGTAGCAAGTTATCCTAAAATTGTTTATTATAATAATTACCCTTATATAAGGTGGGATACTCTTATTAGTCAGACTCAAGTGGTCTCCTAATTTTATTTATGTAAATTGTTACTCTTTAAACACATTTATCTTAATTTTAATTCTGTAAATTTTTACTATTTAAACACATCTATCTTAATTTTAATTCTCTTAATTTTTATTTTTTATCTGTTATTTAAGAAATGAAACTCAAAACGTAATCAGGAAAAATATATATAGATATAGATTAATGATATACTTCGTGTTAAATGGTATAATTCAATGCCATTGGCAAGTGTATCTTAGAGGTGTTAGTGTATTAGGGTTAATTTCTAATATAATTCTTGATCTACATTATAAATAATAAAACTGTGAAGAATATGGATCGATTTTTCTGTTACTAGCAATTAAGTGATAAATGTGAAGTTTCGAAGGAGAAATATATCTCCTACATTTTGTTTCTACCTATGTGATAACCAAAGAATAGTGTACATTACTCGATATGTTGCTCGAAAGATCGATGCACAAATATCAAGATACACACTTCTATTGAATTCAGGAAAAGACTGTAGATATTGCATGAAAATTTCACTTTCTGGGACACTAATTAGGATACATAACATCTATAGACATAACAATATTATCCTAAAAACAAATATGATTAGAGATTTCGGACATTCCTTTCATGATGTAGTTGAACCGTGAAGTGTATTTGATGTTAAAGTAAATCCTGAACTGAAAGATTCGCAAAAATGAAAATTACTTGGAGGAAATCTATCAAATTTTAAATTGGAGATGATATATGAAATTATGATGGTGTGGATAACTTTTATTTAATGAATAGTTGAATATTTCGTTAAAATATAAATACATTTTTGGTCATTCGGCTATATGACATTCTAGAATTCAGAAGAGTGGCCCGTTTACGTATTATTTAATAAGTAGGTTAATAAATATTTAGTAACTTTCTAATAATGTTTTTGAAACCGAAGAGAATACGGTGGCATTAGGTATAAAGCCATTATCATATTATACACACTACACTGTTGTAAATGGGAAATTTTCATGTACTTACCTACACAGTTATTGGCCTTCTCTCCTTTACTTATTGGGCAGTCGCATTGTTCAATATCTCCTAAAAATTTGCATGATGTTCCTTCGATCCAGGGTTTCGTGCATGTTATAGGGAGAAATGTGTAAATGAGAATATTTAATTTTCTTCGTTTTCATTATTTTAACAGCACATTAAACGGTTTTTTCATACTCAGACTGTGACTGCATTTCCTGAATTGATTCCGACCGTATAATTGTAATGATCATCGATTTAAATTCGATTTCATACGTGACATATATATATATATGATTGTCAGTGATTGACCTTTGATTGACTATCTTATGTCTGAGAGTTGATCATGCTAATTGTAAGTATGAACTATAAACAAAAGGAAACTAGAATTTGCATCTAAGAGTAATGTTCGTCACTGTTCTGGAAACAAAATACGAAATTCGACCTCCGAATTGTGCTTCAAGATCAATTGGGGGAAAATAATGTTAAAATTACTACCTAAATGAACTGGAATTGCGGTAACTGGTCTGTTTCTTTCGAACTACTGATAATGGAAACCTTACGCAGAGATCGGTGGGACATTCCAGTAGAAAACCGAAAACATCATCCATGAGAGGTAGAAATTTTGAAATTTGCAGCTGCATAATATTTAACAGTTGATTTGATTGCTCTTGACTTGATTTGATTCGATTACAGAAATGATGTGAAATTTTTATATCAGGATTCGCGTGCAAAGATGTATTAAACATTGACCGTCTTCTGTCAAAGGAGAAATTATTCAAGCCTGCTTATGTTCCGAATCGAAGATAAGGTGAAATATGAGAAATACATCATAAAGGTATCTGCAGATGTCAGATGGTAAATATCCTTAGAGGAGATGTGGAGAACTTAATATTTTGCAATAGGTGTATTTATTTAGGCAGAAGTGAAAAATAAAGTGTAATTGTTTGGTTATTTGTTGTATTGAAAATAAACGAAGGGTAGAATTATGATCCAGAAATCAAGTGATTTCGATCGCTGAAACAGATTTCTTATTGTTGTAAGAAAGTGAACATCTTTTGTGTCATAGTACAGGAGAAACACAATTCAAATTATTGGATATGGAATCCAAAATTCTAATTTGCGCATAATTCAATAACAAAGAAAGTAATGGAAGATATCCTAATGTCACAATCTGTGGAAAAATCGTATTTGAAAGTGCCGGAATGAGGTATTTTTTTAATTCATTCAGAAACGAAGCGGATCAAAAATCGAATGTTTGCTTTCACACCAGGATGCATATATTTGAACAACAAACATTTCTTGATAATTATTTGATTGGTCCATAAGTTTTTTGAAAAATTGTTTTTCAATTTATATCTAATTGGAGACTGAATTTGAAAAAAAAAATTCCAATTACATCAAGTGTAAAAGAACGTTTAATTGAGATATTTCTATATGAAAAATTTATGCATCAGAGTTTCATGCTTACGTACACCAGCCGAAATATATATGTATATTACATAAGAAAATAATTTGTACTCATAATGATAGCCACATAATATTAAACGAACACAGATTTAGTCTGCCCAGGTTTTATGGCAATATCAAATTAAAACGAAGGATTGATAATCTAATTGGAATGAAGTGCACCAAGTGCAAATTATATTGTTCTTACCTACACAATCACCATCTTTCTCCCCTTTACCAGTTGGGCACTCGCACTGTTCAACATCACATAAAAATGTGCACGTTTGTCCACTGTTACCTTTTTTCTGGCAAATCTGGAGAGACAAATGAGGGCAGTAGCCAGTTATATTAAAATTGTTTATTATAATAATTACCCTTATAAAAGGTGGAATACTCTTATTAGTCAGACTAAACTGGTCTCCTAATTTTATTTATGTACATTTTTACTCTTTAAACACATTTATCTTAATTTTTATTCTGTAAATTTTTATTTTTTATCTGTTATTTAGTAAATGAAACTCAAAACGTCATCAGGAAAAATATATATAGATATAGATTAATGATATACTTCGTCTTAAATTGTGTAATTTAATTCTATTCGTAAGTGTATATTAGAGGTGTTAGAGTTTTAGGGTTAATTCCTAATATAATTCTTCATCTACATTATAAATAATAAAAATGTGAAGAACATGGGGTGATTTTTCTGTTGCTAGCAATTAAGAGATAAATGTGAAGTTTCGAAGGAGAAACATACCTCCTATATTTTTGTATCTACGTATGTGATAACCAAGGTATAGTGTAAATTACTCGATATGTTGCTCGAAAGATCGAAGCATAAATATCAAGATACACATATCTATTGAATTCAGAAAACTTCAGATATTGCTTGAAAATTCCACTTCTTGGGACACTAATTAGGATATATAACATCTATAGACATAAAAATATTATCCTAAAGAAAAAATATGATTAGATATTTCGGACATTCCTTTCATGGTGTAGTTGAACGGTGAAGTTTATTTGATGTTAAAGTAAAACTTTAACTGAAAGATTCGCAAACATGAAAATTACTTGGAGGAAATCTATCAAATTGTAAATTGGAGATGATATGTGAAATTATGATGGTGTGGATAATTTTTATTTAATGAATAATTGAACATTTCGTTAATATATAAATACATTTTTGGTCATTCGTCTATTTGACATCCTAGAATTCAGAAGAGTGGCACGTTTAGGTATTATTTAATAAGTAGCTGAATAAATATTTAGTGACTTTCTCATAAATTGTTTTGAAACCGAAGAGAATACGGTGGCATTAGATATAGAGCCATTATCATATTATACACACTACACTGTTGAAAATGGAAAATTATCATGTACTTACCAACACAATTATTGGACTTCTCCCCTTTACCTATTGGGCAGTCGCATTGTTCAATATCTCGTAAACATGTGCATGATGTTCCTTCGTTGTAGGGTTTCGTGCATGTTATATGGCAATGAGAAAATGTAATTTTCTTCGTTGACATAAATAATACAGACAGTGAAGACCGCAGGTGTTAACTTCAGGATCCTGTACATAATAAGAAGGATATATAACCCGTTTCATTCCATTTTCAATACAATAAGGTTACATATCTGTAGGAGGATGTCCTAGAGGGTCAAAATGTTCCATACTATAGTTATTCATGTAAACGACGATCCAGTGCGTTCCTGATGAAGTAGAAACATCTGTGTTGTATATAAACATACACAGTTTCTTAGCAATACGAGGTAATTGATCTCTTGTGAATACAACTGGGAAAAAGGGAGATGTATAGGGGTCCCTTTTGAGTACTCTGTTCAGCTGTAATGCATCCATCATGTAGAATATTCAAATAAAACTTTTCTGCCTTGGGTAATTTCAAGAAGATTTTCAAACTCAGCATATGCATATGCAAGGTGAATGATGTTGATGAGATGATCTCTTTCATTCGAGCTGTTGATGAAACTGGTAGTAGAGTAGGTTTGGTTATAAACAGAAGATCACACTCACTGCATGAGGTAAAACGGCTCCGAATTTGAGCTCTAATCTACAATTTCCAGATTTTATCACATTAAAATAATCAAAACACTCTTTTCTTCTGGAGATAACTCAAATCCATACAATGCGAATCCTCTGGAATAAGAAGCACGTCCAAATGGAAGACCATTATCAGGTTTCCATATATCTAAACTTTCGAGAAGTGTCTGATAAGATCGTAGGTAGTGATTGTTTCCAAAATCTGGTGTTAAAGGCTGCGACGGGAAAGAATCGGAATCCACATAAAGTGTTAGAAAGTTTAAGTTGTGATGCTTGAAGTTGTAAGGATTTTTAGGATAATTTCCGTTCAGAGCAGCCGATTCAACAAGTCCTACCACGCATCATTTAGGTAGTTGTCCAGAAAATAAATTATATTTTGTTATTGCAGTAATGCCTGGGGGTAATGCATAACTTCGCATCTCTATTCTTCGTAATGGATATTTCGCCAAAGTATTCTGTAACATTTGAGCATGAGCAATGAGTACAGAATTGTTCACCTTGACTTTTCGAACGTAAAATGCTGCTTCTTCAATCTTCACCTTAAATTCGGCTCTGTCGACACTTGTCATGAGACAAAACTCGGGTTTTGCTCTTGTCATTCTGATCCTAAGATCAACATGATTCAACAAATATTTGTCTTTAGTAAAGATGTCTCCATGTATCTAGGAGATTAATTCAACATCGTTGGATCTTGCCATTGACTTTCGTGTTTGACATCCTGAGTTGGCATTAGTATTAGTCTCAAAATGTCCTGCTGTTTCTGGATACCATAGCGCACAAGATAATTGACTCTTCGAGGCTTTTGTTCCATAATTCAGAAGAGTCTCAAAATAACTTCCTTAAGGATACAATGTATGACTCCCAGAAACCAAACGTTCGTTTAGGTAAATATCCGTCTGACTGAAACGGCTATGTATGAAATTATTAGAAGGGGCGACCAGATCAGCATCCGTTATTGATGCTCCTGCAGCATTTGTAATTCTGACTTTCAATCGAAGATAGCATCTTTCAAGGTCTATGTATTCGTCACTTTCCACTATAATAAATTCCAGAGGAGCATTACCATCTAAAGAGGCTAATGGTAGGTAGGATACATAATTGCATCTTTCTGCCTGTGGACTTGTTGGAGTTATCGGAAATAAATCTCAGTTAGCTCCTCATAAGAATCTATGGCTTGATGGCTTGGCTGAAAAAGCTGAGGAAGTAGTTAGACAGCACAACAGCAGAGAGCTGTACCAGATAGTTAATGTTTTGTGTGGTAGAAAACGGACAGGTATACAGGGATTGAACGATAAACAAGGTAAAGTTATAGAAGGTGAGGATTCTGACATGCATAGGTGGGCTGAGCATTTCAGTGATATTCTAAACAATGTGGTTAATTCTCTTCCCATTGTTTCCAATGATGATATATGCATTGGTGGCTTTAATATTGGCCCTATAACACAATCGGAAGCTATTTTGGCTCTTTCTAAACTTAAACTACACAAAATCCTAGGGGTAGATGAAATTACTACAGAAATGCTTAGAGCTGGGAATGTTTCGGTTACCACTTGGATGACTGAAATTTTGAATATCTATAATGATAAAGTCATGGTTCCTAAGGATTTTACCAGAGCTATTGTTATCCCTATTTTCAAAAAAGGTGATAATATATGATAACTATAGGGGTATCAGCCTACTCTCTGTTCCAGGGAAAGTTCTTTTCATGATTGTGATTAATAGAATTAAGAATCTGGTTGATAGTCAATTGCGTGATGAGCGATGTGGATTCTGAAGTGGTAGGGGATGTGCAGATCAGATATTTTTGCTTAGGCAGATTCTTCAGAAATGTTTAGAGTTTCAGAAAAATTTGGTTGCTAGCTTTGTTGATTTCAAAAAGGCTTTCGACTCTGTTGATCATCATAATCTGTGGTTGATTGTGAGATCATATGGTATACCTCACAAGTTAGTTAACATAATGAAAGCTCTCTATAATAACACTGAGTCGTGTGTGAGAGTTGGTAAGGCTTGTAGCAATTGGTTTAGCATTACTTCTGGTGTTCGACAAGGGTGCATTTTGTCTCCTTTTCTCTTTAGCTTGGTTATTGATTATGTTATGCGAAATTCACTTCAAGGGAATGATTTTGTCCTTAAATGGCCTGGAGATACGAAAATTTCTGATTTAGATTATGCTGATGATTTAGCCCTTTTGGCAAACGATGTTGATGAGATGAACTCTTTCATTCGAGCCGTTGATGAAACTGCTAGTAGAGTAGGTTTGGTTTGAATAAAAATATAAATAAATACCCCCTCAAGCAGCTGCTTGCCACAGAGGTCTGACAGGAGCCTGTCAGTTTATATGCCAAAGTAGAAGATCTGAGGATCTGCAGGATCTCAGCAGAAAAATTTCTTCAGGACCTCAGCAGAAAAAAAACACATACTACCATGCCTTATCCGGGGCTCGAACCCAGGTCCCTTAGATGAGTACCCAGAGAAAACTAAAGCGATGAAAATTGGTCAGGCAGGCTGTGATTCAGTTAATCTGAATGGTTGCAGTCTTGAGCAGGTGTCACGGTTTAATTTTCTTTGGAGCTATGTAACAGATAATGTTAATGTGAGGCATGAGATTAACAGACGAATGGGGATTGCTGCCGGGACTTTTAATAATCTATGTAGAGTGTGGAGAAATAGGCATCTAAAGACTAAAATTAGACTGCACAATAGTTTGGTTCTTTCTAGGGTTAGCTATGGTAGTGAAACCTGGACACTTTGTAAACAAGATAAGAGGAAACTAGATGCTTTTGATTCCAGATGCTTACGCAGTATCTTGGGCATTAGGTGGTTCAATTTTGTAACTAATGATGAGGTTAGGCAAAGGAGTATGCAACCTCCTTTAACCAGCATATTGTGCAGAGAGAGACTGTTGGTTTGGCCATGTTGCCCGTATGAATAATTATAGATTGGGAAATAGGGTCATGAATAGTGTGCCTAATGGCCTCAGGAAGAAGGGGAAACTTAGGTTGCGATGGGCAGACAATGTCAAACAGGAAGTAGTGTAGCTGTGACTATGGTAATTTATGCATAACCCTTTCCTTCCAGAGCAGGTGTTTCCAGTGCAGGTGTTTCTAGTGCAGTTTCCCAGCTCTTATAACCCTTTCGTGATTGACCATAGATGGAGGGGGGGGGGGGGGGGGGGAGTTTCCTCCCACACTCTGGATGTTCGACTAAAAAAAACCATTGCATGTGAAGAGCATCTGTATAAAAATTATGAGTCGAAGCCCTCCCCTAACGGATGTTGACCATAGATGGGTGAGTTTCCTCCAAAACTCTGAATGCCCGCCTTATTGAAACCATTGCGGGTGAAGAGCATCTGTATAAAAAATTATGAGTCGAAGCCCTCCCCTAGCAGATGTTGCTAACCCAGTTAATGATTTCCTCCTACGTATTGAAGCCCTAGCAGATAATGCTGAGTTATTGATTTGAAAAAACCAATGCGTGTGAAGAACAGCTGTTGGAATTCTGTATAAAACCCTCTCCAGTAAGCTCAGTTAATGATTTTCAAATCACCATCGAAGCTTTGCTAGATGTAGTCACCTAATGATACCAGCTGTGTTGCTACAAAGAGATAATCAACAGAATCCGCTAGTTTTGCGTTCGAAGCTTTATTGCCAGACCCACGAAAAAGAAGAAATTTCCTCATCCTCGCAAGAGCTAAGAATGCCTCCAGTCATGCTAGCGAAAACCGCCGCATAACCTCCCAAACTCACTCCAAACTCATTGGTCACGCTCTGTGAAAACAGTTCCTGAGTTTGCTGTCACGTAATTTGTTGATAATAGCAGGCTTTGCTCTAACACCGATAATAAAACTTCCTCTCCTTATGCGAGAGAAGAATTATCAATCTGAAATTAACCATTTACATCAAGCTTGTATTTTACCTGAAAACTAAATATTATAACATTTCACTGAAAGAGTTCATTTGCTTACTTTCCTCCAACACGAAAGGAAGTTCGTTGAACTTTTTCTTGATACTGTTACGACAGAAGGAATCTGGCAACCGAAAGCAAAAAGTATCAGCCAACGAATAAGAACTTTGGGAGAATTTGAAGAAGAACAGTGGAGCGTGTAACTGTCGTGTGTTGTAACGGTATAGAGTTCGAAAATGGACGGTTAGCTGTTCTGAGAGAGTGCACGTTGAGTATAAAGAATTATTTTTATGTGTTGTGTACGCGGGAAGTATAAAAGTGATATCTTTTATGTGACGTGTACGCGGACGGTCGTATGGTTCTGCTAGTGTGAGTTAGCGAACTAGCACAGGAGAATTTGTTTGTGTGTGAAGATGTTCAAGCTATATGGTAATCGAGTAAAAAGGTAATATTTAGTGGAATAGACAGAGCTAATGTTGTGTGCTCTGCGCAGGAAGGTTGATGACTTCTGTATGAATAATAATTGATTTGTTTAATAGATACTTCATCCATATTTTCTTTGTAACAATTTACCTTGTATTGAATTTGGTTTTGAAATATAGTTCTTAATACTCACGCTCAGTGGCTATCCATTTTTGTAATCCGCAACATTTGGTGTCAGAAGTGGGATAATTTATTGAATGCCGTTAACTAGAAGTATGGATGAATTAGTAAAGTTGATAAATAGCTTGAAAGCCGATATGGCTACGCAGATGAATGACATTAAAAGTCAAAATACTGATATTAAAGGTGATATAGCTACTCAAAGCAATAAAATAGGTGACCTTGTTAGACAAAACGATGATTTGAAAGCCGAAATGGCCGCACAAAATAATGAGTTGAGAACTGAGATAGTTTCTCAAAAAGATGATTTGAAAGCCGAAATAGCCGCACAAAATACTGAGATGAGAGCTGAAGTGGTTTCTCAAATTGATAAGATTACTGATCAGTGTAAGGACATTGAAACCGAACTTAATAAACAATGTGATTGTTTAAAGGTTGAAATTGACAGCGTAAAATATTATCTTGATAGTGTTAAGTTAGATTATAAACATGGAATTGAAATTGTAAAAACTGATTGTGAACGCCAGTTTCAGATTTTGAGAAATGAAATGTTACCTTCTGCTTGTGATAATAATAATTCTAGTGGAAAAAATGTTATTACACATATCGCTAAAAATACAACTAAACCTTCTACATATGATGGTCAATCATCTTGGACAGTATTTAAAACACAATTCGAAGTTATCTCTACAGCCAATGAGTGGAATGAATTCCAAAAGGCCAGTTTTCTTGCAGCTTCCTTAAGAAATTCTGCTGCGGAAGTTTTGCAGTCTGTTCCAGAAGAAAAACGACTTGACTATCAAAGTCTAGTTTCTGCATTAGAACTAAGGTTTGGTGATAATTATTTAAAACAATATTACGTGACTCAATTTAAACATCGCATGCAGAAAATTGGTGAAACTTTGCAAGAGCTTGCTAGTGATATTGAGCTTCTAGCTAGATTGGCTTATAGTAACTGTCCACCAGAAATTCAAGATAATTTAGCTCAATTACAATTTATTGATGCTATTGCTGTCCCTGACACTCAGCAATCTCTGAGGATGTTGGAAGGTGAATCCTTAAAGTCAGCTGTGGTACATGCTATGAAATACGAGTGCTCTAGGCTTTCCTCCCGAGCGAAAAAACGTACAGTGAGATTTGTGAGTGCAGAAGAAACTGTAGAAAAGGATAATGAAATGAAAGAACTAACCAAAGCCATACTACCCGTTTTGAAAGATATAAAAGGTTCTTCTTCAAAAACTACAACAGACCTTCAGTGTTGGAATTGTGACAAGACCGAACACATTCGTACCAACTGCACTAGGAAACGAATGAGGAATCCAAGTCCATCAACTAGACAACAGGATCAAGGAAACAGAAAATTTGTCAATCTTGCGAGGCAAAGGCTGGCTGTTGATTGGTTGGCCCCAGGGGAAGTCGCCCACGTTTCAACATTACATGGTGATAATAATGGATTAGTAGCTGATGGAGCCATAAATGGAATACCTTGCTGTATGATAGTCGACACTGGTGCAAATGTAACTTTACTCAGAACGGATATAATAAAGAAAATAATACCTCACCCAAACTTGAATACTGCACAGTCTAAAATAAGTCTACAAACAGCCAGTGGAGATCGTGCAAAGGTTCATGGAAAAATAGAACTTAATATCCGAGTTGGTAGCTGTCTGGTACACCATCCTGTTTACATCGCTGACATTTACGATGAATGCATATTAAGCCTTGATTTTCTTAAGAAACATGGATTCAACATTAGACCCAGTGATAACCTACTCATCTATGAGACAGAAGAGATTCCTCTGCTTAGCCGGACGTCTGATTCTTTATCAAGCGTAACTTCAATATTAGTGACGGAAGACACAGAGATCCCAGCACAAAGTGAAGTTATAGTCCGTGGACATCGGGCGGAGACTTCTGGGGCCTTCCGATTGGCAGTTACTGATGCCTCTGGTAAAGGAGCTTTGGCTCATAATATCCTGGTTGCAAGGACTTTAGTCAGAATAGATAAAGAACAGATCCCTATCAGAGTGATAAACTGTAACAAATCCAATAGAATGTTAAAAAAAGGTGAAGAATTAGCAATATGTGAAGCTGTTACCTGTGTAACAAGTATAAATAAAATAGAAGTTACTGATTCAAATCAAAAACATACAGACATCCCATTTCATCTTACTGAATTATGGAGAGAAACAAGACAAATGTTAACTGAAAACCAAGCTGTTAAGGCCGAGAAACTATTAAAAGAATTTTCTGATATTTTTTCTGCCACATCAAATGATTATGGCCGTACAAAACTGACAGAACATAAAATCAACACTGGTGATTCTCCTCCAGTCCATCTGCCAGCAAGAAGGCTTCCATTGGCAAAAAGAGAGGAGACGGAACAACTCATAAAGGACATGGAAGCTCAGGGCATTATAGAACCATCACAGAGTCCCTGGACATCACCAGTAGTTCTTGTCAAGAAAAAGGATCGATCTACACGATTTTGTGTAGATTATCGCAGATTAAATGACATAACAAAGAAAGACTCATTTCCTTTACCCAGGATTGATGATACACTAGACACTTTATGTGGATCAGAATGGTTCTCAACATTAGACTTAAAGAGCGGCTATTGGCAAGTTGGTATACGTCCTGAAGACCGTGAGAAAACAGCTTTCGCTACAGGGAATGGACTTCGGCAGTTTAAGGTGATGCCATTTGGACTTTGTAATGCACCTGCCACATTTGAACGACTAATGGAGTCAGTGCTCAAAGGTTTGTCTTTGGAGGTCTGCCTGGTTTACTTGGACGACATCATAGTTCTTCGAAGAACGTTTGAAGAACATTTGAGAAATCTTCGTCAAGTATTTGAAAAACGTAAGGCAGCCAAGTTAAAATTGGGACCGACAAAGTGTAAACTGTTCCAGCAAGAAGTTCATTACCTTGGTCATGTGATCACTACATCAGGGATTAAGACTGATCCTAGTAAGATAGAAGCTGTAAGAGATTGGCCTCCACCACAAGATGTTCATCAACTTCGTAGTTTTATTGGACTTTGCACCTACTATACAAGATTTGTCAAAGGTTTCTCCAACATTGCAAGGCCATTACATCGTCTGACAGAAGAGGGCCAGCGGTTTATCTGGACCACTGAATGCGATATAGCCTTTCAACAGCTAAAGAAAACTCTTTCCACAGCACCAGCGTACCCACAAACACAGCGTACCCACAAACTGGAAAACAATTCGTAATAGATAATGATGCAAGTAACACAGGAGTCGGTGCTGTACTTTCACAAGAACAAGACAAGAGAAAGTTATTGCATACTTTAGTAAAACTTTATCCAAACCAGAGCGGAATTATTGTGTAACACGCAAAGAACTGTTAGCAATAGTAAAAGCAATAGAACATTTTCATCATTATTTGTATGGCCAGAAATTCCTTATACGTACTGAGCATGCTGCACTTAGATGGTTATTAAACTTCAAAAACTCTGAAGGACAAATCGCTAGGTGGATACAACGGTTACAAGAATACGATTTCTCCATCGAACATCGAAGTGGTAAAATGCATAAGAATGCAGATGCTCTTTCCAGGCACCCATGTATTGACAACTGTAAACATTGCTATAATGCAGAACTGAAATTTGGAACTAAAGAGATAATGCCCATAAGACAAATAGTATCGACACAAACAAACAGTGATACCCCTAACATCTGGAATCCAATTGAAATCAGGAAGGCTCAACTAGATGATGAAGACATAAAACCAATATTAGAATTGATTGAAAAATCTGATGTAAGACCTAATTGGGAGCAAATCTCGAGGTATAGTCCAACTACTAAAAGTTACTGGGCACAGTGGGACTCCTTAAAAATGAAAGACGGTGTATTATACAGAAGATGGGAGATTCCCACTGGACGGCTGATCCGTTGGCAGATAATCCTTCCTCACTCCCGAGTGGAACTTGTGATAAAAGATGTACATGATAGTGCCACTGGAGGACACTTCGGTGTTAATAAGACATTAGCCAAAGCCAGGGAACGATTTCATTGGTTGAAAAGTAGGGCAGACGTTGAAAGATGGTGTAGGCAATGTGAAGCCTGTGCAGCAAAGAAAGGCCCTAAGACTAGGAGTCGGGGTCAGCTGCAGACGTATAACGTTGGTGCCCCTTTTGAAAGAATAGCCATTGATGTAATGGGTCCGTTTCCTAGAACTGATGATGGAAATCGATATTTATTAGTGGTAATGGATTATTTCACAAAGTGGCCTGAGGTATATCCCATACAAGACCAGGAAGCAACAACAGTGGTGGAGATGACAGTTAATAACTTCATTAATAGGTATGGAGTACCTTTACAACTCCACTCTGATCAAGGACGGAATTTTGAATCCAATGTGTTTAAAGGCATCTGTCAACTATTATGCATTCAGAAAACCAGAACAACTCCCTTACACCCTCAGTCGGATGGTATGGTTGAAAGACTCAATAGAACAATTGCTCAGCATTTAGCATTATTTGTGAACGACCAACAACGTGACTGGGATCGCCATGTACCACTCCTTTTGCTGGCATATAGGACGGCAGTGCATGAGACAACTGGACAGACACCTTCCATGATGCTTTGTGGAAGAGAGTTACGTCTTCCCTGTGACCTTTTATATGGTCGGCCCGAAGCAATGCGACGAAATCCACTCCACAATAGGTACAAGAATTACAACAACGACTAGAAGAAATCCATCACTCCATTAGACATAACATCGACATAGCAAGTGACAGAACCAAAACAAGATATGACAGTAAAATAAATGGAACTGTTTTCAATCAAGGAGATCTTGTCTGGCTATACAGTCCACATAGAAAGAAAGGACTATCTCTAAAACTTCAGAAACCTTGGGAAGGTCCATATACAATAGTTAACGGGATTAATGACGTGGTATATCGCATTCGTCAACGTCCAGCTACAAAGTGCAAAGTGGTTCACGTGGATCGTTTGGCCCCGTTTCATCATCGAAGGACTGAAGAAGCTTTGGAATCCAAAATTGTTCAGGACGAACAAGACCTAGAAAGGGGGCAGTGTTTCGACAGAAGGAATCTGGCAACCGAAAGCAAAAAGTATCAGCCAACGAATAAGAACGTTGGGAGAATTTGAAGAAGAACAGTGGAGCATGTAACGGTCGTGTGTTGTAACGGTCTAGAGTTAGAAAATGAACAGTTAGCTGTTCTGAGACAGTGCGCGTTAAGTATAAAGAATTATCTTTATGTGTTGTGTACGCGAGAAGTTTAAAAGTGATATCTTTTATGTGACGTGTACGCAGACGATCATATGGTTCTGCTAGTGTGAGTTAGCGAACTAGCACAGGAGAATTTGTTTGTGAGTGAAGATGTTCAAGCTATATGGTAATCGAGTAAAAAGGTAATATTTAGTGGAATAGACAGAGCTAATGTTGTGTGCTCTGCGCAGGAAGGTTGATGACTTATGTATGAATAATAGTGGATTTGTTTAATAGATACTTCGTCCATATTTTCTTTGTAACAATTTACCTTGTATTGAATTTGGTTTTGAAATATAATTTTTAATACTCACGCTCAGTGGCTATCCATTTTTGTAATCCCCAACAATATGAACTGTGAAAGGCTATTGATCTCCTTAACTGAAATACCATTATTTTTCGTATATAAACCCTCCTAAATTCAGAGGGATATACTGTGAAAATGGCTGATGAAGACCATTTGTCAGTCGACGAATGCTTAGTGTTGCTTGATAGGGTTCAGGATGAATTATATGCCATTCCCTCGTCACATGCTGCTGCTACTTCGAATCCAATGCCTTTCGAGAATGTTTGCAACGGCAGAGAAGAGTCTGAAAACGCCGCAGCACCTCCTCCTGCGGTTGTAACAACATAGGGAAACGACACATCACCTAGTGTCAAACGCTGGAAGAGAAGAAATCAGCTTGCAACTAAAGGACTTGCTGAATATCATCGATTTATCGTCGGAGGAGGACCTGAAAACAACGTTCCATCATCTTCTACATGCGTAGCAGAGAAAAACGCTTCAACTAGTTCGAGACAGGATTCCAGTCTGAATAGTTGGAAGTGACGCAAACTTTTGGCAGCTGAAAGAATTGTCAAATACACAGGAAACGGAGCTACCCCCTGATCATCGAGTCCTCTTGCTATTCCTTCAACGTCTACGTTCGTTCTTGCTACCCCCCGATCATCGAACCCTCTTGCTGTTCCTTCAACGTCTACGTTCATTCCTGCTACCCCCTGATCATCGAGCCCTCTTGCTGTTCCTTCAACGTCTTCGTTCGTGCCTGCCACCCCCCGATCGTTGAGTCCTCTTGCTGTTCCTTCAACGTGTACATTCGTTCCTGCTACAACAGAGAACCCTCATAATGCTGCATCGTCTTATATAACATCATATGTTCTTCTTTCACCTTAAAAATATCATTCTAAAAAGTATAATGCTCAATTCACCTCGTATACCATCTGACTAAAAAATTTTGAATCTGTGAGCCCATTAGATTTTCGTCAAAATTAACAGAAGTTCAGCATAATATTTTAAACAACTTAATTCCTTCAAATGATTTTTCGCACGTTAGACTTTGTGTTCGAACTAAAGCTATAAAAAATGCCATTAACCTTCCACTTGTTAGAAGAGAAGGTGTTACTGTTAACAAGTTCATGGAAACAGTCGAAAACGTTTTTCAATCTAACGAATCGATTGGTACAGATGAAATTATTTATATGGACTTCGCTGCAATCAATCTCGATCGACATGGTGGAGCAAGAACCCCGGGACCGCGCAGGAGACCTATAGCTGACCTGAGGGCATACAACATATCTAAAAGGACTATCATCACTGTTCGCAACGACGACCAGATGTGTTTAGCAAGAAGTGTTGTGATCGCAAGAGCGAATTCGCTTAAAAACAATTAAAACTTGATCTTAAATCGTACATCAGTATACACAATCCGCAATCTCGCTTACAAAAGTCTCAAGCTGAAGAATTACATAGAAATGCAAACGTACCTCAAGGGCCATGCGGCATATCTGAATTAAATGTATTCCAACGATATCTCTACTACATACCCAACGATATCGCATTATTGTGTTTTCAGCATCGGACGACTTTCAAATCTTTTTTTTGTGGAAAAGAAGAAGCTCTGAACACTCTATATTTACTCTTTCATAACAATCATTATGATGTTATCACGAATCTTACTGGTCATTTTCGAACTGGAAAATTTTGTAATACCTGCTTAACCAATTTATCATCTTCCTCACTTTTGTTCCAATATGTGTCGAGTATGCAATACGAAGACCTGCAGCAAACGTGGATCAAATATTTTTTGCGATTTATGCAGAAAGTACTGCAGAGGATCTTCCTGCTTTAGTGCTCACCTACTGTCAGGAGCTTGCTCATCATCACATAGATGTCTAGAATGTGGAGATGTTTACCCTACCAACATGCCCCACTAGTGTACTAAAACTGAATTAGGTTGTGTTAAGTTCATTAATGAAGAAGATGTATGTCTACACCGCATGTACTTTGACCTAGAAACTATTGAAATGTCTGACGGACTTTTAATTCCTATACTCTGTATAGTAACATCAAAATTCAGAAGGTCAGTGGGAATATGAGAAGTTTAATACAGTGCCACTTTTTATGGAATGGTTACTTTCAGAAGACAATGGTAAGCAAAAATTTTAAAATGTTACTTTGTTAGCACATAATTTTAGAACATTCGATTCGTACCCTATCTTAAATTTTCTTTACTCAAAGTATTTAAAACCTGAAATCATATTTAATGATAACAAAATTTTATTGCTAAATTTGCCAGGGCTGAAAATTAGATTTATTGATTCCCTTAATTTCATTCCTACAGCACTTAGGACTTTCCCTAAAACGTTTGGAATTACTGAGGTTAAAAATGGATTTTTCCCTCATGCATTCTGCAAACTGGATAATCTGAATTATCAAGGAGCTATACCAGAAAAAAATATTTTCATGCAGAACATATGTCTCCTTCTGAATCCTTAGACTTCCACGAATGGTATGATAATGTGCTTTATTCTCATTGGGATTTAAAATCCGAGATGGAAGCATACTGTCGTTATGACGTACATGTTTTACGGGTAGGATGCGAAAAATTTAGAGATGAATTTATGCAAATGACATCCGTTGACCCTTTCACAAAAATTACTCTCGCATCAGCCTTTTTATCAGTTTATAGAAAAAAGTATATACCTGATGATACCATCGGAGACTATCCTGCAAATGGATATTTTGCCACTGCAAGTAGACAGAGTAGAAAAGCATTAGCGTGGCTGGCCTATGTTGTAGAGAGTGAAAATCTTACACTACAGACAGCACGTTCACCTGAAGGGGAAGCAAAAGTAGGCAACTATTATCTAGATGGATTATGCAAAGATAAAATGATAATATTATGCTATCATGGATGTGTCTGGCACGGATGTGCATCGTGCTATAATCCTTCTACAATTAACCCCTTTACAAAATCTCCCATGGGTAAAACGTATTTGCAAACATTAGACAGAGAACGAGTTATCAAACAGTTAATGCCAGACCATATAATACGCGTTATTTGGGAACACAAATTCGATCATCTTATAAAAATTAACCCTCTAGCTGCAAGGATTTACTAGAACACTGAAGAGATTAAAAAAATATAAGCCAGATCGTTTCTTTATGGCGGACGGTGTGAAACAATTTCTCTCTCATGCGACACGACAGGAGAGAACTGCACCATCCATCACTGGGATGTTTGTTCTCTTTATCCATACACGTGTAAACTGGGTATATTTCCTGTTAGACACCTGTCAGAATAACAGAAATTCACGATTATAATCAAGATGCATATTTCGGAATAATACACTGTACCATAATCCCACCACAAAATTACTTTCACCCTACACTACCATATTGATGTAGACAAAAGCTTATTTTTCCTCTATGTTCAACTTGTGCAGAGTTGGCACAGAATGACCCCTGCACACATTTAGAAAGTCAAAGAGCACTGACTGGATCATATGTTTCTCTAGAGTTGTATAGAGCTATGCAAGAAGGATATCGATTACTTAAAATTTACGATGTCTGGCATTATACTAAAAAAATCATTTATGATGGATTATTCGGTAAATATATCGACAGATTTCTCGAAGGGAAGCAGAAATATTCAGGGTTCCCCCCAAATATAACTTCCAAACTCCAAAAAGACGAATTTTGTCAGAAATGTTTCGAAGTAGAAGGAATTAGAATAAACCCTAAGGATATACAAAAAATACCAGACATTCCACATGTAAAATGTGTCTTAATTGTCTATATGGGAAAATGTGCGAAGATTTATCTAGATCATCATCAACACTCATCAATAGTCCGCTTAAATTATTAGAAATAACAAATGATCAATCAAAAATAGTTAGTGATATTCATGCGATAAATGACGAACAGTTATTAGTTTCATACAAACCGGCAGTTAATTTTGTTCCGAGACACGAAAGAGGAAATGTTGTAATTGCCTCATTCATTACCGCTCAGGCCAGATTAATTTTGTATGACTTCATATCCAAACTGCGGAAACGAGTTTTATATATGGATACAGATAGCGCAATATTTAAAACATCTCCTGACGATAGCTATGAGCCAAAAAGCGGAAACTATTTAGGAGAATTTAAGGATGAAATTCTAGACCAGTGGGGACCTGATGTAAGCATAAAAAGCTTTATTTCGCTAGCTCCTAAAAATTAAATTCTATATTTAACAAATAATCATGTGATTTCAAAAGCAAAAGGTTTTAAACTGAGTGTGCAAAATAGAGAGAAGTATAACTCTGAGCTACTAAAAAGCTTAATTAGTGGTGGTCCTCCTACAACATTCGAAATACCTTTCAATGTAAAATTAAAAAGTACAATGCTACCATTAGAAATTGTCCTATAAGGAAAAAATTAACCTTTAATTTTAATAAACGTGTGTTTCAACAAGGTGAAAGTATCACTTATCCGTATGGATTTAAAGAGTGAATATTATCTCTGAATGTACCAAAAAATGATTGTAAATATTCTTCTATTGTACAAATGATATTCTTATGTATTGCAAATGATATAACATACCTCGAACAAAATGATATTTTAATGCAAATGATATTACTTATCTCAAACAAAATTATGTAACTTAGCTCATACAAAAAAGATATTCCTATGATTGTAAAAATCTTATGTTATACAGATTGTAAATAAAAAGTTTCAAAAACTATGGAGTGATGAATTCGCAAAACATACATAAATCTCATCAATTTAAAATCCGCATACCTTGTTCCTTGTTAATGATGATGATGAAATGATCTCCTTCTTCGTTTCGGCGAGGGAGCTTGAATTGGTGACCACTTCGGCGGGGGAGGTGCTCGAATTGGTGACCACTTCGGTGGGGAAGGTGACCAATTCGGTGGGGGTGGAACTCGAATCGCTGACCACTTCGATGGAGAGCCTGATAACATGCGAACTCTAACAGGAGAGGGTGATGACATGCGAGCTCGATCCAGAGAGGCTGACTGCATGGGAGGAGATGGTCTTCGATTCGTAGATTTTCGCCGAGAAGTCCTTCTAGGAGGAGAATAAGGATTTCTCGGCGAAAATAATCGAATCGGAGACCATCTAGGAGGAGGAGAATAAGAAGGACTTCTTGGCGAAAATATTCGAATTGTAGTCTGAGAATCCTCCTCATCCTCCTCCGAAGAAGTATCCCATGAAGCACAGCCTACAGGATCACCACGAATCACAGACATCATGTTGCTAACTGATAAAACTCGCGTTGTGAGCAAGGGAATACGACTTCAACTTCTAAAAGCTGATTGGTTGTCTCAAGATAATGAGAATCTTTACATTGCACGCTAGCACCTTAGACATGTATATTGATGTTTCCAGCCAGGTGTTTTCGTAAACCCCTCAGGCATGCAATCTGTAGCGGATGTTCTGTTAACGTCATAAAAAGTGTTCTTTGTCTGTAGCAGATTGAAAAAACTAAAAGCATACAGTTTTATTAAAATAGATTTTATTTTATATATCTGATTACATAACGAGAAAGATTACATATTAGAAAGATTCCCAATTCAGCTGAGTTTTAAGTTCTTGGGATCTGGGAAGATTCTTCTTTTTTCTTTTAACACTATCCAATAATAAATCAACAATATGACTCTGTCCTGTGGGTCTATTTTCATGAATCAGATGCCCTTTATCATCACACTTTACATATTGTGGAAGCTCTTTCAGTCGTTCAGGAAGCTTTTCTTGATAATATTTAGGAATCATACCGAGGATATCGTGTTCAAACAATGTCTTTTTAAATATAAATTCATCTGGTACTTCATTCTGTCGACCAAATTCCAAATATTTTCGTAAGGCTGACAAATAATCGTCAGCTTTTTTTCTGCATTCTCGTCGGATTCCAAATTTTTTTTCATTTCACTATCGAGAGATGATAGTATACGCTTAATAGAAGTCTTTTCAACTGGTCTTACAGCAAATGTCATTTTGAAAATATGCTTGTTAACAGAGGGAGGGCCGCGGCTAATAGGGGGAGCAAAAATCCTGACCCCTTTTGACGAATTAATTTCTTCATACTTCTCACACTGATTTTTTTCGAAGCTAATTTTCGTATCATACATCTATGTTTTGATAACCGTCGAAAAGTTTCAGCTTTCAAAGGTATATTATTCTTCAAAAGATTATGACAGAGTTCACAGATGGCTAATATCTCTTTCTCCGTAGCACTTTTGAGCAAATCTGCTCTTTTCTTCGGTGATACAGAATGCAGATAATGTAAGAATGAGCCGTGATGTTTAATTCTCATCTCTTATAAATAATATTTCTGGCGCTTCAAATGGCAATGTTCTTGATCGCAATCTTTCACTATCATTTGTTGTCACTCTACAGTCGATGAACAAATAGCCACGTGGATTGAAAGTCGCTAGCTTGTATGCATCTAGTAAAACTTTGGTTTCTCCCGGATACATCTGTCTTGCTAAATAAGATAATGGACCCTTGTCTCTAGGATTCTTGAAGAGTACGATATATTGCGAGTTGAGAGATATATTTCTTGAACACTTGCCTTGAAAAAATAAGTTCTGAGGGATTAACACCACTGTTACATTCAAATGATGCGAACCTCGTGTAAACAGATCTGCGACCTTTGATCATTCGCTGATTCTGCTATGAGGTCATCCAAAATAAGAAGTGCATGTTTTTCTGGACTAAATTGGGAGATGGGAAACCTTTGATGAAATTCACTCTGTGTTTCAAGGGTTCAAACGCATCTTGCCATAGAGAATAACAGTATATTATTTCAGAGGGTACAGGGTTGAACATTTTGTTTACGTGACGTATCAAGTTTAAAACAAATGTAGATTTCCCACACTGTGTCGGTCCTGCCACAATAACGGTACATGGAGATTCCCTTTTGCAAAAGACTATTTAATACTTGAGAGTCTGATTAAATAGTAATATCAATGATTCGTTCAAGTCCAGATTACACGAATAATAATCTTCTAATATGTTGGATAGAGTCACACCTCTAGCCCTTTGACATAAAAAATACAGACAGTGAAGTCCGCTGATGTTAGCTTTAGGATCTTGTACATAATAAGAAGGATATATAACCTGTTTCATTCCATTTTCAATATAATAAGAGTTCATATCTGTAGGAGGATGTCCTAGAGGGTCAAAATGTTCCACACTATAGCGATTCATGTAAACGGCGATCTAGTGTGTTCCTGATGAAGTAGAAACATCTGTGTTGTATAAAAACATACACGGTTTCTTAGCAATATGAGGTAATTGATCTTTTGCGAACACACCTAGGAAAAAGGGCAGTGTATAGGGATCCCTTTTGAGTACTCTGTTCAGCTGTAATGCATCCATCATGCGGAATAATCAAATAACACTCTTCTGTCTTGGGTAATTTCAACAAGATTTTCAAACTCAGCATAGAAGATCACACTCCCTGCATGAGGTAAAGCGGCTCCGAATTTGAGCTCTAATCTACAATTTCCAGATTTTATCATATTAACATAATCAAAATACTCTTTTCCTTCTGGGGATATCTCAAATCCATACAATGTGAATCCTTTGGAATAAGAAGCACGTCCAAATGGAAGACCCTTATCAGCTTTCCATATATCTAAACTTTCGAGAAGTGTCTGATAAGATCGTAGGTAGTGATTGTTTCGAAAATCTGGTGTTAAAGGCTGCGACGGGAACGAATCAGAATCCACATAGAGTGCTTAAAAAGTTTGAGTTGTAATGCTTGAAGTTGTAAGGATTTTTAGGATAATTTCCGTTCAGAGCAGCCGATTCAACAAGTCCTACCACGCATCGTTTAGGTAGTTGCCCAGAAAATAAATTATCTTTTGTTATTGCAGTAATGCCTGCAGGTATTGCATAACTTCGCATCTCTATTCTTCGTAATGGATATTTCGCCGAAGTATTCTGTAACATTTGAACATGAGCAATGAGTACAGAATTGTTCACCTTGACTTTTCGAACGTAAAATACTGCTTCTTCAATCTTCGCCTTAAATTCGGCTCTGTCCACACTTGTCATGAGACAAAACTCGGGTTTTGCTCTTGTCATTCTGATCCTAAGATCAACATGATTCAACAAATATTTGTCTTGAGTAAAGATGTATCCATGTATCTAGAAGATTAATTCAACATCGTTGGATCCTGCCATTGACTTTCGTGTTTGACATCCTGAGTTGGCATTAGTATTAGTCTCAAAATGTCCTGCTGTTTCTGGATACATAGCGCACAAGATAATTGACTCTCCGAGGCTTTTGTTCCATAATTCAGAAGAGTCTCAAAATAACTTCTGTAGGGATACATGGTATGACTCCCAGAAACAAAACGTTCGTTTAGGTAAATATTCGTCTGAATAAAACGGCTATGTATGAAATTATTAGAAGGGGCGACCAGATCAGCATCCGTTATTGATGCTCCTGCAGCATTTGTAATTCTGACTTTCAATCGAAGATAGCATCTTTCAATGTCTATGTATTCGTCACTTCCCACTATACTGAATTCCAGAGGAGCATTACCATCTAAAGAGGCTAAGGGTAGGTAGGATACATAATTGCTTCTTTCTGCCTGTGAACTTGTTTGAGGTACCGAAAATAAATCTCATAGTTCAGATAGAGCACAGTCTTTTGACGCAGAATGAATTTTCTCACTCATTTTATAAAGATGTCCTGTCTTCTACACGTCTTCTTAGCAACTCTGACACTTCGGTGATGTTTCCTTCGTTTTATACCGCTCCCTCTCAAAGAATGGTCTGCTTCTTCTAATAAATTAGCTGCTCCTTCATGCAAGTTAGATTTTGCTGCTTCCTTTACATCACGTCCTGCCGCAACGTCCGAAGCAAACTTGATACCACTTTTAGGTGCTTGTTTACATAATGAGAACAGTGCTGGTCTAATTATGGGTGATATAAATCGTCCAATATATATCAGTCCGTCTTACCTCTTTTTGTAAATCCATAGCATAACGGGATGTAGATTCTTCAAACCATGTCTACATATGATCAAATCCTAACATCTCTCCTAATCCAGGGTCTCTTAGGAAATGTGATATGACCTGATCCTCTTCCCAACACGTAAGTCTTCCCATTCGGAAGTAAAAGGAATCGAAAAAAGTGTCTCACATCATTAGGTATCGCTAATCTCATTTCTTCAAAAAGACTCACTGCATTATCATATCGTCCATGATGTATGTGCGTGGATGTCTCTACAACATCCACCGTCTCTGTATATTCTTCAATCGGAGTAGGGCTTAGTACATACAAACTGTTGGTGTCATCAGTCATTTGTATGCGAGGTCCTGAGGACGTTAGAGGTACAGGTATTTCAAAAATAAAACTACCAAACAGATTACGACCTATATAATTATCTTGCAATCCAAATATGGTATTCATGAAGGTTTTTGACTCTTTTGGAAATCGTATCCCGTAATTGTTGGCGAATGTTACAGTAATAGTTTTCTCATTCTCATATTTAAATTGGATATTTTCTTTGGCTTCTGCAGGTAAGTTGTCTCTCAATGCTCGATATATGTAATGACCATTATAGACTCATTTAGGTAAGGTAACTTTCACATCGTCCAAAGGAGCTAATTCTCTCACTCTCGTTCTTTCTTCTTTTCTGGTTGTGTCATATTTAATTGCAAAATTGTCGTTAGATGAATCTATATTATACCAACTGACAGGTATGTGTACCTCTGCCAATCCGACTTCCCACTGTCCTTGGAGTTCAACACTGTGCAAGTTGTGTAGTATAATCCGAATGTCTGTTGTCTAGATAAATGTTAACATTGGCTGTAGAAGGTAACGTGCAATAGAAAGCCATTTTTCAGGGATCCATGAAGGAGTGCTGTAATCTGACCACTTTACCAACACTCTCTTTTTGCGGTATTTAGCCAGAATTTTTTCCACAGCATTAAGTTCTTGAGATTTAACTTTCTGTAATTCTTCGTTGTAGAAAGTCCCTTTTATCTTCTGTCCGTCACTGTCGATCACGTCATATACAGGAGGATTTCTATGTATTACTCTACGTACTTGGAATATTTCTCTAGTCCACTGTTGAGATGCACCCTTCTTCAATGGATGCTTGAGACTGCTTAAACGTACATGATCTCCAACTTTAAAAAGAGGACTTATCTTTTTCTCAGGGCTTCCATAGAGTCAATTCCAAACCATACTTTCGTTACGAATATTCACATCTTTCGGAGCCATTCCGTGAGCTCTATGCTTAGACGCATTATAACTTTTCATTATACGTGGCAAAACATTGATGAAGTTGAAATGTTTATGTTTTGTGAAATATCTCCCTAATTTTTCTCTCAATGTACGATTCAAACGTTCTGCTAAGGCAGTTTTCTTGTCCCCATAAGAAACAAAAAAATGAATGTTTTTATCCTTCAAATATTTTTGAAAGATTCGATTCGAATTCTGTGCCTTGATCTGTATTAAGAACCATGGGAATTCTGTCTTGGGAAATAATTTTTTCGAATGCATCTTTCATTGCTTTTCTTGTCTTGGTCTTCAAAGGGATTGCCCATGAATATCGAGACAAAATTTCAATAGCTACTAATATGTAGCTGTAACCGTCATTAAATCGTGAGATATTTTTCACAATCATTAAATCTGCTCGCCATTACTGGTCTAGCAATGTCACGAACGTCTTGTTTCTTCGGAATTTTGTTCTCGACGGCTTGTGGAGAGTGTAAGTCTCCTCCCCCGACAACCATTCTTTGACTCTCTTTTGGGGCGGTCCAGTACTCTGGGATAATATTGTTACACCCCCATAACTCCCAGGGTTCTCTGGTTGGTAGTAAATTTTCTCCAACTTTGAATTCATCGGCTAGTAGAAGTTTTCCTTCTTTAACCCAGAGCTCGAGTGATAACGAATCGGGAACGTTAATGGAAAATCGCTCTGCCGCTTCTTCACACAATTCTCTCGATGTGTAAATGATGGGTTGCTCGCAGTAAAGATCTTTTGTCTTTGTGTTCACTAGACAAAACCGATAGCTCAGAGCCCACAACATGCTTTCGAATCCAATGACTATAAGAAACTAGTTTTTTCCACTGTTCATAAGTCAGACTAATTTCTTTCACAGTAGGTTTCAGACGTAAAAATAATCTTATATCCACTGTTTGATTGCAGACACTTAAATAAATATTTCTTCCCAAATGTCGGGATTCGCCCAACTAGTGATTAAATAGTTTTGAGAAAACGCACTTCCTAACCATACAGCTCCCCTATAGTCAAACATACTATTATTATACCTGGTACTAGCTTACGTGACCACATCATGTGAAATGAGAACATAAGTCATTTTACGGTAGCTAATATCAAACTTTTATTTATGAAACCACGAGTTTGAAATATACAGATTTTCCTTCACACTCTCTAACAAATCCGTATAGGAGAGAGATGCGAGGAAGATGTCATCCACATAACAGAGTAATCCACGGGCCCATACAGAATTCACAAAGGTAGAAGTTATATCATCAAGGTTTAAGTCACGAACTGCATCGTTCAAGTAGAGATTTAAACATCGTTCTTTATCTTCAGGTTCCACAGTTCTAGTACTGGGGAGTAAGTGATGCAGCATATTTTGATGAATAATGTCCGACAAGAACTCTATCAACTGACCTTCTCGTACAGCAGGAGGTGCGAGAAGGAATGCTAGTAACGCATCCCTCTGTTCGGCAATGGCATGACGTAGATGAAAATTCGCATCAGATCTACGATAGAAGTCCACACTATTCTTAACATCTCCACGATGGTTACGAAGTATGTCCCAGTCTGCAACTGTAAGGGTCACACCAGTCGCAACAGACGATTTCACCGTTTTAATGATATCCAAATGGCGGGAACTAGCACTATTGGAGTAGATACATAGTTGTAGATTGTGTGTGACGAACCAAGTTTCTCTATCTGTCGATTGGGAATGGATAATCCTGTCAGAAACTGACAAAAAGTCTTGCCATTTGTGTAGGGTTAGAGCAAACCACCTTCAGTAAAGAAACGATAACGTCGTATATGGATCAACAGTCTATCTCTGTAAAGTCCTGGGACGATGAAGAGAGAGTTCCCCAAAGGGTAAGTGTGGGCACAATCAAGCTGCATGATGCACTAAAAGTTTCTATGGTGTTTAATGCGACTTATATTAGGAGATGGTGAATGTTTTATCCTAGTCGACAGGAGCGATCCTGGTGGCAGATCTGTGACGTCATCTTCGATAGGAACACGTTTCCATATGTTTTTGCTTCTAATTATTGGACGAAAAGGAGTTCGATTTTCTGATATAGGATGCTTCACATGGTTATTCTGTAATGTTATTTCTTCACATACATCATCTATTGTTTCATCCTTCGGTGATGCTATTTCTTCATCTTTTCATTCATCCTTCACTGATGTTAGTTTCTCGTCGTGCTTCTTCATAAACAATTCAGCCATCTTTGCTGTTTCCTCCGGGAAAAACTGTTGCCAGAGCATGTATTCTTTAAAAGCCTCTTGCTGATTGTGAGGACGACCTATTAACGAATTCATTTCACTGTGAGGAAAGAGATTATCAAATCTCGCTATCTGTTTGTATGCACGATCCATTGTAGAATGATTCTATACCAATAAAATTGTTCAACCATGTGCTAAACACCGCTGCTTCAGCTTGAGAACATTGATTACCGTGTCCTCTATGATATCCACATTCAGCTCCTGAGATTTTAGGCAAGTCTTTAAATCTCGGACAACCTCGTTTCTCCAAATCAGGAGATTCTATTCCGAGCTTTTCAACAAGCCGTTTCTCGTGTATTCCTCCTTTGTATGCGATAACACTCTTGTATCCTGATCGACATGTTTCATGAATATCTCGCACAATATCATTCAGACAGTCCAGTTCGTAAACGACTTCACCCCTACGAGGTTAAAAAGAGAGACCTGTGATGTGTTTTCTTACGTAGGCGATAATCTTCCAATCAGAAGGAGAAATATCGATGATAGAAGATAGATCGAATCTGTAGGCTCCTATCAGACCACGACAGTCTGAATATCCGAGTTCTCTAGTTACAAATTTACCTCCTACAGTAAAACCATCCAAATCGATGACACAGCACACACGATTCATTTTCCGTTTATTATTCACACATGATGGTTGCAGCCTTTGCCATCTCCACTAGGTCATCGAAATCCAGTTTTTCGAGTCCTTCTAATATCGGATAACCATACTTCTGGGCGACTATTGCGAACACCCACGCAACTTTTTCGAGACACGGTGAAGGCAGATGATGCAGGATGATGTCAACTAGCAACTCTTCTAATAATCCTGGATACACCGCTGCATACTCCTGTGGTTGGACATTCCAATGAAAGGTAACTGCATCGTAAATTGCATTGGAGAGATCCATTGCTACTGATCGAGTTTCAATGTTGAGACTTTATAGGAATGATTCCTCCCCCATTCATAAAGAAGGGAAAATATTATAGTCCAATCATAGTGAAGATACAATCAATAAACCTTTTTCATTCGTTGGAATCAAATAGCGAGGGACAATTATCATTAACTCAGCTTGCTAGAGAGGGCTTTATACAGAATTCCAACAGCTGTTCTTCACATGCATTGGTTTTTTCAAATCAATAAGTCAGCATTATCTGCTAGGGCTTCAATACGTAGGAGGAAATCATTAACTGAGTTAGCAACATCCGCTATGGGACGGCTTCGACTCATAATTTTTTATACAGATGCTTTTCACACGCAATGGTTTCAATAAGTCGGACATCCAGAGCATGCGAGGAAACTCACCCATCTATGGTCAGCATCCGCTAGGGGAGCGCTTCGACTCATAATTTTTATACAGATGCTCTTCACACGCAATGGTTTTTTTAGTCGAACATCCAGAGCGTGGGAGGAAACTCCCCCCATCTATGGTCAATCACGAAATGGTTATAACAGCTGGGAAACATCTGCACCGGAAACACCTGCTCTGGAAGGAAAGAGTTATGCATAAATTACCATAGTCACATCTACACTACTATAGGACCTTGTTAGAATTGGTGTGCAGTGGCCAGATGCAGTAGATGTAGCTCAGGATAGACTTGCTTGGAGCACTAAATTGCATGGTCTGGTTGAAGCTCCGTAGCCCATGCCTGCTTGATGATGATGATGATGATGATGATGATGATGATGATGATGATGATGATGATGATGATGATGATGATGATGATGATGATGATGATGATGATGATGATGATGATGATGAGACGTGCCAATCTTCTGAATTCGAGGATGTCATACAGTCGAATGACCAAAAATATATTTATATTTTAACGAAATGTTCAATTATTCATTAAGTAAAAATTATCCACAGCATCATAATTTCATATATCATCTCCAATTTACAATTTGATAGATTTCCTCCAAGTAATTTTCATGTTTGCAAATCTTTCAGTTCAGGTTTTACTTCAACATCAAATACACTTCACCGTTCAACTACACCATGAAAGGAATGTCCAAAATCTCAAATCATATTTTTCTTAGCATAATATTTTTATGTATAGAGATGTTATGCATTCTAATTAGTCCCAGAAAGTGAAATTTTCATGCAATATCTGAAGTCCTTTTCTGAATTCAATAGATGTGTGTATCTTGATATTTGTGTATCCATCTTTCGAGCAAAATATCGAGCAATGTACACCATTCTTTGGTTATCACATAGGTAGATGCAAAAATATAGGAGGTATATTTCTCCTTCAAAACTTCACATTTATCACTTAATTCCTAGTAACAGAAAAGTACCGCATATTCTTCACAGTTCTTTTATATCTATTGGAGATCAAGAATTATATTAGGAATTAACCCTAGTACACTAACACATCTTAAATACAATTTCCAATAGCATTAAATGATACCGTTTAAGACGAAGTATATCATTAATCTATATCTATATATACTTTTACTAATTAAATTTTAAGTTTCATTTCCTAAATAACAAATAAATAAAAATCAACAGAATTAAAATTAATATAAGTGTGTTTAAATAGTAAAAATTAACAGAATTAAAATTAAAATAAATGTGTTTAAAGAGTAAAAATTTACATAGATATAATTAGGAGACCACTTTAGTCTGACTAATAAAAGTATTCCACCTTATATAAGGGTAATTATTATAATAAAGAATTTTAGTATAACTTGCTACTGCCCTCATTTGTCTTTCCAGAATGCCAGAAACCATGTAACAGTGGAAAAACCTGCACATTTTTAGGTGATGTTGAAAAGTGTGACTGCCCAACTGGTAAAGATGAGAAAGATGGTGATTGCGTAGGTAAGAACAACATAATTTTCACTTGGTGCTCTTTATTCCAATTACATTATCAATCCTTCATTTAATTTGATATTGCCATATATCTCAGGCAGACTAAATCTGTGTTCGTTTAGTATTCTGTGGCTCTAATTATGAATACAAATTATTTTGTTATGTACCATACATATATATTTCGGCAGCTGTACGTAAGCATGAAACTCTGCTGCATAAGTTTCTCATATAGAAATGTCTCAATTAAACGTTATTTTACACTTGATGTACTTTGAATATTTTTTTTTCAAATTCATTCGCCAACTAGATATAAATTGAAAAACAATTTTCCAAAAAACCTATGGACCAATCCAATGATTATCAAAAAATATTTGTGGAAATATATGCATACTGCTGTGAAACCAATCATTCCATTTTTGATCCGATTCGTTTATGAATGAATTAAAAAAATACCTCATTCCTACCCTTCTAAATACCATTCCTCCACAGATTTTAACACTCGGATAACTTCCATTACTTTCTTTGTTATTGAATTATGCGCCAATCAGAATTTTGTAATTCATATCCAATTATTTGAAATGTGTTTCTCCTGTTCTATGACACAAAGGATGTTCACTTTCTTACCACAACAAGAAATCAGTTTCAGCGATGGAAATCACTTTATTTTTGGATCATAATTCTACCCTTCGTTTATTTTCAATACAAGAAATAACCTAAAAATTACACTTTATTTTTCACTTCTGCCTAAATAAATACACCAATTGCAAAATATTAAGCTCTCCATCTCTCTTCTAAGGATATTTACCATCTGATATCTGCAGATACATTTATGATATATTTCTCATATTTTACATTTTCTTCGATTCGAAACAGAAGCAGACTTGAATAATTTCCCCTTTGACAGAAGAAGGTCAATGTTTAATACATCTTTGCATGCGAATCCTGACATAAACATTTCACATCATTTCTGCAATCGAATCAAACAAGAGCAATCAAATCAACAGTGAAATATTATGCAGCTGCAAATGTCCAAATTTCTACCTCTCATGGATGATTATTTTGGTTTCTACTGGAATGGCCCACCGATCTCAAATTTCGTAAAGTTTCCATATTCAGTAACTCGAAGCAAACAGACCAGTTACCGCATTTTCAGTTCATTTAGGTAATACTTTCAACATTATTTTCCTCCATTTGATCTTGAAGCACAGTTCGGAGGTCGAATTTCGTATTTTGCTTCCAGAACAGTGACCAACATTACTCTTAACTGCAAATTCTAGTGTCCTTATGTTTATAGTGCATACGTAATATTAAAATTGTAGTTTATACAGTTTTGCTAACTCAAACGTGCGTCTAGTGAAAGGCATCCATTATAATATCCGACTCCTGACACCAATTGTTATGGGGTTTTTTAATATAAAATTTGAGGGTGAATTTAAAGGAATGCTTAGTAACAAAAATTCATAGATGAACTAATTTATTGTAAAAGTATAAAACCACATATATAAAATAAATTCAACTAACACAAATCCTTGTCTTCATCAGTACGAAGCTAAACCATCAAAGGATATTTCACATTATCTTCAAATAATCGTATTACAAATCTTACAGATTCTATTCAAAGCATAAATGAACTTTTCACAATATTCAATAAGTGACACAATTATCTTTGTGAATAAATCTGTATTTACCAAGATTAACCTTACCAATTCTTTTTACACATTAAGATCACCATGCATCGTACGATGAACTCTTCCTATGAAGAGATTATATCCAGTCACCCACTTGCTCGATTAATATATTGGCTCATCGGTTTGATTCCTAAGTCTCTTAAATAATCTTCCCTTAAATTAACCTAATACTAATTCATTAAAAGGATACAAATGTACACTTTCATCTGTCGCAACAATATATTGTCGAAATATGGATGATTCAAATACAAAAGTTTTAATAAAAATTCTATACTTTCAATAGTGGTACATTTAAATGTTGTTACTCCCAGGAAAAGATTTTGAGCAATATGTATACCAGGTTCCCAAAATATTCAACAGTTTTCCTAATAACATAAAAAATGAAAAAATTATTTTATATTTAAAATATTAATTTTGAAATGTCTAATCGAGCAAAATGTAGAAAATATATTATAATGTATATGCTTTGTATGATTATAGCGTTTAAATACACATTTGAGTCTTAATATTAATGGATATATTACATGTCAGTAATAAATAAGTTGACACTGCTGCGTTAAAATATTTTACATTTTCTTAATCTAATATCTCCACAAACGAGCTTTGGCTCATGTGGAGTTTTGTATTTTACACTTTCAAATTTGTTTATTATCTTTGGGGAAAAATATATATTGCTTTGTGTTATTAAAGCTTCAAATTGCATATTTGTAATGTAATAACAATGTGAAATAAATTTGAACTGAATAGAATGTATTACAGGAAATAAAAACAGTTGATTCTGACAATTATTCTCGCTAATCCGACTTTCAATACAACGGAATGTTATATATCGTTTCCCCCTCTGTTCGTTTATCAGTGAAACAATATCAAATAAAAGTAACGAGTACAAAACCATCCGTGTATATTTCCACTCCCCGACCTAATGGTAACGCCATTGACCAAGACACACCCAGTCTATCAGTGTGATGAGTGTCCCACTTAGCGGTTTCATCGTTATATACCTCGGGGTCCTATAAGCCCTGGTGATTCACAGTAAAGCTGGTCGTTGGCCGCGAGCAGCTTTCTACACATAATGGACTGGTCCGGCGGGCACCACTAGGCGCCTGCTTCATAAGTTAGGATCCTCTCTGTGCCCCTGAGATAAATTTCCTTGAGGACTTCTCCTCTGAGTTCCCACGAGACGCGAGCCATTCGCCCCAGCTTGCACATAACATTAGTGCATTTAATCTTAATGTCCTGCAGGTGTGGAATCCAGCTCATCCTTTCATCCAGTGTGATCCCTAAGTACTTCAAAGTACAGACTTCAAAGTAAGTACTTCAAAGTACAGACAATGACAGATGTTATTGCCATTCAGTTTGAAAATAGGGTACCTCTTATTGAGGACACCCTCTTTAGCCACCATCATAGAAGTAGTCTTCGCACAGTTGAACCCAAGCTTGTAACGTAGACTCTATCCTTCGAGAACTGACAATGTTGCATTGCCGGCGATCTCCAGTCTCGCTCTGGACAATGCCGAAATGACAAGCAGCATGTCGTCTACATAAGCCTGGAGCCAGACACCCTCTGGTAGGAATAAATACAGGGCAGTATCTGCAACCAAGTTCCAGAGGAACGGACCACTGCATGAACCTTTTGGGCAGCCTCTTTCCAAGTTTCTTGAGACTGCCCCACTGGCATGGGAATATGTAACCACTCGCTCACTGAGGTAATTGGCCACTAAAACAAAGATGTTCTTAGGATATGAACAATCTTTTAACCTGCTAAGGATAGCAGGCCACCAGACATTGTCAAAAGCACCCGTCACATCCAAGAAGATGAGAGAGGTGTGCAACTTGCGCATCCTTAATAATTTGTTTACCTTAATAATGTTCACCAATTGTTTGATAGCAGCAGTGGTGGACTGGTCTGTCATGAACTCAAATTGCCTCTCGTTCAGGAAATTGTTCTTAAAACAGTGGAAGTACATCCTATTTGTAAGGAGTTTGTCCAATATTTTCCCAACACTGGCAGCAGACAAATTGTCTGTATGATCTTGCGTCTGCCAGATCTCTGCCTGCCTTGTTAAACAGGACAAGGTCAGGCTGTTTCCAGGCTTATAGGAAAACTCCCAGTCTCAGACAGATGTTATAGAGCTGGGTGAACAGATCTTTATGTACATTGAACACCTGCAACAGTGTCTCCACTGTCAGACCATCGTGGCCAGTGGCTTTACCCCTAGCCATCGCCTTAATCACCTCTCCCACATTCTCTTTCGTAAATGGAACATCATCTTCCGTGTCCGGTGGATCCCTGCTACATTCCCGTAGGAGTTGATGTTGGATATCATCATAGCTCCTGTCATCTGGAGGGAATAGATTTTCTAATAGAAACTGGATAGTTTCGCCAAACGAAGTGGTCTTGGACCCATCTTCTTTGCGAACATACTCAATATCCAGGGATTTAATGTCCTTCCCAGTAGCCAGCTTATACTGTAGAGTGAAAGTGTTCAGTGCAGAGACCTCACCACAAAACCACTGCCAAGAGGCCAACTGAGCTTGGCGGATAGCGAGCTTAAACTCCGCCTGCTCTTTTTTATGACTCCTCTCTGGAACTTCTTCCGATATCGCGGCAACTTTGATACCTTTTCCCAAAAGCTCGGTCCCGCTTTCTTTTAATACTGAGCTCTGGTGTTCACCAGGGTACAGATTTTTTGCCTTTAGGAATTTTCCCCTTGAACCCGAAGGTTTTCTCACAACCAGAGCAAATACACTCGATTAGTTCTCTGAAGATGTTATTCAGAGCAAGACAATCACCAATATACGGGACATGCTGGCTGATCTTCGCCAGTCCCGGTGCACATAACTCACCAGTTCACACCAGTCAGGGGTCTTGCCCTCCGCAAACCTTTTGACATTCTGTGGGGGAGGTGTTGTTCCACCCACTAGGAACATAATATAATTGTGGTCGCTAACGCACCAATCCTGGATCAGAGGAAACATCTGAGGCGTAGCCAGGGTCAAGTCGATCCAGCTCTGACTCCTAGGGCCATTAATATAGCTGGTGTATCAAATCATTCAATAAAATAAGATCAGCAGACTGATAAAATCGAGAGTCATATCACCTCTGACACCTTGTCTATTTGAACCCCACAAGGGGAGCTTCGCATTGAAGTCACCTCCCACCACTATGTTCTTACATTTGACCTAAGCCAGGACGTTTTGTAGCTCGGTCAGCGAATGTTCGATGTTTTGACTTGGTTTTGATGGAGATGGCGTGTAAATTTAAACTCCCATAGCCAATCTCCACTACCACCATTGTGGTTGAACGATATGCCAGGATTGCATTCACTTTGGGATTCGAAATGACAATTCCAGCTTTCTGCTTGGCTTCTTTAATGCAAAATATCCTGCTGGTCAGAGGGAGCCCCCTTATGATGTTCTCTGTGCAGTAAGGTTCTTGCACTAGAGCAACATTGACTCCTTCCTCTTTTATCTCCTGAGTGAGTAGGGTAGTTGCGGCCCTTGCCCCATTTAAATTTATCTGTACAAATTTCAGACTCACCTTGCTTCCACTAGGAGACCTACTGTCCATAGTCGGTGTGCTTCCGCAACAACTTCAACTCTCTACAATACGACGGACAATTGCTATCCATCGCATTGTGGCCAATGTCGTATTTGTCCCCATTCTGCTTGTTTGCATTTTTGCAAACTATACATTTAGGTTTGAGCTTTCCACACTCCCTGTACGAGTGTTTGCCCACACATTGAGAACACCATTGCGTCTTCAGAGTGTACTCCTTTTGCATATACCCGAAGGCATAGTATTTGTAGCACCTGAGCACCCATATGTACTCCTTTACTATACATCGTGACCAGCTCACGCTAAGCTTACCTACCTCCATCACTTTTCTGTGGGAGGCGCTACTAGCCTCCAGAACCCGATGGTCTGTGTTCTTGTTTTCATATCGTCCATGTAGCGAGAACAGCGGGGTTAGATCCGCTTGTTCATCTGTTAGCCCATTCTGGGTTTGGATGACCTTCTGAAGGTCCTCTCGGCGGATATCCTTATCAACCCCATATATAATAATCTTAGGCCTGAGCCTCTTGGCTGATTTGGCCTCTAAAAACATCCTTGAGAGCCTCGTGGTTATCTACTGCCTTCTTGAGACAATCCACATCGCCCTGCGTGCTACATTCGATGATGACCCCATTTTTCCTCATGGGTTTGACCGTCATCACGCCGAGATTTAACTTGGAAGGGTTAATATTCAATTTCAGGTTATCCTTGACCTCCATAGCTGACTTATCCTTATCCTTGGAAAAGATCAGCAGGGTATGCCTTTGTTTACGGGGAGTAGGCTTCTTAGCCACCACCAAAACTCCCTTTCTTGACCCTTGACCACCGACAGTCTTTGCATAAGTCGGCGGTTTCCCCGTTATATCTGGGGAGCACGCAGCCCTCTCGACGAGGCACCCATTCATTTTTGCTATTTGGAGCTCCTGCTCACACTCAATAGCATACAGCTTTGTTGCTGCTCCCATTATTTTATTCTTAGCATCATTATCCATCCTGAGTTGGAACATCGCGACCGCTAGTTCCTCCAGAAGGTCGGCAGCTGCAGGCAACCTCCCCGAACCCCTCTCGTTTCCGTTGGGTTCCGCTTCAATATCTGGGGCCTGTACGTTACTTTCTTTCGGGCTCCCTTTATCCACACCTGTACTAGGGTCCTCATTACAAATTGGAGGCCCTTCTTTGTCACCATCGGTAATTGTGGTGGGAGGGGGAGTCTCTGGGACTTCCTCCACAACCACTAAAATATCAGCAGCAACCATGAGGAGGAGAGGAACCCATGTCAAAAGGACCATGGACTACCCAACTCCCCCATGTTAAATCAGTTACGACCTCAACCTAATATCACCGAATGATATATGACCTAAGTTCCTGAAAAAGAAAGAGTGGGGAGAGGAGCCCATGTCCTTAGACATAGGTCTCCTCTCCCCTTATTGCTACAGACATGTAATCATGGCTCTCGCCTAAGCCTTGAGCGTAATCTTAGCTCTTGTTTTATTTCATAATTTTTCCAATCTCTTTGCCTCTATGTCACATATATTCCATTTCAATTTATCCATTTTTAGCATCAAACTCATCTTACTCATCTCACTCCTCCAGATCATTTCCAATTCCAACTCCTTAATTCTCCATCTCCTTATTTTTCCTTCACACTATTAGTCATCCAAAAACTAACAGTCCACCTCCAGCTGCACTCAAGCCCTTCAGGCTATGTTGACTTATTGTTAACAGGCATCCACACACAAATATGTGCTCTCCCCAGTGGAGTCATCTTAGAATGGAAACCCTTAGTCTGGCCTTTCAGTTTTGGCATGTCCGACAAGAGTAACTCTAGTCGGCATAGCCCTCAACTTCACTAAGGCACGCAAGACCCCTCACCACGAAAAGGTGGTTCGCTTCGAGGGGGAGGAGAGTCCTACTATGATGATTATATTAAATTACAGAGTACACGATTTTAAACAGATTTCCACCTGTCCCCTAATGGTTGTCCAGTAAATCGCCTTCCGCCTCTGAACTCTGGGCTCTAGAGGTGGATCCTTGTGATCTGCTCTTTAGCCCAGTTGTGGAGAGAAACAAGGCAGTTATTGACAGAAAACCAGGCTGCTAAGGCTGACAACTTACTTAAAGTGTTTTCTTACATTTTCTCTGCTACATAAAATGATTGTGGCCTTACTAACCTGACAGAACATAAGATCAACCCTGTTGATTCGCTTTCCGAAATCTTCCATTAGCAAAACGGGAGGAGACAGAACAACTTATAAGGGACATGGAAGCTCAGAACAGTATAGCACCATCATCGAGTCCCTGGACATTACCACTGGTTCTTCTCAAGAAAAAGAATGAGTCCACCAGATTTTGTGTGGAGTACTACAGATTAAATGATATAACAATGATAACTACTTTCCCTTACACAGGATTGATTGATGATATACTTGACACCCTATCTGGGTCAGAATGATTTTCGACTTTGAATTTGTAGAGCGAATAAATGTGAATTACAGGAAATCAAAACAACCGATATTGAAATTTATTCTTGCTCATACTACTTTCGAATACACAGAATTTTCCATTTCTGTTCCATTCTGTTCGTTCTAAGCGAAACAATCTCAAAAGGAATGACAACTAGAAATGAAAATCCATAAAGCTATACACCGAAGAGCCAAAACATTATGACCAGCATGTCTTTATGCAAATCGAAGCAACTGCAGGTAAACGACGGCACGTGAAGGTCATGTGAAGGGTATAAGTAACACCTAATACACCATGTCATATTACCCCATGCCACACTGCCCAGATAGTTCGAGAATGGTTCGTGGAACATGAGAATGACTTCCAGGTAATGCTCTGGCCTCCAAATTCACCAGACATCAATCCAATCGAGCATCTGTGGCTTGTGTTGGAATAGCATTGTGATGCCCCATCGTTCACTTTTGCTTTACCTTAACCAGTTTTTGTTTAATTTACGTTATATTTATCATTTTGGGGATTGTTATTTCCGTTTCGGCATCACAGCACTCGTTTTCAAGTTTCTAGGAGTTGCGTACGCGCAACTCCGAACTTCCGACCGTAACCGTTAAAGCGCGTGCCAAGGACACGCCCCCTCTTGCGTCATAGCTTGCGTCCGTCATTGTATGCAAATGCCTTTCCCGGCATGCGCCGGCCCAATTGTCAAAACCGTGCCCTGCGAGGCACTTGGGGGATTTAGCACTTAGGATTTTGTCACTTGAGGATTTGTCACTTGAGCTTTGAGAGCAGAGAGATGTAGTAAGGTGCGTAGCACCGTGCGTGTAGCACAGATTTTAGTTTCTTCATTGATGTTCTTGGTGAGTTACTTATTTTTGGAAATAAATCTATTTTGTTATGTTACAAACTTTTGAGTCTGTAGTTTTTATCTTGAGCAACGCTGATTTAGAATCTTTTTTGCATTAACTTTTATTTGTTAAGATACATTTTGACTCTCACTTATGAGCGCTCACTGGCATTGGAACCCTAAATCAACTTATTCTACATTTTTGGCAATTTGTTAATGATTGCCTGGCGCCCGTCAAAGCTATCCGGAGCAATAAACTTTAAGTATTCTACATTGTTTGGAGCGTTACAGAGTAGCATAAAAGAAGTGGCGCAACGAACAGGGACTCGCCAGTATTTAAAGATAGTAATTTTTTTGAGCTCAATAGTGGTATATACTAGTTGTAGATTTAACGGCAGCTTAAGCCGAGAATTTTTGTTGAGCAAGTAGCTTAACGTTTGTGTATATTATTCAAAGGTACTGAAGTTTCAGCTTTGATATTGCTGAATATTTAAGATTGTTGTATGTAATGATTAGAAGTGTCCGGACACACAAGTACGTAAGACGATAAGAAATTTTTTTTACAAGCAAATTTATATTTTTTGTAAAGCTTAGTTTAGCTTTAGTATTGTTGTATAGCAGTACCTTTGAGCGCTGCTCAAGATAAAACGTTTTCAAAATTTCCAAAATTCCAAATTTCAGCAGACCGCTAAACATGTCTGCTAACAATATGGCCGATTCCGCCATAATGACTCCCGACATAGAAAGAGTAAAGGGTAGATTGAAAGATGTAATGATGGAAGCAGAAGTGCTAATGAATCTGCTTGATGATAATCGGGAGAAAAGGGGAACGACAACAACCCGTAAATTTGCTGACAATGCTACGTCAGTTCACCAACGAAGAAACTTTGAACGTAAGGTTCCATTTTCTGTTCCGCCAGAAGCAAGCGATAGAACAGAGTATTTTCAACCGCCACAACGACGATTTGCCAACCCATCCATTAACTATAGTCCTTATGTAAATTGGCCATTACCTGAGATAAGGTTCGACGGTTCGAAACGTCCGTCATCGTGAACATTTGTCAAGTCCATGGAGGAGCACTTCCGTTTACATGAAGTGCCAAGCAATAAAAAAGTTGTTTTAGCAGTATCTTGCCTAATTGGATGTGCTAAGCAATGGTGGAATAACGTAGGATGTCGTCATGGCATAGAACTTTGGGAAGAATTTAAAAACGAAATCATGGACATATATCCGGCTTATAATGATTTTACAGAACTAGCTACAGAGTTGTTTTCACGAAGACAAAGGGAAAGAGATGACATAGAAAAATTCATATGGGGTACAGTAGAACTATACCAGCTGTACGATGCTGATGCCGCTGAAATTGATATTGTAAATTGCATATTGTCTCAATTACTGTTGCCCATCCGGGAATTCCTAGAAATACGAAACGTGAATTCCGTGTCCAATTTAGTCAAATTGGCTCGGCAATACACTGCAAGAAGAGAATCTGCAGCAAATACACATAACCAACAATGGATGCCATTCCCGCCAAAGCAGCGATATCAGGTTGAGTCGGGTAGAATGACTCCCGCACGACTGCAATTTACACGGTCCCGACAATTTGCGTCGAACGCGCCAAGAACTATAGAATATGAACGAAGTAGAGACTTTTTGCCACGTCAAGCTTCAAACCATAGACCTAAAACTTTGGTTAAACAACCTCAAACTATCACTTGTAACTTTTGTGGCCGACTGGGACATACTGAAAATTTTTGCTACCGAAGGAATGAAAATTCGGGAAACTTTCATCGGGATCTTTGAAGCGAGAGGCCAAAGTTCCTCAAGAAAAGCCCTCTCATGAGTTATACCTTGCCACTATGGCTTTACCTTTTGTTACTGATTGCCACGAAGTAACTAAAATAAGAGATCGAAACGATACAGAAGTCGATCTTCAGTTTGCTAAGGAACAAGTTTTCGACGATAATAATGACGAATGTCAATTGACAGTGCAGCCGCGGTCCAGTGGACTTTTTGACTTACCTTGTGGTCCAGAACAGATTATTTCAGAAGCACCTATAAAATGTCCCGTTAGTGCAAATAATGAGTGTTTAAATAACGAAGTTTGTGAAGTAGAAGAATCGTATGAGGAAGCCGTTTTTGAAAAGGTTTTTAAAGTAGAAGTTTTAAAAGAAAGTAATAATAATGAAAATAATTTTGAGTCTGATTTAAGTGAAGAAAAAACCAACCAAGAAGTTGTGCCGACCGCAAGTATTCCTGACAAGTCTGGAGGTCTTCAACTATTAAAGCGTCATTTGGAGGCGGACACCATTAAGCCAAAGAAGTACGAGAAAAGGTTCTTCAAAAATCCGCACGGAGCAACGAAAAGCCGACGAAACGACCAGAGCCTGCAGAGCGACAACCGGCAGCGAAGCAGCGAACATCGGGAAGATGACGTCACGAGAGAGATCTACAGCGACGACTTGACTTGAACGAGATCTTCAGTAACAACTTTACGTGAAGCCACCCAACGACGACGGAAGGATGTTATCGGAAACGGACTAGATGATTTATCGCCACGGAGTGCCAACAATGAAATTTAAGTATATTTTTCTTTCACTTGGCACTTGATTGAGTTATAAAATGTTTTTTTTTCTGGAATAGATGAAGACGAAGAAGAAGCCTTATTGTGAATTGTATAGTTAGCGATGTTTAATTTCTTGTTGAAACTTTAGAGTTCGATATTTATTTTTGAAAAGTGAAATTGTTGTAGTTCGAGTTTATACTTGTGTGAATAGAGTTTTTTTGCATTCTTGTTCATCGAGGTTCTAGTTATTGTATTTACGTGAGTTAAAATGTATTTTTGTAGATTTTTTTTCAGCTGACTGATAGCTGAAAATTTTGTAAGTCGATATTGGAAAGTTTAGAAATTGTAAAATGTTTCTGGATATGAATGAGAAGAGTGAAAGAGAATTAGTGATTTAAGAATTTGTATTGTAAAATAACGTGCATTCCAAGGTGAATTTATGTAAAAAAAAAAAGAGATTCATGTAAAAGTTATTGGATGAAATGTTATCATGTATATTATAAATTATTTACACTCTTTTTTCTTTATTCTTAGATACGATTTATGTATATGTGTTTAAATCTGTTCAGTGTCATCAGTGATATTTATGTGTCAATGATACGTAATTTTTGTGGATGACATTGACAGTATTTATTGGTATATATAGATGATGACCATGATGATGATTGCAGAATTTTGTTTTTTTTGTGTATCTTTTTGGAGCTGTCCCCAAATGGCATAGTCTGATAACAGAGTTGTTATCAGCATAACTCCTTTGGGAGGGGGACGTTAGCTCTGAAGGGGGAGGTAATTAATGATTTTTTTATTTCAGCTAGATCGCGATTTCTGTGAATAGGAGAAGAATTAGCGGATGATTACAATCCCGCTTGTTTGTAAATTTTGAATTTTCTTAGCTTTGCGTATTTGAATGTAATTAGGAGGAGATAACGGTGTTCGAATACCCGTTTTTCTATGTGATTTAGGTGAAGAATTAGCTTTCACATATTTTTATTGTGGTTAGGGGAAAAGCGGAAGTTATTACCCCGCTAACAACAAATGTAATGAATCACCTTTTTTTTCTTTTCATCTTTTTAACATTTATTAGACTTAAGAAGTTAGGAGTTATTAACCTGTTTTTCTGTACAGTTCAAGATATGCCAATTTCGAGTTTGTATCAGAATGTGATACTAGTTAGACCGATGATGCTAGTATACAGTTAACTGTCACAGCCACTGGTACGTAAGTACACTAGGGTAGCTGTTAAACACATATTTTTGTTAGGAGGAAAAGGGAGGAGGTACCTTTGGTTGTGCTGGAAAATTGTGTCAAAGTAAGAATAGTTCATCATATCCAAATTTGCGCTAGCATACTTCTACTTATTTATGTTTAGCCATGTGTAAATGACGTAAGATGTGTCCTTTATTCAAAATTTGCTCGTCAAAATTTGTTAGGTCAATCATTTTGACTCCCTTTGGAAGGGGGAGTTGTGATGCCCCATCGTTCACTTATGCTTTACCTTAACCAGTTTTTGTTTAATTTACGTTATATTTATCATTTTGGGGATTGTTATTTCCGTTTCGGCATCACAGCACTCGTTTTCAAGTTTCTAGGAGTTGCGTACGCGCAACTCCGAACTTCCGACCGTAACCGTTAAAGCGCGTGCCAAGGACACGCCCCCTCTTGCGTCATAGCTTGCATCCGTCATTGTATGCAAATGCCTTTCCCGGCATGCGCCGGCCCAATTGTCAAAACCGTGCCCTGCAAGGCACTTGGGGGATTTAGCACTTAGGATTTTGTCACTTGAGGATTTGTCACTTGAGCTTTGAGAGCAGAGAGATGTAGTAAGGTGCGTAGCACCGTGCGTGTAGCACAGATTTTAGTTTCTTCATTGATGTTCTTGGTGAGTTACTTATTTTTGGAAATAAATCTATTTTGTTATGTTACAAACTTTTGAGTCTGTAGTTTTTATCTTGAGCAACGCTGATTTAGAATCTTTTTTGCATTAACTTTTATCTGTTAAGATACATTTTGACTCTCACTTATGAACGCTCACTGGCATTGGAACCCTAAATCAACTTATTCTACATTTTTGGCAATTTGTTAATGATTGCCTGGCACCCGTCAAAGCTATCCGGAGCAATAAACTTTAAGTATTCTACATTGTTTGGAGCGTTACAGCATATCCGTTCTTTGACGGCTAAACCACGTAACTCACAAGAGATAAAGGATCTGCTGGTAACGTGTTGACACCAGATACCATAAGACACCTTTAGAAATCTTGTAAAATTCATGCCTTGCCGGGTAAGAGCTGTTTTGGCGGCATGTGGAGAACCAACATCATATTAGGCAGGTGGTCATAATATTTTGCCTCTTCAGTGTACAAGGTTATCAGTATTCTCAATAATTCGACACTCTTTAAACGAATGTTTTAAAGATCATTTTCTTCTAAAAGAAACAATTGGATATCAATCATATGCATTACTATAAAAATCAAAACAGCCCATATTGGGCAATTATTCTCGCTAATCCCACTTTCGATAAAGCGAATTTTTATATTTCTCTTCCATTCATTTTGTTCTAAGCGAAACAAACTGAAATGAAAGGAAAGAATCAGAAAAAACTAAACTGTATAAGACTAAAAGGTTTTTCAATAAACCGAAGCTCAATAAAATTAATATTTTATAGATCCTATTCTTCTAAAAGAAACAGTCCGAGATCAATAAAATGCATTATCGGAAATCAAAACAGCCGATATTGATAATTATTCCCATTAATCCGACTTTCTATACAACAGACCTTTATATATATATTTCTATTCGATTCTGTTAGTTCTAGGCGAAAAAACTGAAATTCATTTTTTTAACATATTTAAATTTTGTTCCGTTTATCTCTTGTCGGTTATAACGGATTTTTGTATTCTTCTCTGCATCAAGTAAATGAAAAAAAAGGAAACCAACGCAGTACAGAAAACAAAACCGCAAAAGACTATTAGTATACTCATTAATTCGAAATTACAGATAAATTTTGAGGCTATTCAAAAAAAATTGGAAATCAAAGTCAATCGGATTTTTTATTCTCTTCTGCATCTTATAAAAAAAAGCAACCAAAGAACGCAGTAAAGAAACCTAAACTGCAAAAGACGACCCGTACGGTCACCAAACGTTTCGAATTCCTGCTTGTACTTCCAACTAATGGCTGGTAGCTGCTCAGTGGAAAGATACATGTCCTTGACATGTATAAAAATAAAAAAATGAATTTTTATCAAACACGAAACACAAGAAAAAAACTTTTTTTTTTAAGAAAATGTTTTAAGAAAACTTTTTTTACCTCTACTGTAGGATTTGTAAGCAGTTTGTTGAAGGAAGCGACAAATGTTAGCTGATCCTCATTTTCTTTTATACCAAAACGTTCCCAAAAACTGTTAAGGCATGTCTTCGCACATTGGCGCCGTCCTTTATTCACTTCAATACAGCCAGGGTCCAGTTGCATTCCTTCTCGTCGGAAATAATTTTTTATGTTGGCGGCTTTCTCTTCATCAGAAAAACCAACGGTTCACCAACCAGTACGTTCATTGAATCTCATTTACACCTTTCCAAACATTTTTTTTGGTTAAAAACGAAAGAACCGGAAGTCAAAGAATTCACACAGGAAATTGAAACTCTCAATATATGCATCTATTCTTAATATCCGAATTTATTTAGGCCGGATTTTAATATTCCTACTCTTTCTCCATTTAAAGGAAGCAAACGGAAATCAAACAACTCTTCTGAAAGAAATCCGAAAGGATTATTGAAGAAAAAAAAGAATACGGAAATCCACAGTTCATAGGACTGTCGGTATTCTCTAACCAATATTTTTTTGTCTTTTTCTTAGAATGAAATTCTCGAAAATCAAAGGAATGCATTACAAGAAACCTAAAGAGTCTACATTATATTATTATCTCTACATACAGTCCCTCCAATTTGACAATTCAGCACAACGGATTCTTTTTCTTTTAAATTTGTTCTTTCTAAGCGAAGCAACAGGAAACTGAAGAGAGGAACTAACACGGAATTTATTTCCATTCCCTGTAATTCGATATTCAATAAAACATTTACATGCTCACAAAATTGACTTTTTTTTTCAAATATTTTTAACGAAACTATAGGGAATTAAAATAATGCATACAGAAAATAAAACTGTATATGTTTATCAGTAGTCTCATTAATCTTATTCTCAATAAAACAAAAGCATTGTTTGCTTCAGAAGGAAAGAATAAGAAATCAAAAGAACACACTACAAGAATCAAACACAATAAAATTTATATCTTTTATCTCTAAATCGGTAAGTGGATTTTAATTTATATCTCCCCTTCAGAAATCAAAGTTCGAATGCTAAAAAAATGCGTTTTATTGCAAGGCTGGTTACAGAAAAAAAGTATAAATATCAGATCTGCGGGTTTCCTATATTCACCTTTAGTACCCTTTGATTCCCGATTGTGAAGTATAGGACCTCCAATCCCTGGGCGTAGCACCAATTTTACAGGAGTTGTTGTCTGTGGTGGAGACGGAAGCAGTCTAGGTGTACATTGAAACACATAATTCCATACACTATACGCCTACGTTCCTACCGATGGGGATTCGAATCCTGATGATCCACTATAATATCCTGAATCCTCGTCACCGGAGACGAAGTACATTATGACACTAAGCACTGCATTACTATAAAAACGATGGAGAAACTCCCTTTTATACATCGAAAGGCAAATGATTGAGCAACACAAATGGGAGTTCGAATAGGAGTTGATGGGCGTATTCATGGAGATAACGACTCGTGACATAGATGCAAATCATGTTGAAAACTGTTCTCAGATGCAGTACAACACATTCAATATTTGATCACCACATTTACTTTACATCGATCTATCCAGCAGAAAAAAGCAGCTGTTTCTGCTAACGAACAGTGGTCGCCCTCTCCTTTGTGATGCCTTCACTCAAGAGTAGAAACATTCATAAAGTTCGAGATTAATGCCCGGAATTTTCAATTTTTTTAGCAATATGCTTCCATATTTCCACCTTTGTAACCCATAGCAGTAGCTATAAGAGTACAGGGTGTACCAAAATTAAATGAACGTAGATCATTTGGCCATGCATTGATGGGCACTTTAGGTAATATATTAATATTTAAAGATTGGGAATAGCACCAAATACGAGACAGGGGCTAGGTTTTGGAAAAGAGAGAAAAATATTTTGAAAGACTTTTCCTAATATATCCTCCAGGAATCAAGGGGTATGAACCACACACACTTGAAATTTTAGGAAATAAATATTCCTAAATCAACTTCCACATGCTGAAACATTAGTAACAGGTGACAGATCGCTTTCAATGAGTTCCCTAGATATAGATCGTATAAAAAAAGAAAAATTTGACGGATCAAGACACTATTTCTAAAGTTATTTTTCAAAAGTTAGAGAAATTCCCCGAAAACGGAAGTTGATTATTAGAGGAATTCTCTATTTTTAGACAAGTTATTTTTACTCAAAAATTCTCACACGGTGTACCAAAAATAAATGAACGGAGACCGTTTGGCCGAGCCAAACATATTTTAGCTATAATTACTCTCTGGAGACATGCACGGTGGCCGCGCAAACAGTCATAATCGACTATTTAGCCAGTTAGGTATAAGAAATATATATTTGGGTATGTCCAAAGAGGAATGATTTTTTCTTTCTCTTAGTGGGGTAGGGAGATAGGCTCGTAATATGCAGTTTCCAGATTCGATTCCCAGCTGAGATGTCTCCGCGAAACCCCCTCCTCCCTCCTCATTTTACCGCTACTCTGACCACGATTTGTAGAGAGACACCAATGTACTTGAAAAGGCTACTCTCCAGCCCATTCGACTATCGTTGAACGGGATATTTAAGCCGCAGCTCCGTGTTCGGGAAGTGCGCCGCTACCCATTTTGAAATTTGCAGCTCGAATCCTACTTCGGCTGCGTTAATCTCCACACACACACACACCCCTCTCTTTAATTAGCCTTAATGTCCTTCTCTCTTCCCCCCCTCACATTGCGACGGTTGCCATTTAGCCCACTGATTGCACAGAGTTAAATTCAGTTTAGAAGATCCGAACTCATTCTGCAGTTCACAAGTTCTTGATCCACTTGGGCTACGTTAATCCATTTAGCCCTTTGTTTGCATAGATAAAACCAGTTTAGAAGAACCGAACCCATTTTGAAATCTGCAGTTCTCAAGTTCCAGTCCAATTTTGGCCACGTTAATCACTTCAAAACCCCACTTTTTATTGATATATTAGGGGCTTATATGCAGAGGTAATAGTTGCCACCAATCCTCCCTCCTTTGCAGTGATGTGGAAAGAGCGCCGTCCATCAGGTGAAGCCTGTGCACCTTAAAGAACACACTGGCTGATGGATGGATGGAGGCTGCTCTCTGTTTCTATCCTAACGGGCATCCCTTGGGAACTATTTAATCAGTTTTTGCAACAAACGCTCGGAGGTGAGGCATTCATTTGAGGGATTCTCTTTCTCCATCCTAAGCATCTGTCCTTCTCTCCCCCCTCCCCTGCAATCCCCACGGTTGCGATTTAGACCACTGTTTGCAAAAAATGCAGTTTAGAAAATTCAAACCCACCCACATTTTGAAATCTGCAGGTCACAGGTTCGAGTCCCACTTGGGTTCTTCCTTTTAACTAGCCTTAATGTCCTCCTTTCTCTCTCTCTCTCTCCCCCCCACCCCCAACCCCCACAATGTGACGTTTGCCATTTAGCCCATTATTTCCACAGATACTACTTGGGCTGCGTTAATCTCAGCAAAGCCCCTCTTCTTATTGATATTGTCTTTCCTCCATTGTAGAGACGTGGAAAGTGCACCTTCCTTTAGGTGGGATATTTAATCTTCTGCATGTTAAAGAACACGCTGGCTGCTGGATGGTTGGTCTTGGCGAGAGGCTGCCATCTTTCTCTGAGCATCTATTGGGAACCACTTAACCTATTGTTGCAGCAAAGACTTGGAGGTGAGACTCAGACATTTGGAAGGATTCGCTATCTGTCCTTCTCCCTTCCCACTTCCCAAACTCCCGAAGTTACCATTTAGCCCATTATTTTCACAGATAATTGCCGCACAATCCTCCTCCTCCTACACGGGGGTCGAATCCTCTTCCCGCTCGCCCGTTTCTCTCCTTTGTATGTATCGGCATTTCCGCTTTCCCGTCAGGTATAACGTGGGCGGCCCAGTGATGTGTTTTTTTCCCGTCCTCCAAAGGCGTGGCCCACTAATGAATATTGCAAGGAATTTTCGTTGGAGACTGCGTGGACACTGTTGGCTCGCTCACAACATGAGCGAGCGAGCCAACAGTGTTCACGCAGTGAGTTTAAGAAATTAGACCCAGTAGGGTAGAATTATTTTACTACACGGCTCTTATGCTCGTGGGCGTCCGGTGATTCCCCCCCCCGCCTCCTGTCAAAAGCGAGGCCATGAAAAGTTAATGCAGGCAGTTTTCCCGCAAAGGCCGCCTCTGAAAATTTGCTGCGAGTGAGCGAGCAAACAGAGGCCACGCAGTGGATTCAAGAAGACTAGGCCCACAAGGGCAAGAATTATTTTTTTATTTTATTACACGGCGCTAATGCTCGCCCAGAAGCGACAGGTTTCAACTCTCTTAGATGACCAAGAGGTGTAAGGGACCACGTCTGCAAAGACGCAAGAGATGTAAGGGACCACGTCTGCGAAGACGCAAGAGATGTAAGGGACCACGTCTGAAGGAAGGCACCATTCCCAAGTAGCAGCAATGAGGGGAGGGGGGCGACTCGCTCGCAAACTTTAAACACCGGGAGTAGAATTTGCTTTCTTATCCACGGCACGAGCGCTGTGCCCGGGGGTGATCACGTGACAAACAGGTTGGGAGGTGTAAGAGAAGGAAAGAAGAGTGTTAATTAAGAAGCAGGTGACCGACAGAGGGCGGGAAGGGAAGTGAAAGTTCTTAGTGAGCAGTGTGTCTACCAGTCGGCTATCCATCCGATCGGATATGAGTCCACGGTCCGCAGTGACATTTTGCAAAGGATGGCATGCTCGTAAATCTGCAGTTCTCAGGTTCGGGTTCCACTTGGGCTGCGTTAATCACCGCAAAACTATCCCCTGCTTTTTAATTAGCCCTTTATTAATAGAACACGCCGTTAATTTACATACAATATGCTCGAGTCGCGCGTGTACTAGGGTCCCTTCGTGATTAGCCCAGTGTGTAGAAAAGTACCACCCAAATTGGCTAGTTTTTACAGGGTTTCTCTTTCAAGCCCTACTAATGAGAGCTTGCTGCTTATGCCATACTCTGTGCACGTTAAAGACTTTCCTCCATTGCAGGCCCTCAGGTGTAGGGACATTCAGTTTAGAAATCCGAACCCACTTTGTAACTGCTCAGTCATTTAACCCATTGACTGCAGCATTTATTCCATTGTGCGCAGAGGTAATCCTTGCAGCGACGGGCCCACTTTGAAAAGGTACCATCCGTGAAGTGGAACATTTAAGCTCTCAGGGAATGAACACACTGGATGGATGACGAGAGGCTGCCATCTATCTCTAACAGTTAGCGTTTCTTGGACCTACCCATTATTGTTTGCACTAGGAGGTAAGATCAGAATCCACCACTTTGTAACGCTCAGTCATTTAACCCATGGTCGTGGGATACTTTAGCTGCATTTAGTCCATTGTGTGCAGAGGTAAGGGGATGAAAACACTATATGGATTGATTAATCGAAATTATGGTAATTTCCGCCGTATAAATTATGCCGCGGTTTGGTGGGTGCACATGTGACAATGGAGCGTTTTAACTACAGGGAGAGGGAGGGTTAGCCCTCTGGCGACAAAGGAGCGGAGACCGAATGGCATCTACAGGAATGGGAAAAAGATTCTTGTAATAAGAACAGCTCTTTTACTTAGCACATCGAGTGCGATTTAATCGATTTGGAAAAGCAGCTGGGTCTTTTACATTGCAGTTCCCAGGTCCGAGTCTGCACTGGGTTAATAGGAAAGGATTCTACTCAGACAGTGGCTCCCCACCGTCTGGGTAGAAATGATTCAACCCGGAGGTACACCCCCGCCCTTAATAAGAAACGATTCATCTCAGAGATACCACCCCATGTTGTCTGGGTTAATAGGAAATGATTCAGCTCAGAGGTACCCCGAGCCGTCTGGGTTAATAATAAATAATTCAATGCAGAGGTACCCCCCCACCGTCTGGGTTAATAAGAAACGATTCAACTCAGAGATATCCCCCCCCCGCCGTCTCTGTGTTACCCCTAGCCATCTGGGTTAATAACAAACGATTCAACCCAGAAGTATCCTCAGTCATCTGGGTTAATAATAAATGATTCAACGCAGAGGTACTCCCCTCCTCTGGATTGAATCGTTTCAACCCAGACGGCGGAGGAACTTCTGGGTTGAATTTGGATCATATGCATATTGTACGACGTCACGAATATGATCTAACGTCCATATATTGTCGCCCAGGGTAGAAGGGTAGACTTACACGTGTTTAGAAATATGAAATGACATAGTTAACTATCACTTGTTCTTTATCGACAAAGTTCGGTGATGTCAGAGATTGAACCGCTAGAGATCACATTTTCCCTTCAGGATAGCAAATCCAAGCTCCTGCACTAGGAAATGATCGTTTACGCAAAACCCTTCAATATCTAGAACCATACAGTTTTTTTTGGCATGATCAGCTTTCACAAATTTCACAATTTGTCTGAAACTGATTTGATCTAATTCGCTCCAAAGAATGTTTGAACACTGAAAGAATTCACAAGCTAGATAAGAAACACTCAATTTACGTTCAGGAAAAAGGAACACCTGAATTTAATCCGTGCAACGCAATATCCAACAGAAGACGACGAACAGTTTCTTCGCTATATTCCGACACATGATCGATCATACAGTTCATGTGTTACAGTACCAACTCTTTAAAAAACACGGTGATGACTGCACTGTTCGCTAGGTTGGGTTGGGTTGTTTTACCTCTGAGCGGCGCTTTTTTGCACACCATGGGCTAAATGGCCAGGTCACATGGACCCCGAAGACTCAGAGAAGGTTGGGGAGGGGACCCACTGGAACAGCTGTTGGGAGACAGATGGTAGCCTCCCGTCAAGGCCATCCAGCGTGTTCTTTAACGTGCACAGGGTATGGCTCTCCCACACAGGGGGCCACGGCTTAACGTCCCATCCGACGGACGTCGGCCTTTCCAAGCCCATCGGTGTCCCCTACTGACCGTGGGCAGGGCTGGGAATTTTGCGGAGATAAATCTCAACGCTGACCCAGTTGGGACTCGAACCTGGGAACTACAGATTACGAGCCTGGCGCGCTACCGACTGAGCCACCCCCACCCACTGTTCGCTAGAGTGACACTGATAAGTTCAGATATGATGGCGTCACATTTTAGAATGCAAATGGTTAAACGTATCTAAACACAAAAAACTGTTGGCGTCAGTCTGAAACAAAGGTGGTCGACAGTGTAGGTTTGCTGAGAAAGATTGTTTACTTCTGATGGGATTTCTTGCGCAATGCAAGATGCGTACTTAGAATTAATTGTAGAGGACTTAGAATTAATTGTAGAGGTTGTTTACTACGAGTGGTTTGGGTGATGTCGCAATACAAGTGACCTAGTAAATTTCACAACTTCAGTTGTTTACTTCGTATGGACAATGTCGCAAAATATAAAGGCTGGGGCTTAGAATTATTTGGAGAGGTACGAAAGATGAAAACGGAGGACTTTGTGTCGAGGGCGATGACGTCAGAATCTAAAATGTCGGACGAACGTCAATAACGGAGACTTCCGTAACCGCAAGTGACGTCAAAATGGGAGGGCCGCAAGTGACATCAAAAAGGGAAAGCACCGGAAGTGAGGAATGGTATACTGAGACTACACTACTGAAATATCAGATCAGAGACAGCAGATGTAAATTCTTTAATGTATCTGCTGTCTCCTGGTCTTATGACCAGAAAGCAACTATTCCGGATTTCAAGACAAGTAGACAGGTTTGGGAATTCGTAAACGACGACAGGATTTTCGGGGGGAGGGATGAACTATGGAAGATCAGACTGACTTTGCAGTTCAGTTCTCCATATATCTCTTCGAACTACAGCTGTTGCATTTGTTCACTGCATGTGAATTTTTAAAATGTCATCTTTGACATTGTCCATCCACGACATTCTCGGTCTCCATCTTTTTCTGAGGTTTGTAGGCACAATTTTCATAACTATATTTGATAATCCGTAGTATTACATGAAATTCGAGTATATATAGCATATGTTAAAAGGAAAAATTGTCGTGTACTGTGAAAAGAGAAATCAATTTTTAATAGAACTTCAAACCTATCTGGTGTGCTGAGATAAGCTCTCTCTGGCCTTATCTAGTCCTGACTATTAAGACCAGCAATGCATGTCTTTGTGTACGTGGTTGTATCAGAAAACCAGGACACGCCTAACATAGCTTCTAGATTATCTCTGTCCTTTGTGTAGGGAAGAACCTCCTTCCTTTCTTGAAAAGGAAAATAAAATAAAAGTTGTTTATATGGAGTTTGGATTTTTAAGCTGGTGGATTTCGTTATATATGACAGCTGGCTTTTAAATGCGCAAGTAATAATTGATGGATTATTTATTATTTATGCATTTTGTCTATCCCAGTAGAGCATACATGAGGTTTAGAAAAGTATCCCACTAATATTTATCCAGTGAAGAACATTCATAAACGACGATTATAGTATATAAAATTTGGAAAAACGAATTTCGATTAGAAAATGGCAATCGTTTCGTTATAACCGCTACGTCAAAAAGCAATTTTTATTTTACACGATGAAGCAGAAAAAAAAGAAATCTACGCTGCATTTCATCTTAAATTCCTTAATTAACTAATCAATCAATTAATCGAAATACCTAAGTCTCAATGAATCAGACTATACATTTAGTACAATATGAACAGCCCAAAAATAACTTATCTAAGTTGCTATAGTTGATATTATATGAAATAATAGTAAAGTTCAACTTATTAGTACGTTATTAATTTCAATATAAATATCCTACCATCACTAGATTATGACGAGTATAAACATTCCCATATATTTGCAAATAAAACAATTTTCATTTAAATACAACGAAAGGTAGTAAAGAAAACCTGTTTAATGCAATACAGTACGAAAATTATTGCAAGCAATGGAAATTTGGGTTGGAATTTTGTTTTGAAGAGGTCATTTTTGAAGATGTTAGAAGTATCACTATTTGCTTGTGTCGATGTTATTTGTCTTATGGGCATTATATCTTTAGTACCATATTTCAACTCCGCATTATAGCAATGCTTGCAGTTGTCAATACATGGACGTCTGGGAAGGGCATTTCCATTCGTATGAATTTTGCCACTTCGATGCTCGATGGAAAATTGCACTCTTGTAACCGCTGTATCCAACTAGCAATTTGTCCTTCAGGGTTTTTAAAGTTTAGTAACTATCTGAGTGCAGCATGATCAGTACGTATAAGAATGCCTTATCACTCAAATAATTCTGTCTCCTCTACTCCTTTTTTTCCTAAAATAGTACTTTTAGTTTCCAAAAAAGCCTGTTTAAAAAGGTCCCATTCTTCCTCAACTTCAGTAGTAAGCAAACCATGAATCTCATAGTGACTAAGTAACTTATCATGGTAAGCTTTAGCTATAACTGGGTCATTCAAAGCTTCAGTATTAAAGATAAATTTTTTAATCCTAGCACCACACTTTTTAAGTTTAAGTTGCAAGACACTTTTAACTAGGTAATGATCAGATCCAATTTCAGCTCCCCTATATGGCCTGGTATTCCTAACAGAACTAACCTATTTGCTGTTAATTAATATATATATATATAGTTAGTAAATTAATATATATATATATAATAGCAGTCTTTCTTTGTTATATCATTCAACCTGCGGTAATCAATACAAAATCGGGTAGATCCAATTTTTTTCTTGACAAGAACCACTAGTGATGTCCAGGGACTCTGTGATGGTTCTGAAACGTCTTGAGCTTCCATGTCCCTTATGAGTTGTTCTGTTTCCTCCCGTTTTGCCAATGGAAACCTTCTTGCTCGTAGATGGACTGGACGAGATTCACCAGTGTTGATCATATGTTCTGCCAAGGTTAGTACGGCCATAATCATTTGATGTAGTAGGAAAAACGTCGGAAAACCCTTTCCTTAGGTAAGAGTTTTCCGACGTATACTTAATCTTTTAGGAAAATAGGAGCAGAGGAGGAAGATTTTCAATCTTTCCATAGTGTTGATCTCATATTCTGCAAAGGTTAGTACGGCCATAATTATTTGATGTAGCAGAAAAAACGTCGTAAAGCATCTCTGCTTCAATTAATATTCTTCTTGTTTCTCTCCATAAGGCAGCAAGATGAGATGGCATGCCTGCATGGTGTTGGTTTGAGTCAGTAACTGCTATTGGGTTTATACTTCGTCATTCTTCGTATATTCATCGATAGTCTGTCATCTTCTATATCTGGGTATAGTTTATAACATCTACAAATACATATCAGTAAATAGAAAAGTATGTATGGAGAAATGTAATTCGTATTAAAAACATTGAATGCTACCATATATAAAGGAAATTATTTGAAATTTTTCGAAAGGTATTACAGTCTTCTAATATACCCTTTCAAATATTTCGATACAAATATAAAAAAAATTCAAGATAAATCACTCTAAAACAGCTGTATAGGAGGGAATTTCTATTGGTGTTATCAAATATTCAATACGATATTTATTCAGAGAAATGTGATCAAGAGACATCAGGTTGCAAATTGGATGATGAGTGCTATGTAGATTATGAAGACACCCTGCATTGCTCATGCAAAGACGGAAATTTAACCCTGAGAGATGGAATATGCAAAAGTAAGTGATTTAATAATGATATGTTTCTGACATTATTTGTTTTTCGACATTTTACTTCTCATTTTATACATCTTATTTTCGATTATAATATATATACGATTGTGGGTATGAGTGTGTGTAAATATGCGTGTAGATATTTATATATAGGTATTACGTATTCATACATTTCTTATCGAAAAATTTCAAAATGTCTTCATTTTACACTTAAAAGTATGTCTAATATAAAGTATTTTCCAAGCATCTATTAATACTAAAACGACAAAGGCATATAATAGCTGCTATGATTAAAAATTTTAGAAAAGCCTCGGTAATTTTCTTTTATTTTTATTCAATATAATTATTTGTAACTCTACCTATTAGAACTTTCATTAATTAACACATCACATTTACTAAAATGTTTATATTACAAAATTATTCCAATCACTTTCATTTTATATTACAATTCTTATTTTGGAACATTGAATTTCAACAAATAATCTCGCATTCTGCTGGTTTTGAATTACAAAAACTACCAGCACAAACGATAGAAAACGCTCTTGACGCAAAAAACTCGATAAAAATATTATTAGGCCAAATAAGAAAGTAATCTGTTTGATGCATTGGTAATTTCATATTTGTTGGTCCAAACCGATATTTTCAATAACTTTCATGTTTGACCTTGAATCAAGGAAGTGTTTTTGAAAATTAAATATTCCCATTTCAGTTTTGAGTCATCACAGTAGCTTCGCACGTATCTTATATTTTTCTATTTAATGTAGGGAAATTTGTCACTAAGTTAATCGCAAGATGTCCTCAGGTTCCTTTGCATAATGAGAAATAAAAATAGACAAACACCTTACACATGCGAACACAGAAACAATCTCCTTTATGTATCAGAAGGACTCAATATGCAATGCAAATGTAAAGACCAAATTTGAATTCTGTCACAGGAAATATGGAATATCTGTGATTCATACCTGTTTGTTGTTCTTCGTATATTCATCGATATTCTGTCATTTTCTATATCTGGGTATATTTTATAACAACTACAAATACATATCAGTAAATAGTAAGTTATATATGGAGAAATGTAATTAGTTTAAAAAACATTGAATGCTACCACATATAAATGAAGTTATTTGAAATTTTTGGAACGGTATTACACTTTTCTAATATACTCTTTCAAATATTTTGCTCCAAATATAAAAATATTTCAAGATAAATCACTATAAAAAAGCTGTATAGGAGTAAAATTCTATTGGTGTTGTCAAATATTCAATACATTTTTTTTGCAGAGAAATGTAATCAAGAGACATCAGGTTGCAAATTGGATGATGAGTGCTATGTAGATTATGAAGACAAACTGCATTGCTCATGCAAAGACGGAAATTTAACGCTGAGAGATGGAATATGCAAAAGTAAGTGACTTAATATTGATATGTTTCTGATATTATTCCTTTCGCGACATTTTACTTTTTATTTAATACATCTGATTTTCGATTATAATATATATACGATTGTGGGTATGAGTGTGTTTAAATACGTGTGTAGATATTTATCTGTATGAATTACGTATTCATATATTTCTTATCGAAATAATTCAAAATGTCTTCATTATACACTTAACAGTATGTCTCATATAAAGCGTTTTCCAAGCATCTATTAATACTAAAACGACAAATCCATATAATAGCTGCTATGATTAAAAATTCTCAAAATGCCTCGGTAAAGTTTTTTTTATTATTATTCAATAAAATTATTTGTAACTCTACTATATTAGAACTTTCATTAATTAACACATCACATTTACTAAAATATTTATATTACAAAATTATTCTAATCACTTTCATTTTATATTAGAATTCTTATTTTGGAACATTGCATTTCAACAAATAATATCGCATTCTGCTGGTTTTGAATTACAAATACTACCAGCACAATCGATAGAAAACGCTCTTGACGCAAAAAACTCGATAAAAATATTATTAGGCCAAATAAGAAAGTAATCTGTTTGATGCATTGGTAATTTCATATTTGTTGGTCCAAACCGATATTTTCAATAACTTTCATGTTTGACCTTGAATCAAGGAAGTGTTTTTGAAAATTAAATATTCCCATTCCAGTTTTGAGTCATCACAGTAGCTTCGCACGTATCTTATATTTTTCTATTTAATGTAGGGAAATTTGTCACTAAGTTAATCGCAAGATGTCCTCAGGTTCCTTTGCATAATGAGAAATAAAAATAGACAAACACCTTACACATGCGAAAACAAACAATCTCCTTTATGTATCACAAGGACTCAATATGCAATGCAAATGTAAAGACCAAATTTGAATTCTGTCACAGGAAATATGGAATATCTGTGGTTCATACCTGTTTGTCGTTCTTCGTATATTCATCGATATTCTGTCATTTTCTATATCTGGGTATATTTTATAACAACTACAAATACATATCAGTAAATAGGAAGTTATATATGGAGAAGTGTAATTAGTTTAAAAAACATTGAATGCTACCACATATAAATGAAGTTGTTTGAAATTTTTGGAACGGTATTACTCTTTTCTAATATGCTCTTTCAAATATTTTGCTCCAAATATAAAAATATTTCAAGATAAATCACTATAAAAAAGCTGTATAGGACTAAAATTCTATTGGTGTTGTCAAATATTCAATACATTTTTTTTTGCAGAGAAATGTGATCAAGAGACATCAGGTTGCAAATTGGATGATGAGTGCTATGTAGATTATGAAGACACACTGCATTGCTCATGCAAAGACGGAAATTTAACGCTGAGAGATGGAATATGCAAAAGTAAGTGACTTAATATTGATATGTTTCTGATATTATTCCTTTCTCGACATTTTACTTCTTATTTCATACATCTGATTTTCGATTGTAATATATATACGATTGTGGGTAGGAGTGTGTGTAAATACGTGTGTAGATATTTATATGTATGAATTACGTATTCATATATTTCTTATCGAAATAATTCAAAATATCTTCCTTATACACTTAACAGTATGTCTCATATAAAGTGTTTTCCAAGCATCTATTAATACTAAAACGACAAAACCATATAATAGCTGCTATGATTAAAAATTCTCAAAATGCCTCGGTAAAGTTTTTTTATTATTATTCAATAAAATTATTTGTAACTCTAGCTACTAGAACTTTCATTAATTAACACATCACATCTACTAAAATGTTTATATTACAAAATTATTCTAATCACTTTCATTTTATATTAGAATTCTTATTTTGGAACATTGCATTTCAACAAATAATATCGCATTCTGCTGGTTTTGAATTACAAAAACTACCAGCACAAACGATAGAAAACGCTCTTGACGCAAAAAACTCAATAAAAATATTATTAGGCCAAATGAGAAAGTAATCTCTTTGATGCATTGGTAATTTCATATTTGTTGGTCCAAACCGATATTTTCGATAACTTTCATGTTTGACCTTGAATCATGGAAGTGTTTTTGAAAATTAAATATTCCCATTCCAGTTTTGAGTCATCACAGTAGCTTCGCACGTATATTATATTTTTCTATTTAATGTAGGGAAATTTGTCACTAAGTTAATCGCAAGATGTCCTCAGGTTCCTTTACATAATGAGAAATAAAAATAGACAAACACCTTACACATGCGAACACAGAAACAATCTCCTTTATGTATCAGAAGGACTCAATATGCAATGCAAATGTAAAGACCAAATTTGAATTCTGTCACAGGGAATATGGAATACCTGTGGTTCATACCTGTTTGTCGTTCTTCGTATATTCATCGATATTCTGTCATTTTCTATATCTGGGTATATTTTATAACAACTGCAAATACATATCAGTAAATAGGAAGTTATATATGGAGAAGTGTAATTAGTTTAAAAAACATTGAATGATACCACATATAAATGAAGTTATTTGAAATTTTTGGAAAGGTATTACTCTTTTCTAATATACTCTTTCAAATATTTCGTTCCAAATATAAAAATATTTCAAGATAAATCACTATAAAAAATCTGTATAGGACTAAAATTCTATTGGTGTTGTCAAATATTCAATACATTTTTTTTGCAGAGAAATGTGATCAAGAGACATCAGGTTGCAAATTGGATGATGAGTGCTATGTAGATTATGAAGACACACTGCATTGCTCATGCAAAGACGGAAATTTAACGCTGAGAGATGGAACATGCAAAAGTAAGTGACTTAATATTGATATGTTTCTGATATTATTCCTTTCTCGACATTTTACTTTTTATTTCATACATCTGATTTTCGATTGTAATATATATACGATTGTGGGTATGAGTGTGTTTAAATACGTGTGTAGATATTTATATGTATGAATTACGTATTCATATATTTCTTATCGAAATAATTCAAAATGTCTTTATTATACACTTAACAGTATGTCTCATATAAAGTGTTTTCCAAGCATCTATTAATACTGAAACGACAAAACCATATAATAGCTGCTATGATTAAAAATTCTCAAAATGCCTCGGTAAAGTTTTTTTATTATTATTCAATAAAATTATTTGTAACTCTACCTATTAGAACTTTCATTAATTAACACATCACATTTGCTAAAATGTTTATATTACAAAATTATTCTAATCACTTTCATTTTATATTAGAATTCTTATTTTGGAACATTGCATTTCAACAAATAATATCGCATTCTACTGGTTTTGAATTACAAAAACTACCAGCACAAACGATAGAAAACGCTCTTGACGCAAAAAACTCAATAAAAATATTATTAGGCCAAATGAGAAAGTAATCTGTTTGATGCATTGGTAATTTCATATTTGTTGGTCCAAACCGATATTTTCGATAACTTTCATGTTTGACCTTGAATCGAGGAAGTGTTTTTGAAAATTAAATATTCCCATTCCAGTTTTGAGTCATCACAGTAGCTTCGCACGTATCTTATATTTTTCTATTTAATGTAGGGAAATTTGTCACTAAGTTAATCGCAAGATGTCCTCAGGTTCCTTTGCATAATGAGAAAAAAAATAGACAAACACCTTACACATGCGAACAGAGAAACAATCTCCTTTATGTATCAGAAGGACACAATATGCAATGCAAATGTAAAGACCAAATTTGAATTCTGTCACAGGAAACATGGAATATCTGTGGTTCATACCTGTTTGTCGTTCTTCGTATATTCATCGATATTCTGTCATTTTCTATATCTGGGTATATTTTATAACAACTACAAATACATATCAGTAAATAGGAAGTTATATATGGAGAAGTGTAATTAGTTTAAAAAATATTGAATGCTACCACATATAAATGAAGTTATTTGAAATTTATGTAAAGGTATTACTCTTTTCTAATATACTCTTTCAAATATTTTGCTACAAAATATAAAAATATTTCAAGATAAATCACTATAAAAAATCTGTATAGGACTAAAATTCTATTGGTGTTGTCAAACATTCAATACATTTTTTTTGCAGAGAAATGTGATCAAGAGACATCAGGTTGCAAATTGGATGACGAGTGCTATGTAGATTATGAAGACACACTGCATTGCTCATGCAAAGACGGAAATTTAACGCTGAGAGATGGAATATGCAAAAGTAAGTGACTTAATATATGTTTCTGATATTATTCCTTTCTCGACATTTTACTTTTTATTTCATACATCTGATTTTCGATTGTAATATATATACGATTGTGGGTATGAGTGTGTTTAAATACGTGTGTAGATATTTATATGTATGAATTACGTATTCATATATTTCTTATCGAAATAATTCAAAATGTCTTCCTTATACACTTAACAGTATGTCTCATATAAAGTGTTTTCCAAGCATCTATTAATACTGAAACGACAAAACCATATAATAGCTGCTATGATTAAAAATTCTCAAAATGCCTCGGTAAAGTTTTTTTATTATTATTCAATAAAATTATTTGTAACTCTAGCTATTAGAACTTTCATTAATTAACACATCACATCTACTAAAATGTTTATATTACAAAATTATTCTAATCACTTTCATTTTATATTAGAATTCTTATTTTGGAACATTGCATTTCAACAAATAATATCGCATTCTGCTGGTTTTGAATTACAAAAACTCAATAAAAATATTATTAGGCCAAATAAGAAAGTAATCTGTTTGATGCATTGGTAATTTCATATTTGTTGGTCCAAACCGATATTTTCAATAACTTTCATGTTTGACCTTGAATCAAGGAAGTGTTTTTGAAAATTAAATATTCCCATTCCAGTTTTGAGTCATCACAGTAGCTTTGCACGTATCTTATATTTTTCTATTTAATGTAGGGAAATTTGTCACTAAGTTAATCGCAAGATGTCCTCAGGTTCCTTTGCATAATGAGAAATAAAAATAGACAAACACCTTACACATGCGAAAACAAACAATCTCCTTTATGTATCACAAGGACTCAATATGCAATGCAAATGTAAAGACCAAATTTGAATTCTGTCAGAGGAAATATGGAATATCTGTGGTTCATACCTGTTTGTCGTTCTTCGTATATTCATCGATATTCTGTCATTTTCTATATCTGGGTATATTTTATAACAACTACAAATACATATCAGTAAATAGGAAGTTATATATGGAGAAGTGTAATTAGTTTAAAAAACATTGAATGCTACCACATATAAATGAAGTTGTTTGAAATTTTTGGAACGGTATTACTCTTTTCTAATATGCTCTTTCAAATATTTTGCTCCAAATATAAAAATATTTCAAGATAAATCACTATAAAAAAGCTGTATAGGACTAAAATTCTATTGGTGTTGTCAAATATTCAATACATTTTTTTTTGCAGAGAAATGTGATCAAGAGACATCAGGTTGCAAATTGGATGATGAGTGCTATGTAGATTATGAAGACACACTGCATTGCTCATGCAAAGACGGAAATTTAACGCTGAGAGATGGAATATGCAAAAGTAAGTGACTTAATATTGATATGTTTCTGATATTATTCCTTTCTCGACATTTTACTTCTTATTTCATACATCTGATTTTCGATTGTAATATATATACGATTGTGGGTAGGAGTGTGTGTAAATACGTGTGTAGATATTTATATGTATGAATTACGTATTCATATATTTCTTATCGAAATAATTCAAAATATTTTCCTTATACACTTAACAGTATGTCTCATATAAAGTGTTTTCCAAGCATCTATTAATACTAAAACGACAAAACCATATAATAGCTGCTATGATTAAAAATTCTCAAAATGCCTCGGTAAAGTTTTTTTATTATTATTCAATAAAATTATTTGTAACTCTAGCTACTAGAACTTTCATTAATTAACACATCACATCTACTAAAATGTTTATATTACAAAATTATTCTAATCACTTTCATTTTATATTAGAATTCTTATTTTGGAACATTGCATTTCAACAAATAATATCGCATTCTGCTGGTTTTGAATTACAAAAACTACCAGCACAAACGATAGAAAACGCTCTTGACGCAAAAAACTCAATAAAAATATTATTAGGCCAAATGAGAAAGTAATCTCTTTGATGCATTGGTAATTTCATATTTGTTGGTCCAAACCGATATTTTCGATAACTTTCATGTTTGACCTTGAATCATGGAAGTGTTTTTGAAAATTAAATATTCCCATTCCAGTTTTGAGTCATCACAGTAGCTTCGCACGTATATTATATTTTTCTATTTAATGTAGGGAAATTTGTCACTAAGTTAATCGCAAGATGTCCTCAGGTTCCTTTACATAATGAGAAATAAAAATAGACAAACACCTTACACATGCGAACACAGAAACAATCTCCTTTATGTATCAGAAGGACTCAATATGCAATGCAAATGTAAAGACCAAATTTGAATTCTGTCACAGGGAATATGGAATACCTGTGGTTCATACCTGTTTGTCGTTCTTCGTATATTCATCGATATTCTGTCATTTTCTATATCTGGGTATATTTTATAACAACTGCAAATACATATCAGTAAATAGGAAGTTATATATGGAGAAGTGTAATTAGTTTAAAAAACATTGAATGATACCACATATAAATGAAGTTATTTGAAATTTTTGGAAAGGTATTACTCTTTTCTAATATACTCTTTCAAATATTTCGTTCCAAATATAAAAATATTTCAAGATAAATCACTATAAAAAATCTGTACAGGACTAAAATTCTATTGGTGTTGTCAAATATTCAATACATTTTTTTTGCAGAGAAATGTGATCAAGAGACATCAGGTTGCAAATTGGATCATGAGTGCTATGTAGATTATGAAGACACACTGCATTGCTCATGCAAAGACGGAAATTTAACGCTGAGAGTTGGAACATGCAAAAGTAAGTGACTTAATATTGATATGTTTCTGATATTATTCCTTTCTCGACATTTTACTTTTTATTTCATACATCTGATTTTCGATTGTAATATATATACGATTGTGGGTATGAGTGTGTGTAAATACGTGTGTAGATATTTTTATGTATGAATTACGTATTCAAAACTTCTATTGGTGTTGTCAAATATTCAATATATTTTTTTTTGCAGAGAAATGTGATCAAGAGACATCAGGTTGCAAATTGGATGACGAGTGCTATGTAGATTATGAAGACACACTGCATTGCTCATGCAAAGACGGAAATTTAACGCTGAGAGATGGAATATGCAAAAGTAAGTGACTTAATATTGATATGTTTCTGATATTATTCCTTTCTCGACATTTTACTTTTTATTTCATACATCTGATTTTCGATTGTAATATATATACGATTGTGGGTATGAGTGTGTGTAAATACGTGTGTAGATATTTATATGTATGAATTACGTATTCATATATTTCTTATCGAAATAATTCAAAATGTCTTCCTTATACACTTAACAGTATGTCTCATATAAAGTGTTTTCCAAGCATCTATTAATACTGAAACGACAAAACCATATAATAGCTGCTATGATTAAAAATTCTCAAAATGCCTCGGTAAAATTTTTTTATTATTATTCAATAAAATTATTTGTAACTCTAGCTATTAGAACTTTCATTAATTAACACATCACATCTACTAAAATGTTTATATTGCAAAATTATTCTAATCACTTTCATTTTATATTAGAATTTTTATTTTGGAACATTGCATTTCAACAAATAATATCGCATTCTGCTGGTTTTGAATTACAAAAACTACCAGCACAAACGATAGAAAACGCTCTTGACACAAAAAACTCAATAAAAATATTATTAGGCCAAATAAGAAAGTAATCTGTTTGATGCATTGGTAATTTCATATTTGTTGGTCCAAACCGATATTTTCGATAACTTTCATGTTTGACCTTGAATCTAGGAAGTGTTTTTGAAAATTAAATGTCCCCATTCCAGTTTTGAGTCATCACAGTAGCTTCGCACGTATCTTATATTTTTCTATTTAATGTAGGGAAATTTGTCACTAAGTTAATCGCAAGATGTCCTCAGGTTCCTTTGCATAATGAGAGATAAAAATAGACAAACACCTTACACATGCGAACAGAGAAACAATCTCCTTTATGTATCAGAAGGACTCAATATGCAGTGCAAATGTAAAGACCAAATTTGAATACTGTCACAGGAAATATGGAATATCTGTGGTTCATACCTGTTTGTCGTTTTTCGTATATTCATCGATATTCTGTCATTTTCTATATCTGGGTATATTTTATAACAACTACAAATACATATCAGTAAATAGGAAGTTATATATGGAGAAGTGTAATTAGTTTAAAAAACATTGAATTCTACCACATATAGAAGTTATATATGGAGAAGTGTAATTAGTTTAAAAAACATTGAATGCTACCACATATAAATGAAGTTATTTGAAATTTTTGCAAAGGTATTACTCTTTTCTAATATACTCTTTCAAATATTTTGCTACAAAATATAAAAATATTTCAAGATAAATCACTATAAAAAATCTGTATACGACTAAAATTCTATTGTTGTTGTCAAATATTCAATACATTTTTTTTGCAGAGAAATGTGATCAAGAGACTTCAGGATGCAAATTGGATGACGAGTGCTATGTAGATTATGAAGACACACTGCATTGCTCATGCAAAGACGGAAATTTAACGCTGAGAGATGGAATATGCAAAAGTAAGTGACTTAATATTGATATGTTTCTGATATTATTCCTTTCTCGACATTTTACTTTTTATTTCATACATCTGATTTTCGATTGTAATATATATACGATTGTGGGTATGAGTGTGTCTAAATACGTGTGTAGATATTTATATGTATGAATTACGTATTCATATATTTCTTATCGAAATAATTCAAAATGTCTTCCTTATACACTTAACAGTATGTCTCATATAAAGTGTTTTCCAAGCATCTATTAATACTGAAACGACAAAACCATATAATAGCTGCTATGATTAAAAATTCTCAAAATGCCTCGGTAAAATTTTTTTATTATTATTCAATAAAATTATTTGTAACTCTAGCTATTAGAACTTTCATTAATTAACACATCACATCTACTAAAATGTTTATATTACAAAATTATTCTAATCACTTTCATTTTATATTAGAATTCTTATTTTGGAACATTGCATTTCAACAAATAATATCGCATTCTGCTAGTTTTGAATTACAAAAACTACCAGCACAAACGATAGAAAACGCTCTTGACGCAAAAAACTCAATAAAAATATTATTAGGCCAAATGAGAAAGTAATCTCTTTGATGCATTGGTAATTTCATATTTGTTGGTCCAAACCGATATTTTCGATAACTTTCATATTTGACCTTGAATCAAGGAAGTGTTTTTGAAAATTAAATATTCCAATTCCAGTTTTGAGTCATCACAGTAGCTTCGCACGTATCTTATATTTTTCTATTTAATGTAGGGAAATTTGTCACTAAGTTAATCGCAAGATGTCCCCAGGTTCCTTTGCATAATGAGAAATAAAAATAGACAAACACTCTACACATGCGAACACAGAAACAATCTCCTTTATGTTTCAGAAGGACTCAATATGCAATGCAAATGTAAAGACCAAATTTGAATTCTGTCACAGGAAATATGGAATATCTGTGGTTCATACCTGTTTGTCGTTCTTCGTATACTCATCGATATTCTGTCATTTTCTATATCTGGGTATATTTTATAACAACTACAAATACATATCAGTAAATAGGAAGTTATATATGGAGAAGTGTAATTAGTTTAAAAAACATTGAATGCTACCACATATAAATGAAGTTATTTGAAATTTTTGGAAAGGTATTACTCTTTTCTAATATGCTCTTTCAAATATTTTGCTACAAATATAAAAATATTTCAAAATAAATCACTATAAAAAAGCTGTATAGGACTAAAATTCTATTGGTGTTGTCAAATATTCAATACATTTTTTTTGCAGAGAAATGTGATCAAGAGACATCAGGTTGCAAATTGGATGATGAGTGCTATGTAGATTATGAAGACACACTGCATTGCTCATGCAAAGACGGAAATTTAACGCTGAGAGATGGAATATGCAAAAGTAAGTGACTTAATATTGATATGTTTCTGATATTATTCCTTTCTCGACATTTTACTTTTTATTTCATACATCTGATTTTCGATTGTAATATATATACGATTGTGGGTAGGAGTGTGTGTAAATACGTGTGTAGATATTTATATGTATGAATTACGTATTCATATATTTCTTATCGAAAAAATTCAAAATGTCTTCCTTATACACTTAACAGTATGTCTCATATAAAGTGTTTTCCAAGCATCTATTAACACTAAAACGACAAAACCATATAATAGCTGCTATGATTAAAAATTCTCAAAATGCCTCGGTAAAGTTTTTTTATTATTATTCAATAAAATTATTTGTAACTCTAGCTATTAGAACTTTCATTAATTAACACATCACATCTACTAAAATGTTTATATTACAAAATTATTCTAATCACTTTCATTTTATATTAGAATTCTTATTTTGGAACATTGCATTTCAACAAATAATATCGCATTCTGCTGGTTTTGAATTACAAAAACTCAATAAAAATATTATTAGGCCAAATAAGAAAGTAATCTGTTTGATGCATTGGTAATTTCATATTTGTTGGTCCAAACCGATATTTTCGATAACTTTCATGTTTGACCTTGAATCAAGGAAGTGTTTTTGAAAATTAAATATTCCCATTCCAGTTCACAGTAGCTTCGCACGTATCTTATATTTTTCTATTTAATGTAGGGAAATTTGTCACTAGGTTAATCGCAAGATGTCCTCAGGTTCCTTTGCATAATGAGAAATAAAAATAGACAAACACCTTACACATGCGAACAGTGAAACAATCTCCTTTATGTATCAGAAGGACTCAATATGCAATGCAAATGTAAAGACCAAATTTGAATTCTGTCACAGGAAATATGGAATATCTGTGGTTCATACCTGTTTGTCGTTCTTCGTATATTCATCGATATTCTGTCATTTTCTATATCTGGGTATATTTTATAACAACTACAAATACATATCAGTAAATAGGAAGTTATATATGGAGAAGTGTAATTAGTTTAAAAAACATTGAATGCTACCACATATAAATGAAGTTATTTGAAATTTTTGGAACGGTATTACTCTTTTCTAATATACTCTTTCAAATATTTTGCTCCAAATATAAAAATATTTCAAGATAAATCACTATAAGAAAGCAGTATAGGACTAAAATTCTATTGGTGTTGTCAAATATTCAATACATTTTTTTGCAGAGAAATGTGATCAAGAGACATCAGGTCATCCACATCCACATATAAATGAAGTTATTTGAAATTTTTGGAAAGGTATTACTCTTTTCTAATATACTCTTTCAAATATTTTGCTACAAAATATAAAAATATTTCAAGATAAATCACTATAAAAAATCTGTATAGGACTAAAATTCTATTGGTGTTGTCAAATATTCAATACATTTTTTTTGCAGAGAAATGTGATCAAGAGACATCAGGTTGCAAATTGGATGACGAGTGCTATGTAGATTATGAAGACACACTGCATTGCTCATGCAAAGACGGAAATTTAACGCTGAGAGATGGAATATGCAAAAGTAAGTGACTTAATATTGATATGTTTCTGATATTATTCCTTTCTCGACATTTTACTTTTTATTTCATACATCTGATTTTCGATTGTAATATATATATACGATTGTGGGTAGGAGTGTGTGTAAATACGTGTGTAGATATTTATATGTATGAATTACGTATTCATATATTTCTTATCGAAATAATTCAAAATGACTTCCTTATACACTTAACAGTATGTCTCATATAAAGTGTTTTCCAAGCATCTATTAATACTGAAACGACAAAACCATATAATAGCTGCTATGATTAAAAATTCTCAAAATGCCTCGGTAAAGTTTTTTTATTATTATTCAATAAAATTATTTGTAACTCTAGCTATTAGAACTTTCATTAATTAACACATCACATCTACTAAAATGTTTATATTACAAAATTATTCTAATCACTTTCATTTTATATTAGAATTCTTATTTTGGAACATTGCATTTCAACAAATAATATCGCATTCTGCTGGTTTTGAATTACAAAAACTACCAGCACAAACGATAGAAAACGCTCTTGACGCAAAAAACTCAATAAAAATATTATTAGGCCAAATGAGAAAGTAATCTGTTTGATGCATTGGTAATTTCATATTTGTTGGTCCAAACCGATGTTTTCGATAACCTTCATGTTTGACCTTGAATCAAGGAAGTGTTTTTGAAAATTAAATATTCCCATTCCAGTTTTGAGTCATCACAGTAGCTTCGCACGTATCTTATATTTTTCTATTTAATGTAGGGAAATTTGTCACTAAGTTAATCGCAAGATGTCCTCAGGTTAGTTTGCATAATGAGAAATAAAAATAGACAAACACCTTACACATGCGAACAGAGAAACAATCTCCTTTATGTATCAGAAGGACTCAATATGCAATGCAAATGTAAAGACCAAATTTGAATTCTGTCACAGGAAATATGGAATATCTGTGGTTCATACCTGTTTGTCGTTCTTCGTATATTCATCGATATTCTGTCATTTTCTATATCTGGGTATATTTTATAACAACTACAAATACATATCAGTAAATAGGAAGTTATATATGGAGAAGTGTATTTAGTTTAAAAAACATTGATTGCTACCACATATAAATGAAGTTATTTGAAATTTTTGGAAAGGTATTACTCTTTTCTAATATACTCTTTCAAATATTTTGCTACAAAATATAAAAATATTTCAAGATAAATCACTATAAAAAATCTATATAGGACTAAAATTCTATTGGTGTTGTCAAATATTCAATACATTTTTTTTGCAGAGAAATGTGATCAAGAGACATCAGGTTGCAAATTGGATGATCAGTGCTATATAGATTATGAAGACACACTGCATTGCTCATGCAAAGACGGAAATTTAACGCTGAGAGATGGAATATGCAAAAGTAAGTGACTTAATATTGATATGTTTCTGATATTATTCCTTTCTCGACATTTTACTTTTTATTTCATACATCTGATTTTCGATTGTAATATATATACGATTGTGGGTAGGAGTGTGTGTAAATACGTGTGTAGATATTTATATGTATGAATTACGTATTCATATATTTCTTATCGAAATAATTCAAAATGTCTTCCTTATACATTTAACAGTATGTCTCATATAAAGTGTTTTCCAAGCATCTATTAATACTGAAACGACAAAACCATATAATAGCTGCTATGATTAAAAATTCTCAAAATGCCTTGGTAAAGTTTTTTTATTATTATTCAATAAAATTATTTGTAACTCTAGCTATTAGAACTTTCATTAATTAACACATCACATCTACTAAAATGTTTATATTACAAAATTATTCTACTCACTTTCATTTTATATTAGAATTCTTATTTTGGAACATTGCATTTCAACAAATAATATCGCATTCTGCTGGTTTTGAATTACAAAAACTACCAGAACAAACGATACAAAACTCTCTTGACGCAAAAAAATCAATAAAAATATTATTAGGCCAAATCAGAAAGTAATCTGTTTGATGCATTGGTAATTTCATATTTGTTGGTCCAAACCGATATTTTCGATAACTTTCATGTTTGACCTTGAATCAAGGAAGTGTTTTTGAAAATTAAATATTCCCATTCCAGTTTTGAGTCATCACAGTAAATTCGCACGTAACTTATATTTTTGTATTTAATGTAGGGAAATTTGTCACTAAGTTAATCGCAAGATGTCCTCAGGTTCCTTTGCATAATGAGAAATAAAAATAGACAAACACCTTACACATGCGAACAGAGAAACAATCTCCTTTATGTATCAGAAGGACTCAATATGCAATGCAAATGTAAAGACCAAATTTGAATTCTGTCACAGGAAATATGGAATATCTGTGGTTCATACCTGTTTGTCGTTCTTCATATATTCATTGATATTCTGTCATTTTCTATATCTGGGTATATTTTATAACAATTACAAATACATATCAGTAAATAGGAAGTTATATATGGAGAAGTGTAATTAGTTTAAAAAACATTGAATGCTACCACATATAAATGAAGTTATTTGAAATTTTTGGAACGGTATTACACTTTTCTAATATGCTCTTTCAAATATTTTGCTCCAAATATAAAAATATTTCAAGATAAATCACTATAAAAAAGCTGTATAGGACTAAAATTCTATTGGTGTTTTCAAATATTCAATACATGTTTTTTGCAGAGAAATGTGATCAAGAGACATCAGGTTGCAAATTGGATGATGAGTGTTATGAAGATTATGAAGACACACTGCATTGCTCATGCAAAGACGGAAGTTTAACGCTGAGAGATGGAATATGCAAAAGTAAGTGACTTAATATTGATATGTTTCTGATATTATTCCTTTCTCGACATTTTACTTTTTATTTCATACATCTGATTTTCGATTGTAATATATATACGATTGTGGGTATGAGTGTGTGTAAATACGTGTGTAGATATTTATATGTATGAATTACGTATTCATATATTTCTTATCGAAAAAATTCAAAATGTCTTCCTTATACACTTAAAAGTATGTCTCATATAAAGTGTTTTCCAAGCATCTATTAATACTGAAACGACAAAACCATATAATAGCTGCTATGATTAAAAATTCTCAAAATGCCTCGGTAAAGTTTTTTTATTATTATTCAATAAAATTATTTGTAACTCTAGCTATTGGAACTTTCATTAATTAACACATCACATCTACTAAAATGTTTATATTACAAAATTATTCTAATCACTTTCATTTTATATTAGAATTCTTATTTTGGAACATTGCATTTCAACAAATAATATCGCATTCTGCTGGTTTTGAATTACAAAAACTACCAGCACAAACGATAGAAAACGCTCTTGACGCAAAAAACTCAATAAAAATATTATTAGGCCAAATAAGAAAGTAATCTGTTTGATGCATTGGTAATTTCATATTTGTTGGTCCAAACCGATATTTTCGATAACTTTCATGTTTGACCTTGAATCAAGGAAGTGTTTTTGAAAATTAAATGTCCCCATTCCAGTTTTGAGTCATCACAGTAGCTTCGCACGTATCTTATATTTTTCTATTTAATGTAGGGAAATTTGTCACTAAGTTAATCGCAAGATGTCCTCAGGTTCCTTTGCATAATGAGAGATAAAAATAGACAAACACCTTACACATGCGAACAGAGAAACAATCTCCTTTATGTATCAGAAGGACTCAATATGCAGTGCAAATGTAAAGACCAAATTTGAATACTGTCACAGGAAATATGGAATATCTGTGGTTCATACCTGTTTGTCGTTTTTCGTATATTCATCGATATTCTGTCATTTTCTATATCTGGGTATATTTTATAACAACTACAAATACATATCAGTAAATAGGAAGTTATATATGGAGAAGTGTAATTAGTTTAAAAAACATTGAATGCTACCACATATAAATGAAGTTATTTGAAATTTTTGGAACGGTATTACACTTTTCTAATATGCTCTTTCAAATATTTTGCTCCAAATATAAAAATAGTTCAAGATAAATCACTATAAAAAAGCTGTATAGGACTAAAATTCTATTCGTGTTGTCAAATATTCAATACACGTTTTTTGCAGAGAAATGTGATCAAGAGACATCAGGTTGCAAATTGGATGATGAGTGTTATGTAGATTATGAAGACACACTGCATTGCTCATGCAAAGACGGAAATTTAACGCTGAGAGATGGAATATGCAAAAGTAAGTGACTTAATATTGATATGTTTCTGATATTATTCCTTTCTCGACATTTTACTTTTTATTTCATACATCTGATTTTCGATTGTAATATATATACGATTGTGGGTATGAGTGTGTGTAAATAGGTGTGTAGATATTTATATGTGTGAATTACGTATTCATATATTTCTTATCGAAAAAATTCAAAATGTCTTCCTTATACACTTAACAGTATGTCTCATATAAAGTGTTTTCCAAGCATCTATTAATACTGAAACGAAAAAACCATATAATAGCTGCTATGATTAAAAATTCTCAAAATGCCTCGGTAAAGTTTTTTTATTATTATTCAATAAAATTATTTGTAACTCTAGCTATTAGAACTAATATTTTGAGTCATCACAGTAGCTTCGCACGTATCTTATATTTTTCTATTTAATGTAGGGAAATTTGTCACTAAGTTAATCGCAAGATGTCCTCAGGTTCCTTTGCATAATGAGAGATAAAAATAGACAAACACCTTACAAATGCGAACAGAGAAACAATCTCCTTTATGTATCAGAAGGACTCAATATGCAGTGCAAATGTAAAGACCAAATTTGAATACTGTCACAGGAAATATGGAATATCTGTGGTTCATACCTGTTTGTCGTTCTTCGTATATTCATCGATATTCTGTCATTTTCTATATCTGGGTATATTTTATAACAATTACAAATACATATCAGTAAATAGGAAGTTATATATGGAGAAGTGTAATTAGTTTAAAAAACATTGAATGCTACCACATATAAATGAAATTATTTGAAATTTTTGGAAAGGTATTACTCTTTTCTAATATACTCTTTCAAATATTTTGCTACAAATATAAAAATATTTCAAGATAAATCACTATAAAAAAGCTGTATAGGACTAAAATTCTATTGGTGTTGTCAAATATTCAATACATTTTTTTTGCAGAGAAATGTGATCAAGAGACATCAGGTTGCAAATTGGATGACGAGTGCTATGTAGATTACGAAGACACACTGCATTGCTCATGCAAAGACGGAAATTTAACGCTGAGAGATGGAATATGCAAAAGTAAGTGACTTAATATATGTTTCTGATATTATTCCTTTCTCGACATTTTACTTTTTATTTCATACATCTGATTTTCGATTGTAATATATATACGATTGTGGGTAGGAGTGTGTGTAAATACGTGTGTAGATATTTATATGTATGAATTACGTATTCATATATTTCTTATCGAAAAAATTCAAAATGTCTTCCTTATACACTTAACAGTATGTCTCATATAAAGTGTTTTCCAAGCATCTATTAACACTAAAACGACAAAACCATATAATAGCTGCTATGATTAAAAATTCTCAAAATGCCTCGGTAAAGTTTTTTTATTATTATTCAATAAAATTATTTGTAACTCTAGCTATTAGAACTTTCATTAATTAACACATCACATCTACTAAAATGTTTATATTACAAAATTATTCTAATCACTTTCATTTTATATTAGAATTCTTATTTTGGAACATTGCATTTCAACAAATAATATCGCATTCTGCTGGTTTTGAATTACAAAAACTCAATAAAAATATTATTAGGCCAAATAAGAAAGTAATCTGTTTGATGCATTGGTAATTTCATATTTGTTGGTCCAAACCGATATTTTCGATAACTTTCATGTTTGACCTTGAATCAAGGAAGTGTTTTTGAAAATTAAATATTCCCATTCCAGTTCACAGTAGCTTCGCACGTATCTTATATTTTTCTATTTAATGTAGGGAAATTTGTCACTAGGTTAATCGCAAGATGTCCTCAGGTTCCTTTGCATAATGAGAAATAAAAATAGACAAACACCTTACACATGCGAACAGTGAAACAATCTCCTTTATGTATCAGAAGGACTCAATATGCAATGCAAATGTAAAGACCAAATTTGAATTCTGTCACAGGAAATATGGAATATCTGTGGTTCATACCTGTTTGTCGTTCTTCGTATATTCATCGATATTCTGTCATTTTCTATATCTGGGTATATTTTATAACAACTACAAATACATATCAGTAAATAGGAAGTTATATATGGAGAAGTGTAATTAGTTTAAAAAACATTGAATGCTACCACATATAAATGAAGTTATTTGAAATTTTTGGAACGGTATTACTCTTTTCTAATATACTCTTTCAAATATTTTGCTCCAAATATAAAAATATTTCAAGATAAATCACTATAAGAAAGCAGTATAGGACTAAAATTCTATTGGTGTTGTCAAATATTCAATACATTTTTTTGCAGAGAAATGTGATCAAGAGACATCAGGTCATCCACATCCACATATAAATGAAGTTATTTGAAATTTTTGGAAAGGTATTACTCTTTTCTAATATACTCTTTCAAATATTTTGCTACAAAATATAAAAATATTTCAAGATAAATCACTATAAAAAATCTGTATAGGACTAAAATTCTATTGGTGTTGTCAAATATTCAATACATTTTTTTTGCAGAGAAATGTGATCAAGAGACATCAGGTTGCAAATTGGATGACGAGTGCTATGTAGATTATGAAGACACACTGCATTGCTCATGCAAAGACGGAAATTTAACGCTGAGAGATGGAATATGCAAAAGTAAGTGACTTAATATTGATATGTTTCTGATATTATTCCTTTCTCGACATTTTACTTTTTATTTCATACATCTGATTTTCGATTGTAATATATATATACGATTGTGGGTAGGAGTGTGTGTAAATACGTGTGTAGATATTTATATGTATGAATTACGTATTCATATATTTCTTATCGAAATAATTCAAAATGACTTCCTTATACACTTAACAGTATGTCTCATATAAAGTGTTTTCCAAGCATCTATTAATACTGAAACGACAAAACCATATAATAGCTGCTATGATTAAAAATTCTCAAAATGCCTCGGTAAAGTTTTTTTATTATTATTCAATAAAATTATTTGTAACTCTAGCTATTAGAACTTTCATTAATTAACACATCACATCTACTAAAATGTTTATATTACAAAATTATTCTAATCACTTTCATTTTATATTAGAATTCTTATTTTGGAACATTGCATTTCAACAAATAATATCGCATTCTGCTGGTTTTGAATTACAAAAACTACCAGCACAAACGATAGAAAACGCTCTTGACGCAAAAAACTCAATAAAAATATTATTAGGCCAAATGAGAAAGTAATCTGTTTGATGCATTGGTAATTTCATATTTGTTGGTCCAAACCGATGTTTTCGATAACCTTCATGTTTGACCTTGAATCAAGGAAGTGTTTTTGAAAATTAAATATTCCCATTCCAGTTTTGAGTCATCACAGTAGCTTCGCACGTATCTTATATTTTTCTATTTAATGTAGGGAAATTTGTCACTAAGTTAATCGCAAGATGTCCTCAGGTTAGTTTGCATAATGAGAAATAAAAATAGACAAACACCTTACACATGCGAACAGAGAAACAATCTCCTTTATGTATCAGAAGGACTCAATATGCAATGCAAATGTAAAGACCAAATTTGAATTCTGTCACAGGAAATATGGAATATCTGTGGTTCATACCTGTTTGTCGTTCTTCGTATATTCATCGATATTCTGTCATTTTCTATATCTGGGTATATTTTATAACAACTACAAATACATATCAGTAAATAGGAAGTTATATATGGAGAAGTGTATTTAGTTTAAAAAACATTGATTGCTACCACATATAAATGAAGTTATTTGAAATTTTTGGAAAGGTATTACTCTTTTCTAATATACTCTTTCAAATATTTTGCTACAAAATATAAAAATATTTCAAGATAAATCACTATAAAAAATCTATATAGGACTAAAATTCTATTGGTGTTGTCAAATATTCAATACATTTTTTTTGCAGAGAAATGTGATCAAGAGACATCAGGTTGCAAATTGGATGATCAGTGCTATATAGATTATGAAGACACACTGCATTGCTCATGCAAAGACGGAAATTTAACGCTGAGAGATGGAATATGCAAAAGTAAGTGACTTAATATTGATATGTTTCTGATATTATTCCTTTCTCGACATTTTACTTTTTATTTCATACATCTGATTTTCGATTGTAATATATATACGATTGTGGGTAGGAGTGTGTGTAAATACGTGTGTAGATATTTATATGTATGAATTACGTATTCATATATTTCTTATCGAAATAATTCAAAATGTCTTCCTTATACATTTAACAGTATGTCTCATATAAAGTGTTTTCCAAGCATCTATTAATACTGAAACGACAAAACCATATAATAGCTGCTATGATTAAAAATTCTCAAAATGCCTTGGTAAAGTTTTTTTATTATTATTCAATAAAATTATTTGTAACTCTAGCTATTAGAACTTTCATTAATTAACACATCACATCTACTAAAATGTTTATATTACAAAATTATTCTACTCACTTTCATTTTATATTAGAATTCTTATTTTGGAACATTGCATTTCAACAAATAATATCGCATTCTGCTGGTTTTGAATTACAAAAACTACCAGAACAAACGATACAAAACTCTCTTGACGCAAAAAAATCAATAAAAATATTATTAGGCCAAATCAGAAAGTAATCTGTTTGATGCATTGGTAATTTCATATTTGTTGGTCCAAACCGATATTTTCGATAACTTTCATGTTTGACCTTGAATCAAGGAAGTGTTTTTGAAAATTAAATATTCCCATTCCAGTTTTGAGTCATCACAGTAAATTCGCACGTAACTTATATTTTTGTATTTAATGTAGGGAAATTTGTCACTAAGTTAATCGCAAGATGTCCTCAGGTTCCTTTGCATAATGAGAAATAAAAATAGACAAACACCTTACACATGCGAACAGAGAAACAATCTCCTTTATGTATCAGAAGGACTCAATATGCAATGCAAATGTAAAGACCAAATTTGAATTCTGTCACAGGAAATATGGAATATCTGTGGTTCATACCTGTTTGTCGTTCTTCATATATTCATTGATATTCTGTCATTTTCTATATCTGGGTATATTTTATAACAATTACAAATACATATCAGTAAATAGGAAGTTATATATGGAGAAGTGTAATTAGTTTAAAAAACATTGAATGCTACCACATATAAATGAAGTTATTTGAAATTTTTGGAACGGTATTACACTTTTCTAATATGCTCTTTCAAATATTTTGCTCCAAATATAAAAATATTTCAAGATAAATCACTATAAAAAAGCTGTATAGGACTAAAATTCTATTGGTGTTGTCAAATATTCAATACATGTTTTTTGCAGAGAAATGTGATCAAGAGACATCAGGTTGCAAATTGGATGATGAGTGTTATGAAGATTATGAAGACACACTGCATTGCTCATGCAAAGACGGAAGTTTAACGCTGAGAGATGGAATATGCAAAAGTAAGTGACTTAATATTGATATGTTTCTGATATTATTCCTTTCTCGACATTTTACTTTTTATTTCATACATCTGATTTTCGATTGTAATATATATACGATTGTGGGTATGAGTGTGTGTAAATACGTGTGTAGATATTTATATGTATGAATTACGTATTCATATATTTCTTATCGAAAAAATTCAAAATGTCTTCCTTATACACTTAAAAGTATGTCTCATATAAAGTGTTTTCCAAGCATCTATTAATACTGAAACGACAAAACCATATAATAGCTGCTATGATTAAAAATTCTCAAAATGCCTCGGTAAAGTTTTTTTATTATTATTCAATAAAATTATTTGTAACTCTAGCTATTGGAACTTTCATTAATTAACACATCACATCTACTAAAATGTTTATATTACAAAATTATTCTAATCACTTTCATTTTATATTAGAATTCTTATTTTGGAACATTGCATTTCAACAAATAATATCGCATTCTGCTGGTTTTGAATTACAAAAACTACCAGCACAAACGATAGAAAACGCTCTTGACGCAAAAAACTCAATAAAAATATTATTAGGCCAAATAAGAAAGTAATCTGTTTGATGCATTGGTAATTTCATATTTGTTGGTCCAAACCGATATTTTCGATAACTTTCATGTTTGACCTTGAATCAAGGAAGTGTTTTTGAAAATTAAATGTCCCCATTCCAGTTTTGAGTCATCACAGTAGCTTCGCACGTATCTTATATTTTTCTATTTAATGTAGGGAAATTTGTCACTAAGTTAATCGCAAGATGTCCTCAGGTTCCTTTGCATAATGAGAGATAAAAATAGACAAACACCTTACACATGCGAACAGAGAAACAATCTCCTTTATGTATCAGAAGGACTCAATATGCAGTGCAAATGTAAAGACCAAATTTGAATACTGTCACAGGAAATATGGAATATCTGTGGTTCATACCTGTTTGTCGTTTTTCGTATATTCATCGATATTCTGTCATTTTCTATATCTGGGTATATTTTATAACAACTACAAATACATATCAGTAAATAGGAAGTTATATATGGAGAAGTGTAATTAGTTTAAAAAACATTGAATGCTACCACATATAAATGAAGTTATTTGAAATTTTTGGAATGGTATTACTCTTTTCTAATATACTCTCTCACATATTTTGCTACAAATATAAAAATATTTCAAGATAAATCACTATAAAAAAGCTGTATAGGACTAAAATTCTCTTGGTGTTGTCAAATATTCAATACATTTTTTTTGCAGAAAAATGTGATCAAGAGACATCAGGTTGCAAATTGGATGATGAGTGCTATGTAGATTATGAAGACAAACTGCATTGCTCATGCAAAGACGGAAATTTAACGCTGAGAGATGGAATATGCAAAAGTAAGTGACTTAATATTGATATGTTTCTGATATTATTCCTTTCTCGACATTTTACTTTTTATTTAATACATCTGATTTTCGATTGTAATATATATATACGATTGTGGGTATGAGTGTGTTTAAATACGTGTGTAGATATTTATATGTATGAATTACGTATTCATATATTTCTTATCGAAATAATTCAAAATGTCTTCCTTATACACTTAACAGTATGTCTCATATAAAGTGTTTTCCAAGCATCTATTAATACTGAAACGAAAAAACCATATAATAGCTGCTATGATTAAAAATTCTCAAAATGCCTCGGTAAAGTTTTTTTATTGTTATTCAATAAAATTATTTGTAACTCTAGCTATTAGAACTAATATTTTCAGTCATCACAGTAGCTTCGCACGTATCTTATATTTTTCTATTTAATGTAGGGAAATTTGTCACTAAGTTAATCGCAAGATGTCCTCAGGTTCCTTTGCATAATGAGAGATAAAAATAGACAAACACCTTACACATGCGAACAGAGAAACAATCTCCTTTATGTATCAGAAGGACTCAATATGCAGTGCAAATGTAAAGACCAAATTTGAATACTGTCACAGGAAATTTGGAATATCTGTGGTTCATACCTGTTTGTCGTTCTTCGTATATTCATCGATATTCTGTCATTTTCTATATCTGGGTATATTTTATAACAATTACAAATACATATCAGTAAATAGGAAGTTATATATGGAGAAGTGTAATTAGTTTAAAAAACATTGAATGCTACCACATATAAATGAAGTTATTTGAAATTTTTGGAACGGTATTACTCTTTTCTAATATACTCTTTCACATATTTTGCTACAAATATAAAAATATTTCAAGATAAATCACTATAAAAAAAGCTGTATAGGAGTAAAATTCTATTGGTGTTGTCAAATATTCAATACATTTTTTTTGCAGAAAAATGTGATCAAGAGACATCAGGTTGCAAATTGGATGATGAGTGCTATGTAGATTATGAAGACAAACTGCATTGCTCATGCAAAGACGGAAATTTAACGCTGAGAGATGGAATATACAAAAGTAAGTGACTTAATATTGATATGTTTCTGATATTATTCCTTTCTCGACATTTTACTTTTCATTTAATACATCTGATTTTCGATTGTAATATATATATACGATTGTGGGTATGAGTGTGTTTAAATACGTGTGTAGATATTTATATTTATGAATTACGTATTCATATATTTCTTATCGAAATAATTCAAAATGTCTTCCTTATACACTTAACAGTATGTCTCATATAAAGTGTTTTCCAAGCATCTATTAATACTAATTCTCAAAATGCCTCGGTAAAGTTTTTTTATTATTATTCAATAAGATTATTTGTAACTCTAGCTATTAGAACTTTCATTAATTAACACATCACATCTACTAAAATGTTTATATTACAAAATTATTCTAATCACTTTCATTTTATATTAGAATTCTTATTTTGGAACATTGCATTTCAACAAATAATATCGCATTCTGCTGGTTTTGAATTACAAAAACTACCAGTACAAACGATAGAAAACGCTCTTGACGCAAAAAACTCCATAAAAATATTATTAGGCCAAATAACAAAGTAATCTGTTTGATGCAGTGGTAATTTCATATTTGTTGGTCCAAACCGATATTTTCGATAACTTTCATGTTTGACCTTGAATCAAGGAAGTGTTTTTGAAAATTAAATATTCCCATTCCAGTTTTGAGTCATCACAGTAGCTTCGCACGTATCTTATATTTTTCTATTTAATGTAGGGAAATTTGTCACTAAGTTAATCGCAAGATGTCCTCAGGTTCCTTTGCATAATGAGAGATAAATATAGACAAACACCTTACACATGCGAACAGAGAAACAATCTCCTTTATGTATCAGAAGGACTCAATATGCAGTGCAAATGTAAAGACCAAATTTGAATTCTGTCACAGGAAATATGGGATATCTGTGATTCATACCTGTTTGTCGTTCTTCGTATATTCATCGATATTCTGTCATTTTCTATATCTGGGTATATTTTATAACAACTACAAATACATATCAGTAAATAGGAAGTTATATACGGAGAAGTGTAATTAGTTTAAAAAACATTGAATGCTACCACATATAAATGAAGTTATTTGAAATTTTTGGAAAGGTATTACTCTTTTCTAATATACTCTTTCAAATATTTTGGTAGAAATATAAAAATATTTCAAGATAAATCACTATAAAAAAGCTGTATAGGACTAAAATTCTATTGGTGTTGTCAAATATTCAATACAATTTTTTTGCAGAGAAATGTGATCAAGAGACATCAGGTTGCAAATTGGATGATGAGTGCTATGTAGATTATGAAGACACACTGCATTGCTCATGCAAAGACGGAAATTTAACGCTGAGAGATGGAATATGCAAAAGTAAGTGACTTAATATTGATATGTTTCTGATATTATTCCTTTCTCGACATTTTACTTTTTATTTCATACATCTGATTTTCGATTGTAATATATATACGATTGTGGGTATGAGTGTGTGTAAATACGTGTGTAGATATTTATATGTATGAATTACGTATTCATATATTTCTTATCGAAATAATTCAAAATGTCTTCCTTATACACTTAACAGTATGTCTCATATAAAGTGTTTTCCAAGCATCTATGAATACTGAAACGACAAAACCATATAATAGCTGCTATGATTAAAAATTCTCAAAATGACTCGGTAAAATTTTTTTATTATTATTCAATAAAATTATTTGTAACTCTAGCTATTAGAACTTTCATTAATTAACACATCACATCTACTAAAATGTTTATATTACAAAATTATTCTAATCACTTTCATTTTATATTAGAATTCTTATTTTGGAACATTGCATTTCAACAAATAATATCGCATTCTGCTGGTTTTGAATTACAAAAACTACCAGTACAAACGATAGAAAACGCTCTTGACGCAAAAAACTCAATAAAAATATTATTAGGCCAAATAAGAAAGTAATCTGTTTGATGCATTGGTAATTTCATATTTGTTGGTCCAAACCGATATTTTCGATAACTTTCATGTTTGACCTTGAATCAAGGAAGTGTTTTTGAAAATTAAATGTTCCCATTCCAGTTTTGAGTCATCACAGTAGCTTCGTACGTATCTTATATTTTTCTATTTAATGTAGGGAAATTTGTCACTAAGTTAATCGCAAGATGTCCTCAGGTTCCTTTGCATAATGAGAGATAAAAATAGACAAACACCTTACACATGCGAATAGAAAAACAATCTCCTTTATGTATCAGAAGGACTCAATATGCAGTGCAAATGTAAAGACCAAATTTGAATTCTGTCACAGGAAATATGGAATATCTGTAGTTCATACCTGTTTGTCGTTCTTCGTATATTCATCGATATTCTGTCATTTTCTATATCTGGGTATATTTTATAACAACTACAAATACATATCAGTAAATAGGAAGTTATATACGGAGAAGTGTAATTAGTTTAAAAAACATTGAATGCTACCACATATAAATGAAGTTATTTGAAATTTTTGGAAAGGTATTACTCTATTCTAATATACTCTTTCAAATATTTTGCTAGAAATATAAAAATATTTCAAGATAAATCACTATAAAAAAGCTGTATAGGACTAAAATTCTATTGGTGTTGTCAAATATTCAATACATGTTTTTTGCAGAGAAATGTGATCAAGAGACATCAGGTTGCAAATTGGATGATGAGTGCTATGTAGATTATGAAGACAAACTGCATTGCTCATGCAAAGACGGAAATTTAACGCTGAGAGATGGAATATGCAAAAGTAAGTGACTTAATATTGATATGTTTCTGATATTATTCCTTTCTCGACATTTTACTTTTTATTTAATACATCTGATTTTCGATTGTAATATATATATACGATTGTGGGTATGAGTGTGTTTAAATACGTGTATAGATATTTATATGTATGAATTACGTATTCATATATTTCTTATCGAAATAATTCAAAATGTCTTCCTTATACACTTAACAGTATGTCTCATATAAAGTGTTTTCCAAGCATCTATTAATACTAATTCTCAAAATGCCTCGGTAAAGTTTTTTTACTATTATTCAATAAAATTATTTGTAACTCTAGCTATTAGAACTTTCATTAATTAACACATCACATCTACTAAAATGTTTATATTAGAAAATTATTCTAATCACTTTCATTTTATATTAGAATTCTTATTTTGGAACATTGCCTTTCAACAAATAATATCGCATTCTGCTGGTTTTGAATTACAAAAACTACCAGCACAAACGATAGGAAACGCTCTTGACGCAAAAAACTCAATAAAAATATTATTAGGCCAAATAAGAAAGTAATCTGTTTGATGCATTGGTAATTTCATATTTGTTGGTCCAAACCGATATTTTCGATAACTTTCATGTTTGACCTTGAATCAAGGAAGTGTTTTTGAAAATTAAATGTTCCCATTCCAGTTTTGAGTCATCACAGTAGCTTCGCACGTATCTTATATTTTTCTATTTAATGTAGGGAAATTTGTCACTAAGTTAATCACAAGATGTCCTCAGGTTCCTTTGCATAATGAGATATAAAAATAGACAAACACCTTACACATGCGAACAGAGAAACAATCTCCTTTATGTATCAGAAAGACTCAATATGCAATGCAAATGTAAAGACCAAATTTGAATTCTGTCACAGGAAATATGGGATATCTGTGATTCATACCTGTTTGTCGTTCTTCGTATATTCATCGATATTCTGTCATTTTCTATATCTGGGTATATTTTATAACAACTACAAATACATATCAGTAAATAGGAAGTTATATACGGAGAAGTGTAATTAGTTTAAAAAACATTGAATGCTACCACATATAAATGAAGTTATTTGAAATTTTTGGAAAGGTATTACTCTATTCTAATATACTCTTTCAAATATTTTGCTAGAAATATAAAAATATTTCAAGATAAATCACTATAAAAAAGCTGTATAGGACTAAAATTCTATTGGTGTTGTCAAATATTCAATACATGTTTTTTGCAGAGAAATGTGATCAAGAGACATCAGGTTGCAAATTGGATGATGAGTGCTATGTAGATTATGAAGACACACTACATTGCTCATGCAAAGACGGAAATTTAACGCTGAGAGATGGAATATGCAAAAGTAAGTGACTTAATATTGATATGTTTCTGATATTATTCCTTTCTCGACATTTTACTTTTTATTTCATACATCTGATTTTCGATTGCAATATATATACGATTGTGGGTATGAGTGTGTGTAAATACGTGTGTAGATATTTATATGTATGAATTACGTATTCATATATTTCTTATCGAAAAAATTAAAAATGTCTTCCTTATACACTTAACAGTATGTCTCATATAAAGTGTTTTCCAAGCATCTATTAATACTAATTCTCAAAATGCCTCGGTAAAGTTTTTTTATTATTATTCAATAAAATTATTTGTAACTCTAGCTATTAGAACTTTCATTAATTAACACATCACATCTACTAAAATCTTTATATTAGAAAATTATTCTAATCACTTTCATTTTATATTAGAATTCTTATTTTGGAACATTGCCTTTCAACAAATAATATCGCATTCTGCTGGTTTTGAATTACAAAAACTACCAGCACAAACGATAGAAAACGCTCTTGACACAAAAAACTCAATAAAAATATTTTTAGGCCAAATAATAAAGTAATCTGTTTCATGCATTGGTAATTTCATATTTGTTGGTCCAAACCGATATTTTCGATAACTTTCATGTTTGACCTTGAATCAAGGAAGTGTTTTTGAAAATTAAATTTTTCCCATTCCAGTTTTGAGTCATCACAGTAGCTTCGCACGTATCTTATATTTTTCTATTTAATGTAGGGAAATTTGTCACTAAGTTAATCGCAAGATGTCCTAAGGTTCCTTTGCATAATTAGATATAAAAATAGACAAACACCTTACACATGCGAACAGAGAAACAATCTCCTTTATGTATCAGAAGGACTCAATATGCAATGCAAATGTAAAGACCAAATTTGAATTCTGTCACAGGAAATATGGGATATCTGTGGTTCATACCTGTTTGTCGTTCTTCGTATATTCATCGATATTCTGTCATTTTTTATATCTGGGTATATTTTATAACAATTACAAATACATATCAGTAAATAGGAAGTTATATACGGAGAAGTGTAATTAGTTTAAAAAACATTGAATGCTACCACATATAAATGAAGTTATTTGAAATTTTTGGAAAGGTATTACTCTTTTCTAATATACTCTTTCAAATATTTTGGTAGAAATATAAAAATATTTCAAGATAAATCACTATAAAAAAGCTGTATAGGACTAAAATTCTATTGGTGTTGTCAAATATTCAATACAATTTTTTTGCAGAGAAATGTGATCAAGAGACATCAGGTTGCAAATTGGATGATGAGTGCTATGTAGATTATGAAGACACACTGCATTGCTCATGCAAAGACGGAAATTTAACGCTGAGAGATGGAATATGCAAAAGTAAGTGACTTAATATTGATATGTTTCTGATATTATTCCTTTCTCGACATTTTACTTTTTATTTCATACATCTGATTTTCGATTGTAATATATATACGATTGTGGGTATGAGTGTGTGTAAATACGTGTGTAGATATTTATATGTATGAATTACGTATTCATATATTTCTTATCGAAATAATTCAAAATGTCTTCCTTATACACTTAACAGTATGTCTCATATAAAGGTTTTTCCAAGCATCTATGAATACTGAAATGACAAAACCATATAATAGCTGCTATGATTAAAAATTCTCAAAATGACTCGGTAAAATATTTTTATTATTATTCAATAAAATTATTTGTAACTCTAGCTATTAGAACTTTCATTAATTAACACATCACATCTACTAAAATGTTTATATTACAAAATTATTCTAATCACTTTCATTTTATATTAGAATTCTTATTTTGGAACATTGCATTTCAACAAATAATATCGCATTCTGCTGGTTTTGAATTACAAAAACTACCAGTACAAACGATAGAAAACGCTCTTGACGCAAAAAACTCAATAAAAATATTATTAGGCCAAATAAGAAAGTAATCTGTTTGATGCATTGGTAATTTCATATTTGTTGGTCCAAACCGATATTTTCGATAACTTTCATGTTTGACCTTGAATCAAGGAAGTGTTTTTGAAAATTAAATGTTCCCATTCCAGTTTTGAGTCATCACAGTAGCTTCGTACGTATCTTATATTTTTCTATTTAATGTAGGGAAATTTGTCACTAAGTTAATCGCAAGATGTCCTCAGGTTCCTTTGCATAATGAGAGATAAAAATAGACAAACACCTTACACATGCGAATAGAAAAACAATCTCCTTTATGTATCAGAAGGACTCAATATGCAGTGCAAATGTAAAGACCAAATTTGAATTCTGTCACAGGAAATATGGAATATCTGTAGTTCATACCTGTTTGTCGTTCTTCGTATATTCATCGATATTCTGTCATTTTCTATATCTGGGTATATTTTATAACAATTACAAATACATATCAGTAAATAGGAAGTTATATATGGAGAAGTGTAATTAGTTTAAAAAACATTGAATGCTACCACATATAAAAGAAAGTTATTTGAAATTTTTGAAACGGTATTACTCTTTTCTAATATACTCTTTCACATATTTTGCTACAAATATAAAAATATTTCAAGATAAATCACTATAAAAAAGCTGTATAGGACTAAAATTCTATTGGTGTTGTCAAATATTCAATACATTTTTTATGCAGAAAAATGTGATCAAGAGACATCAGGTTGCAAATTGGATGATGAGTGCTATGTAGATTATGAAGACAAACTGCATTGCTCATGCAAAGACGGAAATTTAACGCTGAGAGATGGAATATGCAAAAGTAAGTGACTTAATATTGATATGTTTCTGATATTATTCCTTTCTCGACATTTTACTTTTTATTTAATACATCTGATTTTCGATTGTAATATATATATACGATTGTGGGTATGAGTGTGTTTAAATACGTGTATAGATATTTATATGTATGAATTACGTATTCATATATTTCTTATCGAAATAATTCAAAATGTCTTCCTTATACACTTAACAGTATGTCTCATATAAAGTGTTTTCCAAGCATCTATTAATACTAATTCTCAAAATGCCTCGGTAAAGTTTTTTTATTATTATTCAATAAAATTATTTGTAACTCTAGCTATTAGAACTTTCATTAATTAACACATCACATCTACTAAAATGTTTATATTAGAAAATTATTCTAATCACTTTCATTTTATATTAGAATTCTTATTTTGGAACATTGCCTTTCAACAAATAATATCGCATTCTGCTGGTTTTGAATTACAAAAACTACCAGCACAAACGATAGGAAACGCTCTTGACGCAAAAAACTCAATAAAAATATTATTAGGCCAAATAAGAAAGTAATCTGTTTGATGCATTGGTAATTTCATATTTGTTGGTCCAAACCGATATTTTCGATAACTTTCATGTTTGACCTTGAATCAAGGAAGTGTTTTTGAAAATTAAATGTTCCCATTCCAGTTTTGAGTCATCACAGTAGCTTCGCACGTATCTTATATTTTTCTATTTAATGTAGGGAAATTTGTCACTAAGTTAATCACAAGATGTCCTCAGGTTCCTTTGCATAATGAGATATAAAAATAGACAAACACCTTACACATGCGAACAGAGAAACAATCTCCTTTATGTATCAGAAAGACTCAATATGCAGTGCAAATGTAAAGACCAAATTTGAATTCTGTCACAGGAAATATGGGATATCTGTGATTCATACCTGTTTGTCGTTCTTCGTATATTCATCGATATTCTGTCATTTTCTATATCTGGGTATATTTTATAACAACTACAAATACATATCAGTAAATAGGAAGTTATATACGGAGAAGTGTAATTAGTTTAAAAAACATTGAATGCTACCACATATAAATGAAGTTATTTGAAATTTTTGGAAAGGTATTACTCTATTCTAATATACTCTTTCAAATATTTTGCTAGAAATATAAAAATATTTCAAGATAAATCACTATAAAAAAGCTGTATAGGACTAAAATTCTATTGGTGTTGTCAAATATTCAATACATGTTTTTTGCAGAGAAATGTGATCAAGAGACATCAGGTTGCAAATTGGATGATGAGTGCTATGTAGATTATGAAGACACACTACATTGCTCATGCAAAGACGGAAATTTAACGCTGAGAGATGGAATATGCAAAAGTAAGTGACTTAATATTGATATGTTTCTGATATTATTCCTTTCTCGACATTTTACTTTTTATTTCATACATCTGATTTTCGATTGCAATATATATACGATTGTGGGTATGAGTGTGTGTAAATACGTGTGTAGATATTTATATGTATGAATTACGTATTCATATATTTCTTATCGAAAAAATTAAAAATGTCTTCCTTATACACTTAACAGTATGTCTCATATAAAGTGTTTTCCAAGCATCTATTAATACTAATTCTCAAAATGCCTCGGTAAAGTTTTTTTATTATTATTCAATAAAATTATTTGTAACTCTAGCTATTAGAACTTTCATTAATTAACACATCACATCTACTAAAATCTTTATATTAGAAAATTATTCTAATCACTTTCATTTTATATTAGAATTCTTATTTTGGAACATTGCCTTTCAACAAATAATATCGCATTCTGCTGGTTTTGAATTACAAAAACTACCAGCACAAACGATAGAAAACGCTCTTGACACAAAAAACTCAATAAAAATATTTTTAGGCCAAATAATAAAGTAATCTGTTTCATGCATTGGTAATTTCATATTTGTTGGTCCAAACCGATATTTTCGATAACTTTCATGTTTGACCTTGAATCAAGGAAGTGTTTTTGAAAATTAAATTTTTCCCATTCCAGTTTTGAGTCATCACAGTAGCTTCGCACGTATCTTATATTTTTCTATTTAATGTAGGGAAATTTGTCACTAAGTTAATCGCAAGATGTCCTAAGGTTCCTTTGCATAATTAGATATAAAAATAGACAAACACCTTACACATGCGAACAGAGAAACAATCTCCTTTATGTATCAGAAGGACTCAATATGCAATGCAAATGTAAAGACCAAATTTGAATTCTGTCACAGGAAATATGGGATATCTGTGGTTCATACCTGTTTGTCGTTCTTCGTATATTCATCGATATTCTGTCATTTTTTATATCTGGGTATATTTTATAACAATTACAAATACATATCAGTAAATAGGAAGTTATATACGGAGAAGTGTAATTAGTTTAAAAAACATTGAATGCTACCACATATAAATGAAGTTATTTGAAATTTTTGGAAAGGTATTACTCTTTTCTAATATACTCTTTCACATATTTTGCTAGAAATATAAAAATATTTCAAGATAAATCACTATAAAAAAGCTGTATAGGACTAAAATTCTATTGGTGTTGTCAAATATTCAATACAATTTTTTGGCAGAGAAATGTGATCAAGAGACATCAGGTTGCAAATTGGATGATGAGTGCTATGTAGATTATGAAGACACACTGCATTGCTCATGCAAAGACGGAAATTTAACGCTGAGAGATGGAATATGCAAAAGTAAGTGACTTAATATTGATATGTTTCTGATATTATTCCTTTCTCGACATTTTACTTTTTATTTCATACATCTGATTTTCGATTGTAATATATATACGATTGTGGGTATGAGTGTGTGTAAATACGTGTGCAGATATATATATGTATGAATTACGTATTCATATATTTCTTATCGAAAAAATTCAAAATGTCTTCCTTATACACTTAACAGTATGTCTCATATAAAGTGGTTTCCAAGCATCTATTAATACTGAAACGAAAAAACCATATAATAGCTGCTATGATTAAAAATTCTCAAAATGCCTCGGTAAAGTTTTTTTATTATTATTCAATAAAATTGTTTGTAACTCTAGCTATTAGAACTAATATTTTGAGTCATCACAGTAGCTTCGCACATATGTTATATTTTTCTATTTAATGTAGGGAAATTTGTCACTAAGTTAATCGCAAGATGTCCTCAGGTTTATTTGCATAATGAGAGATAAAAATAGACAAACACCTTACACATGCGAACAGAGAAACAATCTCCTTTATGTATCAGAAGGACTCAATATGCAGAGCAAATGTAAAGACCAAATTTGAATACTGTCACAGGAAATATGGAATATCTGTGGTTCATACCTGTTTGTCGTACTTCGTATATTCATCGATATTCTGTCATTTTCTATATCTGGGTATATTTTATAACAATTACAAATACATATCAGTAAATAGGAAGTTATATATGGAGAAGTGTAATTAGTTTAAAAAACATTGAATGCTACCACATATAAATGAAGTTATTTGAAATTTTTGGAACGGTATTACTCTTTTCTAATATACTCTTTCACATATTTTGCTACAAATATAAAAATATTTCAAGATAAATCACTATAAAAAAGCTGTATAGGACTAAAATTCTATTGGTGTTGTCAAATATTCAATACATTTTTTTTGCAGAAAAATGTGATCAAGAGACATCAGGTTGCAAATTGGATGATGAGTGCTATGTAGATTATGAAGACAAACTGCATTGCTCATGCAAAGACGGAAATTTAACGCTGAGAGATGGAATATGCAAAAGTAAGTGACTTAATATTGATATGTTTCTGATATTATTCCTTTCTCGACATTTTACTTTTTATTTAATACATCTGATTTTCGATTGTAATATATATATACGATTGTGGGTATGAGTGTGTTTAAATACGTGTGTAGATATTTATATCTATGAATTACGTATTCATATATTTCTTATCGAAATAATTCAAAATGTCTTCCTTATACACTTAACAGTATGTCTCATATAAAGTGTTTTCCAAGCATCTATTAATACTAATTCTCAAAATGCCTCGGTAAAGTTTTTTTATTATTATTCAATAAAATTATTTGTAACTCTAGCTATTAGAACTTTCATTAATTAACACATCACATCTACTAAAATGTTTATATTAGAAAATTATTCTAATCACTTTCATTTTATATTAGAATTCTTATTTTGGAACATTGCCTTTCAACAAATAATATCGCATTCTGCTGGTTTTGAATTACAAAAACTACCAGCACAAACGATAGAAAACGCTCTTGACGCAAAAAACTCAATAAAAATATTATTAGGCCAAATAATAAAGTAATCTGTTTCATGCATTGGTAATTTCATATTTGTTGGTCCAAACCGATATTTTCGATAACTTTCATGTTTGACCTTGAATCAAGGAAGTGTTTTTGAAAATTAAATGTTCCCATTCCAGTTTTGAGTCATCACAGTAGCTTCGACCCTATCTTATATTTTTCTATTTAATGTAGGGAAATTTGTCACTAAGTTAATCGCAAGATGTCCTCAGGTTCCTTTGCATAAAGAGATATAAAAATAGACAAACACCTTACACATGCGAACACAGAAACAATCTCCTTTATGTATCAGAAGGACTCAATATGCAATGCAAATGTAAAGACCAAATTTGAATTCTGTCACAGGAAATATGGAATATCTGTGGTTCATACCTGTTTGTCGTTTTTGGTATATTCATCGATATTCTGTCATTTTCTATATCTGGGTATATTTTATAACAACTACAAATACATATCAGTAAATAGGAAGTTATATATGGAGAAGTGTAATTAGTTTAAAAAACATTGAATGCTACCACATATAAATGAAGTTATTTGAAATTTTTGGAAAGGTATTACTCTTTTCTAATATACTCTTTCAAATATTTTGCTACAAAATATAAAAATATTTCAAGATAAATCACTATAAAAAATCTGTATAAGACTAAAATTCTATTGGTGTTGTCAAATATTCAATACATTTTTTTTGCAGAGAAATGTGATCAAGAGACATCAGGTTGCAAATTGGATGACGAGTGCTATGTAGATTATGAAGACACACTGCATTGCTCATGCAAAGACGGAAATTTAACGCTGAGAGATGGAATATGCAAAAGTAAGTGACTTAATATTGATATGTTTCTGATATTATTCCTTTCTCGACATTTTACTTTTTATTTAATACATCTGATTTTCGATTGTAATATATATATACGATTGTGGGTATGAGTGTGTTTAAATACGTGTGTAGATATTTATATGTATGAATTACGTATTCATATATTTCTTATCGAAATAATTCAAAATGTCTTCCTTATACACTTAACAGTATGTCTCATATAAAGTGTTTTCCAAGCATCTATTAATACTAATTCTCAAAATGCCTCGGTAAAGTTTTTTTATTATTATTCAATAAAATTATTTGTAACTCTAGCTATTAGAACTTTCATTAATTAACACATCACATCTACTAAAATGTTTATATTAGAAAATTATTCTAATCACTTTCATTTTATATCAGAATTCTTATTTTGGAACATTGCCTTTCAACAAATAATATCGCATTCTGCTGGTTTTGAATTACAAAAACTACCAGCACAAACAATAGAAAACGCTCTTGACGCAAAAAACTCAATAAAAATATTATTAGGCCAAATAATAAAGTAATCTGTTTGATGCATTGGTAATTTCATATTTGTTGGTCCAAACCGATATTTTCAATAACTTCCATGTTTGACCTTGAATCAAGGAAGTGTTTTTGAAAATTAAATGTTCCCATTCCAGTTTTGAGTCATCACAGTAGCTTCGCACGTATCTTATATTTTTCTATTTAATGTAGGGAAATTTGTCACTAAGTTAATCGCAAGATGTCCTCAGGTTCCTTTGCATAATGAGAGATAAAAATAGACAAACGCCTTACACATGCGAACAGAGAAACAATCTCCTTTATGTATCAGAAGGACTCAATATGCAATGCAAATGTAAAGACCAAATTTGAATTCTGTCACAGGAAATATGGGATATCTGTGGTTCATACCTGTTTGTCGTTCTTCGTATATTCATCGATATTCTGTCATTTTCTATATCTGGGTATATTTTATAACAATTACAAATACATATCAGTAAATAGGAAGTTATATATGGAGAAGTGTAATTAGTTTAAAAAACATTGAATGCTACCATATATAAATGAAGTTATTTGAAATTTTTGGAACGGTATTACTCTTTTCTAATATACTCTTTCACATATTTTGCTACAAATATAAAAATATTTCAAGATAAATCACTATAAAAAAGCTGTATAGGACTAAAATTCTATTGGTGTTGTCAAATATTCAATACATTTTTTTTGCAGAGAAATGTGATCAAGAGACATCAGGTTGCAAATTGGATGATGAGTGCTATGTAGATTATGAAGACAAACTGCATTGCTCATGCAAAGACGGAAATTTAACGCTGAGAGATGGAAAATGCAAAAGTAAGTGACTTAATATTGATATGTTTCTGATATTATTCCTTTCTCGACATTTTACTTTTTATTTAATACATCTGATTTTCGATTGTAATATATATATACGATTGTGGGTATGAGTGAGTTTAAATACGTGTGTAGATATTTATATGTATGAATTACGTATTCATATATTTCTTATCGAAATAATTCGAAATGTCTTCCTTATACACTTAACAGTATGTCTCATATAAAGTGTTTTCCAAGCATCTATTAATACTGAAACGACAAAACCATATAATAGCTGCTATGATTAAAAATTCTCAAAATGACTCGGTAAAGTTTTTTTATTATTATTCAATAAAATTATTTGTAACTCTAGCTATTAGAACTTTCATTAATTAACACATCACATCTACTAAAATGTTTATATTACAAAATTATTCTAATCACTTTCATTTTATATTAGAATTCTTATTTTGGAACATTGCATTTCAACAAATAATATCGCATTCTGCTGGTTTTGAATTACAAAAATTACCAGCACAAACGATAGAAAACGCTCTTGACGCAAAAAACTCAATAAAAATATTATTAGGCCAAATAAGAAAGTAATCTGTTTGATGCATTGGTAATTTCATATTTGTTGGTCCAAACCAATATTTTCGATAACTTTCATGTTTGACCTTGAATCAAGGAAGTGTTTTTGAAAATTAAATGTTCCCATTCCAGTTTTGAGTCATCACAGTAGCTTCGCACGTATCTTATATTTTTCTATTTAATGTAGGGAAATTTGTCACTAAGTTAATCGCAAGATGTCCTCAGGTTCCTTTGCATAATGAGAGATAAAAATAGACAAACACCTTACACATGCGAACAGAAAAACAATCTCCTTTATGTATCAGAAGGACTCAATATGCAGTGCAAATGTAAAGACCAAATTTGAATTCTGTCACAGGAAATATGGAATATCTGTAGTTCATACCTGTTTGTCGTTCTTCGTATATTCATCGATATTCTGTCATTTTCTATATCTGGGTATATTTTATAACAATTACAAATACATATCAGTAAATAGGAAGTTATATATGGAGAAGTGTAATTAGTTTAAAAAACATTGAATGCTACCACATATAAATGAAGTTATTTGAAATTTTTGGAACGGTATTACTTTTTTCTAATATACTCTTTCAAATATTTTCCTACAAATATAAAAATATTTCAAGATAAATCACTATAAAAAAGCTGTATAGGACTAAAATTCTATTGGTGTTGTCAAATATTCAATACAATTTTTTGGCAGAGAAATGTGATCAAGAGACATCAGGTTGCAAATTGGATGATGAGTGCTATGTAGATTATGAAGACACACTGCATTGCTCATGCAAAGACGGAAATTTAACGCTGAGAGATGGAATATGCAAAAGTAAGTGACTTAATATTGATATGTTTCTGATATTATTCCTTTCTCGACATTTTACTTTTTATTTCATACATCTGATTTTCGATTGTAATATATATACGATTGTGGGTATGAGTGTGTGTAAATACGTGTGCAGATATTTATATGTATGAATTACGTATTCATATATTTCTTATCGAAAAAATTCAAAATGTCTTCCTTATACACTTAACAGTATGTCTCATATAAAGTGGTTTCCAAGCATCTATTAATACTGAAACGAAAAAACCATATAATAGCTGCTATGATTAAAAATTCTCAAAATGCCTCGGTAAAGTTTTTTTATTATTATTCAATAAAATTGTTTGTAACTCTAGCTATTAGAACTAATATTTTGAGTCATCACAGTAGCTTCGCACGTATGTTATATTTTTCTATTTAATGTAGGGAAATTTGTCACTAAGTTAATCGCAAGATGTCCTCAGGTTTATTTGCATAATGAGAGATAAAAATAGACAAACACCTTACACATGCGAACAGAGAAACAATCTCCTTTATGTATCAGAAGGACTCAATATGCAGAGCAAATGTAAAGACCAAATTTGAATACTGTCACAGGAAATATGGAATATCTGTGGTTCATACCTGTTTGTCGTTCTTCGTATATTCATCGATATTCTGTCATTTTCTATATCTGGGTATATTTTATAACAATTACAAATACATATCAGTAAATAGGAAGTTATATATGGAGAAGTGTAATTAGTTTAAAAAACATTGAATGCTACCACATATAAATGAAGTTATTTGAAATTTTTGGAACGGTATTACTCTTTTCTAATATACTCTTTCACATATTTTGCTACAAATATAAAAATATTTCAAGATAAATCACTATAAAAAAGCTGTATAGGACTAAAATTCTATTGGTGTTGTCAAATATTCAATACATTTTTTTTGCAGAAAAATGTGATCAAGAGACATCAGGTTGCAAATTGGATGATGAGTGCTATGTAGATTATGAAGACAAACTGCATTGCTCATGCAAAGACGGAAATTTAACGCTGAGAGATGGAATATGCAAAAGTAAGTGACTTAATATTGATATGTTTCTGATATTATTCCTTTCTCGACATTTTACTTTTTATTTAATACATCTGATTTTCGATTGTAATATATATATATACGATTGTGGGTATGAGTGTGTTTAAATACGTGTGTAGATATTTATATGTATGAATTACGTATTCATATATTTCTTATCGAAATAATTCAAAATGTCTTCCTTATACACTTAACAGTATGTCTCATATAAAGTGTTTTCCAAGCATCTATTAATACTAATTCTCAAAATGCCTCGGTAAAGTTTTTTTATTATTATTCAATAAAATTATTTGTAACTCTAGCTATTAGAACTTTCATTAATTAACACATCACATCTACTAAAATGTTTATATTAGAAAATTATTCTAATCACTTTCATTTTATATTAGAATTCTTATTTTGGAACATTGCCTTTCAACAAATAATATCGCATTCTGCTGGTTTTGAATTACAAAAACTACCAGCACAAACGATAGAAAACGCTCTTGACGCAAAAAACTCAATAAAAATATTATTAGGCCAAATAATAAAGTAATCTGTTTCATGCATTGGTAATTTCATATTTGTTGGTCCAAACCGATATTTTCGATAACTTTCATGTTTGACCTTGAATCAAGGAAGTGTTTTTGAAAATTAAATGTTCCCATTCCAGCTTTGAGTCATCACAGTAGCTTCGCACCTATCTTATATTTTTCTATTTAATGTAGGGAAATTTGTCACTAAGTTAATCGCAAGATGTCCTCAGGTTCCTTTGCATAAAGAGATATAAAAATAGACAAACACCTTACACATGCGAAAAGAGAAACAATCTCCTTTATGTATCAGAAGGACTCAATATGCAATGCAAATGTAAAGACCAAATTTGAATTCTGTCACAGGAAATATGGAATATCTGTGGTTCATACCTGTTTGTCGTTTTTGGTATATTCATCGATATTCTGTCATTTTCTATATCTGGGTATATTTTATAACAACTACAAATACATATCAGTAAATAGGAAGTTATATATGGAGAAGTGTAATTAGTTTAAAAAACATTGAATGCTACCACATATAAATGAAGTTATTTGAAATTTTTGGAAAGGTATTACTCTTTTCTAATATACTCTTTCAAATATTTTGCTACAAAATATAAAAATATTTCAAGATAAATCACTATAAAAAATCTGTATAAGACTAAAATTCTATTGGTGTTGTCAAATATTCAATACATTTTTTTTGCAGAGAAATGTGATCAAGAGACATCAGGTTGCAAATTGGATGACGAGTGCTATGTAGATTATGAAGACACACTGCATTGCTCATGCAAAGACGGAAATTTAACGCTGAGAGATGGAATATGCAAAAGTAAGTGACTTAATATTGATATGTTTCTGATATTATTCCTTTCTCGACATTTTACTTTTTATTTAATACATCTGATTTTCGATTGTAATATATATATACGATTGTGGGTATGAGTGTGTTTAAATACGTGTGTAGATATTTATATGTATGAATTACGTATTCATATATTTCTTATCGAAATAATTCAAAATGTCTTCCTTATACACTTAACAGTATGTCTCATATAAAGTGTTTTCCAAGCATCTATTAATACTAATTCTCAAAATGCCTCGGTAAAGTTTTTTTATTATTATTCAATAAAATTATTTGTAACTCTAGCTATTAGAACTTTCATTAATTAACACATCACATCTACTAAAATGTTTATATTAGAAAATTATTCTAATCACTTTCATTTTATATTAGAATTCTTATTTTGGAACATTGCCTTTCAACAAATAATATCGCATTCTGCTGGTTTTGAATTACAAAAACTACCAGCACAAACAATAGAAAACGCTCTTGACGCAAAAAACTCAATAAAAATATTATTAGGCCAAATAATAAAGTAATCTGTTTCATGCATTGGTAATTTCATATTTGTTGGTCCAAACCGATATTTTCGATAACTTTCATGTTTGACCTTGAATCAAGGAAGTGTTTTTGAAAATTAAATATTCCCATTCCAGTTTTGAGTCATCACAGTAGCTTCGCACGTATCTTATATTTTTCTATTTAATGTAGGGAAATTTGTCACTAAGTTAATCTCAAGATGTCCTAAGGTTCCTTTGCATAATTAGATATAAAAATAGACAAACACCTTACACATGCGAACAGAGAAACAATCTCCTTTATGTATCAGAAGGACTCAATATGCAATGCAAATGTAAAGACCAAATTTGAATTCTGTCACAGGAAATATGGGATATCTGTGGTTCATACCTGTTTGTCGTTCTTCGTATATTCATCGATATTCTGTCATTTTTTATATCTGGGTATATTTCATAACAATTACAAATACATATCAGTAAATAGGAAGTTATATACGGAGAAGTGTAATTAGTTTAAAAAACATTGAATGCTACCACATATAAATGAAGTTATTTGAAATTTTTGGAAAGGTATTACTCTTTTCTAATATACTCTTTCACATATTTTGCTAGAAATATAAAAATATTTCAAGATAAATCACTATAAAAAATCTGTATAGGAGTAAAATTCTATTGGTGTTGTCAAATATTCAATACATTTTTTTTGCAGAGAAATGTGATCAAGAGACATCAGGTTGCAAATTGTATGACGAGTGCTATGTAGATTATGAAGACACACTGCATTGCTCATGCAAAGACGGAAATTTAACGCTGAGAGATGGAATATGCAAAAGTAAGTGACTTAATATTGATATGTTTCTGATATTATTCCTTTCTCGACATTTTACTTTTTATTTAATACATCTGATTTTCGATTGTAATATATATATACGATTGTGGGTATGAGTGTGTTTAAATACGTGTGTAGATATTTATATGTATGATTTACGTATTCATATATTTCTTATCGAAATAATTCAAAATGTCTTCCTTATACACTTAACAGTATGTCTCATATAAAGTGTTTTCCAAGCATCTATTAATACTAATTCTGAAAATGCCTCGGTAAAGTTTTTTTTATTATTATTCAATAAAATTATTTGTAACTCTAGCTATTAGAACTTTCATTAATTAACACATCACATCTACTAAAATGTTTATATTAGAAAATTATTCTAATCACTTTCATTTTATATTAGAATTCTTATTTTGGAACATTGCATTTCAACAAATAATATCGCATTCTGCTGGTTTTCAATTACAAAAACTACCAGCACAAACGATAGAAAACGCTCTTGACGCAAAAAACTCAATAAAAATATTATTAGGCCAAATAAGAAAGTAATCTGTTTGATGCATTGGTAATTTCATATTTGTTGGTCCAAACCGATATTTTCAATAACTTCCATGTTTGACCTTGAATCAAGGAAGTGTTTTTGAAAATTAAATATTCCCATTCCAGTTTTGAGTCATCACAGTAGCTTCGCACGTATCTTATATTTTTCTATTTAATGTAGGGAAATTTGTCACTAAGTTAATCGCAAGATGACCTCAGGTTCCTTTGCATAATGAGAGATAAAAATAGACAAACACCTTACACATGCGAACAGAGAAACAATCTCCTTTATGTATCAGAAGGACTCAATATGCAATGCAAATGTAAAGACCAAATTTGAATTCTGTCACAGGAAATATGGGATATCTGTGGTTCATACCTGTTTGTCGTTCTTCGTATATTCATCGATATTCTGTCATTTTCTATATCTGGGTATATTTTATAACAATTACAAATACATATCAGTAAATAGGAAGTTATATATGGAGAAGTGTAATTAGTTTAAAAAACATTGAATGCTACCACATATAAATGAAGTTATTTGAAATTTTTGGAACGGTATTACTCTTTTCTAATATACTCTTTCACATATTTTGCTACAAATATAAAAATATTTCAAGATAAATCACTATAAAAAAGCTGTATAGGACTAAAATTCTATTGGTGTTGTCAAATATTCAATACATTTTTTTTGCAGAAAAATGTGATCAAGAGACATCAGGTTGCAAATTGGATGATGAGTGCTATGTAGATTATGAAGACAAACTGCATTGCTCATGCAAAGACGGAAATTTAACGCTGAGAGATGGAATATGCAAAAGTAAGTGACTTAATATTGATATGTTTCTGATATTATTCCTTTCGCGACATTTTACTTTTTATTTAATACATCTGATTTTCGATTGTAATATATATATACGATTGTGGGTATGAGTGTGTTTAAATACGTGTGTAGATATTTATATGTATGAATTACGTATTCATATATTTCTTATCGAAATAATTCAAAATGTGTTCATTATACACTTAACAGTATGTCTCATATAAAGTGTTTTCCAAGCATCTATTAATACTAAAACGACAAAACCATATAATAGCTGCTATGATTAAAAATTCTCAAAATGCCTCGGTAAAGTTTTTTTATTATTATTCAATAAAATTATTTGTAACTCTACCTATTAGAACTTTCATTAATTAACACATCACATTTACTAAAATGTTTATATTACAAAATTATTCTAATCACTTTCATTTTATATTAGAATTCTTATTTTGGAACATTGTATTTCAACAAATAATATCGCATTCTTCTGGTTTTGAATTACAAAAACTACCAGCACAAACGATAGAAAACGCTCTTGATGCAAAAAACTCAATAAAAAGTATTATTAGGCCAAATAAGAAAGTAATCTGTTTGATGCATTGGTAATTTCATATTTGTTGGTCCAAACTGATATTTTCAATAACTTTCATGTTTGACCTTGAATCAAGGAAGTGTTTTTGAAAATTAAATATTCCCATTCCAGTTTTGAGTCATCACAGTAGCTTCGCACGTATCTTATATTTTTCTATTTAATGTAGGGAAATTTGTCACTAAGTTAATCGCAAGATGTCCTCAGGTTCCTTTGCATAATGAGATATAAAAATAGACAAACACCTTACACATGCGAACACAGAAAAAATCTCCTTTGTGTATCAGAAGGACTCAATATGCAATGCAAATGTAAAGACCAAATTTTAATTCTGTCACAGGAAATATGGAATATCTGTGGTTCATACCTGTTTGTCGTTCTTCGTATATTCATCGATATTCTGTCATTTTCTATATCTGGGTATATTTTATAACTACTACAAATACATATCAGTAAATAGGAAGTTATATATGGAGAAGTGTAATTAGTTTAAAAAACATTGAATGCTACCATATATAAATGAAGTTATTTGAAATTTTTGGAACGGTATTACACTTTTCTAATATACTCTTTCAAATATTTTGCTCCAAATATAGAGAAATATTTCAAGATAAATCACTATAAAAAAGCTGTATAGGAGTAAAATTCTATTGGTGTTGTCAAATATTCAATACATTTTTTTTGCAGAGAAATGTGATCAAGAGACATCAGGTTGCAAATTGGATGATGAGTGCTATGTAGATTATGAAGACAAACTGCATTGCTCATGCAAAGACGGAAATTTAACGCTGAGAGATGGAAAATGCAAAAGTTAGTGACTTAATATTGATATGTTTCTGATATTATTCCTTTCTCGACATTTTACTTTTTATTTAATACATCTGATTTTCGATTGTAATATATATACACGATTGTGGGTATGAGTGAGTTTAAATACGTGTGTAGATATTTATATGTATGAATTACGTATTCATATATTTCTTATCGAAATAATTCGAAATGTCTTCCTTATACACTTAACAGTATGTCTCATATAAAGTGTTTTCCAAGCATCTATTAATACTAATTCTCAAAAAGCCTCGGTAAAGTTTTTTTATTATTATTCAATAAAATTATTTGTAACTCTACCTATTAGAACTTTCATTAATTAACACATCACATCTACTAAAATGTTTATATTACAAAATTATTCTAATCACTTTCATTTTATATTAGAATTCTTATTTTGGAACATTGCATTTCAACAAATAATATCGCATTCTGCTGGTTTTGAATTACAAAAACTACCAGCACAAACGATAGAAAACGCTCTTGACGCAAAAAACTCAAGAAAAATATTATTAGGCCAAATGAGAAAGTAATCTCTTTGATGCATTGGTAATTTCATATTTGTTGGTCCAAACCGATATTTTCGATAACTTTCATGTTTGACCTTGAATCAAGGAAGTGTTTTTGAAAATTAAATATTCCCATTCCAGTTTTGAGTCATCACAGTAGCTTCGCACGTATCTTATATTTTTCTATTTAATGTAGGGAAATTTGTCACTAAGTTAATCGCAAGATGTCCTAAGGTTCCTTTGCATAATTAGATATAAAAATAGACAAACACCTTACACATGCGAACAGAGAAACAATCTCCTTTATGTATCAGAAGGACTCAATATGCAATGCAAATGTAAAGACCAATTTGAATTCTGTCACAGGAAATATGGGATATCTGTGGTTCATACCTGTTTGTCGTTCTTCGTATATTCATCGATATTCTGTCATTTTCTATATCTGGGTATATTTTATAACAATTACAAATACATATCAGTAAATAGGAAGTTATATACGGAGAAGTGTAATTAGTTTAAAAAACATTGAATGCTACCACATATAAATGAAGTTATTTGAAATTTTTGGAAAGGTATTACTCTTTTCTAATATACTCTTTCAAATATTTTGCTAGAAATATAAAAATATTTCAAGATAAATCACTATAAAAAATCTGTATAGGAGTAAAATTCTATTGGTGTTGTCAAATATTCAATACATTTTTTTTGCAGAGAAATGTGATCAAGAGACATCAGGTTGCAAATTGGATGACGAGTGCTATGTAGATTATGAAGACACACTGCATTGCTCATGCAAAGACGGAAATTTAACGCTGAGAGATGGAATATGCAAAAGTTAGTGACTTAATATTGATATGTTTCTGATATTATTGCTTTCTCGACATTTTACTTTTTATTTCATACATCTGATTTTCGATTGTAATATATATACGATTGTGGGTATGAGTGTGTGTAAATACGTGTGTAGATATTTATATGTATGAATTACGTATTCATATATTTCTTATCGAAATAATTCAAAATGTCTTCCTTATACACTTAACAGTATGTCTCATATAAAGTGTTTTCCAAGCATCTATTAATACTGAAACGACAAAACCATATAATAGCTGCTATGATTAAAAATTCTCAAAATGCCTCGGTAAAGTTTTTTTATTATTATTCAATAAGATTATTTGTAACTCTAGCTATTAGAACTTTCATTAATTAACACATCACATCTACTAAAATGTTTACATTACAAAATTATTCTAATCACTTTCATTTTATATTAGAATTCTTATTTTGGAACATTGCATTTCAACAAATAATATCGCATTCTGCTGGTTTTGAATTACAAAAACTACCAGCACAAACGATAGAAAACGCTCTTGACGCAAAAAACTCAATAAAAATATTATTAGGCCAAATAAGAAAGTAATCTGTTTGATGCAGTGGTAATTTCATATTTTTGGTCCAAACCGATATTTTCAATAACTTTCATGTTTGACCTTGAATCAAGGAAGTGTTTTTGAAAATTAAATATTCCCATTCCAGTTTTGAGTCATCACAGTAGCTTCGCACGTATCTTATATTTTTCTATTTAATGTAGGGAAATTTGTCACTAAGTTAATCGCAAGATGTCCTCAGGTTCCTTTGCATAATGAGAGATAAAAATAGACAAACACCTTACACATGCGAACAGAGAAACAATCTCCTTTATGTATCAGAAGGACTCAATATGCAGTGCAAATGTAAAGACCAAATTTGAATTCTGTCACAGGAAATATGGAATATCTGTGGTTCATACCTGTTTGTCGTTCTTCGTATATTCATCGATATTCTGTCATTTTCTATATCTGGGTATATTTTATAACAATTACAAATACATATCAGTAAATAGGAAGTTATATATGGAGAAGTGTAATTAGTTTAAAAAACATTGAATGCTACCACATATAAATGAAGTTATTTGAAATTTTTGGAACGGTATTACTTTTTTCTAATATACTCTTTGAAATATTTTGCTACAAATATAAAAATATTTCAAGATAAATCACTATAAAAAAGCTGTATAGGACTAAAATTCTATTGGTGTTGTCAAATATTCAATACATTTTTTTTGCAGAGAAATGTGATCAAGAAACATCAGGTTGCAAATTGGATGATGAGTGCTATGTAGATTATGAAGACACACTGCATTGCTCATGCAAAGACGGAAATTTAACGCTGAGAGATGGAATATGCAAAAGTAAGTGACTTAATATTGATATGTTTCTGATATTATTCCTTTCTCGACATTTTACTTTTTATTTCATACATCTGATTTTCGATTGTAATATATATACGATTGTGTGTATGTGTGTGTGTAAATACGTGTGTAGATATTTATATGTATGAATTACGTATTCATATATTTCTTATCGAAAAAATTCAAAATGTCTTCCTTATACACTTAACAGTATGTCTCATATAAAGTGTTTTCCAAGCATCTATTAATAGTGAAACGAAAAAACCATATAATAGCTGCTATGATTAAAAATTCTCAAAATGCCTCGGTAAAGTTTTTTTATTATTATTCAATAAAATTATTTGTAACTCTAGCTATTAGAACTAATATTTTGAGTCATCACAGTAGCTTCGCACGTATCTTATATTTTTCTATTTAATGTAGGGAAATTTGTCACTAAGTTAATCGCAAGATGTCCTCAGGTTCCTTTGCATAATGAGAGATAAAAATAGACAAACACCTTACACATGCGAACAGAGAAACAATCTCCTTTATGTATCAGAAGGACTCAATATGCAGACCAAATTTGAATACTGTCACAGGAAATATGGAATATCTGTGGTTCATACCTGTTTGTCGTTCTTCGTATATTCATCGATATTCTGTCATTTTCTATATCTGGGTATATTTTATAACAATTACAAATACATATCAGCAAATAGGAAGTTATATATGGAGAAGTGTAATTAGTTTAAAAAACATTGAATGCTACCACATATAAATGAAGTTATTTGAAATTTTTCGAAAGGTATTACTCTTTTCTAATATACTCTTTCAAATATTTTGCTAGAAATATAAAAATATTTCAAGATAAATCACTATAAAAAAGCTGTATAGGAGTAAAATTCTATTGGTGTTGTCAAATATTCAATACATTTTTTTTGCAGAGAAATGTGATCAAGAGACATCAGGTTGCAAATTGGATGACGAGTGCTATGTAGATTATGAAGACACACTGCATTGCTCATGCAAAGACGGAAATTTAACGCTGAGAGATGGAATATGCAAAAGTAAGTGACTTAATATTGATATGTTTCTGATATTATTCCTTTCTCGACATTTTACTTTTTATTTCATACATCTGATTTTCGATTGTAATGTATATACGATTGTGGGTATGAGTGTGTGTAAATACGTGTGTAGATATTTATATCTATGAATTACGTATTCATATATTTCTTATCGAAATAATTCAAAATGTCTTCCTTATACACTTAACAGTACGTCTCATATAAAGTGTTTTCCAAGCATCTATTAATACTGAAACGACAAAACCATATAATAGCTGCTATGATTAAAAATTCTCAAAATGCCTCGGTAAAGTTTTTTTATTATTATTCAATAACATTATTTGTAACTCTAGCTATTAGAACTTTCATTAATTAACACATCACATCTACTAAAATGTTTATATTACAAAATTATTCTATTCACTTTCATTTTATATTAGAATTCTTATTTTGGAACATTGCATTTCAACAAATAATATCGCATTCTGCTGGTTTTGAATTACAAAAACTACCAGCACAAACGATAGAAAACGCTCTTGACGCAAAAAACTCAATAAAAATATTATTAGGCCAAATAAGAAAGTAATCTGTTTGATGCATTGGTAATTTCATATTTGTTGGTCCAAACCGATATTTTCGATAACTTTCATGTTTGACCTTGAATCAAGGAAGTGTTTTTGAAAATTAAATATTCCCATTCCAGTTTTGAGTCATCACAGTAGCTTCGCACGTATCTTATATTTTTCTATTTAATGTAGGGAAATTTGTCACTAAGTTAATCGCAAGATGTCCTCAGGTTCCTTTGCATAATGAGAGATAAAAATAGACAAACACCTTACACATGCGAACAGAGAAACAATCTCCTTTATGTATCAGAAGGACTCAATATGCAGTGCAAATGTAAAGACCAAATTTGAATTCTGTCACAGGAAATATGGAATATCTGTGGTTCATACCTGTTTGTCGTTCTTCGTATATTCATCGATATTCTGTCATTTTCTATATCTGGGTATATTTTATAACAGTTACAAATACATATCAGTAAATAGGAAGTTATATATGGAGAAGTGTAATTAGTTTAAAAAACATTGAATGCTACCACATATAAATGAAGTTATTTGAAATTTTTGGAACGGTATTACTTTTTTCTAATATACTCTTTCAAATATTTTGCTACAAATATAAAAATATTTCAAGATAAATCACTATAAAAAAGCTGTATAGGACTAAAATTCTATTGGTGTTGTCAAATATTCAATACATTTTTTTTGCAGAGAAATGTGATCAAGAGACATCAGGTTGCAAATTGGATGATGAGTGCTATGTAGATTATGAAGACACACTGCATTGCTCATGCAAAGACGGAAATTTAACGCTGAGAGATGGAATATGCAAAAGTAAGTGACTTAATATTGATATGTTTCTGATAATATTCCTTTCTCGACATTTTACTTTTTATTTCATACATCTGATTTTCGATTGTAATATATATACGATTGTGTGTATGTGTGTGTGTAAATACGTGTGTAGATATTTATATGTATGAATTACGTATTCATATATTTCTTATCGAAAAAATTCAAAATGTCTTCCTTATACACTTAACAGTATGTCTCATATAAAGTGTTTTCCAAGCATCTATTAATACTAATTCTCAAAATGCCTCGGTAAAGTTTTTTTATTATTATTCAATAAAATTATTTGTAACTCTAGCTATTAGAACTTTCATTAATTAACACATCACATCTACTAAAATGTTTATATTAGAAAATTATTCTAATCACTTTCATTTTATATTAGAATTCTTATTTTGGAACATTGCCTTTCAACAAATAATATCGCATTCTGCTGGTTTTGAATTACAAAAACTACCAGCACAAACGATAGAAAACGCTCTGGACGCAAAAAACTCAATAAAAATATTATTAGGCCAAATAATAAAGTAATCTGTTTCATGCATTGGTAATTTCATATTTGTTGGTCCAAACCGATATTTTCGATAACTTTCATGTTTGACCTTGAATCAAGGAAGTGTTTTTGAAAATTAAATGTTCCCATTCCAGTTTTGAGTCATCACAGTAGCTTCGCACGTATCTTATATTTTTCTATTTAATGTAGGGAAATTTGTCACTAAGTTAATCGCAAGATGTCCTCAGGTTCCTTTGCATAAAGAGATATAAAAATAGACAAACACCTTACACATGCGAAAAGAGAAACAATCTCCTTTATGTATCAGAAGGACTCAATATGCAATGCAAATGTAAAGACCAAATTTGAATTCTGTCACAGGAAATATGGAATATCTGTGGTTCATACCTGTTTGTCGTTTTTGGTATATTCATCGATATTCTGTCATTTTCTATATCTGGGTATATTTTATAACAACTACAAATACATATCAGTAAATAGGAAGTTATATATGGAGAAGTGTAATTAGTTTAAAAAACATTGAATGCTACCACATATAAATGAAGTTATTTGAAATTTTTGGAAAGGTATTACTCTTTTCTAATATACTCTTTCAAATATTTTGCTACAAAATATAAAAATATTTCAAGATAAATCACTATAAAAAATCTGTATAAGACTAAAATTCTATTGGTGTTGTCAAATATTCAATACATTTTTTTTGCAGAGAAATGTGATCAAGAGACATCAGGTTGCAAATTGGATGACGAGTGCTATGTAGATTATGAAGACACACTGCATTGCTCATGCAAAGACGGAAATTTAACGCTGAGAGATGGAATATGCAAAAGTAAGTGACTTAATATTCATATGTTTCTGATATTATTCCTTTCTCGACATTTTACTTTTTATTTAATACATCTGATTTTCGATTGTAATATATATATACGATTGTGGGTATGAGTGTGTTTAAATACGTGTGTAGATATTTATATGTATGAATTACGTATTCATATATTTCTTATCGAAATAATTCAAAATGTCTTCCTTATACACTTAACAGTATGTCTCATATAAAGTGTTTTCCAAGCATCTATTAATACTAATTCTGAAAATGCCTCGGTAAAGTTTTTTTTATTATTATTCAATAAAATTATTTGTAACTCTAGCTATTAGAACTTTCATTAATTAACACATCACATCTACTAAAATGTTTATATTAGAAAATTATTCTAATCACTTTCATTTTATATTAGAATTCTTATTTTGGAACATTGCATTTCAACAAATAATATCGCATTCTGCTGGTTTTCAATTACAAAAACTACCAGCACAAACGATAGAAAACGCTCTTGACGCAAAAAACTCAATAAAAATATTATTAGGCCAAATAAGAAAGTAATCTGTTTGATGCATTGGTAATTTCATATTTGTTGGTCCAAACCGATATTTTCAATAACTTCCATGTTTGACCTTGAATCAAGGAAGTGTTTTTGAAAATTAAATATTCCCATTCCAGTTTTGAGTCATCACAGTAGCTTCGCACGTATCTTATATTTTTCTATTTAATGTAGGGAAATTTGTCACTAAGTTAATCGCAAGATGTCCTCAGGTTCCTTTGCATAATGAGAGATAAAAATAGACAAACACCTTACACATGCGAACAGAGAAACAATCTCCTTTATGTATCAGAAGGACTCAATATGCAATGCAAATGTAAAGACCAAATTTGAATTCTGTCACAGGAAATATGGGATATCTGTGGTTCATACCTGTTTGTCGTTCTTCGTATATTCATCGATATTCTGTCATTTTCTATATCTGGGTATATTTTATAACAATTACAAATACATATCAGTAAATAGGAAGTTATATATGGAGAAGTGTAATTAGTTTAAAAAACATTGAATGCTACCACATATAAATGAAGTTATTTGAAATTTTTGGAACGGTATTACTCTTTTCTAATATACTCTTTCACATATTTTGCTACAAATATAAAAATATTTCAAGATAAATCACTATAAAAAAGCTGTATAGGACTAAAATTCTATTGGTGTTGTCAAATATTCAATACATTTTTTTTGCAGAAAAATGTGATCAAGAGACATCAGGTTGCAAATTGGATGATGAGTGCTATGTAGATTATGAAGACAAACTGCATTGCTCATGCAAAGACGGAAATTTAACGCTGAGAGATGGAATATGCAAAAGTAAGTGACTTAATATTGATATGTTTCTGATATTATTCCTTTCTCGACATTTTACTTTTTATTTAATACATCTGATTTTCGATTGTAATATATATATACGATTGTGGGTATGAGTGTGTTTAAATACGTGTGTAGATATTTATATGTATGAATTACGTATTCATATATTTCTTATCGAAATAATTCAAAATGTGTTCATTATACACTTAACAGTATGTCTCATATAAAGTGTTTTCCAAGCATCTATTAATAATAAAACGACAAAACCATATAATAGCTGCTATGATTAAAAATTCTCAAAATGCCTCGGTAAAGTTTTTTTATTATTATTCAATAAAATTATTTGTAACTCTACCTATTAGAACTTTCATTAATTAACACATCACATTTACTAAAATGTTTATATTACAAAATTATTCTAATCACTTTCATTTTATATTAGAATTCTTATTTTGGAACATTGTATTTCAACAAATAATATCGCATTCTTCTGGTTTTGAATTACAAAAACTACCAGCACAAACGATAGAAAACGCTCTTGATGCAAAAAACTCAATAAAAAGTATTATTAGGCCAAATAAGAAAGTAATCTGTTTGATGCATTGGTAATTTCATATTTGTTGGTCCAAACTGATATTTTCAATAACTTTCATGTTTGACCTTGAATCAAGGAAGTGTTTTTGAAAATTAAATATTCCCATTCCAGTTTTGAGTCATCACAGTAGCTTCGCACGTATCTTATATTTTTCTATTTAATGTAGGGAAATTTGTCACTAAGTTAATCGCAAGATGTCCTCAGGTTCCTTTGCATAATGAGATATAAAAATAGACAAACACCTTACACATGCGAACACAGAAAAAATCTCCTTTGTGTATCAGAAGGACTCAATATGCAATGCAAATGTAAAGACCAAATTTGAATTCTGTCACAGGAAATATGGAATATCTGTGGTTCATACCTGTTTGTCGTTCTTCGTATATTCATCGATATTCTGTCATTTTCTATATCTGGGTATAATTTATAACTACTACAAATACATATCAGTAAATAGGAAGTTATATATGGAGAAGTGTAATTAGTTTAAAAAACATTGAATGCTACCATATATAAATGAAGTTATTTGAAATTTTTGGAACGGTATTACACTTTTCTAATATACTCTTTCAAATATTTTGCTCCAAATATAGAGAAATATTTCAAGATAAATCACTATAAAAAAGCTGTATAGGAGTAAAATTCTATTGGTGTTGTCAAATATTCAATACATTTTTTTTGCAGAGAAATGTGATCAAGAGACATCAGGTTGCAAATTGGATGATGAGTGCTATGTAGATTATGAAGACAAACTGCATTGCTCATGCAAAGACGGAAATTTAACGCTGAGAGATGGAAAATGCAAAAGTAAGTGACTTAATATTGATATGTTTCTGATATTATTCCTTTCTCGACATTTTACTTTTTATTTAATACATCTGATTTTCGATTGTAATATATATATACGATTGTGGGTATGAGTGAGTTTAAATACGTGTGTAGATATTTATATGTATGAATTACGTATTCATATATTTCTTATCGAAATAATTCGAAATGTCTTCCTTATACACTTAACAGTATGTCTCATATAAAGTGTTTTCCAAGCATCTATTAATACTAATTCTCAAAAAGCCTCGGTAAAGTTTTTTTATTATTATTCAATAAAATTATTTGTAACTCTACCTATTAGAACTTTCATTAATTAACACATCACATCTACTAAAATGTTTATATTACAAAATTATTCTAATCACTTTCATTTTATATTAGAATTCTTATTTTGGAACATTGCATTTCAACAAATAATATCGCATTCTGCTGGTTCTGAATTACAAAAATTACCAGCACAAACGATAGAAAACGCTCTTGACGCAAAAAACTCAATAAAAATATTATTAGGCCAAATGAGAAAGTAATCTCTTTGATGCATTGGTAATTTCATATTTGTTGGTCCAAACCGATATTTTCGATAACTTTCATGTTTGACCTTGAATCAAGGAAGTGTTTTTGAAAATTAAATATTCCCATTCCAGTTTTGAGTCATCACAGTAGCTTCGCACGTATCTTATATTTTTCTATTTAATGTAGGGAAATTTGTCACTAAGTTAATCGCAAGATGTCCTAAGGTTCCTTTGCATAATTAGATATAAAAATAGACAAACACCTTACACATGCGAACAGAGAAACAATCTCCTTTATGTATCAGAAGGACTCAATATGCAATGCAAATGTAAAGACCAAATTTGAATTCTGTCACAGGAAATATGGGATATCTGTGGTTCATACCTGTTTGTCGTTCTTCGTATATTCATCGATATTCTGTCATTTTCTATATCTGGGTATATTTTATAACAATTACAAATACATATCAGTAAATAGGAAGTTATATACGGAGAAGTGTAATTAGTTTAAAAAACATTGAATGCTACCACATATAAATGAAGTTATTTGAAATTTTTGGAAAGGTATTACTCTTTTCTAATATACTCTTTCAAATATTTTGCTAGAAATATAAAAATATTTCAAGATAAATCACTATAAAAAATCTGTATAGGAGTAAAATTCTATTGGTGTTGTCAAATATTCAATACATTTTTTTTGCAGAGAAATGTGATCAAGAGACATCAGGTTGCAAATTGGATGACGAGTGCTATGTAGATTATGAAGACACACTGCATTGCTCATGCAAAGACGGAAATTTAACGCTGAGAGATGGAATATGCAAAAGTTAGTGACTTAATATTGATATGTTTCTGATATTATTGCTTTCTCGACATTTTACTTTTTATTTCATACATCTGATTTTCGATTGTAATATATATACGATTGTGGGTATGAGTGTGTGTAAATACGTGTGTAGATATTTATATGTATGAATTACGTATTCATATATTTCTTATCGAAATAATTCAAAATGTCTTCCTTATACACTTAACAGTATGTCTCATATAAAGTGTTTTCCAAGCATCTATTAATACTGAAACGACAAAACCATATAATAGCTGCTATGATTAAAAATTCTCAAAATGCCTCGGTAAAGTTTTTTTATTATTATTCAATAAGATTATTTGTAACTCTAGCTATTAGAACTTTCATTAATTAACACATCACATCTACTAAAATGTTTACATTACAAAATTATTCTAATCACTTTCATTTTATATTAGAATTCTTATTTTGGAACATTGCATTTCAACAAATAATATCGCATTCTGCTGGTTTTGAATTACAAAAACTACCAGCACAAACGATAGAAAACGCTCTTGACGCAAAAAACTCAATAAAAATATTATTAGGCCAAATAAGAAAGTAATCTGTTTGATGCAGTGGTAATTTCATATTTTTGGTCCAAACCGATATTTTCAATAACTTTCATGTTTGACCTTGAATCAAGGAAGTGTTTTTGAAAATTAAATATTCCCATTCCAGTTTTGAGTCATCACAGTAGCTTCGCACGTATCTTATATTTTTCTATTTAATGTAGGGAAATTTGTCACTAAGTTAATCGCAAGATGTCCTCAGGTTCCTTTGCATAATGAGAGATAAAAATAGACAAACACCTTACACATGCGAACAGAGAAACAATCTCCTTTATGTATCAGAAGGACTCAATATGCAGTGCAAATGTAAAGACCAAATTTGAATTCTGTCACAGGAAATATGGAATATCTGTGGTTCATACCTGTTTGTCGTTCTTCGTATATTCATCGATATTCTGTCATTTTCTATATCTGGGTATATTTTATAACAATTACAAATACATATCAGTAAATAGGAAGTTATATATGGAGAAGTGTAATTAGTTTAAAAAACATTGAATGCTACCACATATAAATGAAGTTATTTGAAATTTTTGGAACGGTATTACTTTTTTCTAATATACTCTTTCAAATATTTTGCTACAAATATAAAAATATTTCAAGATAAATCACTATAAAAAAGCTGTATAGGACTAAAATTCTATTGGTGTTGTCAAATATTCAATACATTTTTTTTGCAGAGAAATGTGATCAAGAGACATCAGGTTGCAAATTGGATGATGAGTGCTATGTAGATTATGAAGACACACTGCATTGCTCATGCAAAGACGGAAATTTAACGCTGAGAGATGGAATATGCAAAAGTAAGTGACTTAATATTGATATGTTTCTGATATTATTCCTTTCTCGACATTTTACTTTTTATTTCATACATCTGATTTTCGATTGTAATATATATACGATTGTGTGTATGTGTGTGTGTAAATACGTGTGTAGATATTTATATGTATGAATTACGTATTCATATATTTCTTATCGAAAAAATTCAAAATGTCTTCCTTATACACTTAACAGTATGTCTCATATAAAGTGTTTTCCAAGCATCTATTAATACTGAAACGAAAAAACCATATAATAGCTGCTATGATTAAAAATTCTCAAAATGCCTCGGTAAAGTTTTTTTATTATTATTCAATAAAATTATTTGTAACTCTAGCTATTAGAACTAATATTTTGAGTCATCACAGTAGCTTCGCACGTATCTTATATTTTTCTATTTAATGTAGGGAAATTTGTCACTAAGTTAATCGCAAGATGTCCTCAGGTTCCTTTGCATAATGAGAGATAAAAATAGACAAACACCTTACACATGCGAACAGAGAAACAATCTCCTTTATGTATCAGAAGGACTCAATATGCAGACCAAATTTGAATACTGTCACAGGAAATATGGAATATCTGTGGTTCATACCTGTTTGTCGTTCTTCGTATATTCATCGATATTCTGTCATTTTCTATATCTGGGTATATTTTATAACAATTACAAATACATATCAGTAAATAGGAAGTTATATATGGAGAAGTGTAATTAGTTTAAAAAACATTGAATGCTACCACATATAAATGAAGTTATTTGAAATTTTTCGAAAGGTATTACTCTTTTCTAATATACTCTTTCAAATATTTTGCTAGAAATATAAAAATATTTCAAGATAAATCACTATAAAAAAGCTGTATAGGAGTAAAATTCTATTGGTGTTGTCAAATATTCAATACATTTTTTTTTGCAGAGAAATGTGATCAAGAGACATCAGGTTGCAAATTGGATGACGAGTGCTATGTAGATTATGAAGACACACTGCATTGCTCATGCAAAGACGGAAATTTAACGCTGAGAGATGGAATATGCAAAAGTAAGTGACTTAATATTGATATGTTTATGATATTATTCCTTTCTCGACATTTTACTTTTTATTTCATACATCTGATTTTCGATTGTAATATATACGATTGTGGGTATGAGTATGTGTAAATACGTGTGTAGATATTTATATCTATGAATTACGTATTCATATATTTCTTATCGAAATAATTCAAAATGTCTTCCTTATACACTTAACAGTACGTCTCATATAAAGTGTTTTCCAAGCATCTATTAATACTGAAACGACAAAACCATATAATAGCTGCTATGATTAAAAATTCTCAAAATGCCTCGGTAAAGTTTTTTTATTATTATTCAATAAAATTATTTGTAACTCTAGCTATTAGAACTTTCATTAATTAACACATCACATCTACTAAAATGTTTATATTACAAAATTATTCTATTCACTTTCATTTTATATTAGAATTCTTATTTTGGAACATTGCATTTCAACAAATAATATCGCATTCTGCTGGTTTTGAATTACAAAAACTACCAGCACAAACGATAGAAAACGCTCTTGACGCAAAAAACTCAATAAAAATATTATTAGGCCAAATAAGAAAGTAATCTGTTTGATGCATTGGTAATTTCATATTTGTTGGTCCAAACCGATATTTTCGATAACTTTCATGTTTGACCTTGAATCAAGGAAGTGTTTTTGAAAATTAAATGTCCCCATTCCAGTTTTGAGTCATCACAGTAGCTTCGCACGTATCTTATATTTTTCTATTTAATGTAGGGAAATTTGTCACTAAGTTAATCGCAAGATGTCCTCAGGTTCCTTTGCATAATGAGAGATAAAAATAGACAAACACTCTACACATGCGAACACAGAAAAAATCTCCTTTATGTATCAGAAGGACTCAATATGCAGTGCAAATGTAAAGACCAAATTTGAATACTGTCACAGGAAATATGGAATATCTGTGGTTCATACCTGTTTGTCGTTCTTCGTATATTCATCGATATTCTGTCATTTTCTATATCTGGGTATATTTTATAACAATTACAAATACATATCAGTAAATAGGAAGTTATATATGGAGAAGTGTAATTAGTTTAAAAAACATTGAATGCTACCACATATAAATGAAGTTATTTGAAATTTTTGGAACGGTATTACTCTTTTCTAATATACTCTTTCACATATTTTGCTACAAATATAAAAATATTTCAAGATAAATCACTATAAAAAAGCTGTATAGGACTAAAATTCTATTGGTGTTGTCAAATATTCAATACATTTTTTTTGCAGAGAAATGTGATCAAGAGACATCAGGTTGCAAATTGGATGATGAGTGCTATGTAGATTATGAAGACAAACTGCATTGCTCATGCAAAGACGGAAATTTAACGCTGAGAGATGGAAAATGCAAAAGTAAGTGACTTAATATTGATATGTTTCTGATATTATTCCTTTCTCGACATTTTACTTTTTATTTAATACATCTGATTTTCGATTGTAATATATATAAACGATTGTGGGTATGAGTGTGTTTAAATACGTGTGTAGATATTTATATGTATGAATTACGTATTCATATATTTCTTATCGAAATAATTCAAAATGTCTTCCTTATACACTTAACAGTATGTTTCATATAAAGTGTTTTCCAAGCATCTATTAATACTAATTCTCAAAATGCCTCGGTAAAGTTTTTTTTATTATTATTCAATAAAATTATTTGTAACTCTAGCTATTAGAACTTTCATTAATTAACACATCACATCTACTAAAATGTTTATATTACAAAATTATTCTATTCACTTTCATTTTATATTAGAATTCTTATTTTGGAACATTGCATTTCAACAAATAATATCGCATTCTGCTGGTTTTGAATTACAAAAACTACCAGCACAAACGATAGAAAACGCTCTTGACGCAAAAAACTCAATAAAAATATTATTAGGCCAAATAAGAAAGTAATCTGTTTGATGCATTGGTAATTTCATATTTGTTGGTCCAAACCGATATTTTCAATAACTTTCATGTTTGACCTTGAATCAAGGAAGTGTTTTTGAAAATTAAATATTCCCATTCCAGTTTTGAGTCATCACAGTAGCTTCGCACGTATCTTATATTTTTCTATTTAATGTAGGGAAATTTGTCACTAAGTTAATCGCAAGATGTCCTCAGGTTCCCTTGCATAATGAGAGATAAAAATAGACAAACACCTTACACATGCGAAAAGAGAAACAATCTCCTTTATGTATCAGAAGGACTCAATATGCAATGCAAATGTAAAGACCAAATTTGAATTCTGTCACAGGAAATATGGGATATCTGTGGTTCATACCTGTTTGTCGTTCTTCGTATATTCATCGATATTCTGTCATTTTCTATATCTGGGTATATTTTATAACAATTACAAATACATATCAGTAAATAGGAAGTTATATACGGAGAAGTGTAATTAGTTTAAAAAACATTGAATGCTACCACATATAAATGAAGTTATTTGAAATTTTTGGAACGGTATTACTCTTTTCTAATATACTCTTTCACATATTTTGCTACAAATATAAAAATATTTCAAGATAAATCACTATAAAAAAGCTGTATAGGACTAAAATTCTATTGGTGTTGTCAAATATTCAATACATTTTTTTTGCAGAAAAATGTGATCAAGAGACATCAGGTTGCAAATTGGATGATGAGTGCTATGTAGATTATGAAGACAAACTGCATTGCTCATGCAAAGACGGAAATTTAACGCTGAGAGATGGAATATGCAAAAGTAAGTGACTTAATATTGATATGTTTCTGTTATTATTCCTTTCTCGACATTTTACTTTTTATTTAATACATCTGATTTTCGATTGTAATATATATATACGATTGTGGGTATGAGTGTGTTTAAATACGTGTGTAGATATTTATATGTATGAATTACGTATTCATATATTTCTTATCGAAATAATTCAAAATGTGTTCATTATACACTTAACAGTATGTCTCATATAAAGTGTTTTCCAAGCATCTATTAATACTAAAACGACAAAACCATATAATAGCTGCTATGATTAAAAATTCTCAAAATGCCTCGGTAAAGTTTTTTTATTATTATTCAATAAAATTATTTGTAACTCTACCTATTAGAACTTTCATTAATTAACACATCACATTTACTAAAATGTTTATATTACAAAATTATTCTAATCACTTTCATTTTATATTAGAATTCTTATTTTGGAACATTGCATTTCAACAAATAATATCGCATTCTGCTGGTTTTGAATTACAAAAACTACCAGCACAAACGATAGAAAACGCTCTTGACGCAAAAAACTCAATAAAAATATTATTAGGCCAAATAAGAAAGTAATCTGTTTGATGCATTGGTAATTTCATATTTGTTGGTCCAAACCGATATTTTCAATAACTTTCATGTTTGACCTTGAATCAAGGAAGTGTTTTTGAAAATTAAATATTCCCATTCCAGTTTTGAGTCATCACAGTAGCTTCGCACGTATCTTATATTTTTCTATTTAATGTAGGGAAATTTGTCACTAAGTTAATCGCAAGATGTCCTCAGGTTCCTTTGCATAATGAGAGATAAAAATAGACAAACACCTTACAAATGCGAAAAGAGAAACAATCTCCTTTATGTATCAGAAGGACTCAATATGCAATGCAAATGTAAAGACCAAATTTGAATTCTGTCACAGGAAATATGGGATATCTGTGGTTCATACCTGTTTGTCGTTCTTCGTATATTCATCGATATTCTGTCATTTTCTATATCTGGGTATATTTTATAACAATTACAAATACATATCAGTAAATAGGAAGTTATATACGGAGAAGTGTAATTAGTTTAAAAAACATTGAATGCTACCACATATAAATGAAGTTATTTGAAATTTTTGGAACGGTATTACTCTTTTCTAATATACTCTTTCACATATTTTGCTACAAATATAAAAATATTTCAAGATAAATCACTATAAAAAAGCTGTATAGGACTAAAATTCTATTGGTGTTGTCAAATATTCAATACATTTTTTTTGCAGAAAAATGTGATCAAGAGACATCAGGTTGCAAATTGGATGATGAGTGCTATGTAGATTATGAAGACAAACTGCATTGCTCATGCAAAGACGGAAATTTAACGCTGAGAGATGGAATATGCAAAAGTAAGTGACTTAATATTGATATGTTTCTGTTATTATTCCTTTCTCGACATTTTACTTTTTATTTAATACATCTGATTTTCGATTGTAATATATATATACGATTGTGGGTATGAGTGTGTTTAAATACGTGTGTAGATATTTATATGTATGAATTACGTATTCATATATTTCTTATCGAAATAATTCAAAATGTGTTCATTATACACTTAACAGTATGTCTCATATAAAGTGTTTTCCAAGCATCTATTAATACTAAAACGACAAAACCATATAATAGCTGCTATGATTAAAAATTCTCAAAATGCCTCGGTAAAGTTTTTTTATTATTATTCAATAAAATTATTTGTAACTCTACCTATTAGAACTTTCATTAATTAACACATCACATTTACTAAAATGTTTATATTACAAAATTATTCTAATCACTTTCATTTTATATTAGAATTCTTATTTTGGAACATTGTATTTCAACAAATAATATCGCATTCTTCTGGTTTTGAATTACAAAAACTACCAGCACAAACGATAGAAAACGCTCTTGATGCAAAAAACTCAATAAAAAGTATTATTAGGCCAAATAAGAAAGTAATCTGTTTGATGCATTGGTAATTTCATATTTGTTGGTCCAAACTGATATTTTCAATAACTTTCATGTTTGACCTTGAATCAAAGCAGTGTTTTTGAAAATTAAATATTCCCATTCCAGTTTTGAGTCATCACAGTAGTTTCGCACGTATCTTATATTTTTCTATTTAATGTAGGGAAATTTGTCACTAAGTTAATCGCAAGATCTCCTCAGGTTCCTTTGCATAATGAGAGATAAAAATAGACAAACACTCTACACATGCGAACACAGAAAAATTCTCCTTTGTGTATCAGAAGGACTCAATATGCAATGCAAATGTAAAGACCAAATTTGAATTCTGTCACAGGAAATATGGAATATCTGTGGTTCATACCTGTTTGTCGTTCTTCTTATATTCATCGATATTCTGTCATTTTCTATATCTGGGTATATTTTATAACAACTACAAATACATATCAGTAAATAGGAAGTTATATATGGAGAAGTGTAATTAGTTTAAAAAACATTGAATGCTACCACATATAAATGAAGTTATTTGAAATTTTTCGAAAGGTATTACTCTTTTCTAATATACTCTTTCAAATATTTTGCTAGAAATATAAAAATATTTCAAGATAAATCACTATAACAAAGCTGTATAGGAGTAAAATTCTATTGGTGTTGTCAAATATTCAATACATTTTTTTTGCAGAGAAATGTGATCAAGAGACATCAGGTTGCAAATTGGATGACGAGTGCTATGTAGATTATGAAGACACACTGCATTGCTCATGCAAAGACGGAAATTTAACGCTGAGAGATGGAATATGCAAAAGTAAGTGACTTAATATTGATATGTTTCTGATATTATTCCTTTCTCGACATTTTACTTTTTATTTCATACATCTGATTTTCGATTGTAATATATATACGATTGTGGGTATGAGTGTGTGTAAATACGTGTGTAGATATTTATATCTATGAATTACGTATTCATATATTTCTTATCGAAATAATTCAAAATGTCTTCCTTATACACTTAAAAGTACGTCTCATATAAAGTGTTTTCCAAGCATCTATTAATACTGAAACGACAAAACCATATAATAGCTGCTATGATTAAAAATTCTCAAAATGCCTCGGTAAAGTTTTTTTATTATTATTCAATAAAATTATTTGTAACTCTACCTATTAGAACTTTCATTAATTAACACATCACATTTACTAAAATGTTTATATTACAAAATTATTCTAATCACTTTCATTTTATATTAGAATTCTTATTTTGGAACATTGTATTTCAACAAATAATATCGCATTCTTCTGGTTTTGAATTACAAAAACTACCAGCACAAACGATAGAAAACGCTCTTGATGCAAAAAACTCAATAAAAAGTATTATTAGGCCAAATAAGAAAGTAATCTGTTTGATGCATTGGTAATTTCATATTTGTTGGTCCAAACTGATATTTTCAATAACTTTCATGTTTGACCTTGAATCAAAGAAGTGTTTTTGAAAATTAAATATTCCCATTCCAGTTTTGAGTCATCACAGTAGTTTCGCACGTATCTTATATTTTTCTATTTAATGTAGGGAAATTTGTCACTAAGTTAATCGCAAGATCTCCTCAGGTTCCTTTGCATAATGAGAGATAAAAATAGACAAACACTCTACACATGCGAACACAGAAAAAATCTCCTTTTTGTATCAGAAGGACTCAATATGCAGTGCAAATGTAAAGACCAAATTTGAATACTGTCACAGGAAATATGGAATATCTGTGGTTCATACCTGTTTGTCGTTCTTCTTATATTCATCGATATTCTGTCATTTTCTATATCTGGGTATATTTTATAACAACTACAAATACATATCAGTAAATAGGAAGTTATATATGGAGAAGTGTAATTAGTTTAAAAAACATTGAATGCTACCACATATAAATGAAGTTATTTGAAATTTTTCGAAAGGTATTACTCTTTTCTAATATACTCTTTCAAATATTTTGCTAGAAATATAAAAATATTTCAAGATAAATCACTATAAAAAAGCTGTATAGGAGTAAAATTCTATTGGTGTTGTCAAATATTCAATACATTTTTTTTGCAGAGAAATGTGATCAAGAGACATCAGGTTGCAAATTGGATGACGAGTGCTATGTAGATTATGAAGACACACTGCATTGCTCATGCAAAGACGGAAATTTAACGCTGAGAGATGGAATATGCAAAAGTAAGTGACTTAATATTGATATGTTTCTGATATTATTCCTTTCTCGACATTTTACTTTTTATTTCATACATCTGATTTTCGATTGTAATATATATACGATTGTGGGTATGAGTGTGTGTAAATACGTGTGTAGATATTTATATCTATGAATTACGTATTCATATATTTCTTATCGAAATAATTCAAAATGTCTTCCTTATACACTTAAAAGTACGTCTCATATAAAGTGTTTTCCAAGCATCTATTAATACTGAAACGACAAAACCATATAATAGCTGCTATGATTAAAAATTCTCAAAATGCCTCGGTAAAGTTTTTTTATTATTATTCAATAAAATTATTTGTAACTCTAGCTATTAGAACTTTCATTAATTAACACATCACATCTACTAAAATGTTTATATTAGAAAATTATTCTAATCACTTTCATTTTATATTAGAATTCTTATTTTGGAACATTGCATTTCAACAAATAATATCGCATTCTGCTGGTTTTGAATTACAAAAACTACCAGCACAAACGATAGAAAACGCTCTTGATGCAAAAAACTCAATAAAAATATTATTAGGCCAAATAAGAAAGTAATCTGTTTGATGCATTGGTAATTTCATATTTGTTGGTCCAAACCGATATTTTCGATAACTTTCATGTTTGACCTTGAATCAAAGAAGTGTTTTTGAAAATTAAATATTCCCATTCCAGTTTTGAGTCATCACAGTAGTTTCGCACGTATCTTATATTTTTCTATTTAATGTAGGGAAATTTGTCACTAAGTTAATCGCAAGATGTCCTAAGGTTCCTTTGCATAATTAGATATAAAAATAGACAAACACCTTACACATGCGAACAGAGAAACAATCTCCTTTATGTATCAGAAGGACTCAATATGCAATGCAAATGTAAAGACCAAATTTGAATTCTGTCACAGGAAATATGGGATATCTGTGGTTCATACCTGTTTGTCGTTCTTCGTATATTCATCGATATTCTGTCATTTTCTATATCTGGGTATATTTTATAACAACTACAAATACATATCAGTAAATAGGAAGTTATATACGGAGAAGTGTAATTAGTTTAAAAAACATTGAATGCTACCACATATAAATGAAGTTATTTGAAATTTTTGGAAAGGTATTACTCTTTTCTAATATACTCTTTCAAATATTTTGCTAGAAATATAAAAATATTTCAAGATAAATCACTATAAAAAAGCTGTATAGGAGTAAAATTCTATTGGTGTTGTCAAATATTCAATACATTTTTTTTGCAGAGAAATGTGATCAAGAGACATCAGGTTGCAAATTGCATGACGAGTGCTATGTAGATTATGAAGACACACTGCATTGCTCATGCAAAGACGGAAATTTAACGCTGAGAGATGGAATATGCAAAAGTAAGTGACTTAATGTTGATATGTTTCTGATATTATTCCTTTCTCGACATTTTACTTTTTATTTAATACATCTGATTTTCGATTGTAATATATATATACGATTGTGGGTATGAGTGTGTTTAAATACGTGTGTAGATATTTATATGTATGAATTACGTATTCATATATTTCTTATCGAAATAATTCAAAATGTCTTCCTTATACACTTAACAGTATGTCTCATATAAAGTGTTTTCCAAGCATCTATTAATACTAATTCTCAAAATGCCTCGGTAAAGTTTTTTTATTATTATTCAATAAGATTATTTGTAACTCTAGCTATTAGAACTTTCATTAATTAACACATCACATCTACTAAAATGTTTATATTACAAAATTATTCTAATCACTTTCATTTTATATTAGAATTCTTATTTTGGAACATTGCATTTCAACAAATAATATCGCATTCTGCTGGTTTTGAATTACAAAAACTACCAGTACAAACGATAGAAAACGCTCTTGACGCAAAAAACTCAATAAAAATATTTTTAGGCCAAATAAGAAAGTGATCTGTTTGATGCAGTGGTAATTTCATATTTGTTGGTCCAAACCGATATTTTCGATAACTTTCATGTTTGACCTTGAATCAAGGAAGTGTTTTTGAAAATTAAATATTCCCATTCCAGTTTTGAGTCATCACAGTAGCTTCGCACGTATCTTATATTTTTCTATTTAATGTAGGGAAATTTGTCACTAAGTTAATCGCAAGATGTCCTCAGGTTCCTTTGCATAATGAGAGATAAAAATAGACAAACACCTTACACATGCGAACAGAGAAACAATCTCCTTTATGTATCAGAAGGACTCAATATGCAGACCAAATTTGAATACTGTCACAGGAAATATGGAATATCTGTGGTTCATACCTGTTTGTCGTTTTTGGTATATTCATCGATATTCTGTCATTTTCTATATCTGGGTATATTTTATAACAACTACAAATACATATCAGTAAATAGGAAGTTATATATGGAGAAGTGTAATTAGTTTAAAAAACATTGAATGCTACCACATATAAATGAAGTTATTTGAAATTTTTGGAAAGGTATTACTCTTTTCTAATATACTCTTTCAAATATTTTGCTACAAAATATAAAAATATTTCAAGATAAATCACTATAAAAAATCTGTATAAGACAAAAATTCTATTGGTGTTGTCAAATATTCAATACATTTTTTTTGCAGAGAAATGTGATCAAGAGACGTCAGGTTGCAAATTGGATGACGAGTGCTATGTAGATTATGAAGACACACTGCATTGCTCATGCAAAGACGGAAATTTAACGCTGAGAGATGGAATATGCAAAAGTAAGTGACTTAATATTGATATGTTTCTGATATTATTCCTTTCTCGACATTTTACTTTTTATTTCATACATCTGATTTTCGATTGTAATATATATACGATTGTGGGTATGAGTGTGTGTAAATACGTGTGTAGATATTTATATCTATGAATTACGTATTCATATATTTCTTATCGAAATAATTCAAAATGTCTTCCTTATACACTTAACAGTACGTCTCATATAAAGTGTTTTCCAAGCATCTATTAATACTGAAACGACAAAACCATATAATAGCTGCTATGATTAAAAATTCTCAAAATGCCTCGGTAAAGTTTTTTTATTATTATTCAATAAAATTATTTGTAACTCTAGCTATTAGAACTTTCATTAATTAACACATCACATCTACTAAAATGTTTATATTACAAAATTATTCTATTCACTTTCATTTTATATTAGAATTCTTATTTTGGAACATTGCATTTCAACAAATAATATCGCATTCTGCTGGTTTTGAATTACAAAAACTACCAGCACAAACGATAGAAAACGCTCTTGACGCAAAAAACTCAATAAAAATATTATTAGGCCAAATGAGAAAGTAATCTCTTTGATGCTTTGGTAATTTCATATTTGTTGGTCCAAACCGATATTTTGGATAACTTTCATGTTTGACCTTGAATCAAGGAAGTGTTTTTGAAAATTAAATATTCCCATTCCAGTTTTGAGTCATCACAGTAGCTTCGCACGTATCTTATATTTTTCTATTTAATGTAGGGAAATTTGTCACTAAGTTAATCGCAAGATGTCCTCAGGTTCCTTTGCATAATGAGAAATAAAAATAGACAAACACCTTACACATGCGAACAGAGAAACAATCTCCTTTATGTATCAGAAGGACTCAATATGCAGTGCAAATGTAAAGACCAAATTTGAATTCTGTCACAGGAAATATGGAATATCTGTGGTTCATACCTGTTTGTCGTTCTTCGTATATTCATCGATATTCTGTCATTTTCTATATCTGGGTATATTTTATAACAACTACAAATACATATCAGTAAATAGGAAGTTATATACGGAGAAGTGTAATTAGTTTAAAAAACATTGAATGCTACCACATATAAATGAAGTTATTTGAAATTTTTGGAAAGGTATTACTCTTTTCTAATATACTCTTTCAAATATTTTGCTAGAAATATAAAAATATTTCAAGATAAATCACTATAAAAAAGCTGTATAGGAGTAAAATTCTATTGGTGTTGTCAAATATTCAATACATTTTTTTTGCAGAGAAATGTGATCAAGAGACATCAGGTTGCAAATTGGATGACGAGTGCTATGTAGATTATGAAGACACACTGCATTGCTCATGCAAAGACGGAAATTTAACGCTGAGAGATGGAATATGCAAAAGTTAGTGACTTAATATTGATATGTTTCTGATATTATTGCTTTCTCGACATTTTACTTTTTATTTCATACATCTGATTTTCGATTGTAATATATATACGATTGTGGGTATGAGTGTGTGTAAATATTTATATGTATGAATTACGTATTCATATATTTCTTATCGAAATAATTCAAAATGTCTTCCTTATACACTTAACAGTATGTCTCATATAAAGTGGTTTCCAAGCATCTATTAATACTGAAACGACAAAACCATATAATAGCTGCTATGATTAAAAATTCTCAAAATGCCTCGGTAAAGTTTTTTTATTATTATTCAATAAGATTATTTGTAACTCTAGCTATTAGAACTTTCACTAATTAACACATCACATCTACTAAAATGTTTACATTACAAAATTATTCTAATCACTTTCATTTTATATTAGAATTCTTATTTTGGAACATTGCATTTCAACAAATAATATCGCATTCTGCTGGTTTTGAATTGCAAAAACTACCAGCACAAACGATAGAAAACGCTCTTGATGCAAAAAACTCAATAAAAATATTATTAGGCCAAATAAGAAAGTAATCTGTTTGATGCAGTGGTAATTTCATATTTGTTGGTCCAAACCGATATTTTCAATAACTTTCATGTTTGACCTTGAATCAAGGAAGTGTTTTTGAAAATTAAATATTCCCGTTCCAGTTTTGAGTCATCACAGTAGCTTCGCACGTATCTTATATTTTTCTATTTAATGTAGGGAAATTTGTCACTAAGTTAATCGCAAGATGTCCTCAGGTTCCTTTGCATAATGAGAGATAAAAATAGACAAACACCTTACACATGCGAACAGAGAAACAATCTCCTTTATGTATCAGAAGGACTCAATATGCAGTGCAAATGTAAAGACCAAATTTGAATTCTGTCACAGGAAATATGGAATATCTGTGGTTCATACCTGTTTGTCGTTCTTCGTATATTCATCGATATTCTGTCATTTTCTATATCTGGGTATATTTTATAACAACTACAAATACATATCAGTAAATAGGAAGTTATATACGGAGAAGTGTAATTAGTTTAAAAAACATTGAATGCTACCACATATAAATGAAGTTATTTGAAATTTTTGGAAAGGTATTACTCTTTTCTAATATACTCTTTCAAATATTTTGCTAGAAATATAAAAATATTTCAAGATAAATCACTATAAAAAAGCTGTATAGGAGTAAAATTCTATTGGTGTTGTCAAATATTCAATACATTTTTTTTGCAGAGAAATGTGATCAAGAGACATCAGGTTGCAAATTGGATGACGAGTGCTATGTAGATTATGAAGACACACTGCATTGCTCATGCAAAGACGGAAATTTAACACTGAGAGATGGAATATGCAAAAGTAAGTGACTTAATATTGATATGTTTCTGATATTATTCCTTTCTCGACATTTTACTTTTTATTTAATACATCTGATTTTCGATTGTAATATATATATACGATTGTGGGTATGAGTGTGTTTAAATACGTGTGTAGATATTTATATGTATGAATTACGTATTCATATATTTCTTATCGAAATAATTCAAAATGTCTTCCTTATACACTTAACAGTATGTCTCATATAAAGTGTTTTCCAAGCATCTATTAATACTAATTCTCAAAATGCCTCGGTAAAGTTTTTTTATTATTATTCAATAAGATTATTTGTAACTCTAGCTATTAGAACTTTCATTAATTAACACATCACATCTACTAAAATATTTACATTACAAAATTATTCTAATCACTTTCATTTTATATTAGAATTCTTATTTTGGAACATTGCATTTCAACAAATAATATCGCATTCTGCTGGTTTTGAATTGCAAAAACTACCAGCACAAACGATAGAAAACGCTCTTGACGCAAAAAACTCAATAAAAATATTATTAGGCCAAATAAGAAAGTAATCTGTTTGATGCAGTGGTAATTTCATATTTGTTGGTCCAAACCGATATTTTCAATAACTTTCATGTTTGACCTTGAATCAAGGAAGTGTTTTTGAAAATTAAATATTCCCATTGCAGTTTTGAGTCATCACAGTAGCTTCGCACGTATCTTATATTTTTCTATTTAATGTAGCGAAATTTGTCACTAAGTTAATCGCAAGATGTCCTCAGGTTCCTTTGCATAATGAGTGATAAAAATAGACAAACACCTTACACATGCGAACAGAGAAACAATCTCCTTTATGTATCAGAAGGACTCAATATGCAGTGCAAATGTAAAGACCAAATTTGAATTCTGTCACAGGAAATATGGAATATCTGTGGTTCATACCTGTTTGTCGTTTTTGGTATATTCATCGATATTCTGTCATTTTCTATATCTGGGTATATTTTATAACAACTACAAATACATATCAGTAAATAGGAAGTTATATATGGAGAAGTGTAATTAGTTTAAAAAACATTGAATGCTACCACATATAAATGAAGTTATTTGAAACTTTTGGAAAGGTATTACTCTTTTCTAATATACTCTTTCAAATATTTTGCTACAAAATATAAAAATATTTCAAGATAAATCACTATAAAAAATCTGTATAAGACTAAAATTCTATTGGTGTTGTCAAATATTCAATGCATTTTTTTTGCAGAGAAATGTGATCAAGAGACATCAGGTTGCAAATTGGATGACGAGTGCTATGTAGATTATGAAGACACACTGCATTGCTCATGCAAAGACGGAAATTTAACGCTGAGAGATGGAATATGCAAAAGTAAGTGACTTAATATTGATATGTTTCTGATATTATTCCTTTCTCGACATTTTACTTTTTATTTCATACATCTGATTTTCGATTGTAATATATATACGATTGTGGGTATGAGTGTGTGTAAATACGTGTGTAGATATTTATATCTATGAATTACGTATTCATATACTTCTTATCGAAATAATTCAAAATGTCTTCCTTATACACTTAACAGTACGTCTCATATAAAGTGTTTTCCAAGCATCTATTAATACTGAAACGACAAAACCATATAATAGCTGCTATGATTTAAAATTCTCAAAATGCCTCGGTAAAGTTTTTTTATTATTATTCAATAAGATTATTTGTAACTCTAGCTATTAGAACTTTCACTAATTAACACATCACATCTACTAAAATGTTTACATTACAAAATTATTCTAATCACTTTCATTTTATATTAGAATTCTTATTTTGGAACATTGCATTTCAACAAATAATATCGCATTCTGCTGGTTTTGAATTGCAAAAACTACCAGCACAAACGATAGAAAACGCTCTTAACGCAAAAAACTCAATAAAAATATTATTAGGCCAAATAAGAAAGTAATCTGTTTGATGCAGTGGTAATTTCATATTTGTTGGTCCAAACCGATATTTTCAATAACTTTCATGTTTGACCTTGAATCAAGGAAGTGTTTTTGAAAATTAAATATTCCCATTCCAGTTTTGAGTCATCACAGTAGCTTCGCACGTATCTTATATTTTTCTATTTAATGTAGGGAAATTTGTCACTAAGTTAATCGCAAGATGTCCTCAGGTTCCTTTGCATAATGAGAGATAAAAATAGACAAACACCTTACACATGCGAACAGAGAAACAATCTCCTTTATGTATCAGAAGGACTCAATATGCAGTGCAAATGTAAAGACCAAATTTGAATTCTGTCACAGGAAATATGGAATATCTGTGGTTCATACCTGTTTGTCGTTCTTCGTATATTCATCGATATTCTGTCATTTTCTATATCTGGGTATATTTTATAACAACTACAAATACATATCAGTAAATAGGAAGTTATATACGGAGAAGTGTAATTAGTTTAAAAAACATTGAATGCTACCACATATAAATGAAGTTATTTGAAATTTTTGGAAAGGTATTACTCTTTTCTAATATACTCTTTCAAATATTTTGCTAGAAATATAAAAATATTTCAAGATAAATCACTATAAAAAAGCTGTATAGGAGTAAAATTCTATTGGTGTTGTCAAATATTCAATACATTTTTTTTGCAGAGAAATGTGATCAAGAGACATCAGGTTGCAAATTGGATGACGAGTGCTATGTAGATTATGAAGACACACTGCATTGCTCATGCAAAGACGGAAATTTAACGCTGAGAGATGGAATATGCAAAAGTAAGTGACTTAATGTTGATATGTTTCTGATATTATTCCTTTCTCGACATTTTACTTTTTATTTAATACATCTGATTTTCGATTGTAATATATATATACGATTGTGGGTATGAGTGTGTTTAAATACGTGTGTAGATATTTATATGTATGAATTACGTATTCATATATTTCTTATCGAAATAATTCAAAATGTCTTCCTTATACACTTAACAGTATGTCTCATATAAAGTGTTTTCCAAGCATCTATTAATACTAATTCTCAAAATGCCTCGGTAAAGTTTTTTTATTATTATTCAATAAGATTATTTGTAACTCTAGCTATTAGAACTTTCATTAATTAACACATCACATCTACTAAAATGTTTACATTACAAAATTATTCTAATCACTTTCATTTTATATTAGAATTCTTATTTTGGAACATTGCATTTCAACAAATAATATCGCATTCTGCTGGTTTTGAATTGCAAAAACTACCAGCACAAACGATAGAAAACGCTCTTGACGCAAAAAACTCAATAAAAATATTATTAGGCCAAATAAGAAAGTAATCTGTTTGATGCAGTGGTAATTTCATATTTGTTGGTCCAAACCGATATTTTCGATAACTTTCATGTTTGACCTTGAATCAAGGAAGTGTTTTTGAAAATTAAATATTCCCATTCCAGTTTTGAGTCATCACAGTAGCTTCGCACGTATCTTATATTTTTCTATTTAATGTAGGGAAATTTGTCACTAAGTTAATCACCAGATGTCCTCAGGTTCCTTTGCATAATGAGTGATAAAAATAGACAAACACCTTACACATGCGAACAGAGAAACAATCTCCTTTATGTATCAGAAGGACTCAATATGCAGTGCAAAGGTAAAGACCAAATTTGAATTCTGTCACAGGAAATATGGGATATCTGTGGTTCATACCTGTTTGTCGTTCTTCGTATATTCATCGATATTCTGTCATTTTCTATATCTGGGTATATTTTATAACAATTACAAATACATATCAGTAAATAGGAAGTTATATACGGAGAAGTGTAATTAGTTTAAAAAACATTGAATGCTACCACATATAAATGAAGTTATTTGAAATTTTTGGAACGGTATTACTCTTTTCTAATATACTCTTTCACATATTTTGCTAGAAATATAAAAATATTTCAAGATAAATCACTATAAAAAAGCTGTATAGGACTAAAATTCTATTGGTGTTGTCAAATATTCAATACATTTTTTTTGCAGAAAAATGTGATCAAGAGACATCAGGTTGCAAATTGGATGATGAGTGCTATGTAGATTATGAAGACAAACTGCATTGCTCATGCAAAGACGGAAATTTAACGCTGAGAGATGGAATATGCAAAAGTAAGTGACTTAATATTGATATGTTTCTGTTATTATTCCTTTCTCGACATTTTACTTTTTATTTAATACATCTGATTTTCGATTGTAATATATATATACGATTGTGGGTATGAGTGTGTTTAAATACGTGTGTAGATATTTATATGTATGAATTACGTATTCATATAATTCTTATCGAAATAATTCAAAATGTGTTCATTATACACTTAACAGTATGTCTCATATAAAGTGTTTTCCAAGCATCTATTAATACTAAAACGACAAAACCATATAATAGCTGCTATGATTAAAAATTCTCAAAATGCCTCGGTAAAGTATTTTTATTATTATTCAATAAAATTATTTGTAACTCTACCTATTAAAACTTTCATTAATTAACACATCACATTTACTAAAATGTTTATATTACAAAATTATTCTAATCACTTTCATTTTATATTAGAATTCTTATTTTGGAACATTGTATTTCAACAAATAATATCGCATTCTTCTGGTTTTGAATTACAAAAACTACCAGCACAAACGATAGAAAACGTTCTTGATGCAAAAAACTCAAAAAAAAGTATTATTAGGCCAAATAAGAAAGTAATCTGTTTGATGCATTGGTAATTTCATATTTGTTGGTCCAAACTGATATTTTCAATAACTTTCATGTCTGACCTTGAATCAAAGAAGTGTTTTTGAAAATTAAATATTCCCATTCCAGTTTTGAGTCATCACAGTAGTTTCGCACGTATCTTATATTTTTCTATTTAATGTAGGGAAATTTGTCACTAAGTTAATCGCAAGATCTCCTCAGGTTCCTTTGCATAATGAGAGATAAAAATAGACAAACACTCTACACATGCGAACACAGAAAAAATCTCCTTTGTGTATCAGAAGGACTCAATATGCAATGCAAATGTAAAGACCAAATTTGAATTCTGTCACAGGAAATATGGAATATCTGTGGTTCATACCTGTTTGTCGTTTTTGGTATATTTATCGATATTCTGTCATTTTCTATATCTGGGTATATTTTATAACAACTACAAATACATATCAGTAAATAGGAAGTTATATATGGAGAAGTGTAATTAGTTTAAAAAACATTGAATGCTACCACATATAAATGAAGTTATTTGAAATTTTTGGAAAGGTATTACTCTTTTCTAATATACTCTTTCAAATATTTTGCTACAAAATATAAAAATATTTCAAGATAAATCACTATAAAAAATCTGTATAAGACTAAAATTCTATTGGTGTTGTCAAATATTCAATACATTTTTTTTGCAGAGAAATGTGATCAAGAGACATCAGGTTGCAAATCGGATGACGAGTGCTATGTAGATTATGAAGACACACTGCATTGCTCATGCAAAGACGGAAATTTAACGCTGAGAGATGGAATATGCAAAAGTACGTGACTTAATATTGATATGTTTCTGATATTATTCCTTTCTCGACATTTTACTTTTTATTTCATACATCTGATTTTCGATTGTAATATATATACGTTTGTGGGTATGAGTGTGTGTAAATACGTGTGTAGATATTTATATCTATGAATTACGTATTCATATATTTCTTATCGAAATAATTCAAAATGTCTTCCTTATACACTTAACAGTACGTCTCATATAAAGTGTTTTCCAAGCATCTATTAATACTGAAACGACAAAACCATATAATAGCTGCTATGATTAAAAATTCTCAAAATGCCTCGGTAAAGTATTTTTATTATTATTCAATAAAATTATTTGTAACTCTACCTATTAAAACTTTCACTAATTAACACATCACATCTACTAAAATGTTTACATTACAAAATTATTCTAATCACTTTCATTTTATATTAGAATTCTTATTTTGGAACATTGCATTTCAACAAATAATATCGCATTCTGCTGGTTTTGAATTGCAAAAACTACCAGCACAAACGATAGAAAACGCTCTTAACGCAAAAAACTCAATAAAAATATTATTAGGCCAAATAAGAAAGTAATCTGTTTGATGCAGTGGTAATTTCATATTTGTTGGTCCAAACCGATATTTTCAATAACTTTCATGTTTGACCTTGAATCAAGGAAGTGTTTTTGAAAATTAAATATTCCCATTCCAGTTTTGAGTCATCACAGTAGCTTCGCACGTATCTTATATTTTTCTATTTAATGTAGGGAAATTTGTCACTAAGTTAATCGCAAGATGTCCTCAGGTTCCTTTGCATAATGAGAGATAAAAATAGACAAACACCTTACACATGCGAACAGAGAAACAATCTCCTTTATGTATCAGAAGGACTCAATATGCAGTGCAAATGTAAAGACCAAATTTGAATTCTGTCACAGGAAATATGGAATATCTGTGGTTCATACCTGTTTGTCGTTCTTCGTATATTCATCGATATTCTGTCATTTTCTATATCTGGGTATATTTTATAACAACTACAAATACATATCAGTAAATAGGAAGTTATATACGGAGAAGTGTAATTAGTTTAAAAAACATTGAATGCTACCACATATAAATGAAGTTATTTGAAATTTTTGGAAAGGTATTACTCTTTTCTAATATACTCTTTCAAATATTTTGCTAGAAATATAAAAATATTTCAAGATAAATCACTATAAAAAAGCTGTATAGGAGTAAAATTCTATTGGTGTTGTCAAATATTCAATACATTTTTTTTGCAGAGAAATGTGATCAAGAGACATCAGGTTGCAAATTGGATGACGAGTGCTATGTAGATTATGAAGACACACTGCATTGCTCATGCAAAGACGGAAATTTAACGCTGAGAGATGGAATATGCAAAAGTAAGTGACTTAATGTTGATATGTTTCTGATATTATTCCTTTCTCGACATTTTACTTTTTATTTAATACATCTGATTTTCGATTGTAATATATATATACGATTGTGGGTATGAGTGTGTTTAAATACGTGTGTAGATATTTATATGTATGAATTACGTATTCATATATTTCTTATCGAAATAATTCAAAATGTCTTCCTTATACACTTAACAGTATGTCTCATATAAAGTGTTTTCCAAGCATCTATTAATACTAATTCTCAAAATGCCTCGGTAAAGTTTTTTTATTATTATTCAATAAGATTATTTGTAACTCTAGCTATTAGAACTTTCATTAATTAACACATCACATCTACTAAAATGTTTACATTACAAAATTATTCTAATCACTTTCATTTTATATTAGAATTCTTATTTTGGAACATTGCATTTCAACAAATAATATCGCATTCTGCTGGTTTTGAATTGCAAAAACTACCAGCACAAACGATAGAAAACGCTCTTGACGCAAAAAACTCAATAAAAATATTATTAGGCCAAATAAGAAAGTAATCTGTTTGATGCAGTGGTAATTTCATATTTGTTGGTCCAAACCGATATTTTCGATAACTTTCATGTTTGACCTTGAATCAAGGAAGTGTTTTTGAAAATTAAATATTCCCATTCCAGTTTTGAGTCATCACAGTAGCTTCGCACGTATCTTATATTTTTCTATTTAATGTAGGGAAATTTGTCACTAAGTTAATCACCAGATGTCCTCAGGTTCCTTTGCATAATGAGTGATAAAAATAGACAAACACCTTACACATGCGAACAGAGAAACAATCTCCTTTATGTATCAGAAGGACTCAATATGCAGTGCAAAGGTAAAGACCAAATTTGAATTCTGTCACAGGAAATATGGGATATCTGTGGTTCATACCTGTTTGTCGTTCTTCGTATATTCATCGATATTCTGTCATTTTCTATATCTGGGTATATTTTATAACAATTACAAATACATATCAGTAAATAGGAAGTTATATACGGAGAAGTGTAATTAGTTTAAAAAACATTGAATGCTACCACATATAAATGAAGTTATTTGAAATTTTTGGAACGGTATTACTCTTTTCTAATATACTCTTTCACATATTTTGCTACAAATATAAAAATATTTCAAGATAAATCACTATAAAAAAGCTGTATAGGACTAAAATTCTATTGGTGTTGTCAAATATTCAATACATTTTTTTTGCAGAAAAATGTGATCAAGAGACATCAGGTTGCAAATTGGATGATGAGTGCTATGTAGATTATGAAGACAAACTGCATTGCTCATGCAAAGACGGAAATTTAACGCTGAGAGATGGAATATGCAAAAGTAAGTGACTTAATATTGATATGTTTCTGTTATTATTCCTTTCTCGACATTTTACTTTTTATTTAATACATCTGATTTTCGATTGTAATATATATATACGATTGTGGGTATGAGTGTGTTTAAATACGTGTGTAGATATTTATATGTATGAATTACGTATTCATATAATTCTTATCGAAATAATTCAAAATGTGTTCATTATACACTTAACAGTATGTCTCATATAAAGTGTTTTCCAAGCATCTATTAATACTAAAACGACAAAACCATATAATAGCTGCTATGATTAAAAATTCTCAAAATGCCTCGGTAAAGTATTTTTATTATTATTCAATAAAATTATTTGTAACTCTACCTATTAAAACTTTCATTAATTAACACATCACATTTACTAAAATGTTTATATTACAAAATTATTCTAATCACTTTCATTTTATATTAGAATTCTTATTTTGGAACATTGTATTTCAACAAATAATATCGCATTCTTCTGGTTTTGAATTACAAAAACTACCAGCACAAACGATAGAAAACGCTCTTGATGCAAAAAACTCAATAAAAAGTATTATTAGGCCAAATAAGAAAGTAATCTGTTTGATGCATTGGTAATTTCATATTTGTTGGTCCAAACTGATATTTTCAATAACTTTCATGTTTGACCTTGAATCAAAGAAGTGTTTTTGAAAATTAAATATTCCCATTCCAGTTTTGAGTCATCACAGTAGTTTCGCACGTATCTTATATTTTTCTATTTAATGTAGGGAAATTTGTCACTAAGTTAATCGCAAGATCTCCTCAGGTTCCTTTGCATAATGAGAGATAAAAATAGACAAACACTCTACACATGCGAACACAGAAAAAATCTCCTTTGTGTATCAGAAGGACTCAATATGCAATGCAAATGTAAAGACCAAATTTGAATTCTGTCACAGGAAATATGGAATATCTGTGGTTCATACCTGTTTGTCGTTTTTGGTATATTTATCGATATTCTGTCATTTTCTATATCTGGGTATATTTTATAACAACTACAAATACATATCAGTAAATAGGAAGTTATATATGGAGAAGTGTAATTAGTTTAAAAAACATTGAATGCTACCACATATAAATGAAGTTATTTGAAATTTTTGGAAAGGTATTACTCTTTTCTAATATACTCTTTCAAATATTTTGCTACAAAATATAAAAATATTTCAAGATAAATCATTATAAAAAATCTGTATAAGACTAAAATTCTATTGGTGTTGTCAAATATTCAATACATTTTTTTTGCAGAGAAATGTGATCAAGAGACATCAGGTTGCAAATCGGATGACGAGTGCTATGTAGATTATGAAGACACACTGCATTGCTCATGCAAAGACGGAAATTTAACGCTGAGAGATGGAATATGCAAAAGTACGTGACTTAATATTGATATGTTTCTGATATTATTCCTTTCTCGACATTTTACTTTTTATTTCATACATCTGATTTTCGATTGTAATATATATACGTTTGTGGGTATGAGTGTGTGTAAATACGTGTGTAGATATTTATATCTATGAATTACGTATTCATATATTTCTTATCGAAATAATTCAAAATGTCTTCCTTATACACTTAACAGTACGTCTCATATAAAGTGTTTTCCAAGCATCTATTAATACTGAAACGACAAAACCATATAATAGCTGCTATGATTAAAAATTCTCAAAATGCCTCGGTAAAGTTTTTTTATTATTATTCAATAAAATTATTTGTAACTCTAGCTATTAGAACTTTCATTAATTAACACATCACATCTACTAAAATGTTTATATTACAAAATTATTCTAATCACTTTCATTTTATATTAGAATTCTTATTTTGGAACATTGCATTTCAACAAATAATATCGCATTCTGCTGGTTTTGAATTACAAAAACTACCAGCACAAACGATAGAAAACGATCTTGACGCAAAAAACTCAATAAAAATATTATTAGGCCAAATAAGAAAGTAATCTGTTTGATG